>JASDDO010000018.1:8478774-9678774 GCA_030015575.1 Agapanthus africanus
AGCGCCAATGATAAATCTGCTTCAGGTAGTACTCCTTTCAGAACCTTGTTGTACGAATTGTAAAGCTATTGGCTCATACGTATCCCATCTTGCAGGGTCAAGTCCAACTGAGGGGGAGGCGGAGACGACCGTCGAACCCAGGGGAGCGGACGAAGCGGTACTTGCTGAACCCGAACCGACAGTGAGCAACGTCATCGGGGCCACGACGCCTGGAACAGAAGTTGAAGGATCCGCTGCCGAGAAGGTCATCGATGCTGCATCTGAAATGGCGGCAGATGAGACGATTGTCGAGCCGAAGGCAGTAGAAATCGAGGCGCTTGAGGCTGGAGATGTCACGGTACCGATGGATGAAACAACCGTGACCGCAGGACCCGAAGGAGTAGCGGGTGAGGTGGCCACGATTCCTGAGGACGAGCCAGCCGCTCCTTCTCTAGAATCTGGCAATATTCCAATCATAGCCCTCCCCGCGTATGGTTCCTTGCCGTCTCCCGGGCTTGCGAGCACAACAACGGCTCCCATCGAGTCGGGTGACGAGGCTACGGGTGGTGGCCTGATGTCAATGGAGGAAGGAATTGCCTCCGTCTCGGCTGGCAGTTCGTCGGGTAAGTTTCGGGTTACTATCATTTCCCTTTTTTTATATATCTTGCGATTTCTTCTAACAAGCTTGTCTTTGCAGGTGCGGTCAGGGCCGACGCTCTATTGCTTGAAGGAGCACCGTCAACTACTGCTTTGGCGGTGGTCACTTCCCCGTCTTCCCTCGTGCCATCGCGGATGTTGGAAGGTATGGATTTGCGACTTACAGGTTAGTCTTTTAAACATGTAGTTCATGGACTAACGCCATACCACTGCATCTTTTCAGGAGTGCTCTTTGATCATCTAGGTCAAGTGTTGCTCCCACACTTCTCCTTCCCATCCGAACTTGATTCTCCCTCTAGTGGCGCTGGTGAGTGTACGTTCAATACAATATCTTTGTTCATCCTTTTTTTTCTAGCAATTGAATGATTTCTGACCTTTCCCTTTCTTTATTGTAGTGCCACAAATCGAAGGAGGGGATGCCAGACCTGCCGCGCTACCGGCCCTTCCGGCTCTGCCGTCCGTTGCTGCTGGTATAGCAAATTCCCCCTTTTTTTTGTAACCCTTAAATATCTCTTGAACCATCGTTTAACCATGTTTTGTTTTGCAGCTATTGTTCCGACTCCGGTCCCTCTTGAGTCTCGCGTCCTTCTACCGGCAGGCCCTTTCTTGAGACGCCCGTCTTCAAAGGGTGCTGTGATGAGTTTGGGCATGCTGAGCGGGTACATCGAAGAGCTCGACATGGATGCTCTCCCTTCTGCCGTAGATTTCACTGTGGATGTTAATCCCATGTTGGCGGCGCTCGTAACTTTTCATGACGAAGGCTGTTTCCCCCAATCAGAGCAAGGCTCTGTTGAATTTTGAAAATTCAAATTTCGAAGCAACGCTTCGGTTTCCGTGCGCAGTGCGCGATTTGCCACGTGGCAGAGGCTGAATGGGCAGCGTAACGCCCGAAACAGCGCGTCCCATCAGAGCAAGGCTCTTCAGAAAACTTAATTAAAGACTTAACTGCGCAAACGCACGGATGCGCGACACGTGTCTGCGCAAGAGCTTGGATGCACGACGCGTGTCTGCGCAGTTGCGCAGTCGCAACTGCGCAAACGCACGGATGCGCGACACGTGTCTGCGCAAGCGCTTGGATGCACGACACGTGTTTGCGCAGTTGCGCAGTCGCAACTGCGCAAACGCACGGATGCGAGACACGTGTCTGCGCAAGCGCTTGGATGCACGACACGTGTTTGCGCAGTTGCGCAGTCGCAGCTGCGCAAACGCACGGATGGGCGACACGTGTCTGCGCAAGCGCATGGATGCCCGACACGTGTCAGCGCAGTTGCGCAGCAGCAGCTGCGCAAACGAACCGATGCGCGACACGTGTCTGCGCAAACGCACAGATGCATGACACGTGTCTGCGCAGTTGCGCAGTCGCAGCTGCGCAAACGCACAGATGCGTGACACGTGTTTGCGCAGTTGCGCAGTCGCAGCTGCGCAAACGCACGGATGCGCGACACGTGTCTGCGCAGTTGCGCAATCCCAGCTGCGCAAACGCATGGATGCGCGACACGTGTCTGCGCAGTTGCGCATTCGCAACTGCGCAAGTGCTTGGATGCGCGACACGTGTCATTTTCTGTTGAGTTGCGCAGCAACTGAATGAAGATCTAGATAAATCTTTTCTGTTCTCCTGTAAAACAGGAACCCCTGGATCAAAGATCCAATGGTGGGAAAATTCCCAAAATTATTCAGGAAAGATTTTGTTAACAAATCCAACAAATTTGTGGGCACTATAAATAAGACCCCAAGCCTCATTCAAAAAGGCATCAAGGAGAGAATCAATCATCAAGAGAAGGGTAAACTTCTGGAAAAAAAAGCTCTTGAAGATTAATCAAGAACAAAAGAGAAGGTAAAATTTCTGAAGAACAGAAAATTAAAAAGGGAATAAAAAAAAATAAATAGTGCCTTGCACTTGATATGAACCCCTGGTTCTGAAAAAATCAAAGAAAATAATAAATAGTGCCTTGCACTTGATATGAACCCCTGGTTCTAAAAAATCAAAGAAAAATAAATAGTGCCTTGCACTTGATATGAACCCTTGGTTCTGTAAAATCAAGGAAAACAAGAAGAACTTGTTTTCCTTTGATCTAAATTTAGATCAAGAGTGCTATGCACTTTTTGTTCTCAAATCAAGAAAATTCTTGAATCTCTGCATAAGTGCAACTCATCATTCAAAAGGGCCTGGCCCAACTCAAAAAATTGAGTTTCTGCAACTCATTATTTAAAGGGGCCTGGCCCAAATTAAATTGCAATAATAAAAGGGCAAAGCCCTGTTTGAAAATTTCTTGAGTTTCTGCAACTCATTATTTAAAAGGGCCTGGCCCAAATTAAATTGCAATAATAAAAGGGCAAAGCCCTGTTTGAAAATTTCTTGAGTTTCTGCAACTCATTATTTAAAAGGGCCTGGCCCAAATCAGATTGCAAAATAAAAAGAAAAATGGCAGAGCCCTGTTTGGACTGATTCTTTCAGTCAGGCAGAGCCTAAAATAAATAAAAAATTTGGACTTAACCCAATCCTGGCTGTAAGTCCTTAAATTAAATCGATTGAGCAAAATGGCTCTCCTAAACCAATTCATGACTGGTTCGAGGGTACATCTCCGAACTCCTTTGACGCCTGTCGTTGTAATTCCTCAACGACGTCAAAGAGGTGACGGGTCCCAACGACCATAAACTAATATTGGACCGAAACGTCCCTAAACTAATATCGGACCGAAACGTCCCTAAACTAATTTCGGACCGAAACGTCCCTAAACTAATAATGGACCACTACGTCCCTAAACTGGCGACGGACCACCACGTCTCTAAACTGGAATATGGACCACTACGTCTTCAAACTGGCGACGGACCGAAACGTCCCTAAACTAATAATGGACCCCCACGTCCCTAAAACTGGCGATGGACCGCCATGTCCCTAAACTGGCACAATAGGGCCCAAACGCTCTTTTGTTGGATCTAAACGGTCCCGTCTAAGTTGATCTTAACCCCAAATACGGTTAACGTGTTCTTAGACATTTAAATAAACGATAAAACTCCAAATTAACTTTGGTTCAAGGGTACATCTCTGAACTCCTCAGACGCCTGTCGTTGTAATCCCTCAACGACGTCAGAGAGGTGACGAGTCCCGACGGCCGGATAATTAAATCAATCATGACGTTAAGTTGATCTTAGTCTCAAACAAGACTATCGTATCCTTAACGAACGTTTAAGTCGATCTTAGTCGCAAGGCGACTAATGTATCCTTAAACTAAAAACACCAAACCCAAATCTAAGTAAATACGGATTTGGACTAATCCACGTCCTACGGGTGACGACATCACTCAGTCTCCGTATACAATCCACGGGCAATCACAAACAAAACAAACACACACGACACGAAGTGAAATTCTGGAGTAGGAGAAAGTTGTTACCGCGATGCGGTAGCGTAATTAACTGCAGGGGCTTGCGCCTGCAGGGAAGAGCGTCCCCACAATCAAAAACCCCTCACCCTGAGGGGGAATCTGACGAAGTCTGCTACATCGGCCACATCCGTCTAAACCTCCGATACAAGGTGCCATAAATCAACTTGGTATCTTCGGAGAGATAGACGGATAAAACCAAATAGCATCTGCCCCGAACCTCAGCGCCGAGACCTCAGCAGTCCTGTGCGGCCGCCGTTCGGAGGGGAACAGATTCTGGCACGCCCGGTGGGACCTCTTCCTCTTTCCACTCCACACTTCGTGTGTCGTCTTCGCGAACCAATCGCGGTTTGTTAAATGATTGCCTTCGGATTTCAAGTCGCTAAGATTTGGTCTTTTGTTTGGTACAGAACTCAAGCATTCAATGGCCACCAACTGCACCAACTGCTCGAAGTGCAACTGCAACGGACGCTCCACCTCACCTAGAGGTGTAGCATATGGGCCCCAGGCGGCTTCCTTCCTGACACTGCCGGTAGGCCAGTTGACTCAGGCCACCACCGGCTTGTTCTTCGGGACCATGGTCCCACCTACAAGTTTCTCGGCACCGATACCCACACTGGAAGCGAACAAGAAGTCGGTGTTCGACCGGCTCACTGCTACTTCGACCCCTGTCAGCGGGTCGCCTGCTACTGGACCAACAGCCTCCGTTTTCACCAGGCTGGGTCAGAACTATAAAGTGGCTGTCCCAAAGAGGGCAACGGTCGCTGCTTTGGAAGTCGTTAAAGCGGCTTCTCCTATCAGAGAGTCAGTCTTCACAAGATTGACGATTCCTACTCCTCCCCCAGCTGGTCAGAAGGCATCAGTCTTCGACAGGCTGACATCAGCAGTTACCCCACGCTCAAACAGGGGGCAGCAAGAAACCATCTCAATCTCCGAACCAATCCCGGCGGCTCGTCGTGCGCGACGTCGCCATTGGCAGCGAGTAAGGAAAGCAGGGGGCAACTCCCCCTCAGGGCTAACCCCACCTGCTCCAGTGGTGGAAGTCGATGCTGCTGTTCCAACTGGGAACAGCTTTGAAATGCTGAGGAAGGTGAGAAAGAACTCCCCGGTGGCTACGTTGAAAAGGTCTCCTCCACCTATGGAAAAAGCTCCGGAGATGAAACAGGAACAGCCCCCTCAACGGCTGTCAGCGAAAGTTTATAAAATTTGGCGGAGGGTTCAAGACTCCGTGATTGACTCAGACCACTTCCGTCGCCAGAACAGGGCAAGGGTGGAAAAAGACAAAAACCGCCCCGCTAAACGGCAGGGGGCAACAAATGCTAGGATGCCCGCTTCAACGGCTCCTTCAACCTCAAAGGCCCATAAAAGGAAGAGGCCAGAAAAAGCTCCCATGACGCTGACAAGGTCTAAGAGCGGTGAACCTAAACGCCCCAAGTCAGGGGGCATCACAGTTCATACGGTCTATATGGCTTCGGGGAAAGAAGAAAGTCGTACTTCTATGGGTCACCGACCGCTTACCCGGTCAGTGACCAAGTCTCAGGAGCAGCAACAAAAGCTCCAGGAGATGATGACTACAATGGCTGCACTCACGGGGCCAAAAGAGAATCCTGAGACGTCCTTAGATGAACGTCAAGAAGAAGAGACCGACGCCGAGTTCCTTCGCCGAATGCTCGAAAAGAGAGACCAAGAGGCTGCTGAACAAGCAGCCAATATACAGCGCATGGGCCTTCTCTTCCAGGATATGATAGGGATGATGATACAACCAGAATCCCCGACTGAAGAACCCCCGATCGTCCTTGGGGATGATAGGGGAGAAACATCAAACCCTCAGCCCGTTCTATCGACGGCTAAAGAAGACACAATCTCTAAAACAGATCTGGACGAATATATAGCCCAGCAGATAAAAGTTCATCACGCGGCCGAAGCAGCCGGCCACGTTGTAAAAACGGGGCGGCCATATCCGGGCTGGTATGACCAAATCAAGTACCCGCCAGGTTACACAATTCCAAAGTTTCATGTCTACAAGGGGACCGGCAATCCCCATCAACATGTTGCCCAATTCAGGGCGCTTTGTGGTAACACTGGAGGCGACGACAAGCTCTTGCTGCGCCAGTTTGTTGGAAGCTTATCAGATACGGCTTTCGAGTGGTATTCCGAGCTCCCCAACGACTCCATTAAAACCTTCGCAGAGATGGAGCTGCTCTTCACCCAACGCTTTGCAAGTGCCAGCGAACGTACTCCGATGACGGCGCTGATTAACGCCAGGGTAAAGCCCGGCGAGACGTGGGTCCAGTACGCTATACGGTGGCGTAATTTATGGTCTAAATGTGAACAGCGTATAGAAGAAGCCCCTGCAGTGGGAATGTTTGTTGGAACCCTTGATCCACAAGCAACCATTTCGCAGTTTATGATGTTCTTCAAGCCGACTTCTTTCCAGGCTTTGATCGACAAATTGGCGCAGATGGACCAGATGGGCCATAAACCCCCTCTCCCAAAGCCCGACTCTCGAAACGACAAAGGAAAGGGAAAAGCTATCATCGTCGCTAATGCCCAACAGCAACCGAACGACTCGAAGCCGGTTGCTCGTCCAAATAACACGCGCCCATACGTACCCCTTGAGGACAGGATGGGACGTGCTTACTCCTTCCCCCGTGATAAAACAAGGAGGTTATTTGAGCTGGCATTGCGCAATAGGCTTATAAATTTGCCGGATCCAAAACGTCCGTCACAACCAAGTGACGTCAACGATCCTAATTACTGCCCTTATCATAGAGTGCTAGGACATCCGATCGAAGACTGTTACGTGTTCAAAAATTGGCTCGAAAACCAGTACCGTCAGGGCAAGTTTGCGTTATCCGACAAATGGAAGGTGAATCCTCCGCAACCCCACACCTACAAGGGAACGAATACGCCAGGAGCAACATGCTCCGTCATTGAAGAAGCTCCCTGGGAGGTTGTATTATCAGCCAAAACGAGGAGAATGCTGAATGATCTGCAGACCTGCCCAGCGGTCAAGTGGAAGAACCCATTGGAGCCGCAGGTTATTGAGGGGATGTTGAAACCACGTCCGACTCCGAAGGCCGATGGTGGTAGTTCAAGCGTTCATAGCCAGCCGTCAAAATCTTCGAAAAAGAAGAAGAAGAAATCTAAGAAGCCCGTGAAGCCCAGCGACAAGCGGACGGACTTACAGAAGCAGATTGACGCACTGGACGAGTATAACCAAAAGGCGCGAACTCCCATTACGCTCCAAGATTTCCTTGATCACGTCTTTCAAAAGGAAGATGAGGAAGAAACTTCATCGGATGAATCCGACGGAGATGTGGCAAGCTGTCATATGATCTCTCACTCGACCTCGAACGATGAGGGGACTTCCGGCACCAAAACGCCGGGGGCAAATACTGAGTCAAGGGTTCCGGAATTATCAATAGAAATGATTGACGCGTTTCTTAGTGAAGCTCGATTGAAAAGTAAAGCTGATCAAGAACGCGAGACGGCGATATTCGAAACGGCCAAGCGCCAGCGGCTTGAGGGAGGAGCTGAGATGATCCCACTGGAGCAAAATACCTCCACCGCTGACAAAAGCCAATTTAAGATAAAAAAGAAGTTCGCCAAGGCCATATCGATGGGCATGAAGCTACCACCCTCAGAAGAAAAAGTTACTAGCGTGGTAGAAATGCATCCCTCTTATTGCTTATATCATCAGAAGGTCTCACATTCTACCCAAGAGTGCAAAGCGTTCGATAAATGGTGGCAAGGATACGTCGCTAATCAACAACGCTTTAAACGGGAAAAGCGCAAGGTTCGTCGGGAGCAAAGAAACACGACCAAAGTGCTTGAAAGAACTGCCGGCAACTGTCACATGGTTAACACTACCAGGTCACAAGTGCCCACGTTTGGGAGCGACTCTGATGAGGAACTAGAGATTGCCCCTCTCTTTAAAGAATCAACTTCGGGAAAAGAAGAAGAACCGAAGTCTTGCGAAAATATACAGCTGCGGAATCGGACACTGCCTGAAAAGAACCTCGGACCCTCGAATAGAAAAGATAAAGGGAAAGAGAAGGTCTCTGAAGACATCACTTTGGATGACCAAGTCGCGGAAGAGTTAACCGCCAAAAATCCGTCAAAGAGGAGTAAAGTGGATTACAATGTCTTAGCGCATCTGAGGAAGCTACCCTCACAACTCAGCATCCTCGATGCCTTGTTACTATCAAAGGATGCGAGAGACTCTTTGATTAAGGCACTACAAGATCCGGACCAGTTCCAAGCCTTCTTGGCCGAAGAAAAGATGAAAGACGAATTGGAAGAAGTGCACACAGCCGACGTTGCTTTTGGTGATGAGGACCTTCTTCTCGGGACGTGTGAACACAATCGCCCTCTTTATGTCTCAGGATACTGCCATGACATAAAGATAGGTAAAATCTTGGTCGATAACGGATCGTCCGTCAATTTACTCAACGTACGAGTGTTAAAGGAGATTTGCATGAGTGTCCAACACCTTGCCCGGGACAAGATCACTATCTCCGGTTTTGACTCTCAATCTTCAAAGACCCTTGGGTCTGTGATATTGACGCTACGCTTCGGGTTGCTCGTCACAGACATCAAATTCCATGTTATAGATGCCAAGACGTGCTATAATGCTCTGCTCGGCCGACCATGGCTACACGAGTACAACATCATCCCTTCTACACAGCATCAGTGCATGAAGTATTCCAGGGATGGCCTCGAGTACACTGTGGCCGGAGAGTTGAATCCGTTTTCCGTGAACGAAGTTCGCAAGTATGAAGATGCCAAATACTTCTTGCCGAGCTTCGAAGACACGGAAAGGTGTCACAAACCAGAGAACAAAACTAATGCCACCATCCCTGTCTTCGGCAGTGATACCGAGGAAGAAGATATAATTTGTTCAGGTCCATCCCAATCTACCAGGCCAGGACCATCCGTCCCTTCGTTAATCTTCGGTAGTGATTCAGAGGATGAAGTTCATGCTGTATTCCCTGCTCGGCCTTCGATACAGATCTCCGCTGATGAAGAGCGAAGTCTGCAGATAACCATGGTGCCGCTTGAACATTACAAAGAACTGGATGCACTCGACACTAACAGCGTAGAAGAATTGCAGACATTCTATATCCCTCCCGGACGAAGGGGTGAGAAGGCGATCTTATTCTACCGTTCTGAAGAGAACAAAGTAGAAAAAGAAGTTTGGCATGGCGCGGATCCCACGCTTGACAGGCTTCAGCCTATCCGTCTTCCCCGATATTATACCGAAGGTTTGAAGAAACTGCTAAAACGCCAGGGGATGTCCTTCACACAGACCGTTAGAAAAGCCAAATTCTATGACAAGGTCTGGAACATTCCCGGGACCCAATGCAAACTGCCTAACGGGAAAGTAGAAACCAAAGGGCTTGGGTACATCCGGCCAAGGAAGCGGGAGCTAGTAAACAGCTGTTATGCCATATGTGACTTCGATGAAGAGGCGGACGCTCAATGGGAGGACGCTAATCCTGAACCAGCAAAAGTTCCGGATACAAAACCGCCCGGTCCATCGTCCGAAGACCAGATGAGCAAACTTATAAGGGATGCGAGTCAAAAAGCCCGAGACGATCACGATCGTGAAATGGCAATCTATGAGAAAGCTAAGACACAGCGCCTCCTCCAACAGGCAGTAAAGAACGAAGATGCCGCTCCTTGTCGACCTACTACAAAAAAGGTTCGACGCGAGAACAAAGACAAGTCGAAAGGCAAGAGAGGCGCTCGACAACTACAAAGCAGAGCTAAGAAGCCGCGCATCCGAGAATCGAGCGTTATTGACTTAGCCCTCGGGAAGAAAATGGGTCGAGCATACTCTTTTCCTCGGAACAAAACAAGGAAAATATTCGATCTCGCTCTAAAACATCAAATGCTTACGTTGCCAGAGTCTAAACACCCTGAACAAGCAGGCGAAGTCTCCAACCCGAAGTATTGCTTTTACCATCGAGGAGTAGGGCATCCGCTCGAAGATTGCTTCACCTTTAAGAATTGGGTTGAGGACCAATATCAGCTTGGCAAATTCGCGTTGTCTGACAGTTGGAGAGTAGCGCCGCCGCAAAAGCACGAACCCGAAAATACAAGAATAAAACCAACTCCGCATTGGGATTGGCAGAAAATTCGCACCTGCCATGTAATAACAATATTAAAAGAAGGGTCCGAGGACATGAACAATCTCTCTTGGTGCTTTGAAAGCGGCAGCGATGAGGTAATCTCAGAATTTCCCCCGGCTCCGAAAGAACTGGAGGACGGAATACATACCACTGCAGATAATCTCAAGAAAATTGAGTTGGGGACGGAAAATAACCCGCGACCGACATTCATCAGCGAGCTGCTATCTGAAGAAAGGGTGGCTGCGTTAAAGGATGTGCTTCTACAGCACAAAGATTGCTTCGCGTGGAACTATTCCGAAATGCCGGGACTAGATCCAGAAATTGCAGTACACAAGTTGGCGATATCCCCGGACATCAAGCCAGTCAAACAAGCGCCGAGGAGAATGCGACTCGAGCTTGAGATGAGCATCAACGCCGAAGTCAAAAAGCTGATAGATTCAGGCTTCATCCAAGAAGTCCAATACCCTGAATGGATCGCCAACATTGTCCCAGTGATGAAGAAAAATGGGACAGTGCGCATATGCGTAGACTTCCGGGATCTCAATAAAGCCTGCCCAAAAGATGATTTCCCAGTGCCAGTCACCGAACTGATGATAGACAACACATCCACTCATGAGGTTTTCTCCTTCATGGACGGCTCATCGGGGTATAATCAAATAAAAATGCACCCTGAAGATCAGAAGCACACGGCCTTCAGAACTCCGCTTGGTATATTTTGTTATAAAGTGATGCCTTTCGGTTTGAAGAACGCCGGTGCTACTTATCAGAGGGCCATGACGAAGATCTTCGACGACCTTATACACGAAATCGTCGAATGCTATATCGACGATCTCGTGGTCAAGAGCAAATCATACGAGGAACATCTCGAGCATCTGAAGACTGTATTTCAACGCCTTCGGCAATACAACTTGAAGATGAACCCTCTTAAATGTGCGTTTGGGGTTTCCTCGGGCAAATTCCTGGTATTCGTCGTTCGACACCGAGGTATTGAAATAGATCCGTCAAAGATCAAAGCGATCATGGAAATGCCTCCGCCGAGGACTCTCAAACAGCTACGGTCTCTCCAAGGGAAACTCGCGTATATACGGCGATTCATAGCCAACCTTTCAGGAAAGTGCCGTCCTTACAGCCACCTGATGAAGAAGGGAACCCCATTTGTTTGGGACCAAAAATGCCAAGGCGCATTGGATGAGATCAAGCAATATCTGCAGAACCCGCCGGTGTTGGCTGCTCCGGTTAAGAGGAAGCCTCTTATTCTTTATACAACCGCCCTCGAGGGTTCTTTAGGCGCATTATGGGCACAAGAGAACGATCAAGGGAAAGAAAGAGCACTTTATTACTTAAGTCGAGTCCTGCTAGGGGCAGAAAGCAACTACTCTCCCATTGAAAAACACTGCCTGGCGTTGATCTTCGCAATAACAAAGCTTAGGCACTACGCGTTGGCGCACGAGGTCCGTCTGATTTCAAAGGTGGACCCTCTTAAATATCTAATGTCAAAAGCCATATTGACAGGACGACTCGCTAAATGGGCCCTGCTCTTGATGGAATTTTCGATAACGTATCAACCTCTCAAGGCAGTGAAAGGCCAGGCCATCGCCGACTTCCTCGCTGAGCATCCGATACCCGCCGATTCTCCTCTGAATTGCGATCTCCCAGACGAACATGCGTTCGATGCGATCGACGGCGGTAATATTCGATGGGAGCTTTATTTCGATGGAGCATCTTCCATGAAGAAACGCAAACAAAGTACCCCTATAATTAAATCAGGGGTAGGACTCATCTTTGTAACTCCACAAGGAGGAATAATGCGCTACGCCTTTTCCCTAACGGAGCCGAGAACAAACAATGAAGCCGAATACGAAGCTCTGATAGCAGGCCTCGAGATCGCCATTGACATGGGAATTGAAGATCTCCTCGTATACGGCGATTCCCAACTGGTCGTTAGTCAAGTAAACGGCGACTACCAAACGTGCAAACCGGAATTGGTAAAATACGGTGAAAAAGTGCAGCAACTGCTAACCCAAATTCCCTCTTACACGTTGGAAAGTATACCGCGTGCGGAAAACAGCAAAGCGGACGCACTGGCTAAACTTGCTAAAGAATTGGCTGACGAGAACCTCGATGACGTTAGAATCGTGATACAAAGCCGTCGAGTGCTCGCCCCAACAAAAATATCTCCGAAATCGTCTGAAGAAAAAGGAGCGAAAGAGGAGACAACCCTGCAAATAAAAGACAGGGAAAATACCGAGGACTGGAGAGAAGTCTTCATAGATTACTTCAAGTTCCACCGAATACCTGAAGAGGCCACGCGACATCAGCTCACGAAACGAGCCCTGTCTTTCGCCTTCGTCAATGATACTCTATACAAGAGGTCATTCGACTCTCTGTGGTTGAGATGCTTAGGACCTGACGAAGCGAGAAGGGTCGTCCAAGAAGTTCACGACGGACTCTGTGGTTCCCACCAAGCAGGCCCTAAGATGAAGTTGAAGATAAAGCGGATGGGCTACTACTGGCCCACGATGATGCAGGATTGCCTGGAATATGCGAGGCAATGTCATCCATGCCAAATTCATGGGGACTTCATCCATCAGCATCCCAATCCACTGCATCCGACAATGGCTAGTTGGCCATTCGAAATGTGGGGAACCGACATAGTCGGTCCCATCGAACCAGCATCGTCAAAGGGACATCGTTTCATCTTGGCAACGACTGATTACTTCTCCAAATGGGCAGAGGCGGTTCCGTTGAGGGAAGTAAAGACGGAGAACATTCTCCATTTCTTCAAAACGCATGTCATCTACCGGTTTGGAACCCCGAGAAGAATCATCTCTGATAATGGGCCAGCCTATCGAAGTCATAAAATTAGCCGTTTCGCACAACAGCACAATATAGACTGGAGATATTCCTCAGTTTATAACCCGCGAGCTAACGGACTAGCTGAAGCCTTCAACAAGACCTTGACGAAGATCATAAAGAAAACAGTGTCACGAAATAAGAGAGATTGGCACGAAAGATTGCAAGAGGCTCTTTGGGCGTATCGGACTACGTTTAAAACGGCCACAAACACAACGCCATACGCGTTGGTATTTGGGACGGAAGCAGTACTCCCTCTCGAGATAGAATTACCCTCTCTACGAGTGGCAGTCCACTACGAGCTGACGGATGAAGAAAATGCTCACCTTCGGTTCGAAGAGCTTGACACCCTTGATGAAATCCGGCTTCTAGCACAACAAAATCTGGAAGCCTATAAAGCAAAGATGACGCGCTCATATGAAAGATTGAGCCGCCCGAGGACATTCCACCAAGGCGAACTCGTGCTAGTGGTCAAAAGGCCCATGATCCCCAATCGCGCCAAGCGGGGAAAATTTGAGCCAAACTATGAAGGACCGTATATCATTGATAAAGTCTACCAAGGCGGGGCCTATCTACTCATGGACATGCACGGTGAAAGACCTTTCAGGCCAATAAACGGACGCTTCCTAAAGAAATACTACGCTTAATAAGCCACAGCCCAGGTTAATGGTAGATGACGACGACTATGTCCGCTCGCTATCTTCCTAAGCTCAAGCTTTATAAGTGGTAGCCAACCCTCTCAACGGTGGACCGGAATGTCCTTAAACTAATATCAGACCGAAACGTCTTTTAAACTAATACTGCGGCATCCTTGGGCTGACGAGATGAATAAAAATAAATAAAAAAAATAATAAAAATAAAAATAAAATAAAAAAAAAAGCGGTAAGTCCATAAGCAAAATGGGCACGGATGAAAACCCGAAAGGGCTCCGTGAGTAAAAACAGCAGGACTACCGGCGAATGTTGTGAAAACCCGAAAGGGCGCAACTTCGTTAAAGAACCCTTATGGAGTCCTCTCGACCCTGTAAGGAGAAACCGCCCGCGTGAGATCCTTACGACTTACAAGGGAACAACACACTTAGGAATCCCCACGATTCCTAAGGAGAAAATACGCTTGCGAGATCCTCACGACTCGTAAGGAGAACTCTCTTATGGGACCCTCACGGCTCATAGGATTTGAAAGTCTTAAGTCACAGAGACCTAAACCTGTGCTTAAGCAAACCCCCACAAACTTCCAATATTGCCCTATAAGTGGCTCAATACTGACCCTTGTATACAATCCACGGGCGCGAATAAACGTTTTCCTAACCAAGGTCCATCCATGACTGGGAATACGTTCGTATGGTAAACAACCCTTATAAATCCCCTCGATTTATGAGGAGAAAACCTTCCTGTAGGATCCTTACGACTTACAGGAGAACAAAACACTTAGGAACCCTCACGGTTCCTAAGGAGAAAATACATTTACAAGATCCCCACGACTTGTAAGGAGAAATACCTTCACGCGACCCTTACAGCTCATGAAGTCAAAAGCCTTAGCCGACGGGATCCTAACCCCGGTCGCTAAGCCTCCTTTGTTCAACAACGATAGAGGCAAATGATGATTCGCTCCTGGTAATATCCCAGTTGCAGCGGTGCTGATGCCGAAATCGGTGTCCAATTTCAGGTTTACAGTGAAAAGCCAGTAGGCCGCACATGCATACGAAATAGCCGAAATGATAGGGCAACTTGCAATAAAAAGCAGCAAGTAAAAAGTATGCATGCAAAATAGCCGAAATGATCGGGCAACTCGTAATAAAGAGCAACGAGTAAAAAATAAAATAATAAAAAGCCGAAATGATTGGGCACCGCGAAAAATAGCCGAAATGTTTGGGCAATCGCGACCTTCGCGATATAAAAGCTGAAATGATAGAGCATCGCGGAAATAAAGTAAAACAAAAAAAAATAAGAAATGATAAAACTTCGGCCCTACAGTTAAGATCACATCGATCCCTGTATACAATCCAAGGGCGTAAACAAAGAAGAAACCATACCTCCCCAGCGGATTCCGTCAAACGACGAAACCAAGCCTCAACGGTTCATTTCAATCGAAGAAGCCAGTGACTCGCAAAACTTCTCAACTCACGGATACAAACACTCCTTGACGAGAGCCTTCTGATCCGCGTCGACCCGCAGAGCCACCAGTGTCTCCGTAGGAACCCTCGACTCGTTTCAAACCCCAAGGACACAAATAATCCTTGGCGCTCGGGAAACAAATAATCCCGGCAAACTTCTCAACTCACGGATACAAACACTCCTTGACGAGAGCCTTCTGATCCGCGTCGACCCGCAGAGCCACCAGTGTCTCCGTAGGAACCCTCGACTCGTTTCAAACCCCAAGGACACAAATAATCCTTGGCGCTCGGGAAACAAATAATCCCGGCAAATTCCTCAACTCACGGATACAAACACTCCTTGACGAGAGCCTTCTGATTCGCGTCGACCCGCAGAGCCACCAGTGTCTCCGTAGGAACCCTCGACTCGTTTCAAACCCCAAGGACACAAATAATCCTTGGCGCTCGGGAAACAAATAATCCCGGCAAATTCCTCAACTCACGGATACAAACACTCCTTGACGAGAGCCTTCTGATTCGCGTCGACCCGCAGAGCCACCAGTGTCTCCGTAGGAACCCTCGACTCGTTTCAAACCCCAAGGACACAAATAATCCTTGGCGCTCGGGAAACAAATAATCCCGGCAAATTCCTCAACTCACGGATACAAACACTCCTTGACGAGAGCCTTCTGATTCGCGTCGACCCGCAGAGCCACCAGTGTCTCCGTAGGAACCCTCGACTCGTTTCAAACCCCAAGGATACAAATAATCCTTGGCGCTCGGGAAACAAATAATCCCGGCAAATTCCTCAACTCACGGATACAAACACTCCTTGACGAGAGCCTTCTGATTCGCGTCGACCCGCAGAGCCACCAGTGCCTCCGTAGGAACCCTCGACTCGTTTCAAACCCCAAGGACACAAATAATCCTTGGCGCTCGGGAAACAAATAATCCCGGCAAACTTCTCAACTCACGGATACAAACACTCCATGACGAGAGCTTCCTTGACTCACATCTTGGGCAGTGAGGATTCAAAACTTACTTCCTGGACAATGGGACCCTGCAAGTCAATCCTGAATGGTCTCTTGCATACTATCCACGGGCCTCACTCTCTGAAGTCGATTCTCGACAAAGAGGGAAACAACCGCTTACGAGCCCTCTCGACTCGTAAGAGGGAGAAATTCTCTTATAGGATCCTTCCGATTTATGAGAGGAAACCACACTTGGGAATCCTCACGATTCCTAAGGAGAAAATTCACCTGCGAGATCCTCTCGATCCGTGGGGAGAAAAGTCTCTATGAGACCCTCACGGCTTATAGAGTTGAAAAGCCTTAGGCAGCAGATCTGAACCTGCGGCCTAAGCCGTCGTTATTTCTTAATAAGGTCGGGATGCTCGTCCCAATCGTTCGTCAATTGTGGTTGTTAAGGTGGCGTACTGATTATAAAAGAAAAGAAAGACAGAGAAATGACACAAGACATTACAAAATGTGTATCTTTTATTCATAAAAAATTGGTTGAGTACAGGATACATTGTGTTAAAGGATAAAAAAATATATATACATATAATTTACAAAGACAACTGATACAAGGGGGATTATGGGGAAGGAAGCGTCTTGCACAGATGTAGCAATTGGTCGCATACGTCCTTCCATGCTTTCTCCTGATCAACTGCCACTGCCAGCTCCGCCTCTACTTGAGCCCGCTGTTGCGTGAAGGATGCGAGCTCTTCCCCAACAACCTGATGAGCTGCTTCTTGGCCTTGGGCATCACGCTCAGCAGCATCAAGTTTCTGCTTCAACGCTAGCCCATTAGATATACGCTTAAGAAGACCTTCAAAGACAGCTTTCACCTCAGCAGCATTCGTCCTAACTTCGGCACGAAGGCAAGCGGTCGCGTTTGAAGATTTCTGATGCGCCTTTAGCCGTAAAGCTGCCTTCTGCTCCAAATGGCGGAGATAAGAGGTGCTTTGCTCAAGCCAAGCTATCCGTTCGGCGCTCGCGGCCAAAGCCTCGGGAGAAGGGCGTGTCGACTCCAACCGATGCAGGCGAGCTTCGATCTCTCTGCAGTGGTTAACCCACGATTCGACGACGCCTTCGTTATGGAAAGTTACGAGCGCCGCCAACATTGGGTTAACGTCCACAGCGAAATCTACGGCCGAAGGAAGGGCATCCATGTTGAGCTCTTCGATGTACCCGCTCAACATACCCAGGCTCATTACAGCACCCTTTGAAGACGGGCGTCGCGAGAAAGGACCCGCCGGTGAGAGGACCTGAGATTCAAAAGGAATTGGAGCTGGGACAATAGCTGCAAAAAACGAAACATGGTCAAACAATGATTCGAAAAGTCGATGAAAGATCATATAAAAAGAGGGAAGGAATATTTGTACCAGTCGCAACGGACGTCAAAGCCGGAAGCGCCGGTGGCAGCACAAGCCCGGCGTCCCTTCCTTCGATCTGAGGCACTGCAGTCAGGAAGAAGAAAAGTCAGATACGATCCTATATTCCCTCGAAAAAGACCAAGACGGCACTCACCGATACCCTTAGAGGGAGAAGCGAGCTCGGATGGGAAGGAGAAGTGTGGGAGCAACACCTGATATAGATGATCAAAGAGCCCTCCTGAAAAGGCACAACGGCGTAACATTAGTACAAGAGCCACATTTTTGAAAGATTAATGCATGAGTCGTGAATCCGTACCTTCCAACATCCGTGACGGCACGAGGGAAGACGGGGAAGTGACCACCGCCAAAGCGGTAGTTGACGGTGCTCCCTCAAGCAATGGAGCGTCGGCACTGACCGCACCTGCAAAGACAAGCTTGTCAGAAGAGATCACGAGATATATACAAAAAAAATGGAAACGCTGGTGACTCGAAAATTCACCTGACGAGCTGCCAGCAGAAACTGAGGTAGTCCCTTCCTCCACTGACGGAAGACCACCACCTGTAGCTTCGTCACCCGACTCAAGGGGAACCGTTGTTACGCTCTCAAGCTCTGCAGGCGGCGGGGAACCATAGGCAGGAAGGGCCAAGATAGGAACATTGCCCGATTCCTGAGAAGGAGCGCCTAGCTCGTCTTCAGGAATCATGGCCACCTCACCTGCTGTTCCCTCAGGATCAGCGATTACAGCTGTCCCGTCCACCGGCACCACGAGGTCCCCAGCCTCAAATACCTCGCCCTCTACCGCCTTCGGCTCGGCTGAGACAATCATCTCATCTGCCGCCACTTCGGGTACGGCATCAACGACTTGCTCCGCGGTAGGTTCTTCAATCCCGGCTCCAGGCCCCATGACCTCGACAAAGTTGTCCACTGTCGGTTCGGGTTCGGCGAGTACCGCGTCCTCTGCTCCCTTGGGCTCGATGGTCGTTTCCCCCTCCCCCTCAGTTGGACTCGACCCTACAAAATGGAATACGTATAAGCCAACAACTCTACAATTCGTACGACGAGATTCTGAAAGAAGTACTACCTGAAGTGGATTTGTCATTGGCACTCCGAACCGCGCGCGCCACTTGCCGACGAGCAGTAGACAGAGCCACTGGGGGCTCTTCAGAAGGAATATTATCGGGAGGAATAGTGCTAGGGCCCGCTCCTGCGGCCAGAGCAGCTCTGCGCGCCTTCGCTTCGCGTCTAGACCGCTTCCGTTCCTCTTGAGCCGATGAGGCAGATGCCATCAGAGCTTCCTTGAGTGAAGCCTCCTCATCCGTGTAGAGGGATGCCTCCAGATTTTTCAGAGCATCCCTCGTCGTTGCATCGAGCCGAGGCTCTTGCGCCTGCTTCGACGGAGCTGGGACTTCGATGACAGGCTTGGGAAGGGTCCTTGCACCGATTAATACAACCCCTGTAAAGAAACAAGAGAAGGTCAGGTCGACTATCATAAAAAGACAACAAACTTTCCTTATAAAAAGAGCGGGGTAAAACATACCGACGCTTGCTAAGGCGCGCTTCTTCTCCTCCGCCTGGAAGGTCTTCAGAGAGGCAGCAACGGCCTCTTCAGTAGATCCACCTGCTGAAAATGAGGCAAATATTAGCTAAAGATAATAGTAAAAGTGGGATAAAACGACAAATAAGGAGGCTGAGGATTACCCGACTCAGCGAGTCTGCTTAACATTGCTTCGAGCCTCGCCGATCGCTCCGAAGCTGCAATCGCGGCGGCTAGGTTGGTGTCCTCAGGGTCCACCACGAAACCCTCGTTGCTGCCATACTCACATATAGTCTCGGCAGGATGAGCCGCGGGTTCTAAGTTAAGAATCGCGTCAAGGGATAGGATAGACTTCTTCTTCTTCTGTCCACCAGCCTTGGATCCACCCGGAGCATCTTTGCGCTTGCCAGTTTTGGCAGTCACTTTCGGGCGGCGAGTCCCGATGTCCGCTCCTACACCCGACTCCGGTGAGGCCGCTTTAGCCGTCTTCGTCGGAGCACGGGGTACCGTTGGAGCATCCACCGCAGTGGGCAATGGCAGTCCACGCGGAGGGGCCAATACGCGTGGTCGATCGGCTCCAGCCTCTTTCGTCGGAGGGATAACCTGAACCCTGGGCTGCAATGGAGCCTTGCGATTGCCACCGGGAGGCGCAGCCCTACGATCGACCAATAGACGTTTCTCCATTAAGATGATTGGTCCCATCGCGTGCGCGTACCAGGCCACATACGAATTGAGTATCTTGGGGGTACAGCTGGGCTCGCTGATGAAAAAGTAAGAGCCCGTATTTAGCCGGATGAAGTGATGCATCGCATTCCGTACCCCCTCTGGACCGACTGCAGGTGTTCCCAAGAAGGCTTCCAATGGGACCCCTTGGTTATAACTTGATTGCCGGGCGAATCGATGCGGGTTATACCTCATGAAGAGGGCCGTTTCATTCTGCCTAAATACCAAGTAGCCCGGCCGAATGGAATAAAGGTGAAGAATTTCCCGAGCCTTCAACACGGAAGCACCGCCCTTAAAGTCATCACGCAGCGGCACCACCGACTTAGTGGACTCGGAACCCATGGTGATGACCTTATCCACTAAAGAGGTCTTCGCCCCGACTAGATGCGAACGCAGAAGCAATCCCCTGGACTCCCGCGGAGGTGCAAACACGATAGAGGCCCCGACCAATCGCATGATTCTTGGAAGTTTAAATCTCTCAAAGAACTGAGGAGTTTTATGGACACCGAACACTCCTCGAACATGCATCTCCATCCAAGAAGTGAAGTAGTGCATCGGGAAGTTAGCAGGCTGTACCCCAGGTTCATTAGCGTCCGCCGCTATGCTAAGTCCATTGTAGAGATAAGCCAACCCGGCGATCCCCACTGATAACTGCAGACCGGCCACCATTCGATGCGCCGGGTAAAAGACAGAAGACCGCATAAGGCGTGGGTGCATAGGAAGCGCGAAGCTGCACAGCCACAAACCTAAGAACCCGATGAAGAAGGTCTCCTCATCCATGCCGGGAACGGCGATCTCTGAGAAGGGGACGCTGGCAGTGCCGGGAAGGTAAAAACTTCTCTGATCAATTTCCGATGAAGGTCGGCGGTCCAGGCCGAAACCAAAAGGGTCAGCAGGTTGGGCGAACTTATCACCTTGCTCTGATAAAAATTCCGGGCGGACAAAACGAGCAATGAAGTCCGCGAAACTAACGCCTCGGTCGCCCAATTCCAAATGAAGCTCCTCGTAAATCTCCAACACCCTCACCAGGCCCGGATGCTGATGCTGGATAGCATTTTCCGGAGTTAAGTCGAGTACCACCTGCTTGGTGGCAAAGACGTACTCATCAGGAGGAAGCAGCTCCTCATAATGCTCCCCCCTCGCCGGTAAACCCGAAAGCTCGACGAACTCCTCTAGAGAAATGGAAACTTCCCTATCCGCCGTCAGGAAAGTATGCGTGGGGATATTCCATTGTTCAATGAAAGCCCTTGTCCACCACGTTGGAGGAGTAGGATATTCAAAAAGCGAGACATAGACGGCGGAGTATAAACCGATCTTCGTCAGATGAGCTCTTTTCGCCGCTAAGATGTACCGGGCCCATGGCAGGTATCCAGCAAGCGGTCGCGGATTCAATCCAATATTATAGGCCTGTCCCCAAGGGCGTGCTTCACCCTGACAGATTCGCCTTCCTAAGATGTCTATGGCCGGCGGCGGCTGTACCGGAATAGCGCCGATTGCGGGCTGGAGAAGATCGTCCGAATTCCAATTTTTAACCTCCACGGCATACTCCACCGGGGGTTTATCTGCGTAGGGGATCGTGACTATAGGTTCGGAGGGCGAGGCAGAACTAAAACTGCGACGACCCTGGATGATTTGGCTATACCACCTTCCCCATAGGTGGAGATGTTTGCACTCAGGATCACGGTCTTTGATCAAGGCAAACACGACCCGGTCCACTGGTGCGTGTGGGAACCCTCCTTCTGAGCGAACGAAGGGAAAAGACAAGTCGTCAGACATCCTTCCTGCATAAAATATATACATATCATTAGTGGCTTGACACTGAACATTCAATAGAAATAATATATAAAAAAAATAATATAATAATAAAAACAATAATAATAAATAAAAATCTGGCTCCACGCTGTGAGGCAGTGGGTAATGGACCAAAGGGGGACCCACAAAATCAAGATGACGGCGCATCATTTGATAAGACAATCCCACCATTGGATGAGACTGTCAGTCAATTAAAAGACCCCCAAGAGAATATCCCCATTGGGGGGACCCCTAGAGACAAGGAGAAGATCTTCTCTTTTCAGAGCAAAGCTCTGCCACAGGGTGACATTTGTCAAACTCCTGCTTCAAAAGAATAAAACTTCTTAAAAAGAGCCTAGCTCTGCAGTAGTGATAAAAATTTATAACTCCTAAGAATTAAAATTTTGGGATCTTAAAGATCCATGGAAACTTTTAAAAAGTTTTCTAGTTGATCTATGAAGCAGGGCTCTGTTCATGGGTTAAAACCTAAGAACAGAGTCTCTGTAAATTTTGAGAGCAAGGCTCTGTGAATAAGAAACCCCAAAGGAGATTCCTTTAGATCAAAGATCTATAAGAGCAAGGCTCTGATTATTTAAATTTGATTTAAATTAAATTAATTTAATTTACCTAGAATGGTTCTAAGAATAAAACTTGGAAGTTCTTAAAAATCGCAAGAGCAAAGCTCTGGAAGTTCTCAAGTAAGAGCAAAGCTCTGAAATCTAATTTCTTGAGAATGGTAAAAAAATTACCAAGGACCAAGGGTCCTATTTATAGGCGCCTGCGCCTGTTCACCTGACTCGTCGATCCGACGGTCAGGATCTTGCCACCGTTGCACTCACGCGCGCGCCACGTGAGCGCAACGGTGGGGGGGCATCTGTTTCCCCCAATCAGAGCAAGGCTCTGTTGAATTTTGAAAATTCAAATTTCGAAGCAACGCTTCGGTTTCCGTGCGCAGTGCGCGATTTGCCACGTGGCAGAGGCTGAATGGGCAGCGTAACGCCCGAAACAGCGCGTCCCATCAGAGCAAGGCTCTTCAGAAAACTTAATTAAAGACTTAACTGCGCAAACGCACGGATGCGCGACACGTGTCTGCGCAAGAGCTTGGATGCACGACGCGTGTCTGCGCAGTTGCGCAGTCGCAACTGCGCAAACGCACGGATGCGCGACACGTGTCTGCGCAAGCGCTTGGATGCACGACACGTGTTTGCGCAGTTGCGCAGTCGCAACTGCGCAAACGCACGGATGCGAGACACGTGTCTGCGCAAGCGCTTGGATGCACGACACGTGTTTGCGCAGTTGCGCAGTCGCAGCTGCGCAAACGCACGGATGGGCGACACGTGTCTGCGCAAGCGCATGGATGCCCGACACGTGTCAGCGCAGTTGCGCAGCAGCAGCTGCGCAAACGAACCGATGCGCGACACGTGTCTGCGCAAACGCACAGATGCATGACACGTGTCTGCGCAGTTGCGCAGTCGCAGCTGCGCAAACGCACAGATGCGTGACACGTGTTTGCGCAGTTGCGCAGTCGCAGCTGCGCAAACGCACGGATGCGCGACACGTGTCTGCGCAGTTGCGCAATCCCAGCTGCGCAAACGCATGGATGCGCGACACGTGTCTGCGCAGTTGCGCATTCGCAACTGCGCAAGTGCTTGGATGCGCGACACGTGTCATTTTCTGTTGAGTTGCGCAGCAACTGAATGAAGATCTAGATAAATCTTTTCTGTTCTCCTGTAAAACAGGAACCCCTGGATCAAAGATCCAATGGTGGGAAAATTCCCAAAATTATTCAGGAAAGATTTTGTTAACAAATCCAACAAATTTGTGGGCACTATAAATAAGACCCCAAGCCTCATTCAAAAAGGCATCAAGGAGAGAATCAATCATCAAGAGAAGGGTAAACTTCTGGAAAAAAAAGCTCTTGAAGATTAATCAAGAACAAAAGAGAAGGTAAAATTTCTGAAGAACAGAAAATTAAAAAGGGAATAAAAAAAAATAAATAGTGCCTTGCACTTGATATGAACCCCTGGTTCTGAAAAAATCAAAGAAAATAATAAATAGTGCCTTGCACTTGATATGAACCCCTGGTTCTAAAAAATCAAAGAAAAATAAATAGTGCCTTGCACTTGATATGAACCCTTGGTTCTGTAAAATCAAGGAAAACAAGAAGAACTTGTTTTCCTTTGATCTAAATTTAGATCAAGAGTGCTATGCACTTTTTGTTCTCAAATCAAGAAAATTCTTGAATCTCTGCATAAGTGCAACTCATCATTCAAAAGGGCCTGGCCCAACTCAAAAAATTGAGTTTCTGCAACTCATTATTTAAAGGGGCCTGGCCCAAATTAAATTGCAATAATAAAAGGGCAAAGCCCTGTTTGAAAATTTCTTGAGTTTCTGCAACTCATTATTTAAAAGGGCCTGGCCCAAATTAAATTGCAATAATAAAAGGGCAAAGCCCTGTTTGAAAATTTCTTGAGTTTCTGCAACTCATTATTTAAAAGGGCCTGGCCCAAATCAGATTGCAAAATAAAAAGAAAAATGGCAGAGCCCTGTTTGGACTGATTCTTTCAGTCAGGCAGAGCCTAAAATAAATAAAAAATTTGGACTTAACCCAATCCTGGCTGTAAGTCCTTAAATTAAATCGATTGAGCAAAATGGCTCTCCTAAACCAATTCATGACTGGTTCGAGGGTACATCTCCGAACTCCTTTGACGCCTGTCGTTGTAATTCCTCAACGACGTCAAAGAGGTGACGGGTCCCAACGACCATAAACTAATATTGGACCGAAACGTCCCTAAACTAATATCGGACCGAAACGTCCCTAAACTAATTTCGGACCGAAACGTCCCTAAACTAATAATGGACCACTACGTCCCTAAACTGGCGACGGACCACCACGTCTCTAAACTGGAATATGGACCACTACGTCTTCAAACTGGCGACGGACCGAAACGTCCCTAAACTAATAATGGACCCCCACGTCCCTAAAACTGGCGATGGACCGCCATGTCCCTAAACTGGCACAATAGGGCCCAAACGCTCTTTTGTTGGATCTAAACGGTCCCGTCTAAGTTGATCTTAACCCCAAATACGGTTAACGTGTCCTTAGACATTTAAATAAACGATAAAACTCCAAATTAACTTTGGTTCAAGGGTACATCTCTGAACTCCTCAGACGCCTGTCGTTGTAATCCCTCAACGACGTCAGAGAGGTGACGAGTCCCGACGGCCGGATAATTAAATCAATCATGACGTTAAGTTGATCTTAGTCTCAAACAAGACTATCGTATCCTTAACGAACGTTTAAGTCGATCTTAGTCGCAAGGCGACTAATGTATCCTTAAACTAAAAACACCAAACCCAAATCTAAGTAAATACGGATTTGGACTAATCCACGTCCTACGGGTGACGACATCACTCAGTCTCCGTATACAATCCACGGGCAATCACAAACAAAACAAACACACACGACACGAAGTGAAATTCTGGAGTAGGAGAAAGTTGTTACCGCGATGCGGTAGCGTAATTAACTGCAGGGGCTTGCGCCTGCAGGGAAGAGCGTCCCCACAATCAAAAACCCCTCACCCTGAGGGGGAATCTGACGAAGTCTGCTACATCGGCCACATCCGTCTAAACCTCCGATACAAGGTGCCATAAATCAACTTGGTATCTTCGGAGAGATAGACGGATAAAACCAAATAGCATCTGCCCCGAACCTCAGCGCCGAGACCTCAGCAGTCCTGTGCGGCCGCCGTTCGGAGGGGAACAAAGGCGTCGTCGGATCTTGGGTTAATCACTGCAGGGAGATTGAGGCTTGTCTATACCGGCTGGAGTCGACGCGCCCTTCTCTCGAAGTTTTAGCTCTGAGCACTCAACGCACAACTTGGCTCGAGCAAAGCACTTCGCACTCCCGCCACTTGGAGCAAGAAGCAGCTCAAAGACTAAGGGAATGCCAAAAGACCTCGAACGAAACGGCCCATCTGCGCGCTGAGGTTGAGGCAAATGCTGTCCAAGTGAAAACTATCTTTGAGGGTCTTTTGGAGCGCATCTCCCATGGGCTAAACTTGAAGCGGAAGCTTGACGTAGCTGAGCGCGATATCCCAAGTCGGGAGGCTGCCTATCAAGTCGTGAGGGAGCAGCTTGCGTCGGTCTTGCAGCAACGAGCCCAAGTGGAAGCAGAGCTGGCGGTGGTAGCCGAGCAAGAGAAGGCATGGCAGGACATATGCGAGCGATTGCTACATCTGTGCAAGACGCTTCCTTCCCAATAATTCTCCTTGTATCATTTATCTTTGTAAAGTATATGTATATATATTTTTTATTCTTTAGCACAATGTATCCTGTACTCAATCAATATTTATGAATAAAAGATACACATTTTGTAATGTCTTGTGTCATTTCTCCGTCTTTCCTTTCTTTTATTATCAGTACGCCACCTTAATAACCATGATTGACGGACGATTGGGACGAGTATCCCGACCTTCTTAAGAAATAACGATGGCTTAGGCCGCAGGTTCAGATCTGCTGCCTAAGACTTTTCAACTCTATAAGCCGTGAGGGTCTCATAGAGACTTTTCTCCCTACGGATCGAGAGGATCTCGCAGGTGGATTTTCTCCTTAGGGATCGTGAGGATTCCCAAGTGTGGTTTCCTCTCATAAGTCGGAAGGATCCTATAAGAGAATTTCTCCCTCTTACGAGTCGAGAGGGCTCGTAAGCGGTTGTTTCCCTCTTTGTCGAGAATCGACTTCAGAGAGTGAGACCCGTGAATAGTATGCAAGAGACCATTTAGGATTGACTTGCAGGGTCCCATTGTTCAGGAAGTAAGTTTTTGAATCCTTACTGCCCGAGATGTGAGTCAAAGAAGCTCTCGTCACGGAGTGTTTGTATCCGTGAGTTGAGAAGTTTTACGAGGGATTATTTGTTTCCCAAGCGCCAAGGATTATTTGTGTCCTTGGGGTTTGAAACGAGTCGATGGTTCCCACGGAGGCGCTGGTGGCTCTGCGAGTCGACGCGGATCAGAAGGCTCTCGTCAAGGAGTGTTTGTATCCGTGAGTCGAGGAATTTGCTGGGATTATTTGTTTCCCAAGCGCCAAGGATTATTTGTTTCCTTGGGGTTTGAAACGAGTCGAGGGTTCCCACGGGGGCTCTGGTGGCTCTGCGGGTCGACGCGGATCAGGAAGCTCGCGTCAAGGAGTGTTTGTATCCGTGAGTCGAGGAGTTTGCTGGGATTATTTGTTTCCCAAGCGCCAAGGATTATTTGTTTCCTTGGGGTTTGAAACGAGTCGAGGGTTCCCACGGGGGCTCTGGTGGCTCTGCGGGTCGACGCGGATCAGGAAGCTCTCGTCAAGGAGTGTTTATATCCGTGAGTCGAGGAGTTTGTTGGGATTATTTGTTTCCCAAGCGCCAAGGATTATTTGTTTCCTTGGGGTTTGAAACGAGTCGAGGGTTCCCACGGGGGCTCTGGTAGCTCTGCGGGTCGACGCGGATCAGAAAGCTCTCGTCAAGGAGTGTTTGTATCCGTGAGTCGAGGAGTTTGCTGGGATTATTTGTTTCCCAAGCGTCAAGGATTATTTGTTTCCTTGGGGTTTGAAACGAGTCGAGGGTTCCCACGGGGGCTCTGGTAGCTCTGCGGGTCGACGCGGATCAGGAAGCTCTCGTCAAGGAGTGTTTGTATCCGTGAGTCGAGGAGTTTGCTAGGGATTATTTGTTTCCCAAGCGCCAAGGATTATTTGTTTCCTTGGGGTTTAAAACGAGTCGAGAATTTCCTACGGAGGCACTGGTTGCTCTGCGAGTTGACGCGGATCAGGAGGCTCTCGTCAAGGAGTGTTTGTATCCGTGAGTCGAGGAATTTGCTGAAGATACTGGTTTCTTCGGAGTTGGACTGAACCGTCAAGATTTGGCTTCGTCTTCTGGCGGAGCCTGTTAGGACGGTATGGTTCCCTCTTTGTTTACGCCCTTGGATTGTATACAGTGATCGATGTGATCTTAACTGTAGGGCCAAAGTTTTATCATTTCTTTTTTTTTTATTTTATTTCCGCGATACTCTATCATTTCAGCTTTTATATCGCGAAGGTCGCGATTGCCCGATCATTTCGGCTATTTTTCACGGTGCCCAATCATTTCGGCTATTTGTTTTTTTTTTTTTGTTTTTTTTTTTACTCGTTGCTTTTTATTACGAGTTGCCCAATCATTTCGGCTATTTTGCATGCATACATTTTACTTGCTGCTTTTTATTGCAAGTTGCCCTATCATTTCGGCTATTTCGTATGCATGTGCGGCCTACTGGCTTTTCGCTGTAAACCTGAAATTGGACACCGATTTCGGCATCAGCACCGCTACAACTGGGATATTACCAGGAGCGAATCATCATTTGCCTCTGTCGTTGTCGAACAAAGGAGGCTTAGCGACCAGGGTTAGGGTCCTGTCGGCTAAGACTTTTGACTTCATGAGCCGTAAGGGTCTCGTGAAGGTATTTCTCCCTACAAGTCGTGAGGATCTTGTAGGTGTATTTTCTCCTTAGGAACCGTGAGGGTTCCTAAGTGTTTTGTTCTTCTGTAAGTCATAAGGATCCTACAGGAGGTTTTTTTTTCATAAATCGAGGGGATTTATAAGGGTTGTTTACTATGCGAACGTATTCCCAGTTACGGATGAAATTTGGCTAGGGAAATGTTTATTCGCGCCCGTGGATTGTATACAAGGGTCAATATTGAACCACTTGTAGGGCAACTTTGGAAGTTTGTGGGGGTTTGCTTAAGCACAGGTTTAGGTCTCTGTGACTTAAGACTTTCAAATCCTATGAGCCGTGAGGGTCCCATAAGAGAGTTCTCCTTACGAATCATGAGGATCTCACAAGCGTATTTTCTCCTTAGGAATCGTGGGGATTCCTAAGTGTGTTGTTCCCTTGTAAGTCGTAAGGATCTCACGCGGGTGGTTTCTCCTTACAGGGTCGAGAGGACCCTGTAAGGGTTCTTTAACGAAGTTGCGCCCTTTCGAGTTTTCGCAAACATTCGCCGGTAGTCCTGCTGTTTTTACTCACGGAGCCCTTTCGGGTTTTCATCCGTACCCATCTTGCTTATGGACATACCGTTTTTTTTTGTTTTTTTTTATTCTTTTTATTTTCTTTTTCTCTTTTTTTTTTACTAGGTCGCGTCCTTTCGGGTTTTCACGAACACTCGCCGGTAGCCCTGCTGTTTTTACTCACGGAGCCCTTTCGGGTTTTCATCCGTGCCCTTTTCGCTTATGGACATACCGTTTTTTTTTGTTTTTTTTTTTTTTTTTTTTTTACATCTCGTCAGCCTAAAGATGCTGCGGTAGTAGTTTAAAGACGTTTCGGTCTGATATTAGTTTAAGGACATTTCGGTCCATCATGGAGAAGGCCGGCTACTGCTTATAAAGCTTGAGCTTAGGAAGATAGCGAGCGGACATAGTCGTCGTCATCTATCATTGACTTAGGCCATGGCTCATTAAGCGTAGTATCTTTTTAGGAAGCGACCGTTTATTGGCCTGAAAGGCCTTTCACCGTGCATGTCCATGAGTAGATAGGCCCCACCCTGGTAGACCTTATCTATGATGTACGGGCCTTCATAGTTTGGCTCGAATTTTCCTCGCTTGGCGCGATTGGGGATCATAGGCCTTTTGACCACTAGCACGAGTTCGCCTTGGCGAAATGTCCTCGGTCGGGTCAGTCTTTCATATGAGCGCGTCATCTTTGCTTTATAGGCTTCCAGATTTTGCTGTGCTAGAAGCCGGATTTCATCAAGGGCGTCAAGCTCTTCAAACCGAAGGTGAGCATTTTCTTCGTCTGTCAGCTCGTAGTGGACTGCCACTCGTAGAGAGGGTAATTCTATCTAGAGAGGGAGTACTGCTTCCGTCCCAAATACCAACGCGTACGGCGTTGTGTTTGTGGTCGTTTTAAATGTAGTTCGATACGCCCAAAGAGCTTCTTGCAATCTTTCGTGCCAATCTCTCTTATTTCGTGACACTGTTTTCTTCATGATCTTCGTCAAGGTCTTGTTGAAGGCCTCAGCTAGACCGTTAGCTCGCGGATTGTAAACTGAGGAATATCTCCAGTCTATATTGTGCTGCTGTGCGAAGCGGCTAATTTTATGACTTCGGTAGGCTGGCCCATTATCAGAGATGATCCTTCTCGGGGTTCCAAACCGGTATATGACATGCGTTTTGAAGAAATGGAGGATGTTCTCCGTCTTCACTTCCCTCAACGGTACCGCCTCTGCCCATTTGGAGAAGTAATCAGTCGTCGCCAAGATGAAACGATGTCCCTTTGACGATACTGGTTCGATGGGGCCGACTATGTCAGTTCCCCACATTTCGAACGGCCAACTAGCCACTGTTGGATGCAATGGATTGGGATGCTGATGGATGAAGTCCCCATGAATTTGGCATGAATGACATTGCCTCGCGTATTCCAGGCAATCCTGCATCATCGTGGGCCAGTAGTAGCCCATCCGTTTTATCTTCAACTTCATCTTAGGGCCTGCTTGGTGGGAACCACAGAGTCCGTCGTGAACTTCTTGGACGACCCTTCTCGCTTCGTCAGGTCCTAGGCATCTCAGCCACAGAGAATCGAATGTTCTCTTGTATAGAGTATCGTTAACGAAGGCGAAAGACAGAGCTCGTTTCACGAGCTGATGTCTTATGGACGCTTCTTCAGGCATTCGGTGGAACTTGAAGTAATCTGTGAAAAATTCTCTCCAGTCTTCGGTCTTCTCATGGTCTTTTATTTGTAGGGTTGCCTGCTCAGTTGCTCCATTTTCTTTATATGATTCTGGAGGTATTTCTGCTGGGGAGAGCACTCGACGGCTTCGTACCACGATTCTAACGTCATCGAGGTTCTCGTCAGCCAATTCTTTAGCAAGTTTGTCCAGTGCGTCCGCTTTGCTGTTTTCCGCACGCGGTATACTTTCCAACGTGTATGAGGGAATTTGGGTTAGCAGTTGCTGCACTTTTTCACCGTATTTTACCAATTCCGGTTTGCATGTTTGGTAATCGCCGTTCACTTGACTGACGACCAGCTGGGAGTCCCCATATATGAGGAGGCTTTCAATTCCCATATCAATGGCGATCCCGAGGCCTGCTATCAGAGCCTCATATTCAGATTCATTATTCGTTCTCGGCTCTGTCAAGGAGAAGGCGAAGCGCATTATTCCTCCTTGTGGAGTCACAAAGATGAGTCCTACCCCCGATTTGATCATTGGCGTACTTTGTTTGTGCTTTTTCATGGAAGATGCTCCATCGAAATAAAGCTCCCAACGGGTATCACCACTGTCGATTGCGTCAAACGCATGTCTGTCTGGCAAATCGCAATTTAAAGAAGAATCGGCAGGTATGGGATGCTCAGCCAGGAAGTCGGCGATGGCCTGGCCTTTTACTGCCCTGAGAGGTTGATATGTTATCGAAAATTCCATCAATAGCAGAGCCCATTTAGCGAGTCGTCCCGTCAATATGGCCTTTGACATTAGATATTTGAGAGGGTCCACTTTTGAAATAAGACGGACCTCGTGCGCCAACGCATAGTGCCTAAGCTTTGTTATTGCGAAGATCAACGCCAGGCAGTGTTTTTCAATGGGAGAGTAATTGCTTTCTGCCCCCAGCAGAACTCGACTTAAGTAGTAGAGCACTCTTTCTTTCCCCTGATCGTTCTCTTGTGCCCATAATGCGCCTAAGGAACCTTCGAGGGCGGTTGTATAAAGAATAAGAGGCTTCCCCTTAACCGGAGCAGCCAACACCGGCGGGTTCTGCAGGTATTGCTTGATCTCATCCAGTGCGCCTTGGCATTTTTGATCCCAAACGAATGGGGTTCCCTTCTTCATCAGGTGACTATAAGGACGGCACTTTCCTGAAAGGTTGGCTATAAATCGCCGTATGTATGCGAGTTTCCCTTGGAGAGACCGCAACTGTTTGAGAGTCCTCGGCGGAGGCATTTCCATGATCGCTTTAATCTTTGACGGATCTATTTCAATACCTCGGTGTCGAACGACGAATCCCAGGAATTTGCCCGAGGAAACCCCGAACGCACATTTAAGAGGATTCATCTTCAAGTTGTATTGCCGAAGGCGTTGAAATACAGTCTTCAGATGCTCGAGATGTTCCCCGTATGATTTACTTTTAACCACGAGATCGTCGATATAGCATTCAACGATTTCGTGTATGAGGTCGTCGAAAATCTTTGTCATGGCCCTCTGATAAGTAGCACCGGCGTTCTTCAAACCGAAGGGCATCACTTTATAACAAAATATACCAAGAGGAGTCCTGAAGGCTGTGTGCTTCTGGTCTTCCGGATGCATTTTTATTTGATTATACCCCGATGAGCCGTCCATGAAGGAGAAAACCTCATGAGTGGATGTGTTGTCTATCATCAGTTCGGTGACTGGCACTGGGAAATCATCTTTTGGGCAGGCTTTATTAAGATCCCGAAAGTCTACGCATATGCGCACTGTCCCATTTTTCTTCATCACTGGGACGATGTTGGCGATCCATTCAGGGTATTGAACTTCCTGGATGAAGCCAGAGTCGATCAGCTTCTTGACCTCAGCATTGATACTCATTTCAAGCTCGAGCCGCATTCTTCTCGGTGCCTGTTTGACTGGCTTGATGTCCGGGGATATCGCCAATTTGTGTACAGCAATTTCTGGATCTAGTCCCGGCATTTCGGAATAGTTCCACGCGAAGCAATCTTTGTGCTGTAAAAGCACATCCTTTAACGCAGCCACCCTTTCTTCAGATAGCAGCTCGCTGATGAATGTCGGTCGCGGGTCATTTGCCGTCCCCAACTCAATTTTCTTGAGATTATCTGCAGTGGTATGGATTCCATCTTCCAGTTCTTTCGGAGCTGGGGGAAATTCTGAGATTACCTCATCGCTGCCGCTTTCAAAGCACCAAGGGAGGTTGTTCATGTCCTCGGATCCTTCTTTTAATATTGTTATCACATGGCAGGTGCGAATTTTCTGCCAATCCCAATGCGGAGTTGGTTTTATTCTTGTGTTTTCGAGTTCGTGCTTTTGCGGCGGCGCTACCCTCCAACTGTCAGACAACGCGAATTTGCCAAGCTGATATTGGTCCTCAACCCAATTCTTAAAGGTGAAGCAATCTTCAAGCGGATGCCCTACTACTCGATGGTAAAAGCAATACTTTGGGTTGGAGACTTCGCCTGCTTGTTCAGGGTGTTTAGACTCTGGCAGAGTGAGCATTTGATGTTTTAGAGCAAGATCAAGTATTTTCCTTGTTTTGTTCCGAGGAAATGAGTATGCTCGACCCATTTTCTTCATGAGGGCTAGGTCAATAACGCTCGACTCTCGGATGCATGGTTTCTTAGCTCTGCTTTGTGGTTGTCGAGCACCTTTTCGGCCCTTCGACTTGTTTTTGCTTTCGCGTCGAACCTTCTTTGTAGCGGGTTGACAAGGAGCGGCATTTTCATCCTTCACCGCCCGTTGAAGGAGGCGCTGTGTCTTGGCTTTCTCATAGATTGCCATTTCACGATCGTGATCATCTCGGGCTTTTTGACTGGCATCCCTTGTAAGTTTGCTCATTTGGTCTTCAGACGATGGGTTGGGAGGTCTTGCACCAGGAACTTTTGCTGATTCAGGATTAGCGTCTTTCCATTGAGCGTCCGCCTCTTCATCGAAGTCATACATGGCATAACAACTGTTTATTAGCTCCCGTTTCTTTGAGCGAACATACCCGAGCCCTTTTGTTTCCGTTCTCCCGTTAGGCAGTTTGCATTGAGTCCCGGGAACGTTCCAGACCTTGTCATAGAATTTGGCTTTTCTAGCGGTCTGTGTGAAGGACATCCCTTGGCGTTTCAACAGTTTCTTCAAACCTTCGGTATAATATCTGGGAAGACGAATAGGTTGAAGCCTGTCGAGCGTGGGATCCGCGCCATGCCAAACTTCTTTTTCCACCTTGTTTTCTTCAGAACGGTAGAATAGGATTGCCTTCTCGCCTTTTCGTCCGGGAGGGATATAGAATGTCTGCAATTCTTCTACGCTGTTGGTGTCGAGTGCATCCAGTTCTTTGTAATGCTCAAGCGGCACCATGGTTTTCTGCAGACTTCGATCTTCATCAGCGGAAACCCGTATTGAAGGCCGAGCGGGGAATACAGCGTGAACTTCATCTTCTGAATCACTGCCGAAGATCAATGAAGGAACGGATGGTCCTGGCCTGGTGGATTGGGATGGACCTGAATAAATTATATCCTCCTCCTCTTCAGTGTCACTGCCGAAGACGGGTATGGTGGCGTTGGTTTTGTTCTCCGGCTTGTGACACCTTTCTGTGTCCTCGAAACTCGGTAAGAAGTATTTGGCGTCTTCATACTTGCGAACTTCGTTTACGGAAAACGGATTCAGTTCTCCCGCCACTGTGTACTCGAGGCCATCCCTACAATACTTCATGCACTGATGCTGTGTAGAAGGGATGATATTGTACTCGTGTAGCCATGGTCGGCCGAGCAGAGCATTATAGCACGTCTTGGCATCTATAACATGGAATTTGATGTCTGTGACGAGCAACCCGAAGCGTAGCGTCAATATCACAGATCCAAGAGTCTTCGAGGATTGAGAGTCGAAACCGGAGATGGTGATCTTGTCTCGGGCGAGGTGTTGGACACTCATGCAAATCTCCTTTAACACTCGCACATTGAGTAAATTGACAGATGATCCGTTATCGACCAAGATTTTGCCTATCTTTATGTCATGGCAGTATCCTGAGACATAAAGGGGGCGATTGTGTTCACACGTCCCGAGGAGAAGGTCTTCATCACCAAAAGCAACGTCGGCTGTGTGCACTTCTTCTAATTCGTCTTTCATCTTTTCTTCGGCTAAGAAAGCTTGGAACTGGTCCGGATCTCGTAGCGCCTTAATCAAAGAGTCCCTGGCCTCCTTTGATAGTAACAAGGCATCAAGGACGCTAAGCTGAGAGGGCAGTTTCCTCAGATGTGCCAGAACGTTGTAATCCACCTTGTTTCTTTTCGGCGGGTTTTCGGCGTTTAGCTCTTCTAGAACTTGGTCATCTAAGACGATGTCTTCAGAGACTTTTTCTTTCCCTTTATCTTTTCTATTTGAGGGTCCGAGGTTCTTTTCAGGCAGTGTTCGATTCCGCAGCCGGATATTTTCGCAAACCGCAGGCTCCTCTTCTTTTCCCGAAATTGACTCTTTAAAGAGAGGGGCAAGCTCTAGCTCTTCATCAGAGTCGCTCCCAAATGTAGGCACTTGTGTCCTGGTAGTGTTAACCATGTGACAATTGCTGGCAGTTCTTTCAAGCTCTCTGGTCGTGTTTCCTTGTTCCCGACGAATCTTACGCTTTTCCCGTTTAAAGCGTTGTTGATTAGCGACGTATCCTTGCCACCATCTATCGAAAATCTTGCATTCTTGAGTGGGATGCGAGACCTTCTGATGATATAAGCAGTAAGAGGGGTGTATTTGTACCGCGCCAGTAACTTTTTCTTCGGAGGGCGGTAGCTTCATGCCCATCGATATGGCCTTAGCAAACTTCTTTTTTTATCTTGAATTGGGTTTTGTCAGCGGTGGAGGCATTTTGCTCCAGCGGGATCATCTCAGCTCTTTCCTCAAGTCGCTGGCGCTTGGCCCTTTCGAATATAGCCGTCTCGCGTTCTCGATCAGCTTTGCTTTTCAATCGAGCTTCATTAAGAAACGCGCCAATCATTTCAACTGATAACTCCGGAACCCTTGACTCAGTATTTGCCCCCGGCGTTTCAGTGCCAGAAGTCCCTTCATCGTTCGTGGTCACATGGGAGATCATATGGCAGCTTGCCACATATTCGTCGGATTCATCCGATGAAGTTTCTCCCTCATCTTCTTTTTGAAAGACGTGATCAAGGAAATCTTGGAGCGTAATGGGAGTCCGCGCCTTTTGGTTGTACTCATCCAGCGCGTCGATTTGCTTTTGTAAGTCCGTGCGCTTGTCGCCAGGCTTCACGGGCTTCTTAGATTTCTTCTTCTTCTTTTTCGAAGATTTTGACGGCTGACTATGAGCGCTTGAACTACCACCATCGGTCCTCGGAGTCGGACGTGGCTTCAACATCCCCTCAATAACCTGCGGTTCTAAGGGGTTCTTCCAGTTGACCGCTGGACAGGTCTGAAGATCATTTAACATTCTCCTCGTTTTGGTTGATAATACAACCTCCCAAGGAGCTTCTTCAATGACGGAGCATGTTGCCCCCGACGTATTCGTCCCTTTAGCGATGTGGGGCTGCGGGGGATTTACCTTCCATTTGTCAGATAGCGCAAATTTGCCCTGGCGGTACTGGTTTTCAAGCCAATTTTTGAAGACGTAACAGTTTTCGATTGGATGTCCTAGCACTCGATGATAAGGGCAGTAATTAGGCTCGTTGACGTCACTCGGTTGCGACGGACGTTTTGGATCTGGCAAATTTATGAGCCTGTTGCGCAATGCCAGCTCGAATAGCCTCCTTGTTTTATCACGGGGGAAGGAGTAAGCACGTCCCATCCTGTCCTCAAGGGGTACGTATGGGCGCGTATTGTTTGGACGAGCAACCGGCTTCGAGTCGTTCGGTTGTTGTTGAGCATTAGCGACGATGATCGCTTTTCCCTTTCCTTTATCGTTTCGGGAGTCCGGCTTCGGGAGAGGGGGTTTATGGCCCATCTGGTCCATCTGCGCCAATTTGTCGATCAAAGCCTGGAAGGAAGTCGGCTTGAAGAACATCATAAACTGTGAGATGGTTGCTTGTGGATCAAGGGTTCCAACAAACATTCCCACCGCAGGGGCTTCTTCTATGCGCTGTTCACACTTAGACCATAGATTACGCCACCGTATAGCGTATTGAACCCATGTCTCGCCGGGTTTTACCCTGGCGTTAATCAGTGCCGTCATCGGGGTACGCTCGCTGGCACTTGCAAAACGTTGGGTGAAGAGCAGCTCCATCTCCGCAAAGGTTTTAATAGAGTCATTGGGGAGCTCGGAATACCATTCGAAAGCCGTATCTGATAGGCTTCCAACAAACTGGCGCAGCAAAAGCTTGTCGTCGCCTCCGGTGTTACCACAAAGCGCCCTGAACTGGGCAACATGTTGATGGGGATTGCCGGTCCCTTTGTAGACGTGAAACTTGGGAATTGTGTAACCCGGCGGGTACTTGATTTGGTCATACCAGCCCGGATATGGCCGCCCCGTTTTTACAACGTGGCCGGCTGCTTCGGCCGCGTGATGAACCTTTATTTGCTGGGCTATATATTCGTCCAGATCAGTTTTAGAGATTGTATCCTCTCTAGCCGTTGATAGAACGGGCTGAGGGTTTGATGTTTCTCCCTTATCATCCCCAAGGACGATCGGGGGTTCTTCAGTTGGGGGATCTGGTTGTATCATCATCCCTATCATGTCCTGGAAGAGGAGGCCCATACGCTGGATATTGGCTGCTTGTTCAGCAGCCTCTTTGTCTCTCTTTTCCAGTACTCGGCGGAGGAACTCGGCGTCGGTCTCTTCCTCTTGACGTTCATCTAAGGACGTCCCAGGGTTCTCTTTTGGCTCCGTGAGTGCAGCCATTGTAGTCATCATCTCCTGGAGCTTTTGTTGCTGCTCCTGAGCCTTGGTCACTGTCGGGTAAGTGGTCGGTGACCCGTAGAAGTACGACTTTCTTCCTTTCCAGAAGCCATATAGATCGTATGAACTGTTATGCCCCCTGACTTGGGGCGCTTAGGTTCACCGCTTCTAAACTTTGTCAGTGTCACGGGAGCTTTCTCTGGCCTTTTCCTTTTATGGACCTTTGAGGTTGAAGGAGCCGTTGAAGCGGGCATCCTAGCATTTGTTGCCCCCTGCTGTTTAATGGGGCGGTTTTTGTCCTTTTCCACCTTTGCCTTTTTCTGGTGACGAAAGTGGTCTGGGTCAATCACGGAGTCTTGAACCCTCCCCCAAACTTTATAAATTTTTGACGACAGCCGTTGAGGGGGCTGTTCCTGCTTTGTTTCCGGAGCTTTTTCCATGGGCGGAGGAGACCTTTTCAATGCAGTAATTGGGGAGTTCTTTCTCACCTTCCTCAGCAATTCAAAGCTGTTCCCGGTTGGAACAGCAGCGTTGACCTCCACCACTGGAGCTGGTGGGGTTAGCCCTGAGGGGGAGTTGCCCCCTGCTTTCCTTATTCGTTGCCAATGGCGACGTCGCGCACGACGAGCCGTTGGGACTGGCTCGGAAATCAAGATGGTTTCTTGCTGCCCCCTGTTTGAGTGTGGGGTAACTGCTGATGTCAGCCTATCAAAGACTGATGCCTTTTGACCAGCTGGGGGAGGAGTGGGAACCGTCAATCTTGTGAAGACCGACTTTCTGATGGGAGAAGCCGCTTTAACGACTTCCAAAGCAGCAGCCGTTGCCCTCTTTGGGACAGCCACCTTATAGTTCTGACCTAGCCTGGTGAAAACGGAGGCTGTCGGTTTAGTAGCGGGCGATCCGTTGACAGGGGTCGTGGTAGCAGTGAGCCGGTCGAACACCGACTTCTTGTTCGCTTCCGGTGCGGATATCGGCATAGAGAAGCTTGTAGGTGGGACCATGGTCCCGAAAAACAGGCCAGTGGTGGCCTGGGTCACCTGTTCAACCGGCAGAGCGAGGAAAGAGGCCGCTTGGGGCCCATATGTTACACCTCTCGGTGAGGTGGAGCGTCCGTTGCAGTGGCATTTCGAGCAGTTGGTGCAGTTGGTGGCCATTGAATGCTTGAGTTCTGTACCAGACAAAAGACCAAATCTTAGCAACTTGAAGTCCGAAGGCAACCATTTAACAAACCGCGATTGGTTCGCGAAGACGACACACGAAGTGTGGAGTGGAAAGAGGAAGAGGTCCCACCGGGCATGCCAGAATCTGTTCCCCTCCGAACGGCGGCCCGGACTTCGCGTCCGTTGCCTGGGGTTCGGGGCAGATGCTATTTGGTTTGATCCGTCCACCTCTCCGAAGATGCCAAGTTGATTTATGGCACCGTGTATCGGAGGTTTAGACGGATGCGGCCGATGTAGCAGACTTCGTCAGATTCCCCCTCAGGGTGAGGGGTTTTTGATTGTGGGGACGCTCTTCCCTGCAGGCGCAAGCCCCTGCAGTTAATTACGCTACCGCATCGCGGTAACAACTTTCTCCTTCTCCAGAATTTCACTTCGTGTCGTGTGTGTTTGTTTTGTTCGTGGTTGCCCGTGGATTGTATACGGAGACTGAGTGATGTCGTCACCCGTAGGACGTGGATTAGTCCAAATCCGTATTTACTTAGATTTGGGTTTGGTGTTTTTTTGGTTTAAGGATACATTAGTCGCGTTGCGGCTAAGATCAACTTAAACGTTCGTCAAGGATACGTTAGTCCTGTTTTGGACTAAGATCGACTTGACGTAATGATTGATTTAATTGTCTGGCTGTCGGGACTCGTCACCTCTCTGACGTCGTTGAGGGATTACAACGACAGGCGTCAGAGGAGTTCAGAGATGTACCCTTGAACCAAAGTTGATTTGGAGTTTTATTGTTTATTTAAATATCTAAGGACACATTAACCGTATTTGGGGCTAAGATCAACTTAGACGGGACCGTTTAGATCCGGCAAAAGAGCGTTTGGGCCCTATTGTTCCAGTTTGGGAGATTCATAGTCCAATTTGGGACTAAAGTCTGTTTAGAGCATACGTTAGCCATTTTTTAGGCTAAGATCGACTCAAACATTCGTTAAGGATACGTTAGTCCAGTTTGAGACTAAGATCAACTTAACGGGATCATTTAGGTCCGACAAAAGAGCATTTGGGCTCTATTGTGCCAGTTTAGGGACGTGGTGGTCCATATTCCAGTTTAGGGACGTTTCGGTCCGATATTAGTTTAGGGACGTTTCGGTCCGATATTAGTTTAGGGACGTTTCGGTCCGATATTGATGTGTGGTCGTTGGGACCCGTCACCTCTTTGACGTCGTTGAGGAATTACAACGAGGGATGTCAAAGGAGTTCGGAGATGTACCCTCGAACCGGTCGTGAATTGGTTTAGGAGAGCCATTTTGCTCAATCAATTTAATTTAAGGACTTACAGCCAGGATTGGGTTAAGTCCAATTTTTTAAATTTATTTTAGGCTCTGCCTGACTAAAAGAATCAGTCCAAACAGGGCTCTGCCCCTTTATTATTTTGCAATTTGATTTGGGCCAGGCCCTTTTAAATAATGAGTTGCATTTCTGCAGAAATTCAAGAATTTTCCAAACAGGGCTCTGCCCTTCTATTATTTTGCAATTTGATTTGGGCCAGGCCCTTTTAAATAATGGGTTGCATTTGTGCAAAACCCCAAGAATTTTCCAGATTCAAGCACAAAAGTGCATAGCACTTTTGATCTGAATTTGGATCAAAGGAAAACAAGTTTTTCTTCTTGTTTTCCCTGATTTCACAGAACCAAGGGTTCATATCAAGTGCAAGGCACTATTTATTTCTTTTTATTGAATTATTCATTTTTTTATCCTCTGTTCTTCAGAGATTTTTCTCTTCTTCCAAAAGAAGTTTTTACCTCTTTTTTTGTGTTCTTGATTAATCTTCAAGAGTTCTTTCTCTCTTTTTTTTTTGCCAGAAGTTGATTCTTCAAGTTCATGCCTTTCGAATGAGGTCTGGGGTCTTATTTATAGTGCTCACCAATTTGCTGAATTTGTTAACAAGATCTTTCCTGAATGATTTTTGGGAATTTTCCCACCATTGGATCTTTGATCCAAAGGCAGAAGAAAATCTTCTGGTTTTGGAAAGAACAGAAAAGATTTTATTAAATTTTTATTCTGTTTCTGCGCAACTCCTCACTGAATGACACGTGTCGCGCGCGCAGCTGTGCACTTGCGCAACAGTGTTTGCGCAACTGCGCAGACACGTGTCGCGCAGCGGTGCGCTTGCGCAACTGCGCAGACACGTGTCGCACTGTGGACCGCTTGCGCACTGCGCAACGCACGGAATTTGAAGCGTTGCTTCAGAAAATTTGAATTTTCAAAATTCAAATGAGCCTTGCTCAGATTGGGGGAACAATCACACTTTCACTATTGACGTAGCCTATGGCACTTTCTCTATAGTTTTGCTTCATTCGGACGCTCGTGTACATTTAACCTGTATTAACTGTGACTTCATCCATTGAACCTATATATGTATATATCATTGCATCCATAAAATTCTTAAACTTGTTAACATGATTTAACGGCCCTAACTGTCATATTGTATTCTTATAATGTTGATAACACCTCTGAAACACAACTGATAACTGTGCTACTAATTAATTGAAGCTTCTTTATTGTGTAATTCGTTGCTTAAATTTATGATGTTGATGACCACGCTTGATTATGTAACTGAGTATGAGCACGCCCATGATATCGTTTACATCTTGACCTGACTTGCTACATACATATTGATTGACCCGACATGGTACCGTATACTGCTTGACTTGACCTGATGTACCATGACCTGACCCGTTACTTGATCTTGTGCCTAATGCCAACAATCTGACTTGTAGTCCTTATGGACCGTTCCTGTTGTCTATCCAGACAAACCTGTTTACCTGATCCTGTGTTGGCATTAGTTCTTGATTACGGGATACCTGACTTGACATACACATATAACTTGGGGGTATGGGGAAATCAAAGGTGAAACCTGACTTGTAACTCAACAGTTTGCTACTTGTTCTGATCAGTTTTAGAGGCTAGGCCAGCCTTGGAATGATACTGCTGACATCATTCATCTGTACACATTCCTGTTTAGTGCCTAGCGGCATGTCTCGGTTTCAGCCCGAGAATCTGGGCCGTGGTCCCGGGTATGCACGGGATACTATTGAGTTACATCAATGATTCATCCATTTGGTTTCAAAGACTTTAGAACAGAAAACCTGATAGAACAGTTTAGTTTACCCACTGCACTGCTCTGATTTATATTATTGTTACCCTTGCTTTATTCATGTTTATATTCGCATTGCATGTTGCCCTATTTATATGTTATTACTTGATGACTTGACGCGCTGACGTCTGGGTTTTGCATGGCCCAGATTCTGTACCGCTGTTGCAGTCCGAGCAGGAGTATTTCAGCCAACAGGCTGAGCTGTGAGTGTCAGCAGTAGTTAGTTTTCTTTCCTGCATTTATTTCCTGATGTGAGCCCGCATTATGGGACATACATTCCAGTTATTTTGTATTGGATCTTTCGCTTCCGCATTTTATTATTCTTGACTCATGTTATCTTGGATTATGGACATGTTTTAGATAGTTTTATTTTGTTCTTGATATCTCTGCAGCCGTAATGTGACTGTGGATGGATACTTCCTACCCACAGGTAGCATGGTTAGCTATGTCACGTGCCCATTTTAGCGTACTCTAGGAAGCGGGGCATGACAGGGATAGCCGAGCGAGAGATCCTCGGGCTCGACTGCCTCTGGGAGGACTTTCTGATCCCTGGCGTTGCGGTAGGGAAGCTACCCGTCAAGGATAGCCGAGCGAGGGATCCTCGGGCCCGACTGCCTCTGGGAGGACTTTCTGATCCCTGGCGTTGCGGTAGGGAAGCTACCCGCCAGGGATAGCCGAGCAGGGTAGTTGCTGGGCTGCCTCTTAGTGAGGGCTTAGATCCTTGGACGAGGTGGCCCTCGAGCCGCCGTGGCGAGACCCCTCTGTGCGACCCCGTCAAGGGAGGGGGTGTCGGTCTATTCGGCCGGCGAGGGCATTGATGACGGTCACCGGAGGAGGTTCACCCGCGCCTCCGGCGAGGGGGAGGCGGCAGCTGATATCTGGATCTTCAGGGTGATCGCTTGCCATGGGGATGGAGATCGAAAGGCCAACTTTGTTTTTTGTGGAGTTTCGTTTCCCACAGACGGCGCCAACTGATGGAGGTTCTTTTCGGGCCTCCGTCAGATGTTGTCTTCCGTAAATCTCGCGGTGAACTTAGCTGATTATCTTCCTTCGCGTGTGGGTCTCAATGGGTTTTTGGAGGAAGAGGTGAGGTGAGGGAGCGGTTGCCGTGTACCTGCAAAGAAGTCTCGGGGTGGTTTGGTACCACCAAGGACCCTCCGACGCTCAAGTTAGTGATGAGATCCGAGCAGAGTAACGGCATAAAAGTGTAAAGGATGGCTTACTTGACCCCTCTGTGATGGTTTTTTTTATAGTGGCGGCAGCACGCAGTAGAAGGCGCGAGAATCTCGCCGGCGGTTACACTCCCGACGTCACGCCCGCGTAAAGAGCGGATCGCCCATTAATGGGGATCGTGATGGCGTGGAACGTGGGATGTTGCTGGCGGAGAATCTGCGCATAGCGAGATTTGCGGAGCGGCGGTTGTGTCACGACCCGCAGGGTACGGAACGTGACTGGCACTTAAGTTTACGAAACGTCTAAAGGCGTCCGTAAAATAAGTAAGCCAAAGCCCAGAAAACAAAACCAATGAAGCAAAAGAGTGAAGAAAACCCAATCAATTGAAAGCGAGTTATCAAAATAAGTCATGTAAAACCCTTTTTAAAAACAATATCAATTTTTCCGAAAATTTCGGCAGAGTCTCCTTTGTAAATACTGGCCCCCAAAAATGGGTACAACAAAATATATACATGAATCCACAAAATAGGGCATCCCCAAGCGGGAGCTAGCTCTTCGCCATACGGCGGTCACAAATCCCACGCAATGTAAATGACAACAAGCATAATAAAGCATAAGGAAGCATGAAAAAGCAGCATGTCGGCTCAAGTGAGCTCGACCCCAAATACAGTATAAAATCCACAAACCTCACAGTCTCATCTCTAGGTCAATATACAATAATCTGGTAGAACAGTAGATGGAGTACACTAGATACAAGAATATACAAGGTGGTACAAAAAATAACATAACCCACCTATGAGCAAATCTCGAGCTCAGGCAAAAGAGGCAAAAGACAAGTGCGCCCGCCGCTACTGAACTGACGGAGCGGACCTGCAAAAGACTGTGGCACAACGGGGGTGAGTTGCCAACTCGTGAGTAATAAATAACATCTACAAAGGCTATCGTATGCATGCACACAAGCATCCTAGCATCTATAATACAGGTAAGACTGGATGCACTAGCAGGTGTGTATATAACATCAGTGTACTAATATGTATGCAACATGAATATCTGAGGTCTCAATAGGTATATATATAAGACATATTTTATCTCTTTTTGTTTTTGAAACTCTTTTAGAATGCCAGCATAATGTCAATGAATCGACGAAAATCGGTGTCCAGCAACGACACCCAAAAAGCTGTCTCAAATCTCATAAATGTATCTCTGGCCTCAGCCGTCCGGCTGACCCATCTCAAATATCAATATCTCATTATCCAGCGGCCACGGTCGGTATCCTCTGGATATCCGCCGTCCCAAACAGTCACCGGTAGGTAATCCGTCCCCTGCCAGGCTCAACGTCATCACCACATTCCTCTTGCCCCGGGGTACCTTACCGGGCCCACCATGTACCCGTGCCGATCCCTCCACTCCTCGACACGGATTTCCAAATCCACAGCAAACTCATGGTGGACGACACTTACATCACTAGAAAACCGCAATTTTACATATTTTAAAAATATAATAAGTTTAGAAATTTTGCGGCTTTCCCCCGAAATCCAGCAATATCATAAAATCTCCAGAAATCCACATAAGTGCATATATCAATGATAATGAATGCGTATGATATCAATAATCAAGTTGCGATGTGTGATTAATATATTAAGCATGAACAATTAATATGATGAAGTACATGCACATGAATTAGCAATACTACGGTTTCATTTTTAAGGAATTAAAGGCAATAGTACCAGTTTAAGTATCAATTAGTAAAAGGTTTCAATTTAAAAGTTATCTAGTGTGGTGGCATGGCAATTACCAGGGTGTGTGTGTAAACATGAATAGTGCTCGTGCTGCATATAAAAACCTGGTAATGGTGCATGTGTCCTACAATTGAGTTTGCGTATATGGATATAACATATTGATCTAATTGCAGCAATTATCATGCCAGTATTATTATTCTAATGTCACAAGTGATTATCCAATTTACTATTTTCCAGTTTACTAAATCTATCGGGCGACTTGCGCCATCCAAACGATCGTCCCCCGTAGATGTTAAATCTACTCACCGGGATCCCTGGCTAGCTGTGTCCAATCACCGCCTTTCCCTTTCGCGCCGCGTCTGACGTTTCTGCGACCGAACCTGGAATTTACATCAATACCAAATATATGGTTACACATTCAAGAACGACGCAAAACCCCCAACGAAACTACTAAAGTTCGCTAGCTAGGTACAACGTGCACAAAGTGCGCGGAACACACGCGAAAATCGCAAAAACTGCCAAAAAACGCCGATTTGGGTCACCCGGCAAAACTAAAACCCGACTACCCAAAAACCGCACTCACGCATCCTAAAAGTCGTAGGACAAGCCATTACAATCATCAAGATATCAAAAATAGTCCATCACATAATTTATATAAAAATCTAGTAAGCATATACATACCAAAAAATCGGTGCAACGTCGCCGATTTGCGACAAAACGACTACAATCAAGCATACTCACCCAAGCACACTACAAGCAATCCACACACACTAATTACAACACATTAACCATGCTCCAAAACCTATATTCCACAACCAAACCCTTTCTTGATTTTTAAAAATAGCAATTGCAAATCAAAATCCACACTTGAAAAACTTAATTTAACACTACAAAAGCCCACTTAAGGAAATTAACCTCTTAGGTTAGGTTAGCAAAACACTAGATAACAATTTAGGTTCAATTAACTAAATAATGCTTCTAAAACTTAATCAACTCACTAATCATGTTTCAAATACCATTTCCATACAAAATCCTTTTCTTGAAAATCCTAAAAAGCAATTTCACACTTCTAAATTTAACCAAATTAGCATAATTGGAAACTATATCAACAAGATAACTATATAGGTTAGTTCATTAACAACTAACTTAACTATAAACAACTTAATTAACCACCATGGTTCAAAACCCTAGTTTAGACAAACTACTTCTTTTAAACTAGATTAGAAATAAGGTAACTTTTAACACTAACCATACAATTAAAGGAATTTTTAGCAAAAGAAAGCAACTTGATGAGAATTATACCTCTTGATCAATGGATCAAGCAAGAGAATTTGCTCCAAAAATGCCTCCTTTCCACATGTTTTCAACTATAATAGGCTTGAGAAGAGGTAGCACAAGGATTTGTTTTGGTTTTGTAAACAAATTTGTGGATTTAAATGGATTTTTGTAGCAATTTTGATGAAATTTTGGAGGAAATGAAAAGAGGAAGGTGAAGGGGGAGGGCTGCTGGAATTTTCGACCAGAAGAGAGATGGGGGAGGGTGTGGGCAAGTGGGGAAGGTCATGGGTCAAGTCTCCAAGTCAATGTATCATACTTTATTCAATTAAATTAAAATAAACCCAAAAAAAACCCCTTAAATCAACTCAAGAAACAACTACAGAAAAGAGATCAGAATTTTCTGGACTTGGTCATGGTTGGGCTGTCCTAGGGCTGAGGGAAATGAGAGAGGGGTTTTACAAAAGAAATTTTATGCAAAAAGGCCCCCTACAACTCAAAAATTGCAAGTTTTAACCCAAAATTCAATAAATTCATTTAAATTCATAAAAATTTGAAAAAAATCAAAATAAATTACTAAAAATTCATGTTATCACTAGAATATAATTATCATAATTTTAGAGATTAAAATTAGCCCGGAAAAATTTGTATTTATCGCTTATTTAATGTATTTTCTTACCGGCTTAAAATAATATTAAAAAAATGAAAAATAGGGAAAAATTTTTAAATGACCAAAATTTCATAATTAACTCATTAGCTACTAAAAACAAGTAATTACCTATCCATTTAAGGTATAATTAGCCCTAAACTGCAAAATATCGAGAAAGACGGTTTTCGGAAAAATACCGAATTTTCACCGAATTTCAAGAAAACACCAAAACGACTTTTCAAGACGCTACAATCTTCCCCCCTTAAAGAAATTCGGTCCCCGAATTTAAAAATATAGCTACGCGTACCTTCAAAGAGATGGGGATATTTCTTCCTCATCTCGTCCTCGGTCTCCCAGGTAACCTCCTCGCTGCTTGGGCTACGCCAAAGGACCTTGACGGTTGGTATAACCTTCGACCTCAACTTCTTCACCTGCCGATCCAAGATGGCCACCGGCTGCTCTGCAAAAGAAAGGTCGCGCTCTAGCTGGACTGTCGGGTGCTGAATCGCATGCGAAGGGTCGTGAAGGTACTTGCGGAGCATCGAAACATGGAAGACGGGGTGAACATCGGGAAAGCTGGGAGGAAGAGCCAAACGATACGCAACGGCGCCAACCCGCTCGAGGATCTCGAAGGGACCTACGAATCTAGGGCTAAGCTTCCCCTTTCACCCAAAACGCATCACGCCCTTCATCGGAGAGACTTTCAGAAAAACATGGTCGCCAACTGCGAACTCTAATCTGCGACGGCGCCTGTCTGCATACGATTTCTGCCTGCTCTGAGCCGCTCTCATCCGGTCTCGGATCATCTGTATCTTCGCTGTCGTCTCCTCAACAAGCTGCGGCCCCAAAATGCTGCTCTCGCTGAGCTCTGTCCAACAAACGGGCGATCTGCATCTCCTCCCATACAATGCCTCGAAAGGTGCCATCTGAATAGTATCCTGGAAGCTGTTGTTGTAGGAGAACTCCACTAGAGGTAAATGATGATCCCAGCTACCACCAAAGTCTAAAACGCACGCTCTGAGCATGTCTTCGAGAGTCTGAATGGTCCGCTCTGACTGTCCGTCTGTCTGCGGATGAAACGCTGTGCTGAAGCGCAAACGAGTGCCCAAAGCCTCCTGAAGTCTCTGCCAAAGTCGGCTGGTGAACTGAGTGCCTCGATCTGACACGATACAAGTCGGTACGCCATGTAGTCGCACGATCTCGTCAATATAGAGCTGAGCATACTGAGCGAAGCTGAAAGTCGTCTTCACTGGAAGGAAGTGAGCCGCTTTCGTCAATCAATCCACGATCACCCAGATGGAGTCGTACCCTCGACTGGTCCTGGGTAGACCCACAACGAAATCCATCGAAATCTGCTCCCATTTCCACTCTGGAATGGGTAACGGCTGTAGCTCTCCTGCGGGCCTCTGGTGCTCGGCCTTGACTTGCTGACAAGTCAGGCATCTCGAAACGAACTCCGCAATGTCCCTCTTCATCCCGTCCCACCAGTAGGTCTCTCTCATATCATGGTACATCTTGGTGGAACCGGGGTGGACACTATACACTGATCGGTGTGCCTCCTCAAGAATGTCGCGCCGCAATCCATCAGCATCTGGTACGCACTGTCTAGATCCATATCGTAAAATCCCCTGATCGTCAACCATGAACTCGGAAAATCTGCCCTGTCCCATCTGTGCCATGATCTCTGAGCAACGGTCGTCACTGCGTTGTGCCTCATATATACGGTCAAGCAACTGTGGGCGTGCACGAACATGCGCGAGCTGTCCCCCTGTCTGAGTGAACTCGAACTCAACTCGGCTGTCGCATAACATCTGCCAATCTGCTGACGACTGCCTCTGCACTGCGCGCAAAAAGGATAGACTACCCCCGGGCCTCCTACTCAACGCATCTGCCACCACATTCGCCTTGTCGGGGTGATATAAGATCTCGCAGTCGTAGTCTTTCACCAACTCCATCCAACGACGCTATCTGAGGTTCAGGTCTCGCTACTGAAATACGTACTTTAAGCTCTTGTGATTGGTGAATATCTGACATGACTCACCGTAAAGGTAATGTCGCCAAATCTTCAGTGCAAAGACCACTGCAGCCATCTCCAAATCATGAGTGGGGTAGTTCTGTTCATGCTTCTTCAACTGCCGAGAAGCATAAGCGATCACCCGGCCATGCTGCATCAAAACGCATCCTAATCCCACTCGCGAAGCATCACAGTAGACAACAAATCCGCCTGATCCCGAAGGTAAAGATAATACCGGCGCCGTAGTCAAACATGTCCGCAGCTGCTGAAAACCGCGCTCGCACTCCTCCGTCCAGACGAAAGGAACTCCCTTCCGGGTCAAACCGGTCAACGGTGCAGCTATACGGGAGAAGTCCTGAACAAAACGCCTGTAGTAGCCCGCCAAGCCTAGAAAACTACGGATCTCAGTAACCGATGTAGGTCGGGGCCACTGCTGAACAGCCTCAATCTTCTTCGGGTCTACACAAATGCCGTCTCTCGTAACCACGTGACCCAAGAATCCGACGCTGTCCAGCCAGAAAGCACACTTGGAGAACTTCGCGAACAGCTGGTGCTCCCTCAGAGTCTGTAACGTAATCCGCAAGTGCTGCTCGTGCTCCTCTCTGCTCCGGGAGTACACCAAGATATCGTCGATAAACACGATGATGAACAAGTCAAGATACGGCCTGAATGTACGGTTCATCAAATCCATAAATGCTGCTGGGGCGTTGGTGAGTCCGAACGACATCACCAAAAACTCGTAGTGGCCATAGCGTGTACGGAAACTGTCCTCGGTATATCCTCCTGTCGAACTCGCAGCTAATGGTATCCTGATCGCAAGTCGATCCTCGAAAAATACCCCGCACCCTGAAGCTGGTCGAACAAATCATCAATGCGCGGCAACGGATATCTGTTCCGAACGGTAACTTTGTTCAACTGGCGGTAGTCGATACATAAGCGCAAACTTCCATCCTTCTTCTTGACAAACAGGACCGGAGCACCCCACGGAGAAACACTCGGTCGAATAAGCCCCTTGTCCAACAAATCCTGCAACTGATCCTTCAGCTCTCGAAGCTCTGCCGGGGCCATCCGATAAGGCGGTATAGAAATAGGCCCCGAACCGGGAATCAAATCAATGCAGAACTCAACATCGCGCTCAGGAGGTAGCCCCGGTAGCTCATCAGGGAAAACATCAGGGAACTCACAAACTACCGGGACCCGGTCCAACGGAACATCTGCAGCTCGAGTATCACAAATAGACGCTAAGAATCCCTGACATCCCTTCCGCAAGAGCTGACCAGCGCGAAGAGAAGAAATTAAGCTGGGAAGGGCGACACTGCGGTCTCCCTGAATAACAAGGACTGGCTCTCCCGGAAAGCTAAATCTGACTGCCTTCTCACGGCAGTCCACCGAAGCATAACAAGTGGCTAGCCAATCCATGCCCAGAAGCACATCAAAGTCCAACATATCGAGGAGTATCAAATCAACTGTTGAATCCCTCTCCCCGATACGAACGGAACACAAACGAAATACAAACCGAGCGACAAACGACTCGCCTACCGGAGTAACAACAACAAGCGGCTGGTCTAACGACGACGACTCACGGCCCAACATCGGTGCAAAGTGTGTAGAGACGTATGAATGTGTAGAACCTGGGTCGAATAATACCCGTGCGTCGAAAGAACAAACTGGCAAAGTACCTGTCACGACGGCATTGGATGCCTGCGCATCCTACGGTGTCAAAGCAAAAACTCGGGCCTGTCCTCCACCGATAGCGGGCTGACCTCGACCTCGGCCTCTGCCTCCTCGTCCTCTCTGAACAGGACCGCCGCGTCCACGGCCTCTCGGTGCACCTAACTGGCGTGGAGCATCGCCTGGGGTAGGAAGTAGGGCTCTCTGAGGAGGGGGTGGTGATGGTGGTAGGGTCACGTGCGGAACTGTCGCTGCTCCCTGTCGTCTCACCGGGCAGTCTCTGACAAGATGGTGCAAACTCCCGCACCCAAAACATCCTGGCGACGGCTGCTGCCCCTGGGAATAAGAACCATATAACTGTCCCCGCCCAAATCCTCTGCCAGGCCTATCTCTCGGAAAGAATCTGGCGCGCTGCCTCTGAGGCGGTACATCGGTGCGCATCCTCTTCGGCCCAGAAACGGCTGGAGTCTGTGATATGCGTGCCTCCATCCGTAATGCCGTATCTGTAAGTGCACGGCGGCGCCCCGGCCGTCAATCCGACGCCGGAATGCGGAAACGGTGGTAAACTTAAATTTTGCGGACTTTGCAAACCGGCACCACCGCGCACTAAAACCCCGGATCGGGCCATTAAACTAAATCTAGCTAATTACAAGATGGGAAGAGATATACCGACTGATCCGAGTCCTCCGGTCTTCATCTCCACTCCGATCTCCTCCCGGGATCTCCGTCCACATCGTCGCCTCCTCGCCGGAAAAGGGCACCACATCGCCTTCGTCTTTTACGGGCTCCCGCCTCAATACCGAGGCAACTCGAGCATGAAGCCGGCAACTCGACATGCTCAAGATATGCTGTAGAATGTAGTGTAGAAGATGCTTGTCTCTTTGGGGTTATGTTGTTGCCAATGAGGATGATGGAGGAAACAAGGATTAGAAAAATGGTGCTTGCATTTTTCTAGCATGAAAACTAGATCAAGAAAGAAAAATCTCATGAAATGAAGCTCTCTCTTCTTCTTCTCACAACCATGAAAGACTTCTCCATCATGTGAGAATAAAGGGTGGAGGAATAACCATATCAAGCTAGAAGGGAGGTGAGTGTAGGAGAAGTCAAGAGGTGACCACAAACAAACATGAACCATGCTTGTTCTACTATTCAACCCATACCCTTTCAATCACAATAAAAAGCAAGTCAATGGTGCAAGATATGAAAGCCAACATAATCAATACTTATGCAATAAAACCCCTCCACAAAAGTAATTTGCAAAACTGCAAATTAACCCCTCCATCGGAAAAGTCCGGCCGGGAAAGAACAAATGAAAACCGGCCGGAACGGAATGCAAAATGGCAACTCCAGAAAACTGGTCCCGTAATAAATTACAGGAAAACCCCAATACTGTGCATACACACCCACATCTGTATTCCGTCCGGATACAAATGCAAAAAGACAAAATCTACACAGTACTAAACTAGGACCGGCTTAAACCAAAGCCGGCTAGTAATATCCGTTCGATCCTGATCCGTGCAATACCGCACGTATCTGATCGAACCCTGCCATATACCTATACGGCTACAAGTACAAACTGTCCGATCCTGATCCGTGCAATACCGCACGTATCTGATCGGACCCTGCCATATCTCCATACGGCCTCTACAGCGTTTCGCCCGAAAGCTTGAGTAACTGAAAGTGTGGTGGACTCTAAAGACTCGTCAATACTATGGCTGTGGATTTAACCACTAGCACGTCAGAGGTATAAGCCAATACGTGACGGGCCACCAGCTATTGACTAAAAGGGACGTCGATGAGGAAGCTCACCCCGACACCCAACTGAGCCTGTCAGTGACAATATCCGTACAGTCCGGTCCGTTCGTCTATGAGCATCGCATGGCGGGCCTAGGGGGTTGGTAAAAGTCAGACCCCCAAAAGCGGTACAAGTCGTGTCGGAGTGTAGCCCAGAACACCCTGAGATACTACTGGAATACCTACCAGTAAATCTCCTGCCTTGGCCAAGGTCTTCGTGTAATGGCTCTCCTAGACACAGCGCGACCTCACCCCCAATACCGGGAGAGACGAAACCCCCGAAGATCCGCTCACTGCCTCCATGTGGCTCGGGACTGTACCCAACTAAAACCTGTTTGCACGACTCCTTTGAGCCGTGGTAGGGTAGTAATCAAAGCACAGTGGGAACTCACACGAGACAAATGACGATCCCCAGGTCGATGAACTAACCTGTACACATGTCACCTGGGAACTGCTATCTGACGTCAGGTATAAGACCAACTAGCATGTTCCCGGCGAGTCCTGTCCGGTGTACTCATAACCTAATGAGCACCTGTATACATCTTAGGTGATCCAACTGACACCAGTGGCTTGTGAGACCGGCCACCGCCCCTCGTCGGGGTCTCGACTGTATACACTAGTCTACTCTGGAGAATCGATGCCCTGTCTCGAAACTCCCACGACTAGGGACCTATTAAGGATGTGCTTGTAGACTCCAGCTCTCACTTATATGATCGCCCTCATACTGCTGGCAGTCAAGCATGAATCCTAGGGCTCTATCAACGTGCAATAGCGACCTGTCAGGTCACCTAAAGCAGTACACGATGATAAAGGTAAACCAGATAGCATACTATCATCTCGAGTAAGACTGTCCTACCGGGATAGGTCCTCCCTCAATCATTGCAATCACGTGCCTGTGATTCAATAATTGACTCTGAGGGCACTATCTCCAACAATCTCCCACTTGCACTCAAGGCTAATTATTGCGATGTCGCATACTCACAGCCCGTGTGATACCGAACACCCAACTCCTCTACTAGTCAGTCTCACAAATCCCGTTTGTGAAACTATTGCGGTCGAGGAATAGCCTCAGTGAGTGGATCCGCCTAGAAGTTTCTTTCTATGTCTCTCTATTTCTCAAGTTCGCGGAGAAAACCATCTCCCGAAATGAGCAATATCTGTCTTAGAATGTATCTGGATGTCTGATGGGACACAGCTCATAAATGAACTCCAAATCCAAACTTCTTAGACTGTATCGTCAACTGAACTTAATCAGTATCCTGCGCCATGCCACCCTCAGTATTGCCTTGGACCACCTGTCCAAAATACTGCCCCTCGTCAGAAGGAAAACTATAACTCTGACAACCTCCTTGTCGTCTATGTCACCTTGGAAGCCTGGAATGATAACTGTCTCCTGGATAAGGCTGTCGTTATCATATCCCTAGAACATTCACTTATGTTCTAAAACTGCTTCCGACCGTTTCTCCAGGATTGGATTAAAGTCAACTTATTGCATCTAGTGCAAGAACAACATCTGGTGTGGTGCTTGACATCTCATGATTGACTCAATTGCCTGAGCAAGTGATCTGCCAATCATGCACGTCCCTCTCTACTTTAGTCTAAAAGACACCTTTAGAGAGGGCAACTCCATTACTTGCAGGTACACTACCGTGCCAGGAGTCGTCCATTCTAAATACTCATAGAATGCTGTCAAGGTACCCAGATTAGGAAACCACCCAAATCTAGATCTAAAACCATAGATCTAGTAACCAGTATGTCTGATATAATGTCCAAGTCCTTTGTGGAGAAACCACTGTGTGACGACCAAAGTATAACCGATCGTAGTAAAGGAATATCACTTCCTACTACCTTCTCAACAGATCCATCCCCTATTCTGATGACGTCAAACCTATGACTGTCACATCAGAAACAGATGATCTATCTCTGCTACATCTGCTTTAGTCTATAAATAGACATAAGCCTGATGTCCACCAATGCTTCCGCTGCTCCCACTGACTACGACAACCCTCTGGCAGAGTCATATACACGTACACTTCTGAAGCTAGTTCAGAACGACGCTATACTCATCCTCCTGCCGGGTCTCGCAGCCTGGAACAATAACAATGGCAAGTGTGGGTAAACAAGAACTTCCCTGTCACCGTCCTTGAGGCTACCGAAGTACCTCTCGGGTGCCTGAAGTTACCCACCTTATCTGCGGAGTGGCCAATGGAATGTCAAATCAGATTGAATCTTCAGGTTCCTTATCAAATCTTCAGTAATCGTTTGCGGTTCTGGAATCACTTCCAGTTCTACCATACTCCCACTGCTGTTTTTGAAAAAATCCATTTTTAATAAAACTGTGGCGAGTCTAGAACAATATTGCTATTGTTCATCCAGATGGTAGAAAGTCAACCCGCGTCATAGCCTGGGTCAACCCACAAACAGCCATTACAGAAACGTGCCTTGAGTTGTCCAGTGTCTGGTTTTAAGCATAAGCCGGACAACTCCCCGTACCTTAACAACGTTAAGATATGAACTGTTCTACATCCAATATAGAACCAGAGGCACTGATTTAATTGAACCAGATTCAAATCATGCAGTTTTCTCCAGTGCATGTCAACTAAATGGAAGGAGGTCGATCAGCGTTACTCAACTTAGGAATACTTCCAATTATGAGTAACCTGAAAGAGAAGTAATTTCTCTTTATCATTACTATTAACTGAATACCACACACAAGTATCTACATCTTCGATCACTTTGAAGAATCCCGATACTTGCTATACCTGGTTCTCTACTCTATTCAAATACCTATAACTCCTCAAAACTTAGACTCTGTGTTTCTACGAAACACATGTCTAAGAACTAGAGAAGTCAAAAGTAAACAGAATACAGTACGAGGACCAACCCCTCTGTCCTGATGGACACTGGACAACATACAATACTCTGTATAAGTCCCTTGAGTCTAGTGACTCATTCACTGTGTGTCGTAAGTTGAAAACTGTACTTTTGGTTAAGAAGAATTACACCGCTGTTTAATGCTCCTTACCTAACCATCCACTGATATAGGTAAATGTCATCGACATAATATCAAAAGGTATATCTCACTCTATGAAAATAGACGTACAGATATATCAATTTGAAATTGGTGCATAACCGCGGATATTCAAAACCAAATAATTGCTAACTTGCAAACAACCCAGGTGACTTCCTCAAAAATGAGGATGATCACCCAATTCCCAATAACTCACTCCCACTCATCATCTGTAAAACCATACAGATGTGAGAATCAAACCTGGTAAATACATACCCTGGAGCAAGTGTCTAATCGGGAAATCAGTTTTCCATTAACAGTACACAGTTGAACTGAAACATTGAAATGTTTCGATGGGGTATCCTGGTATTCCTAGTAATGCCTCTACCATTATCCAGATTCACAACTATAACCGTATAATTCTTTGCCACCTCTCCAAATCCCTTCATATGTCTTTAGTCTTTACCTTCTGTACACCCCTTTAGGCCAATTGGTTTTCTACCTTCCCTACCGTTCGGCACCAGCCTATGGTTTGGAAGAAGACTATCCAATAAGCATAATGGGTGTACTGTCCTAATCCTAGGAGCACTCGCAACGCGAGAGAAGGTGAAGATAAAAGGCACCTGAATGTACTTTATTCCTATTTCTCCTGAACCAGGATCCATCCCCGAACTGGAACAAGTTCCTTTCGAGTTCGTATATAACCATACGATGGATTATCCAATAAAATGGGATCTTCGTAGTGATACGGAGTGTCCTGGAGAAATACAAAGGTGATTTAGGATTGGGAAGAAATACTTGGTTTGGTCGTGAATAGCAGTCGCAATTTACTTTGCCCTCTTACTAATCCCTTGCTTTGTCTGAACTTAATACCTTCTGTACACCGTTTAGGCTAATTGGCTTTCTTCATTCCCTACCGGTCGGCACCAGCCTATGGTTTGGAAGAAGACTATCCAATTTGCATAATAGGTGTACTACTCCTAAACTAAGGAGTACTCGCAACATGAGAGAGGGTGAAAAGAAAAGACAACTGAATAATCCTATCCGTTTTCTCCAGAACCGGAAACCATCCTCGAATAAATCCCTTCGAGTTCGTATCTAACCATACGATGGTTTTGTCCAATGGAAGTGGACGTTCGTAGTAAAACGGGGTGTCCTGGAGAAAAGGGTAAAAGCAGGAGTGGCAATGAGGTTTGCAACTCTGACAATCCAAAAGCCAGTGTTAAGAAGGTTCGGTCAACTTGGTCACTGAGTCATAGTCTTAGGGTCGGGTCAATGGTCGCTGCCAGAGAGAGAGAGAAAAGAAACACTCAGCGTGCACTCTAACCTAGATCAGAATGGTTAACAATTTATCTAATCTGGAAACCTCCCACTGTACCTCAAATTCTCCTCCAAACCTGAAAGAAGAATTAGTCGGGGTCACCCGAGGAGTAAACCAACTCATCAGTGGGAATCGGGATCCAACTCTCATCGCATGATAACGTGACGGAATCCGCTCACGGTATCACACTCCAGAAGGTATGCGCATATCTGGCAAGTTTCAGTTCTTTTGAAACTCCCGATGTGATTTCTGCCCCATGCTCTTATGACCTTGACTAAGGCCAACAAATCATAAGTCACATGTCAAGTTCTACCCGTCATTGTCCAGGTTGATTTGAATCCACCCGTACAAGCCCTTGACTAAGGCCAACAAGGCTATACGACTGTCCCAAACCAACGCATCTATCTATGCAGCATATGACTACCCAATAGCTACCAAACACTGTGCCTTGACTAAGGCCAACAAACACAGCTTGAATACTATTGACTACCCATATGAAACGACGGAGGGCTACGAATGGTTTCTGGCGAAAACCTTTAACGTAGTGAACTTGATATCGTTGAAGGAACGGATAGCTTTTTAGAAAATATAGTGACGAAAACCTTTACTAAAGAGGTCACTCCCGGTGAAGGGATCTCGGCTCTTTCCCCGTAGAATGGGGTGCAGGATATTCCAACTGAATACCACGGTGCAAAGCAAAAGTAATCGGCTATAGTGAAGTTAATGCCCTGACGCAAACTTCTGTCCAAGGGGTCACTCCCGGTAAAGGGATCTCGGCCCTTGCCTCGTCGACTGAGGAGCAGGATATTCCAATGAATACCACGATGCAAAACAAAAGTGAACGTCCTTGCAATAACAGCTTTTTGAAAAGTGTTCCAACAACATCAGAATAGGTTTGTTTAACTTGCATTGATCCGAATCAACGCAGTCCCATCAATTGATCACACCACAAAGAACGAAAATATACTGACGTACGTATATGCCATCCGCATTCGCCACTGGGTCCCGTCATTACCCGTTAGGTTAGCTAACTAACGACAGAGCGGGGACTGGACTAGCGCGGATGAAAAACATATACAACATCTACTAATATATATACCAATATATTATATTTCGCTCAAGGCGTGAAAAGAAATGCAACATCACAGAAATGTACAGCATCACAGAACAATACAGATATCTGGGATCCCCGGGTTTCACAGAGCCACTACTGAAACCCGACGTTCCCCTGGTCGTGTGGATAGCCTGTGCAAAGAAATCCTAGACCCCTACGGGCGCGGCAAGTCACCCGCCAAAACCTGAAGCGAGGCAGCCCCCTTCAGCTCCGTGAATGGACCACCCAGCACTTCACGGAATCCAGTAACTTGGGCACCCCTCCTGGGCCAACCTGTACCCCCTACGAGTGCGGCGAATAGCCCGCCAATCCTAGAGTGAAGCCCCCTCCGTCCCAATGCCATGAGATGCGGGCTTGTTGCCCTCTAGGACCCGGCTATCCGTGCACCCCTCCGCGGGGCAATCCTAGTACAGAAAGTAAAATATACATACACCGGGTACATCGACCGCAACCAGGTCGTGCCCCAAAAGAATAATACAAACAGGCAGTGACGGCAGTCCACATGTCGGACGCTCGCCCCGCAATATCAAATGTACATAATACAACAAAACTGTACTAGCATTGCATCCAGGTTATCCCCACGACCGATCCGCAACATCACAGCATAAACATAGAACATCAACGTGAAAGTCACGTTCGCAAATCCGTCTAACCGGGCTATAGCAGTTAGACCGGATTTACCGATCGAGTGACATTCACGGTCGCAGATATAATGTAAATACTGTGAAAAATGTGTTTAAAATTTTCCGATTGATCAAACAATTAACAATTGGGCCCCCAAACAAAACTGTAGCAACCACAGAAAACCTGGGCCCAAATTTAATATCCCAGAAACCACATTTCTTACTCAGGAACATACTGAAAAAATTTGGGGGGGTGAATAGTAAAATCCGCGGCGGAAGCGCCGCACGAGGTGGGGTTTCGCGGCGCTTCCGCGGCGGAATAGTGAGATCGGGGTACCAAATTTTTACAGTAACCTTAGAATTCCCTGCACATCACACTGAGACAACCAGAAAAATTTTTGGACTTAAAAAAAATTCGACAGAAACTGATGTGCACAAAATACGGGTTTTCGGGATTTTGTTCGATCGGAAACGTAAAACACATTACACAAAAGCTAGACGAAGTTAATGGTGAGGCTCTGATACCACTGTAAGTGCACGGCGGCGCCCCGGCCGTCAATCCGACGCCGGAATGCGGAAACGGTGGTAAACTTAAATTTTGCGGACTTTGCAAACCGGCACCACCGCGCACTAAAACCCCGGATCGGGCCATTAAACTAAATCTAGCTAATTACAAGATGGGAAGAGATATACCGACTGATCCGAGTCCTCCGGTCTTCATCTCCACTCCGATCTCCTCCCGGGATCTCCGTCCACATCGTCGCCTCCTCGCCGGAAAAGGGCACCACATCGCCTTCGTCTTTTACGGGCTCCCGCCTCAATACCGAGGCAACTCGAGAATGAAGCCGGCAACTCGACATGCTCAAGATATGCTGTAGAATGTAGTGTAGAAGATGCTTGTCTCTTTGGGGTTATGTTGTTGCCAATGAGGATGATGGAGGAAACAAGGATTAGAAAAATGGTGCTTGCATTTTTCTAGCATGAAAACTAGATCAAGAAAGAAAAATCTCATGAAATGAAGCTCTCTCTTCTTCTTCTCACAACCATGAAAGACTTCTCCATCATGTGAGAATAAAGGGTGGAGGAATAACCATATCAAGCTAGAAGGGAGGTGAGTGTAGGAGAAGTCAAGAGGTGACCACAAACAAACATGAACCATGCTTGTTCTACTATTCAACCCATACCCTTTCAATCACAATAAAAAGCAAGTCAATGGTGCAAGATATGAAAGCCAACATAATCAATACTTATGCAATAAAACCCCTCCACAAAAGTAATTTGCAAAACTGCAAATTAACCCCTCCATCGGAAAAGTCCGGCCGGGAAAGAACAAATGAAAACCGGCCGGAACGGAATGCAAAATGGCAACTCCAGAAAACTGGTCCCGTAATAAATTACAGGAAAACCCCAATACTGTGCATACACACCCACATCTGTATTCCGTCCGGATACAAATGCAAAAAGACAAAATCTACACAGTACTAAACTAGGACCGGCTTAAACCAAAGCCGGCTAGTAATATCCGTTCGATCCTGATCCGTGCAATACCGCACGTATCTGATCGAACCCTGCCATATACCTATACGGCTACAAGTACAAACTGTCCGATCCTGATCCGTGCAATACCGCACGTATCTGATCGGACCCTGCCATATCTCCATACGGCCTCTACAGCGTTTCGCCCGAAAGCTTGAGTAACTGAAAGTGTGGTGGACTCTAAAGACTCGTCAATACTATGGCTGTGGATTTAACCACTAGCACGTCAGAGGTATAAGCCAATACGTGACGGGCCACCAGCTATTGACTAAAAGGGACGTCGATGAGGAAGCTCACCCCGACACCCAACTGAGCCTGTCAGTGACAATATCCGTACAGTCCGGTCCGTTCGTCTATGAGCATCGCATGGCGGGCCTAGGGGGTTGGTAAAAGTCAGACCCCCAAAAGCGGTACAAGTCGTGTCGGAGTGTAGCCCAGAACACCCTGAGATACTACTGGAATACCTACCAGTAAATCTCCTGCCTTGGCCAAGGTCTTCGTGTAATGGCTCTCCTAGACACAGCGCGACCTCACCCCCAATACCGGGAGAGACGAAACCCCCGAAGATCCGCTCACTGCCTCCATGTGGCTCGGGACTGTACCCAACTAAAACCTGTTTGCACGACTCCTTTGAGCCGTGGTAGGGTAGTAATCAAAGCACAGTGGGAACTCACACGAGACAAATGACGATCCCCAGGTCGATGAACTAACCTGTACACATGTCACCTGGGAACTGCTATCTGACGTCAGGTATAAGACCAACTAGCATGTTCCCGGCGAGTCCTGTCCGGTGTACTCATAACCTAATGAGCACCTGTATACATCTTAGGTGATCCAACTGACACCAGTGGCTTGTGAGACCGGCCACCGCCCCTCGTCGGGGTCTCGACTGTATACACTAGTCTACTCTGGAGAATCGATGCCCTGTCTCGAAACTCCCACGACTAGGGACCTATTAAGGATGTGCTTGTAGACTCCAGCTCTCACTTATATGATCGCCCTCATACTGCTGGCAGTCAAGCATGAATCCTAGGGCTCTATCAACGTGCAATAGCGACCTGTCAGGTCACCTAAAGCAGTACACGATGATAAAGGTAAACCAGATAGCATACTATCATCTCGAGTAAGACTGTCCTACCGGGATAGGTCCTCCCTCAATCATTGCAATCACGTGCCTGTGATTCAATAATTGACTCTGAGGGCACTATCTCCAACAGTATCCCTAGCCGCTGAATAAGTGTCGTAGTGCTGGGCGCCAATGGCAAGGTATAGCTGGGCATCAAGTCCCTGTACGAACCTCTTCACCATCTTCTCCTCGGTATCCACCAAATAATGAGCATATCGGGACAACTGTGTAAACTGGATGTCATACTCAGACACCGTCATCCCAGGTGTCTTGACTAAGGCCTCGAAGCTGCGAGCTCTGGCGTCACGAAAGCTCTCTGGAAGGAAACGGGCTAGAAAGACCGCTGTAAACTCGGCCCAAGTCATAGGCGGCAGATCTGCAGCTCGACCTCTCAAGACTGACTCCCACCACGTCTGCGCGAGACCCTCTAGTCGGAAACTCGCAAGCTCTACCCATCGATCATCCGAACATCTCAGCGAACGGCAGATCCTGGCTAAACTGTCAAGGAACGTCTGTGGGTCCTCCGCTGCCTCGGTGCCGGTGAATACTGGAGGTCTCAGCCTCATGAAATCCTGTAGTGAAACCGGGATGGTCACGGTGGTAGTAGTAGGAGCAGGTATCATGGTCGTCTGGGATGTAGTAGGTACGTCATCCGGCCTCGGTGTACGACTGGCTGCAACTAGGGATCCTACCATCTGACGCAGCTCCTGCATGCCTCCCATCATCTGTCGCAACTCCTCCATACCGGTCTCGAGCCTATCCATACGGCCTGGGGAAGGTGGATCGGTCTGTCCCTGCGGCGTAGGCATACCACCCTGCTCAGTCCTAGTCTCGGACGAGCCAGCTCGAATCTCGTCTCTGGCGGCAGCCCTCTGTGCCCTCATAGCCTTCGGCGGCATAGTGGCTATCACAGGAAAACGGATAGTAAGGACAGTGCAATAGGATCATAGGATACATGGAATTGAAGAAGGAAATTTCCAAGCAAGTATCCTAAAGTCACTTAGGCGGAGTACCGTATCGTAAGTATGCCGCGGACATACGCACGCTACGTTACGCTGCTTAAGTCACTTACTCCATCTACTAAGGGTCATCCTACACTCACAAGGTAAAACCTATCGCTTTGATACCAACTTTGTCACGACCCGCAGGGTACGGAACGTGACTGGCACTTAAGTTTACGAAACGTCTAAAGGCGTCCGTAAAATAAGTAAGCCAAAGCCCAGAAAACAAAACCAATGAAGCAAAAGAGTGAAGAAAACCCAATCAATTGAAAGCGAGTTATCAAAATAAGTCATGTAAAACCCTTTTTAAAAACAATATCAATTTTTCCGAAAATTTCGGCAGAGTCTCCTTTGTAAATACTGGCCCCCAAAAATGGGTACAACAAAATATATACATGAATCCACAAAATAGGGCATCCCCAAGCGGGAGCTAGCTCTTCGCCATACGGCGGTCACAAATCCCACGCAATGTAAATGACAACAAGCATAATAAAGCATAAGGAAGCATGAAAAAGCAGCATGTCGGCTCAAGTGAGCTCGACCCCAAATACAGTATAAAATCCACAAACCTCACAGTCTCATCTCTAGGTCAATATACAATAATCTGGTAGAACAGTAGATGGAGTACACTAGATACAAGAATATACAAGGTGGTACAAAAAATAACATAACCCACCTATGAGCAAATCTCGAGCTCAGGCAAAAGAGGCAAAAGACAAGTGCGCCCGCCGCTACTGAACTGACGGAGCGGACCTGCAAAAGACTGTGGCACAACGGGGGTGAGTTGCCAACTCGTGAGTAATAAATAACATCTACAAAGGCTATCGTATGCATGCACACAAGCATCCTAGCATCTATAATACAGGTAAGACTGGATGCACTAGCAGGTGTGTATATAACATCAGTGTACTAATATGTATGCAACATGAATATCTGAGGTCTCAATAGGTATATATATAAGACATATTTTATCTCTTTTTGTTTTTGAAACTCTTTTAGAATGCCAGCATAATGTCAATGAATCGACGAAAATCGGTGTCCAGCAACGACACCCAAAAAGCTGTCTCAAATCTCATAAATGTATCTCTGGCCTCAGCCGTCCGGCTGACCCATCTCAAATATCAATATCTCATCATCCAGCGGCCACGGTCGGTATCCTCTGAATATCCGCCGTCCCAAACAGTCACCGGTAGGTAATCCGTCCCCTGCCAGGCTCAACGTCATCACCACATTCCTCTTGCCCCGGGGTACCTTACCGGGCCCACCATGTACCCGTGCCGGTCCCTCCACTCCTCGACACGGATTTCCAAATCCACAGCAAACTCATGGTGGACGACACTTACATCACTAGAAAACCGCAATTTTACATATTTTAAAAATATAATAAGTTTAGAAATTTTACGGCTTTCCCCCGAAATCCAGCAATATCATAAAATCTCCAGAAATCCACATAAGTGCATATATCAATGATAATGAATGCGTATGATATCAATAATCAAGTTGCGATGTGTGATTAATATATTAAGCATGAACAATTAATATGATGAAGTACATGCACATGAATTAGCAATACTACGGTTTCATTTTTAAGGAATTAAAGGCAATAGTACCAGTTTAAGTATCAATTAGTAAAAGGTTTCAATTTAAAAGTTATCTAGTGTGGTGGCATGGCAATTACCAGGGTGTGTGTGTAAACATGAATAGTGCTCGTGCTGCATATAAAAACCTGGTAATGGTGCATGTGTCCTACAATTGAGTTTGCGTATATGGATATAACATATTGATCTAATTGCAGCAATTATCATGCCAGTATTATTATTCTAATGTCACAAGTGATTATCCAATTTACTATTTTCCAGTTTACTAAATCTATCGGGCGACTTGCGCCATCCAAACGATCGTCCCCCGTAGAAGTTAAATCTACTCACCGGGATCCCTGGCTAGCTGTGTCCAATCACCGCCTTTCCCTTTCGCGCCGCGTCTGACGTTTCTGCGACCGAACCTGGAATTTACATCAATACCAAATATATGGTTACACATTCAAGAACGACGCAAAACCCCCAACGAAACTACTAAAGTTCGCTAGCTAGGTACAACGTGCACAAAGTGCGCGGAACACACGCGAAAATCGCAAAAACTGCCAAAAAACGCCGATTTGGGTCACCCGGCAAAACTAAAACCCGACTACCCAAAAACCGCACTCACGCATCCTAAAAGTCGTAGGACAAGCCATTACAATCATCAAGATATCAAAAATAGTCCATCACATAATTTATATAAAAATCTAGTAAGCATATACATACCAAAAAATCGGTGCAACGTCGCCGATTTGCGACAAAACGACTACAATCAAGCATACTCACCCAAGCACACTACAAGCAATCCACACACACTAATTACAACACATTAACCATGCTCCAAAACCTATATTCCACAACCAAACCCTTTCTTGATTTTTAAAAATAGCAATTGCAAATCAAAATCCACACTTGAAAAACTTAATTTAACACTACAAAAGCCCACTTAAGGAAATTAACCTCTTAGGTTAGGTTAGCAAAACACTAGATAACAATTTAGGTTCAATTAACTAAATAATGCTTCTAAAACTTAATCAACTCACTAATCATGTTTCAAATACCATTTCCATACAAAATCCTTTTCTTGAAAATCCTAAAAAGCAATTTCACACTTCTAAATTTAACCAAATTAGCATAATTGGAAACTATATCAACAAGATAACTATATAGGTTAGTTCATTAACAACTAACTTAACTATAAACAACTTAATTAACCACCATGGTTCAAAACCCTAGTTTAGACAAACTACTTCTTTTAAACTAGATTAGAAATAAGGTAACTTTTAACACTAACCATACAATTAAAGGAATTTTTAGCAAAAGAAAGCAACTTGATGAGAATTATACCTCTTGATCAATGGATCAAGCAAGAGAATTTGCTCCAAAAATGCCTCCTTTCCACATGTTTTCAACTATAATAGGCTTGAGAAGAGGTAGCACAAGGATTTGTTTTGGTTTTGTAAACAAATTTGTGGATTTAAATGGATTTTTGTAGCAATTTTGATGAAATTTTGGAGGAAATGAAAAGAGGAAGGTGAAGGGGGAGGGCTGCTGGAATTTTCGACCAGAAGAGAGATGGGGGAGGGTGTGGGCAAGTGGGGAAGGTCATGGGTCAAGTCTCCAAGTCAATGTATCATACTTTATTCAATTAAATTAAAATAAACCCAAAAAAAACCCCTTAAATCAACTCAAGAAACAACTACAGAAAAGAGATCAGAATTTTCTGGACTTGGTCATGGTTGGGCTGTCCTAGGGCTGAGGGAAATGAGAGAGGGGTTTTACAAAAGAAATTTTATGCAAAAAGGCCCCCTACAACTCAAAAATTGCAAGTTTTAACCCAAAATTCAATAAATTCATTTAAATTCATAAAAATTTGAAAAAAATCAAAATAAATTACTAAAAATTCATGTTATCACTAGAATATAATTATCATAATTTTAGAGATTAAAATTAGCCCGGAAAAATTTGTATTTATCGCTTATTTAATGTATTTTCTTACCGGCTTAAAATAATATTAAAAAAATGAAAAATAGGGAAAAATTTTTAAATGACCAAAATTTCATAATTAACTCATTAGCTACTAAAAACAAGTAATTACCTATCCATTTAAGGTATAATTAGCCCTAAACTGCAAAATATCGAGAAAGACGGTTTTCGGAAAAATACCGAATTTTCACCGAATTTCAAGAAAACACCAAAACGACTTTTCAAGACGCTACAGGTTGCGTCTGTGAGCGGTACTGTTGGTCGGTCGGAAGACCGAGGATGATGGCCTCGGCTGGGGAGCTCGGGAACGAGCGAGAGGGTCGAGGAGTCTTGGTCCTGTGGCAGCTCGGGGCGAGCTGAAAGGCCGAGGAGGCCAATTTCCAGGGGCTCTGAGGAGAGCCAGCTTGCGCTTGCAGGTTGGGCACAGGGGTGGCCTGGTCGGCCCTTTTTTCTGAGTTTTGGGATACTTCATCTGCCACGTGTCCTGATCTGAGGCGTTGCCAATATAGAGCATCATCAAACCTAGATCTTGTGATCTCAATATGTCTGTCTTGTATAATGACGAATTAGGTCTGCTCTTGTTATGCTTTCACTCTTTTAGGTAAGTTCTTTAGAGGTTTGGTCATGAGAATTCTGAAGAAACGCGATTATTGTTCTTATAAAAAGATGGATAAGACAGACAACAACCAACAATGTCAGGTGACACAAACAATCATGACGGACAAAATAAAATCCGGATTTACTTTCTGTACTAACTTGTTTGGATCAGAGGGGTTTCACTGCATATCAATCGCCGTGCTAACTCATAAACTTTCCAATGTCTCTTGGCTCATCCAGTATTGTTTTTAGCTTACCATTTGTGTGACATGGTTTCCGCCAACAATATTATCATCATTATAGATTGCGAATCAGAGATATTAAAAAGAATACTACAAGCAAGGAAGAGAGAATATAAATAAATAAACAAATTTAAGAAAATGAAGTTGCAAAATGCAACATTTTAATCTACCTAAACAAAAATAATCACGTCATGTATATTAGGTGCCACACCATCCTTTCATTTATTACCCTTGCAAATTCACACAAACACGTGTCCGAGAATAATGGAGAAAAGAGGTCTTAAGCGGCTTTTTCGTTAGGCGGCGTAAAAAAATTATACCCTCCACCATTTTATTCGCGATCGGCACCAATCATCACCATCTAAGATGTGGATACACCAAATTTTATGTGATTCCAAACACCTTTTCACCGTTGATTTAGCAATGTAAAAAGTTCTATTGTCGGTAAACCGTTAAATTTGCACCCACTAAATCAATTGTGAAAATGTGACGGAGTCATATGAAATTTGGTGTATTAAATGATAAACATGATGATGACGAATGCCGATCGTTGGAAAAAATGGTGGATGTTGAATTTTTTTGAGCTGCCAAAAGAAAAACTGTCATAAGCCTCTTTCCTCCGATACTCTCTCTTTATGTGTATATATCCCATCTTATCTGTCTCACTATATATATATATATATATATATAGAGAGAGAGAGAGAGAGAATAATGGAGGAAAGAGGCCATAAGAGGGAATTCTCTCCTATGGCGTCGGAAAAATACCCCCTCCACCAATTTTTCCGACGATCGGCCCGCATCATCTTCATCGTCATTGTCTAAGATGTGCGTACACCAAATTTCATGTGATTCCACAACTTTTTCACCGTTGATTTAGCAATGTAAAAAGTTCTATTGTCGGTAAGCCGTTAATTTTGAACCCACTAAATCAACGGTGAAAAAGTTGTGGAATCACATGAAATTTGGTGTACGCACATCTTAGACGATGACGATGAAGATGATGGGGGCCGATCGTCGGAAAAATTGGTGGAGGGGGTATTTTTCCGACGCCATAGGAGGGAATTCCCTCCTATGGCATCTTTTCTCCATTATTCTCATATATATATGTGCATTTGAAATCCCTACTACATTAACTCCAAAGTTTAGAGTTAGCATGCAACAAATGCTGTATTTTGCTTATTGCAGCAATCCAAACACGATACAAAAACTTCGTAGTCAGCGAAGAGAAGAAAGCCAATCGATATAATTTGTTATTTTATATACCCAACAATTCAAAGAAAAAGACCCATTTTGTTTTGGGAAAAGAATGGCCCTAACCATTTCTCGTCGTAGGTCGGAAAAAGTTCGAAATCAAAAGCAGTGCCCGCAACCGTTTGATGAAATGCCAAGCTCAACTAAATGCCCAATTTTCCAGGTGATTGCATTATTTCTTATGGATTAGATATTTTTGCTTTATAGATGAAATAAAGTGCAGATTGTGCTAATGTGTTTCGAGATTATGGAGCTATACATATTCGGCGCAATCTGCAAGGATAAAGGAATAAAAATCGGTTGATTTTGTTGTATGGAGATCAATGCATTCAACTTGTTTAAGAGGTACGCTTTTGCTTGTCCTGGATGATATTGTGCCATCTACATTTCTATCAATTATTAATATACCTCGATAGATCACTATTACTCAACAATGTTTGTTCTTGGTGTCTAAGTGTATTCTTAAATATGTGAAATCTTTGTTGGAGTGACGTTGAGTTGCAGCAGCATACATTCATATGCTCTCGTAAGTTGTTGCTAAACTGACATATGAGACAACATCACTTCTTAAGGTCAAGTGCATTTGTATTGGTATGATTGCCGAACTATAAAAGTATTTCCCTCAACCGTCGCCATACTTTTCTGAGTATTTGTAGAATTTCGGTCCAGTGGCAGACACTTTATAGAAGGCGTGTATTTAAAAAGCGGAATTAAGAACCAGATATAGAGAAAACCCTTGACCTGCAAGAAGGGCTTCGACTTACAGTTCCATGTTAGAATGCAAAAGTACTCTTCTCAAACCCTGACCATAAATTTGGAGTTTTGGTGCTGCGCCAGACTTTAAGAATAGTCATCCGTAAGATACAATCAAAATTCTCTACAACTCCTCCTTGATTTTGAGGCTCTCTCCGCAGCCAACTGTTTTTTTATAGGAAAAGACTAAACACCATTAATAATGATGAGCTCTTGTCCTTGCAAAGTTAGAATGGTCATACTTGTCACAAAGTTTTAAAAAGTCTCCTTTTATTATTCTTGAGGAAGTTAGTAAGCCAATGGAGAAAATGGAAAGAAGATGCTTTCTTGCAATTTTAGCATCATGAACAAATTATTGTTTACAAATTTCTATCCTTTTTCTAAGCACCAATGAAAGTAAATTGATTTCTTCTTCTGAGTGATCAAATTGCAATTACGTGATGAGTTATTCTTCTCCAAAGCTTTTGGCATCATCAAATGTTGTTTTTTTTTGGGTAGGAAAACATCCAATGTTGTATGCATCCTTTTATAATTTCACGTGTGATCAATTAATTCTGGTCCACTTCATGAAAAGGCAAAGGGACTGTCTTTACCGCCCTGAATTTGCCGGCGTTGTTTAGATGCTCATTCTCCAACCTGAAATGTTCATATCTTACTTCTTAGAAGAATATTCCTCTTATCAATTTTATAAGAAGATCAAAATTATATTCTTCAAAGTAATAGACTATGATGATGTATTTTTCCTGTTTCTGAACTATAATATATTAAGACTTGGCCTTTTCGATTTGAGACTACATTCAAACCCAAACTAAATATAGTTAGTTTAAATTAGATGTGTGAAAATACTAAGATAGCGTGAAATTTACCTGTAGAAATTCCAATGTCCACGACGAATCACTTCAAGTGCTGCTAAGAAGAATGAAGTTACCCTGTAATCCAAACTCTTAAAATTGTAGTGAAGGACGGTTTGCAACCATGCAAGCCTGAGAACACAGTTCAAGCCCTGTGAAGTTCACAAAAGCATTTTCATTAATTGTGGTAACACCACGAAAACAAGTCCAACCCTTGCAAATTTAAAGTACTTTAATTCAATTTTCTATTGTCATTGGGGAATTGCTTAGAATTTCAATCAGATAAGATGTGCTCTCGCTCGTTTACGCATCATAACATTTTTAGTGTTATCTATTTAAAGTGGCCATAGATTGGTGATATAGGACAAAGCTGTTACTAAAGAAAAATCATGCATATTTTGTAATCAAGATAGATTTCTCCTTTTTTTTTCTTGGTAAATGTATTTTGTAATCAAGATTCCTAGCTTTTATTAGTTAATGCTAGTACATTGGTTATAAAGTGGGTAGATATTTTTGGTTAGCTGGTATAGACATGTATATGCATATTGAAAACTTTAGTAGGATGAAGACAAATGATCATCTTGGACTATGAAAAATCCCTTCTTTTGGAGAAATTATTCGGTGTGCTGGGTGTAATACACCCGAGCAGGGGGTGAGAGAGAGGGGGGGGGGGAGTTTCGGGAAGCCTTGGGCAGCGAGTGGGGCCTACAGTTCTATTTCTTCTCTTTCTTGCCCGGGTGTATACGGCCGGCACATGGAATAATTTTTCCTTCTTTTGTGTGGAGTTTCTTGTCCATGAATCTAGCATTATTTAAGGGATCGTGGCATTAAGTCAACACTCAACAGATGATCATGAAACTTTGTCGATTCTTTTCTGGAGCATGGCTTCATAGCCAATTTCATTTATATTCGAAAAGGCTTAAATGACGACGACGACGACATCTGATTCTATATGTGCTTGTGTTCAAATTGCCCGTCAAATGACTCCCAAGAGGTTTGTGAGTTGGTAGGACAAGGGAATTGTTACGAGGTACGTTCTAAACATTTAACCAACACAGGAGAATAGTAAATCAATCCTATTTATTTAGGTGAGGTATGTATCCCACATGGGTTTAACCTTATACTAGCCAGTCCCAACCCCCCACCCACCAAAACATGACTTGTAGCATTGTTAGTGTAGTGAGCCTACATGTGTTTCTCTAGTGGAATATGCAATGTAAGTTCTTTCCCCCCATTCCTTGTATATCAAGAGGGATTTACCATTGATAGAAAGTATATAAACTTGCGACGAAGGATCAATTCATTTCTAAGCCATGGGTTCTTGGAGTTGGCCTGGAGCAAGCCCCAATCCTTGACAAAATCCCAATACAACTGATAAACTGTCGCCGTGCTCGACACGATCACTACAAGACAGAGCCCCCCAATGGTCTTGTCCTTCTCATAAGCGACCTTGGCACCGGCTGCAAGCATTGCCGACACATATTTGCCTAGGTTGACAAGGTGGCTTGTCTGCCTTTCGTCGAACCACCTTCTTGCACACTGAGAAAGAAAATAATACAAAATGCACATTTTAGAGGAAATACAAAAAGGCAACATGATATTTATCCAAATTGCTAAGGAGGATGGTGTTAAAATCCCTGCCTAAACTCTTAAGTTGTGATGAGTCGAGGGATATAATTTTATATTATGAGATGTCACCGCAGGTCAAATGCCCCCCCCCCCCCCCCCCCGGGTCAAATGACCTTATTGTGGTCCAAACTCAAGGATTTTGTGCAGCGGTATTCTTGAATCCAGTTTTTAAATGCACATCCACAGGATTTGAACCTTAATTTCTCTGATACCATCTTAAAGTCTGTCATTGCGCCAAATGTATGAAGTTTGGGTGATGGTTGAGGGATATAATTTTCTATTCTAAGACGTCCCCGCAGGTTGAGCGTTCTCTTTATGAGCTGAAATCTGGAACTTTGCACAATGGTTTTTTTGAATCCACTTTTCAAATGCACGCTATGTGGTCTTTGAACCTTAATTTGTCTAATACCATCTTAAAGTCCCTTCTATGAAGTTGTGGCAAGAATAGAGGAATATAATATTCGGTTCTAGAATCGTCCTGCAGCTTGAGGATCCTTTCTTTGGACTGAAGCCTAGGGATTTGCACAGCAATATCTTTTCATTCCGTATCATCTTAATATCTCAGATATTGCACCACAACTCTGAAGTTGTGGTGAGAGTTGATAGATATAATTTATATTTGATGAGCTGGGATTAGAACCTGCATTGCTCTCCAATAGTAAGGTAGGAATGACATGGCATAGGCCAAATCCCTATAATAGGAGGTGCATGAACAAAACTCGTAGTCCTGGGTTTTATAGCTTCCGGTTATGTAGTAGCAAGCTACATACTCAAAACTCCGAAGCGCCGGCACCTAATTTCATCCAAAACATAAGAGATAGTTATTTGACTTAATAAATCAAGGAGGCGAAACAATAAAGAAATCAAAGGGCACTTGCATGGAAAAGTTGCTTAATTTTTTTTTACAATAATTGTTCACATTTGAAACAACTATGTCCATGAACATAATCAAGGGATTCAAGCATGAGAGCTTGTATAGATGATCTAAACCAAAATGCCCGAAAATGGCTCACTAGTTGGAGACAACATTCTATGGTCAAATATATAGAACAATCTATTCATTGAGTAGCATCGAACAAAATTTCGACATTCTGGCAGAAAATCCAAATACTTCAAGGGTTCTTATTCTTTTCATTAAATGGTTAGCAAATATAAGGACTTCCACATAAACTTGATTGCATGTAAGCATTGACCTTTTAAATCTAAAGTCGACGCAGTGAGATTTTGCTGGAACCAAATGATAACATATGTCAAGTTTCAATGATCTGAGAAACCACCGTATTTATCCATTTCTTCTGGGGGTTTAAGCCAACTTGTTTCACATAAATCTCTTTGTTCATTGCATATTAAAAAAGCAAGGTCCACAACTCTACTGGAATCCTTAAATTGCAAAGGTATCAATACCTGGCTGCAAAGCTGATCAGCCATGAAAAAATCCACCATTACAACCTGCAAGAATTGTAGGATAAACAATTAGCTTTACAACTTGGTGTCTGAAATCACGAATATCCTCCTTTTAAACCTCAAGTTGCACCACCTTATAAAGAGGAGACAAGATTATATTCCTGATAATCCTTAGGAAATGATAGCGGCTCGATCGATACACGGTATTGAAAGGGCATATGAGCACCAGCCAAAAAATCTGCTCACATAATAAAAAAACATCTTAATTTCTTAAAAGAAAATTTGAGTTTAATTAGTTACGAATTGTTAGAATATAAATCCTTATCATAACTTTCGGAGTTTTGGTGTAGTAGCAACGACAATTAAAATGGAATCAAAACAACAGTTTTAAATCCATCGGGTGCAAATTTAAGCAGATGAACTAAAAGGATATATCATTTTGCAAAAAGCCCAGATTTTGGCCCATAAAACAGTGCTCCAACTTGCGGGTACGTGTTAGAATATAAATTTATAATCCTCAACCCTTGTTATAACTTTAGAGTTTTGGTGCAGAGACAATTGAGAAACGAAGTTGTAAATTACCAGAAGCAAAAGGCCAGGGATTGATTGAACAAAAGTTGAAGTGTAATCCTTTGCAGTGAGGCTCAAGTGGGCATACATAACTCCCACTACTATTGTCATTGAAGTAGTACATATCAAGAAGACGTCCCGATACTTTAATTCTTTTGTAGGGGAAAACTCGAATATAAAGCTGTAGTTTATTCGCGTCTTCCTCCACACGAAGATGTTGCACCCATAAAGGAACAAATGTAGGAACATGAGACTAAACATACTGCAATCATAATGCAAAATTTTATTGTGAGTTAAATTTTGATGTTGAATATATAATTGTAAGATTTAGATTAGAGTACTACTTGCCTAAGGACGGGATAGACTGTTTCCATGTAAATTGTGTCTGAATACTTTGTGTACATGCCGGTGATGTGTGCCATGATGCAGTATCCGACGAACAAAGCAATGAAGCATCCCATGAAGAGTCCTATTATTGATAGAATAAAGAATTAAGTATATATGCACAAAAACCACGTGCAGTTTACAGTGTATAACACTTGTAACCCCTTAGGTGATTTATTAGCGCAACCCCCCCCCCCTTCTAATAGGCCAAAATCCTTAAAAACACTCCAATCTACTCTAAACACCTCAAATGGTGTCCAATTTAACTCTAAAACTTGTTTGTATATTAAAGTTTTTTTTTGGTATATAAATTTCATGGAAGAACACTCCTATATAACTAATGTCTAATGCTAACTATATAAACATATATAACCCCCCCCCCCCCTCCCCCAAACACACACACACAAAAAAAGAAAAAAGAAAAAAAAAGCATGTAGCACTTATAATACTCAAGTGAATTTTTAGAGCAAACACCTCCTGTGCAACTGAACTCTAGAACCTGTTTATGTTGTTTGAATTAGAGGTTGAGTGTTTTTTTATAGTGTTTTTGGATGATGAACAGAGGTGGTTTTGCACTAGTTAACCAATGGAGTGGGTATAAATACCATATGTGGTAAACAACAGGGTGGTTTTGTGCAATTATGTAAAAAGTTTGTGTATAACCAAGATATATTCAAGCCAAATTTCTAATTATTTCCATTACCGATGAAGAAAGTGACTGCATGTGATTCTTTACGCTGATGAGGCTTGAGATACTTCATGGCCTTCATCTTATTATCTTCTGCAAAGTGTTTGATGAATAGTTCCTCGACTTCATCCGTCAACTTAATTGCCTGTTGTAATTGTATTGGATTGTTAGGAATTAGGTTTCATGGTTATGAATATTTTGGTAAATTAGAATGAGTTAAAGAGCGGCATGCCTTATCCGAGCTGTTGAAATACGAGCTCTCTACGACTTTGAGATATATGGACAGGACTTGTTTTCCTGTCACCTGAAATATGAATAAGCAAAATAATGTTTTATAATTATAGATAGATTATCCACAAATTTGTTAATATGAAATCTGAATTATTTGGTATTTCGCACATAAAGGTCATAAAATCTGTAAATTTCCCCCATATTTACACGGCAAAATTACACTTTGCTAATATGCATGTATGCTTCTACCTTACCCTAGTTTAAATTTATTGAAAACCTGAATTTTTGGTTCTACGCTAAGTAAATGAGAAATGACTATTATAAACTCTCTTCATTGTATCTATAAATTCTTGAAGGGTTTTGGCAAAATCCAAATAAGTCTTTTCCCTTTGTTTCTAAAGAAAAATGAGATTTTGATGCGATCAGAATAACAAAAACTACGTACGCCATTCTGCTATAAATTTATATCTTATATCATAGTGTGTAACTTACAGGTTAGAAGGGTAAATTTGTGCAAACGGCAAATTCTATAAAATAAAATTTTCTCGTGTCAGAATCTGTATGGTACAAAATTCTTGGCTACTCGCTATAATTTGATATTCTCTTCTTGTATCAGCTTCCGCTGTACAATTTGTCGTATTTGATGGTCGTTTTTCTTTTGAGCCGTAGCTCTTTCGGTGTTCCTTTATTATCAATGTAATCTTTGTTTCATTATGTACTTTATTGGAATGGAGGGGGATTAGTTGTCTACTATTAGATTCGAAAAAGATATATATGCATGGTACATATGCACAATGACCCGATAAAATAATACCTTATCAAATTTCTTCAAAATCTTTACAAAAGCCAACATGTTCAAATTCCTGAAACATACCACCCAAAGCACAAGACATCAGTGACCTCATTATATATGTGTGTGCGTGTGCGCGCGCGCGCGTGTACACACACGCACATGTGTGTGTGTGTGTTTGTTTTCATGTTTTTGCTTCTAATTGATGGCCTCAAATGTCCCAACCACTACACCTAAACTACAAAGTTGTGATGAGGGTTGAGAGATATATATTTATATGTTAATACACCCTCACATGGTAGCACCCATATATGAGCCGAAACTTGGGCTTATGCACGCTATTTTTTTAATATATAAATCAGCTTGATATATGCGCCCGGTGGGATTTGAACCTGGACTGCTCTGCTACCATAGGTAAGAATTTTACCTATTCTAACACATGGATTTGTCGCAAGCTCACCTGTAGGTTTGAAGGTAGCCCAACCCCTTAAAAAGTTCAATGTAAGCTCCTCTAATCATCTTCTCTGCAAGGTGAAGCTTCGTCTTGTTGATGTTGAGCTTGCCATTCTCTTGGCCGCATCTCTTCGGTCGGCTTGCCATGTCGCCCCATATTAAGTCAGTGAGGGCGGAAAAAGTCCTCGAGGGATTAGTGAGGGGTATGTTGACCTTAAGGTTCTTCCCTTGGTAGTTGAAACTCTTGCTACTCGAGAGGCTCCTCAATTTTTCTTTATGTTCTTCGCTGTTGGCCTCGATTACATTTTCTGAGTAATCTTGCCTCTGAGGTGAGTCGGAGAATTGGACCACCTCTTCATTTCTTTCACAATCACATGAGGGGATATCTTGGGAATTGTCAGTTCTGCCCTTGTTTGATTCATCTTCTGTTACGAAATAGACAAAAACATTAAAAATTATCAGTAGAAATGAAATCGGCATGCTTGTATTAAAATATAATTCTCAACAGACCACTAAAAACTAACAAAGTTTATGGAATTCTAATGTTAAGTAACTATAAAATGTAAGGTTCTCCTCGCTTAATTTCCTATATGAGCTATGTTTACATCCACATAATACTTATGTTATGCGAATGATTTGGTTTTCTTTCATACTACTGCCACCCTTTGTTGTTAAACACAAAGTTGAAAATAGCGTGCAGTGTAGCTCAAAATGGACTGACATTTAGACTATTTTTGTATTTTTATTTAGCAAAAATATTTTCTTTATTAAAATATTAATAAATCGTGTACCTTACGCTTTACATTATGCTGTTTGCACATATTTATTTCTTCAAGATTGACACTTTACACTTGGTATTTTTCATCATTGGTTTAACATTGTTGGAGTAAAAGTATCTCAAACAACCGTCAACGCAATTTCATAGTTTTGGTGCAGTGCATAAACCTTAAGATGGTATCAAAAACCATCCTGGTTCAAGTTCACTCAACCTCACATTTTAAGCAGAGTTCAGAAAGAGTTCAGAAAATGTATGACCCAGAAAAAGGACGCTACACTTCAAAGTTTTGGTGCAGTGGCAATGACTCCAAGAGTCATCTAGCAGTTTGCCATTGTAGTTTATACCCACCTAAATGTGAGAAGAACTTGCATGTAAGTCCTCACTATAGCCCTTTTGTTTAAATTCCTCAACTAAGCTAAGAAATGTTGTTTTGGTTAGTTCTAATTCTCAAAAAGATAAAACCCTTTTTTCTCCTTCTCAAACTTTTTGAAACTTTCTATAGGCGGTGAAATTTTTTAGCCATGTCATATGCTCAAAATTGAGTTATTTACTTTCACTATATTTTAAATCTTGCATGCCCGAAGTGATGTTTACTGATAAACAGTTAAACTCCAGAAGGAAAAGTATCCAGTGGCAAAATGTTGTCTTATAAGTATATTCCGTTTTTAAGGGGCAAAAAATATTATGTTGCTAACCTACATATATTCTGTTTTCGCACCTATGTCAAATACTAAAGCTTTCCAAATAGCTTAACCCTTGTTTTAATGACCGGATTGTGTTTCTTTCCCCTAGGTAATAAATAATAATCACATCTATTGGTTTATAAAGTGTCATGTCTTTTATATGACATGATAATGTAATTCCTCCTCTTCAACCACTTTTTCGCATCTTAGCCATATATTAGAATGTGTTTAGAAGATAGAAAATTCAATTTACCACAAGTAATTGAGCATGATATGGAGTGATCATCCTTGGAATCATTCATGATCGAGCCCTGCCCGTTTTGCTGCTTGAGTGCGGCCTTGAGCTCAATGAGAATATCCATCTGCTTCCTCAAACTCTCTCCTCTCTCCAAAAACTCCTCCTCCTTCCCCTTGTAGAACTGGTTCACTTTGTTGAGCTGAAGGTCTAGCCTGCCAAAGAACTCTTTAGCTGCATCAGTGTCGGCAAATCGCTGTAGCAACTCAGTCTCATACATGTCCCCCTTGCTTGCAGAGCTTGCAAGCTTCTTATGTACCTAAATCAACCAAAAACAGAAAATTATCAAAACGTATCAGTTATTAAGTATGATTGTTAGTAAAGGTTACTGGAATTTTTGGTAAATACTTTCAGAAGAGCGTGTCTCTATCTGGCATTGCTGTTGATAATTCGAGAAGGAAGCCATTATGCAAACTTACTTGTAGTCCTTTTATTCCTCCTCCATTCTTTTTAGTACCTTCTTTTTATGGTAGCTGACGTTCTTGACAATGTGTTCTGTACACCTCTAAGTTGTAATTTGTAACTTTTCTTTTTAATATGTTCAATGAAATATTTTATCTCGCTAGGGTGATCATACCGCCATTCTCTCTCTTTTTTCTAGACATTTTCCCCAGTCTAGAAGAATAAGGATTCCAACCAGTCTTTTAGGATTATGGTAATTCCCTCTCCTTTCAATACTTATCTCAATCGAGATTTGGCACTAACGTCATATTCTCCGTATAACTTTGTCAAATTTTTTATGGAGCCTTGCTCCATAACCGGTCCCATTTTGATGGGAAAAGCTATATGTGAAATGGGTATCAAACATTGCAAGAGAGAAATGAGAACGAGAGAAGTATAGGGGAATGCCTGGATAATCCCATGTTCCTTGTGTCCATAGGAACCGAAGAGAGGGAGCTTCTTCAATGGAGAGAGAATTCTATGTGCCAAAGGAGGTTGCCGTGGCTCATTCAAACTATCTAATTGGTTTGCACCAAGAAATTGCATCTTCTTAAGGTCCTTTTTGAGCTGCCAGTAATCAACAAAGGCATCTTTCCACTCAGGAACAAGCTGCCCCTCGAATTGCTTCGAGAACTTGACCATGTCTTCTCTTCTAATGTTAGTGTGTAGTAGCAGTAATAGTTTGATGAAAGAGGCATTGAGTGGTATATATAATCAGAAGAAGTACTTAGCAATGGGAACAAATTTTGCTGTTGGGGGGACAGCACATTCTGATATATTCTTTCATGAATTCTGTGCTTATATACACTTGAGGGGATTGCATTCTCTATCAGAGGAGGAGAAGAGAAGACAGGGGAAAATATGGTGCATAATGGGAAGAAAAGAAGAGAAGGTGGTGCATGAGAGTGGGAGAGGATATGAGAAGTGGATGGGACCCATTTATGAGGTAAGAGACGTAATGGATCCCACACCTGTGTGGTGCTTGAGTCTCGTACTCATTTCAATTGGTGCTCAAGAAAAAGGATGTACTTTTGCCACCATAATGCATTAGTTTCTTTGGAATTAGGGAGGGTCTGTTGGTTATTTCATGACCGATTTCTTTTGTTAATTAATTAATTTATTTTATTACATAAGCTTGTTTTTAGGTGCCCATAACTTGGATATGGTTGTTAGGACAATTTTCTAATTTATGTAATTGGTGATCACAGTGATGCTTTCTTTGATGTATAAATGTTTACTGAAGTTTATAAATAAATTATTGTTGGATCTTGTTGGTATTTTTCATAAAATTATTGGGTGAAGTTTCAAACTTAACATGTCAACGTTCCAAATATTGCCGATGGCAAGATTAACCCATAGGTAGTATTAGTAGACTTGGGCTTGGGTTTGAAACGGGATTGGATTAACCGGGCTAAAAGTGCTAAAGATGCATTTTGTAAAGTACCGGTACAGTGCTAGACGAAACTGCTACAATGCCCGCATGCAACAGTAATCTCTACAGTGCCATTGCTGAATTTTGAATAACGCTATTAGTGTTTTCACACTAATTGTTAACCCTATAAATACCCCTCTAAATATCATTGTTTAGAGCAAGCCATGAAGAAGAAAATTTTCTTAACATTAAGAGGGAGAGAGGGTTGCAGCCAGATAATTTTCTTGGCTGTAATCGGATTGTTTTAGAGGGTTGAACACACCGAAGTGAAATCAGTCAAAATCCAGAGAGCTCGATTTGTGCAGAAAATTAAGGAGATCCGATCAACGCGACCCAAGATTTAGAGTAGCTGGTAGGTGCACACCAGTACTCAGGTTGTTGTTCCTGAGAGCAGTTCGGCTTTTGGATCCTTGCACCGGAGTAGGCCGAATTTGCTTTAAGTTCCTTGTTCGAGGACGCACAGCAGCTCGCCACCCTTTGCAGATTAGTTTTTAGAACCGAAAATTTTCAATTTCGTCATCGATTCTGCTCCCTTACTCTAACAATTATTACCTTGTTATGAAAAAGGTTGAGCATCGATAACCTCTTTTTATAAAAGTTGCACATTAAAATTTTCCATATCTTGAAATTTCCAACCTGAATCTGAGTCTAAGACTTCCAGGCGAAGCTTATAGAAAAATGACCTAAAGGCTAAATGAGCTGATTAATCGTGAGTTTCTATTTGTAGGTGAATTGGACGAATCGAAGATGGTATGAAGCTACGTTGTAGCTGACAACTCATTAGGGCCTAAAGTTCTAAACTGGTCAGGTTAAGCTTCAATTGTTTTAATGCATTTATGTACTTTAAGCTCATATGCATTAAAACAATTGAAGCTTAACCTGACCAGTTTAGAACTTTAGGCCCTAATGAGTTTCACCTGAGCTACATCTTGAATGTTATAGACTGACTTGAGCTACAACTTTGCTTCATACCAACTTCGATTCATCCAATTCACTTACAAATAGAAACTCACGATTAATCAGCTCATTTAGCCTTTAAGTCATTTTTCTATAAGCTTCGCCAGGATGTCTTAGACTCAGATTCAGGTAGGAAATTTCAAGATACGGTAAATTTTAAAAAGCAACTTTTATAAATAGAGGTTACTGGAAGCTCAACCTTTTCCATAACATTGTAATAATTGTTGCAGTAGGGGAGCAAAATGGATGACGAAATTGAAAAATTTTGGTTTTAAAAACTTATCTTGCAAAGGGTGGCGAGCTGCTGTGCGTCCTCAAACGCGGAACTTAAAGCAAATTCGGGCAGCAACACGGAACTTAAAAATAATCTTTATCTCAGAATATGGGTTGATAGATTGAGTCCTTAAACCTGTAATCTTAGATGGAAATAGTGGGATAGCGACTGGAAGAGTATATGGGCAGCGAAAACTAGAAAACTATGTAAGGGTTATTTTTTAATAATTATTTTTCAGGAAAAAGCACTATGTAGTTGATATCCAAGTGTCCTCAATTCTCAATGTGATCTTGTCAAGTTGAGTGTATTGGTCTCTCTCTCTCCCCTCTCTCTCTCTCACTCACTCACACACACACACACACAAACAATTGAGGAATAGGTTCTTTAGTTGCCTCTAGGATATTTTCTCTTGGTTTCTGTTTGCCAACTCTTCAAGTTTGTCTGTTTCTTGTTATTTCTTAGACTTGCATGAATCAGTGCTTCAAAGCAAGGTTCGAGCACTCGGTTTCGGTCTCTCATAATTTTATTAGATTCGCTGGGTTTCGGATAGTTTCACTAATTTTGGTTCGGGTTTCGGTTTCGACGGTAATACAATACACATAAGTGTAGATATATTAAATACTTAAATTTATGGTTTTATATTACAAGACAATGTCCTCGTGTTTAAAAATCCAGCCATGATGCAAAATATATTGAAAAGTGTATTTAGATAAGCATTAATATAGGGTTTGGGTTCACTTTTTGCGGTCTTCTAACAACGAAGGCCTACAATGATCACAATGACAATAAAAATGGTATTAAAAAAACAAGTTTTTAAAGGTTTCAGCCGAAACGATATTGTATGGTTGGTTTCGTATCGGTTTCGGGTTTCGTATCGGTCTCCACCGAAACCGATACGAAATCACCACGCATCGGTGGTTTCGGCCGAAACCTTGAACCTTGCTTGAAAGTACCTCTCTTAGTTTCCGTTTGGCAACTCTCGGGTTTCCTTGTTTTCTTGTTAGTTCTTAGACTTGCATGAATCAGTGTTTAAAAACTCTGCAAAAATATCATGTTACAAATAAAAATTGAATTGGCTAAATTTTGCTGAACTACCATGAGCTATGAGCATTACACATACTGTAATTTATAAATTGCAAATAAGTACGGTGAACATAGTCATATGCAGCTTTCGGCGTTGTTCCAATTGCCTTCACATAACAGGATAAAAACGATTTTAAATTAATAAACAGTGTGTGGTAGTAAATTGAAATAATGCCGAAATTAGTGGTATTTAATTGCAACCGAGTTCATGCTATTTATTTGCATTTTATAAAGTTTATGGTATTAATTTGAGACAATGGTCATAATTCATTTTATTGTGAATGTTTCTCCATGTAAAATCTCCTTATAAAGATTTAAACTATGATGAACTAAGTTAGCTAACTGATAGACAAAAGGTTTAGCGGAATACTTGGTCATGCTTGTTGCCTGATGACAAGGAGTTAATGGCTTTGCATATTTTTTAGTATTTCCAAAAATAAATTAATTGAATCAATCTTATTAAAGAAAAACTAAGAGATTAAGGCGCAAGATTAGGGATGTGATGGGCATTGACGAGACGAGGCCTTTTGCTTTCACTGATTCAAGTTGTTCTTACGTACGGAGATCCTTTCGAAGACGATAGTGCAATATCACTCATTAGACCAGTTAGGATCTGCACTATCATGAAGATAAGGGACTTTGAGCTCATTTATTGATACCATGAACATTGCTTATTACCCACTCACTAAAGTTTGCCTGCCCTTAATCTATATGGAATATAATATAATGCACCTAATTAAGCAATCATAAATTTAGATCATTTTGTTTGTTTTCACTTTTTATTTGCCCTCTAGTAGTAACCACTTTTGTATCTCTTTATTATCTAGTAATTTTTATTTCCATGGGAATAAGCTTTTTCAGCGTCACATTGTTTTTTCCAGGATTGTTGCTTGATTTTCTTCATTGATTTTTAGTCGAGGAGATGGCTGAAGGTTAGTATGTGAATCCCCCCCTCCCCCGGTATCAGAGAGCAGGGAATAAATTTTTGCATGTGCAGAGTGCACATCATCTTAAGAATTCAGATGAGATGATTGCATCATTCATCACTATAGATACCATCTTGGTCAATCAAATGATTTCAATTGATGTTGCCCATATAAAGATCTTTTGTATATCTTTCTAAAGGTTGGATGTGGGATACAATTGCGGAAATCTGACCTTGTTTCTCTGATACCAAAAGTGTCCAGCTCGACAAAATGCACTATGTTTTCTACTCTTTTACTAACAAAACATAGATCGGTTGTATGTGCTCGACAAAATATATAGTGTTTTTTGATCCATTATGATGAAACATGTCACATATAGATTTTGATTAGGCTTAATTTTCACTAAACTACCAAAATCTATAACTGTTATTCAATATAATCTGTCAAAACTATGTAAATTATTTTTTTATATATAGTATTCGGCTCTCAGTAAAGTATACCTGGTTCGACATTCAACTTACATTACGGCATTAACAGAAACTATAAAATGCCGTTCTGGCAGTCAATGGAAAACGAGTATTGTCAATATGAATGCTTTTGGTAGTTATCTGTAATTTTATGGCATTTTTTATATATTAGTGGAAAAAGGATTACACGTCGTAATAGTTTAGTGAAGTTAAGCTGACATCGTTATTAGTCAAGCAATGGCATGTTTTATAATGAAATATATTCCGGTCCAACTCTTATTGTATCCTTATACATGAGACTGAAACCTTCAGAAATCATAAACAGAAGGCTTTAGAAAATCATGAACTGTAGGTAAAAGGAGACACCGATTGATGAATTGCTTTTGCCTAGGCTCTCTTTATTTAGTTTGAGTAGGGCAGGGGACAAGTAACCATGGCTTGTTTTCCATTTGCCGCTGCAACACATGTAACGTTTTTTATTAGCCGCGAAAGATTGCTGACTTAGAACTTTGCGGACTTTCACATGTTTCCACTCACTTTTCTTTTTGCTTTTTTGCTTAATTGTAGGAAATTAATCTTCTTCCTTTTGTTCGTATAAGGAAATCACCAAACTCTTGGAAACCTACACTTTACCCCAACTCTTAAGGTATACTAACGTGCTGGGCTCTAATTATACATTATGTCTTGCTTGTTAATCTCCGTCAATTTTTCCTTTCCAAATTACCCTAGGTCATAAGAAGAAGGCTTCGAGTGATGTTGACGAAATTTAGAGGCAAACATGATGGCAGGTTCGGAAGAATACCACTGCAAGTTAAAGTTCGGTATAAACGTGTAAGTTTGTAAATTTAAGCTGGGTTAAGCCTTTTCTTTCATCTCCTCTTTTTCATATTCTTTGCTTTGTCCATTTCCCCAAATTTTGATCACTTTAGGGATGTGCTTTATAATATTATATCTTTAGCAAATCAAATTTCATATATAAAGCTTTCCCTTCAACTTTTAGACGTTGAACGCTGACTTGTAGTTAATCTTATATTACTTATATTTTGATAATAGGGTATAATCCAATGCAAGCGGGGTTTGAACCCTATGCCTTTTGCTGAACGATAAAAAGCTTTACCACTATTCTGTAGTGCCACTGGAAATAATGGTAGATTATTGATCAAACCTGTAACAACCTCATTCCTCTATAGCCACTTAATTAGCCTTCGCGTTATTTCGAAATTGCTTGAATCGTAGACATGCATCATTGACCTTCCCTTGATCGTCACCACTAATACCAACTTTTTAGGATATATGAAGCTTGAACATGAGACCTTAATAGTAGAATTCTGCCATTTTCTCATGGAAAGTTAATTAACCCATTGACTTTTCGACCATAATGCACCAATGTCAATTTATTTTCCTATGTGTAACTAAATCTAAACTCCTGTGCATCTCAGCTCGGATATTTGTAATTGCATAAGGGCCACAAACTCAACATTGTTTTCAAATTAGCTTGTTTTCATATGATCCTATTTAGTAATAGGTATGGGAGTCTGGTGAATATATCCATCTCTCATTCGAGACACCACTCTCCACTATAAAAACACACACAAAAAAAAATTGCACGTACGTACACGTATTCATTAAAAACCGTATGTGAAAAATCATGTGGGCGGTTTTTTCAAGAAAATTTATAACTAAATTATTGGATATATTTTTGTTTTGGAATTTAATAGATGACATGGACATCCTACTATTTAAGGAATTTCCCCCTCTCTTTTCTACTTTTTGTTTGAGTTGAAATTGGAAGTGCCACATGGCCCCCATGTGTTCAAGTTATAATACTAGATATTAGAGGGAGTCCATCCCAGAACACAAATTCCATTCTCCAATTATATACCCTTGAGGTATATACATACTTGATAATAATTAATGTTCTATTATCCCAAGCTTTTAGGGGAATATGATTCTACAATTATCTAGGATTCCTAACATTGCCTTGCAGTTAAACGAGAACCAATCACCTCAAAACTGGAGGAAATAAACCCACATCATCCCCTCACCTGAATAAAATCCTTAAGTATCGATCATCTCAGGTATCCTTATCTTTTTTTGTACCTCATCCTAATCTATAAGCTCAAGCTAACCGCACAATAGAGCATATGCCCTTAAGATGCTAAGGCCTGTAACCCTTGGTTTTTGATAATTAATTGCTATCTGTTTCAAGAATATATCCTTCTTTTCATCTTAGAGCAGTGTTGTAGATGCCTGCTCCACATATGGACTCATACCGACTTGCAAAACATCATTCTTTGTGTCGCTCAGGCTATCCTATAGCCCAGAATATTGTTTGTTTTTCTAATCGTTTTCATGGTTGGAGAAGAACTCATGTTTCTAATTTTACTATTCTGCAAAAGCAGTTAGCAAAAGAAAAAGTTCAATCGACAACGAACATATATCACAAACAAAAGTTGAAGAAAATGTCTAATTCAAATGAATTAAATGATGTTAGCCAATATCAAGTAAGATATTCAACTTAAAATAGAGGAACAATATGTTGTTTTAATTTCAACATTCAGAATGATAACATTAATAAACAAATGCAAGAAGATGACATTTGTTTAGGATAGTAAGTGCAATTACAACATTTAAATCAGCTGCATTCGTACTTTGCTAGAATTCTGTAAATTCTTCAAGCAAATAATATCTAAATATATGAGGGCGGCATTCTATGTAGCAGCTAATCTCATGTTGCTTACTTGTCCTGCAAAGTTGTAGAGATCAATTGTTAGAAACATTAATAAAAATGATTGTATAGTATTCACGTGAATAACGCTACTTTGTATAAGAGTGAAAAAGAACTTCATAATCTTTTTGGGTTGTATAGTCGTACCATAAGTTTATTATGCATATCCAGGCAGGAAAATAAAAAATGCAGGAAAAATCTTCATGATGCAGCAATGAAAATGTATAATAACCTAACTGCCCATTTTTTATTTTTTAAGCTTTATGAAATTACCTAGTAATAAGGTTGCTCTCCACCATGCTTTTCTGCTTAAAGGGTAAGAAAAATCTGCAAAAAATAAAAGATAAAAAATGAGTTATTCCCAAAAGGCTAAAATGCGGGAACCCCTCTCATTTTTGCCTGAAAAGCAAGAACCCCCCTAAACTAAAAAAACTGCACTTTACCCCATAAATTTAACACCGTTAATTTTTAGGTGTATATTACCCAAAATGCCCCTCAAGCCTTTCTCCTCCAAATCCTCCCTCTTTCTTCTCTATAAATTTTTTCCTCTCCAAACCTTTTTAAACCATTTTTTCCTGAATCTCCAATTCAAAATATCACCTATCTTTTCTCTAATCCTTCAAAAAAGTGAGCATCAATTCAAAAGGGTATTTGAAAAGGATGAAGAAAAGAAAAGAAAATATTAGGTTAGTCAATTAAATATGTTCAAGGGCATTTTTGGCATAAAAAGTCTTATGGATGAAAAATTTAACACAAGTAGGGTTTTTGGATAAAGTGTATGTTTTTCAAGTTTAGGGGGTTTCCTGCTTTTCGGGCAAAAGTGAAGGGGGTTTCCCGCATTTTAGCCTTCCAAAATGTATAATTCATTGAACATTGTTAAGGTCCCGAATGGTACCTCTGATAAAGAATGCCAAAGTCTCGACTTAATGATTAAGACCAAAGTTGTTGATATGTTGTATGGCTAATCTGCAACAGGGCTTCGACAATTATTAAGTTTTTATGTATCGAAATGCTAATACTTTAAAATGAAAGAAAAAGAATTACCAAGGACTCGTGTGATAATGACATGCACAATAAGATATTGTGACTTCTCAACTGAGGTGGCAAAGTCTCCATGGAATTCCCGACTACCGAAAACAATGTTGGTTGGAATCATGTGATAACGATATGCACAGCAAGCTGCTGCTACTTCTCAACCGAAGCGGCAGAGTCGCCCTAGAATGTCCGGCCACTGAGAACAATATAGGTCACATATGATAGTTCTTCGGCCGCCTGACTACTCGTGACAAACTCAGTCGTTGTGATCGCAAGGGGATTTCGTTAATCCTTTAATATCATAGTAAATGACGTTCTAAAGATGCACACTATTTATTAGTAAGCAGATAAATATTTATGTATGAGATAGTTTATTATTATAATATCGAAGCCACAACATGTCATAGGAGTATGCAAGTACAATTATAAAGGCTTAGAATTGTGGCAGTTTAAGTTCGTTCCAATATCAGTGCCAAAAAAAGTTGGCTCCAATATCTTTACATGAATCTATAGATACACTCTTAAGGTGACAGAAATCTAACATGCATGTATGCAACTTTTGTGGGTTTTGATTGTGCAGGATGGGGAGAGGAGAGGAGTTGAGTATTTGGCAATTGTTGTGGCTGTGCAAGGGCATCAAAGAGGTAAGCCATTAACGAAACCCTTCACGACACCAAAGAATATATTTGTTTCTCGCTGAAGCAAGTCAAAATAAATCCTATACCGAAAAGGGGATTCAGAAGGGATTCACAAGTATATTTGCTGCTTGAGAAACATAATAATCTCAAAAAAGGAATAATGATGGATCAGGTTTAAAGCTACAATAAAGAGTGAGAAGGAGATGTTAGGGAGGAGTATTGTACAGGTCCAAGTACAAGAGGTTAGGGTTTTATGACTGCAATACCAAATTTATTTTTTGTCAATTGGTTCTACAATAGGCTAATTCACTTTACTCGATAACTGTTAACACTATTGTGTATGTATTGTAGCCGTTGTATACAATCATATATTGTACAAGACACAAAATATATCGTACGATATTTTCTTCAGCGATACAAGCCCGTGACATGTATCAAAAAGCCTCCGTATCAGATAATATCATGCCATATGAATTGAACATCGTACGAATTTGATAACTACGTTGGAAACACGTAGTCTACGTAGTTATCGTTGTATACAATCCAAATTAAGAGAAAAGAGTGAGGGTTATGGGAAAAGATACAATGCATTAGAAATCGGCGGGTGCTACCCTGGGACATAGGCATGAATGTAAATGTAGTTAGATGCTCGGATGAACCGAAAGGGGTCCTAGATTATGGACAGGATAGACAGAAGTTTAGTAATTTGGTTAACATGCTTGATCTAATTGAAAGACCTGTCATGGATAGAGAATTTACATAGTCTAATCTTTAGATTTAATGCTAGTCTGGGTAAATTACAAGGGATTATGATTACTAACACTTGTTCCAAATATACGCAAGCTTCATTAAAACCAACTTGAATCTCATTCTTTTATTACCTTTTTAGTTGAAAAGGCTTAAATGGAAGAGAAGGCTCTTTAGAGAGCTGATTGTTTATAGTTGAAACCGCTTTCACGAGAATTGCAGTGTGTTTTGATCAAGAGGGACACACGGCCGCCTTGCAAGAAAATATTTTGTTTATCTAGTTACTTCGTACATTTCTTTATCTTCAAGGCATTCGGTTTCACCGGATAGTATATTGACGGAAATGGTTTAAAAATATGGAAAGAAAACTTATACCTTTCAGAAGGCATATGTTGTCAATTTCCACCAACATCCAACTTTGTTGCTGCAAAATAAGAGCATAAGCAGTTTATGATATTAAAAAATAATCAAAGTGAAATATGGAATTTGTTAGATTGAAACACAACAGCACTTAGAATGGTTGTCCCAATAGATGAAAAAGAAACTAATTTAACACAAAGTAACAATGAATGGTGAATAGATTCAAAAAAAATTCTTGTGAAACTCATGTTAAGTGAGTGATTGAGTGATCAAAGATGCCCGCATTGTATAAAATAATTAAGATTATAAAATTTTACATAAATAAGCATAAACATTATACAAGTGGGAATTAAATAATTTAGACTATAAATATTTAATCTATATTTTACACAAAAATATGAAACAGATTGGTACTAATAACATTGTTTACATATGGCCAGTAAACTAGTGCACCAATTGTCCGTGACTCATACAATAAAACTATTCTTTCCAAAATAAGAATCCATTGGTTCGAATGTATCACATCCAAAAAAAAAAAGCAAACAAGTCCAATCTTGGGTGTAAATTAGAGAAAATTATTCCAACATCAGCGATTTTCTATGAAGGGGCATATACTTTAACCAGTTTGATAGCATGCTAGTTTTTTTTTGGCACAAGCGATGCACGTGGCATTTACTGTTTTCATTAAAATTTAAATAAGAGAAATCTAAATAAAAAATCTTTAAACTATCTTAACTAACTGCACAAAAAGAAATAAAATGGATAGTAAAATCGATGAAAAATACACTATGAGAAAAAGAACATTTATATGATCGGCATCTATAATATTGAACATTTATGCAATTTTTTTCATATGCTCTTGTAATTTTTGTTGCTTTTTTTCTTCTAGATTTCAAATAGGCCCAGAAAAACCTGAGGATCGGCTCGAGGTCAGTGAGGGCTCGCTCAAATTCGTTCGACAAATATATAAACCAAGCCTAAACAAGTATTTAAGCCCATTTAAATAATTGAACAGAAACGTACAGCATAAAGCTCGGCTTGTTTGGCTCATTTAAACATCATTCCATGGACATAGCTTACCATAGAACAATTAAACAAGTTGTACATGATACTTCCCTATTATAGCATCATCTCTGTATATAATGCAAATACCCTTGGTTAGAGGTCCACCCTTCTCTTTTTTTTAGAAAAATAGAAAAAATGAGAAAAATCCGCATCTCTCAAGCCCTCCACATCATCTCTCTCACTTCCCAAGCCATTCACCTCATCTCTCTCTCCCCCATAAAAAACAATTAATTGTTCATCTAGAATCTTCCATACCTTTTCTCAATTTTTTTAAACTAACACGTGCAACGCACGCGTATAAATTCAAGTTTAGATATAATTGTATTTGTGTAACACGTGCAAAAATTGAAAAAAAATTCTTACCATCAAATCCTGATCTCTCAAGCATATTAAAATCCAGGCGTGAGAAGGGAATGTTAGAATCAATAGATATTTTGAGGAGATAGACGAGCAAGATCGAGATTAAGTTGTCAAGCAGTAGATAGCAAAGACCCCCCTTTCTTTCATCTATACCTTCAATAAGTTTAGAAGATTTGTAGTAAATTTATAAGAAGTTAAACAATACTTAACAAATTTAAAAGTTATACCAAAGTTTAAAAATATGCATAGAAAAAATTAGTTATTTTAGACCTGGTTTTATGACTAAATTTTTTATGAACTAAAATTACCGAACTATATATTGAACATTAAATTATACTAATGATTTTTCAAAATAAAAATGTTTTTTTAATAGTGATCTTGTTTCTAAATTTTAGTGATCACAAAAGTGTTGATTTCGAGTTGCGAGATGAGAGAGATCGATAGTTAGGCTAGGTTTGTAGAAAACCTTAACTTGCTTCAGTTGAGATCTCTTTTGCCCGATTTTCTTAAAATTTTGCATAAATGAAGAGAGGTCTTCAAATTGAAATCCTAATTTCATTATTATCATAACACACCGTGACAAAAAATTTCATCAACGTGGAAAATATTTTTTTACTTACTAATTAAATATTCTAGAATCTTTAAATTTTTAATTAAACAAGTTAAAGATTCATATAACAAAAACAAAAATGTTATTGTCAATAAGAATTATATTACAAACAACAATTAACATTTTTTAACTTGTTTACTGAATTGTTTTATATGAAGATGATGAATAAAAGTTAAGGGGCAGAATTTACCCATTTTTATATAGATAAATAGATAACATATTCCTTGTGCGTAGCAATGTGCAAAAATCTAGTAATAATAAACATCAAATAGAGAAAGAGGAATAAAAGCCAAAGCTGCAAACCAACATCATAGTAAACATTAATCAGTGCACGTAGCTTACCATAAATTAAGTTGTACATGATACTTTCATAATATAGCATCATTCTAGAAAATATATAGGCTTAAAACTAATCACTAGCTTCAAATGAAACAAATGTATGATCCCATCAATTTTAATCATTATAATGTGCTTGTTGTGGCAATTGTTCTAAGCTCTCTACGTAGACGACGAAGGCTTGGCCAAACATTTTTTTGGCTATAATACCTGCAAGAGCACCGATGGGACCTGCTACAATCGATACCAGGAGTGGTGTGGCCTTTGCAGAAACTGAACTCCTCTCCAATTTCAACTACCGTTCTGAATGATTTGATTTCGGGATCGAAATATAACAATCTTTTTCGCCAGCCGTCGTGCATTTGTATTAATAGCTTTCCGTCTCTTACGCCCACCGGCACAAAAATTTTTGGCTTATAGATCAAATCAATATTGTAGGTATGAAGCCATGTCTTCTCCTTATACACCCATACATCGTGAGTCCTCTTTTCTAATGCATTAGTAGCAAGAAAGCATAAGGTGCCTTCGGATAAATTATAGTCCAATATCGAAGAAGAAGTATAAAATTGAAAGGAAGGAATGTGTATGGCCTTAAATTTTTCGTCGGTAAGATCGAAGGAAAGGATACATGGGGATGGGGGGTATTTATAAAGAGTACGTGGTGTCAGCTACTTTGAAATAAATAGCTCCATCGACCAATACAGGCGACAGGCTTAGTAATCAAGTATCGAGGATTCTTGGTGCTAACTCTCCGAGAAGAGTCAACTCCCAGAGTAGACACTTCAAAACCAATACACTTTCTATGATACGATTGATAAAAATATTGAACTACTTTATACACTTTGGCAGACTTAAGGTAGCCGAACCCAGCCCAATTGTCTTTGCAATGAAGAATATGAAGAGGAAGAAGAAGGAAGAAAAAGAAAACGAAGATGACAAAAGAAGAGCAGTTTCATGAATTTGAGAGATATGAAAACGAATAATTATAAGTGTGAACATAATAAGCAAACAAAACAAAGGATGCCAGGTGATTTAAATTTCGAAATAAATTTTACATTTCAACGAACCATCATGAGCTTTTGGGATAGGGAAAAAAATATTTTTACATGGCATTTGGCATTTATTTGTTGCTAATTGTATAGAATGTATAAGATTACTTGTTTTGTATTTTGCAAAATGTATAATATTCCATATATAATTGACTATTAAGAGGCAAACAAAAGTTTATGTTTTAGATCTCATGAGGAAAGAAAAATGCAAGTTGGTTGAATTGATTGGTATTTTGCACGTGCGATTTGTGGATTTATAGTAATTATTGTCTTTTTTAAATAATATTATGTAATTTAGATATTTAGGTTTAGGTATAAATTAGTTTTATATGCACCTCCAGAAACTAAAAGAAATTAATGACATGGATGTAGATACTGAAATGAACAACCTATCCAAGCCAATTACACAATTTTTGTAAAATTGGAACTAAAAGCAAAATGTGGCCTCAATTGTTAACTATGAAAAAAAAAGACTGTAATCGATTTCCGAATTTAAAGTTAAATTCAAAACTACTTATAGGTACATATATCCGGCAAAAAACAAAAACAGTCCAAAATGTTATGCATAGATGGGGACGATAGATAAGAACCAGCTGCGACTTCTTCAAGAGGTTGTTCTTTTTCAAAAATATTTTGGGGGTGATAATTTTAAAAGTTAGTTTGAATTGATCATATTGTGCAATTAGGTAATAAGAACTTGCCAATAAAACGTGAAAGAAAAGTTAACGTGTTATACAAGTCCGTCAACGAGAACATCTCTACTGTTATAAGGCAAAAAGAAGAAGGATCATTTAATTTTAAAATTGATTGATGATGTGGCTTCTTAGTTTTTCAAAGAAACTGAACAAAAAAACACACCATTGATTTATGTGCATTGCATGTAATTAAATACCAGGTCATTATTGTTTTACAAGCATGATGCATGTAATTAAATTGCTATACCATTATTATTTTACAAATGTGATGCAAGTAGTTGAATTGATAATTTTTTATTATAAATCTCTACTATTATATGTGCAACTGCCAAAACCGCTAGCATAAGCAGGCATTGTTAAACACACAAAGTAAAGCTGATAAGACATACAAAATAAAGAGTTCGTTAACTTGTTATTAAAAAATCCTACTATTATTGTTTTAATTTATTCTCAACTTATCATTTTAAAAGACTGGATATGATTCCAAACGTTATTTATAGTTTCTAAATGTTTTTTCTCAAAGAAATGTTTTTTTTCTTGCTAAGCGGTCAGCATAAAAATCTAATTGGCAATTTCAATTTGATGACATGATCCTTTTGGCAGTAGCTTAGTTGGTATGAGCTCTTCTTCTCTTGGGAAGAGTACGAGATTCAAACCCAGGCAAATTCGTGGGTCCCCTTTGGCGCGTGTGTGTTTTGTGTGCTTGTGTGCGGTGTGCGTGGATATGTTGTGTGTGTTTAGAGATACGGTGCCGTTGCCCAAAATAACTAGCTTTTTTGGCGTACGCGTTCCAAAACAATTACAGAAATTTTTATATTAAATTTCTTTATTTGTTTAAGTACGTGCATCGCGCTTGTAAAATAATAACGACGTGGCAATTTAATTATGTGCATCACATTTGTAAAATAATCATAGTGACGTGACATTTTATTACGTGTATTGCATATAAAACAATGGTGTTTTTTTTGTTTGATTTTTTTGAAAGGGTAAAAAAACCACGCCACCAATCAATTTCAAAATTTAACGAGCCTCTTTTCCTGCAGAGAAGAAAGGGAGATATTTGTTTAAACAGTGTACAGTTTTCAGAAAAATAAACATCATAACAATGTTTTATGAATTCTTTTAATTTCATGCTAGGTTACAGTAAAAAAATTGGATAAAATCACAATGAGAAACAATTTTCAACTTAAATGTTGGCAACGTCCTCAAATTTGGCCCAAATGCATGAAGCCTCTGTGGCTTTTGAAAATCTGCATTTTACCACCCTCACTTGACTCCCATTAAATATTTCATCCAAAATTTCGGGAAGACAAAAATACTCTTGATTTACTTTAAATGCTATTTTTTTTTTAGTTTTGCAAGGGCATGTTGGTCAAGTCATATGTAAATTCTGGTTGAAAATTCTAACATGGGCCTAAACATGATGGTGTTTTCATGTATTCATTCCGTGTTTAAATATTGGGCCCAAACAAAATTTAAATTCGATTCGAAACCCAAACGGCCCAAAAGGAGCCTGTTAGCTTCACATTTACGTTTATAAATCTCCCCCCGACCGCTTCTCTCCTTCTTTCTTCTTCAATTTTCTCTCTTTTTTGGCAAAAAAACATTTCTTCTATTTGCTCTCTCTCTAAAAAGTTCCTATCTTTTCCTCCCTCTCTCTATCTCCATCGCTTTGGTGTCGTTGTCGGGTCCAATTTCGATGCGTAGATCCGCTCTCAGCAGCCTCTGATCCGAATCGGAGGAGGCTGCAGCTGATTTTGATTTTTTAATTTTTTTGTTAGGGTTTTTTTGTTGAGGAGAGAGAGGGAGTGAGTTAGTGAGAGAGGGAGGTTGTGATTTCTTTTGATTTGGGGGTTGATGGGGTCTCAGTTGAAGCGGCTGAATTCGCCTAGAGCCGATCCGTGAGTTTCTCTCTCTAGAAATCCCTCTTTTGATCTTAATTTTGTATGTTTTTGGTTGTATTTCCTGTAATTTGTGATATGGCGGTAGATAGCTGAGGTAATGGATCTGTTTAGGTTTTTGATGTGTTGTTAGACGAGGCAAATTCTTGACGGGATTGCGATTTTTGGGTGATTTTACGACTTGGGTACGCTGCAAGTTGTGAATTTTATTAGGGTTAGGATAATGATGGAAGGTGAGTTTTTTTTTTAATTTAAAATTTTGAAATTTTTTATGGCAATTGGGGAAATCGGTGGCAAGGGGTGAAATATTTGATGTATGTCCCAAGCCTGCAATCAACATAAAACTTGGTTAGATTGATCTGTATGAACTGGATCCATGAATTAAACCCTAAAGATCCACCCTAGATATTTTTGGGGCTAGGAAAACTTACCCCTAAAACTTCTTCTTGTTGTTTTCAAACAATAAACAAGATATACATGAATGATTTTGTTTGGATTTTGATTAGGTTGATGGTGAAGATAAGGGCACTTTCTTTTAAATTTTAGCCTTTTACTCTAGCAATGTTTATTATGTAAGAAAGTTATTTGGGATTTGATTTATCACTGTCTGAAATTTTTGATTTTGATGAAGGTACGGGAGAAACCATATGGCAGCTTCTTCGGCGGCTGCCAGTAGTACTCCGAAGCTCACAACAGACGATGCTTTAAATTATTTAAAGAAAGTGAAGGAGTTATATGAAGACAACATTGAAAAATACGGCGAATTCTTAAAAGTCATGAGGGATTTCAAGAGTGAAAAGTCAGCTACTTGTCTATGAAATTTTGCTAATTCCAAGTTTATTTCTCCTTCTCATTAGTTTTGCATATACACTGTTGGCTGTAGAATTGACACCGTTGGGGTGATAGCGAGGGTGAAAGCATTGTTTGAAGGGCAACGTGATCTTATCCTAGGGTTCAACACCTTTTTACCAAAAGGGTATGAGATTAAGCTCCCTGAAGATAAGAAACCGATCGATTTTGACATGGCGATCACTTTTGTAAACAAAATAAAGGTATGGTTACATGTTTGGATGATTGTAGTTCCTGATCTTATGCTAACTAGTCCTTTTGACGAGTCTTATCTGCTTGCAGAGTCGCTTTGTTGGTAACGATCAAGTTTACAAGTCATTTTTAGATATTCTTAGTATGTATAGGAATGATCACAAGTCCATCCAGGAAGTTTATCTTGAGGTATGTCCCTCCTATAATTTAGTATGTGCTTTTGTCTTATTTTGCAAAATATATATGATTTAAAGATATAATTTTTTTAAAACTTTTGCTTCTTGCAGGTTTCAGCCCTTTTTCGAAACCATTATGATTTACTTGAAGAGTTCACACGCTTTTTACCTGATACGTCTGCATTATCCGGTAGAACCCTTATGCGAAGGGATGACAGGAGCTCTATGGTACCTCCAATGAGGCATCCATATGCAGAGAAGGTGCTTGTCTAAGTTCAGTGTTAAGCAATTCTTAGTGCTTAGTTGGTAGATACCAATTTTATAAATCAGGGGAAGGGAAATAAGTGAAATAACTTAGGAGTATAATTCTGTAAAATATAAATATCACCAATGACGTGTTGTTTTAAGGCTACTTTTGAATGTTCTGTTTTGTGGTTAATTTTTAAGACATTTCTTTAGGTATTCAATGGCGCATTATGCAATATCTAAGTTTAATGGCGTTCAATAAATTTTTTTGGGGGGAAAAGACCGATGGTGTAATGGCGATCAATAAAAGAAGGTGGAAAAGATCAATGGTGTTTAATACAATTTATCGATTCTATAAATATCAGAAGTTTACCTTGTATTTAATGTAACTAGGAGATCACTCACTCTTTTCATTTATTTTATAGGAGGAAAGACTTCATAATTCCCATGCTGATATCGAGTCCAGCGTCGATCGCCCTGACCAAGATCATGACATGCAAAGACGGGTTGAAGAGAAGGTAAAGAATAGGAAGGAAGAGATAGATAGGAGAGGTCACGAGCAGGATGAGAAAGATACAGATCATGCTAGTAGGGATTTGGATAATGTACCCCGCAAACGAAGTAAAATTTCTCAGAGGTGTGATTACTCTATTGCTGAAGGTACTGAAAACTTTGGAAGATATAGCATATCAGCTTCTTCCATTGATGAGAAGAATGCCTTGAAGAGTGAGTACTCTGTTTCTCTTGCTATGCATACCTCGAGTTGTGGAGCTTCCTTCTACGTGTTTCTGCCTGCCTCTCTGTTCCACAAATTCAGCCTGACTTGTTATCTTTCTTCTCATATTATAATGCATTACTGGTTTGTTATATTTATTGCTCTCTTTTGCTACATTATTTATGTCCCGTCCCGCTTCCCAGAGTGCGCAAACTGCATATGATAGAGCCAACCATAGTAAACATCCCTCCACAGTCACATTACGGCGGTCTATAGGATATCAAGAACATAAAATATATAAAAACTAACTAGTACATGTCCATCTGCTACAGTAAAAAGAGTCAAGAAAATACATAAGTAGAAACGAATTAAATCCAATAGACAACATCAGAAACTTGTCCCAATATGGGCTCATATCAAGGAAATAAAACAACGGAAACAAATAACTAACCTAAACATCTCAAAACTACACATATTTAATTCCTCACTGTTCGGCTTGATGGTTAAAGTACTCCTATTCAGCCTACGATAAAGATAGAGGAACTGGGTCATGCAAAACCCAGACGTCAGACGCCAGTGCGTCATAATATCAAAATAACAGTGATAATCAGGATATAACGATATAAGTAAACGTGAATATAAATTAATAACGCAGATATGAAACAGTGAGGTATGCGAATGAGTGTGTGATGTGTATTTTAAAACCGTGCTTCTCGGTTATCTATTTTAAAAGTCTTTGAAATCAATTTAATGGAATCGTCGATATAACTCAATATTATCCCGTGCGTGCCCGGGACCACGGTCAAGACTCTTGGGCTGAATCCGAAACGTGCCGCTAGGCAGTAAACAGGTAACATATACAGACGAATGATATCAGCAGCATTATCATCTCGGGGCTGGCCGAGCCTGTAAAGACTGATCAGTATAAGTATCGAACTGTTGAGTTACAAGTCAGATTTCATTATTGATTTTCCCTAACTCCCCAGGTTGTGTGTTCAAGTGGTATTTATGATATGAATCTAATGCCAACACAGGATCAAGCAGGTACATGTTTTGTCTATGCAGAAAATATGTTACGTCCGTCAGGACAACAAGTCAGGATTGTCGGCATTAGTCACAAAATCCAAGTAACAAGTCAGGTAATGTGTCGTGGACATGTCATGTGATACATATGTATCAAATAGATACCCAAATGTGTAACTGTAACGAGTTATCGGAACACGGTAAACAAACTGATAGCATGATGCATATGTGTCTATCTGTAATAACCTTATATACGTCCATGACTACGTATGATGCAAACTAGATAACATGTCGTATTAACATAATAGTATAATAATATCATGATATTCTGGCATGCAATTAGATATGTTATTGTCAGTACAGATACGAACAGATATCGTAAAACGGTAAATCTATACTATTTGCTGTATAATATAACATATGTATTATTTTTATTCATATATAAATAGATATATTAACATAGCATGTTGCAAGTTAAACTTGTCTGATCGGATCTCACGACGGGGTACGTACGTCACGTTTGACGTCGGATAAACGTCGCGATGCAAACTCACGCACGCGCAGGACTTGCTCTGGCTGATCAAAGACGTGACTACGCTGGATGGCGATGATGTCCGGATAGTCCGTATCGTCGGCGACGTGCGCGACTCCGGCGAGACGACCGGAATAAGCAAGAAAAGAAAAGAAAGAAAGAAGAGGAATGGGGTTGTGGTTTGGCTCTGGGCTGAGGACAGAGGACATGAGGTGACTACGTCGATGATGGGCATCCGTCGACGGCGAAGTGCAGAGGGGTTTCTTGAGTTGGTCAGGGTTGCTGTTAGGGGTTCAAGGGTGGCGAGGATGGTGGTGGTGGTGTCGGGGAAAGGAGAGGGATGTGAGGAGATGAAGAGGGTGACGACGACGAGGTCGGAGGTGATCGGTGGTGAGGGTGCATGCGTCGGGTCAGGTTCTCGAGGTTGTGGGTTCTTGGGGTTTGTGGTCGGGAAAGCAAGGAGAGGACGTGGTGGAGGTGGTGACGAGGGTGAGGTCGGGGTGATGGCGACATCGAGTCACCGGCGACGAGGGTTCGTGGGTTTGGGTTGCAGGTTGCTGGGTTCTCGGGATGTCGTAGTCGGGGTGGAGAAGAGGTGGTGAGGTTGTGAGGACGAGGGTGAGGAGATGGTGTGGCCGGGGTCGGTGACGAGGTGAGGCGCAGGCGTGGGGCTAGGGTTCGTGTTCTCATTGCGGGTAACAAAGGAGGAAGCAGATAAAGAAAGTGAGAAGAGAGAGAGTTGAGGTGATATTATATTAGGTATAATAATGTATGTATATTTATATATAAGAGGCAGAGGTAGAGAGAGAGTGCATGCAAGAGGAGAGAGGGGGAGAAGAGAGAGAGATGGAGTAGAATAATTTAGTTAATTAAATATATATTATATATTCGTTTATATAAACTGTTTATATATAAAGAATATAATAATATATTTTCTTGGATTATATAAACTCATATCAAAATACTCCGAAAAATACCCGGGTCTCTTCTAAAAGTCTAGTTTTAAAATATGGATAATATACGTATCAGTTAAAACCATAACGCGATGTCCGGTTTGTAAAAATGCATACCCCTAAGAACGGATATATGTAAATACACGTAGCGATCAAAACGAGTCTGGTTTAGCGATCTGGACAGGAATACAAAATATTGATGCACACATAGGGTATGGGGCATAATCACAGGCTATGCTAGATATTAAAATGTATTATTTGGTTATAATTTGTATTATTTCAACGATATGCAGATACTAAATATATTATACATGTATATAGAACCTAGATGTGCACGAATTCTTAGTAAAATCTAACGTAATCTTGAACCATAATGAGTTTCAATCATGCGGGTCGGATACTAACCACAGATACAAGAAACAAGAATGCACTATCCGCACCTAAAAATGATAATAATCAAGAAACTGTCGTAAGATTAGAAAATACCGAAATAAAATATGGTATAAATGAACTATGGTGTTACAATTTATTACTGTTTTCACTTATAGGTTGTCGGTGCATTAAATTCATTTTGCATGTTGGACACTTGGACTCGGTGGATTATGTTTGTGTTGTGTTCCTCTGTTTGTCCATTTAATTATATACTTCAAAACTCAAAGTTTGACCGTCATACTATTACACCATACTTGGGTATTAAATAAATAGTTAGTGGCTTAGTGTTATTCTTGACACTATTTATTGTGTCTGTTAGAGTTGGTTCATAGTCAAGAGTCGATAATGAAGAGCGAAGTGGTTCGTTGCAAAGTTGATGGAGTTCGCGGATTTGGTTTTTGTGAAGATTTGTTTTGGGGAGTAATTAGGAAAATTTGTTAGAGAATTATTTGAAGAGTTGGAAAATTTATAAGAGATCTTTCAGGAGCTTAATTAAAAAAGTTTGTTGGAAAAATATTTGAAAATTTGTTAGAGATTGTTTTGGAGATTTGATGAGATCCTAATTGGAGGGAAGTTCTATTATTTCGTGCTATAAACAGAGAAGGGTCTCATCGGAGAAAAGTGGCCAAACATGAGAAAGAGAAGAGAAAGAGGAGACGAAGGCAAATGAGAAGGGGGTGATTCACGAGAAGAGTAGTCTTTGTGTTTGTATGAAGAGACGAAAGCAAAAGCGAAGGATAGTCATTCATAGATGACGGTGGAGGGATTTATCAAGAGTAGTCTTTGTGTTTGTATAAATAGACGAAAGTAATGGCGAATGGTAGTCATCCATAAATGAAGGTGGAGAGATTTACCTAGTATGTCTGTATGAGCATTGAGATATAAGCGAGATGAGAGAGAATATAAGATGTACCAGTATTCTTGATCATTAATAAAGAGATTCTCATGTTTGCCCCGTGGATGAAGCCTTTGGTCGAACCACGTTAAATATTGGTATTGCGTGTTCCTATTTTTGCTCATCTTCCTTGCATGTCTAGCGAAAACCCTAACAAACTTGTATTAGAGCATAGGAAACCGAAGGGTCTTTGATTCTACGGTCTAAGTTTACGGTGGGTGACGACGCTTGTGTCCGCGTCCCATCTTCTTATATTGTAATTTCGAAGGTGTTGATTCAAGGATCCGAAGGAGAATGTTAAGTTTGTTGCGGCAGTAAACAGAAGATGGTATGGAGGAAGCTCGGGTCAAGGTGGAACTTTGTTGAAGAGAAGAGATTGAAGATGTCTCGTTGAATACAAACCAAGGTGGAGATTTGTTAGAGTTGGCTCGTATTCAAGAGTCGATGATGAAAAGCGAAGCGGTTCGTTGCAGAGTTGATGGAGTTTGAGTCCTTCAAGGATTTGGTTTTTGTGAAGATTCGATTTGGAGATTAATTAGGAAAATTTGTCAGAGAATTATTTGAAGATTTGTTTTTGATTGTTTTGGAGATTTGATGAGATTCTAATTTGGAGTAGGAGTTCTATTATTTTGTGTTATAAATAGAGAAGGGTCTCATCAGAGAAAAGTGACCAAATATGAGAAAGAGAAAGAGGAGACGAAGCAAAGGCGAAGGATGAGAGATTCACCAGAAGAGCAGTCTTTGTGTTTGTATGAAGAGACAAAGGCAAAGACGAAGGGTTGTCATCCATAGATGAAGGTGGAGGGATTTACCAAGAGTAGTCTTTGTGTTTGTATGAGCGTTGAGATATGAGCGAGATGGGAGAGAATATAAAATGTACCGGTACTCTTGATCATTAATAAAGAGATTAATAAAATGTATCAAGAGTAGTCTTTGTGTTTGTATGAGCGTTGAGATATGAACGAGATGGGAGAGAATATAAAATTTACTGGTATTCTTGATCATTAATAAAGGGATTCTCATGTTTGCCCCGTGGATGTAAGCAGTGGGTCGAACCGCGTTAAATATTGGTGATGCATGTTTTTATTTTTGCTCCTCTTCCTTGCTTGCCTAGCCAAAACCCTAACCGTGTCTAAGATTCCCTATCAGTTTGTATCAGCAACTTTAGGTTCTCTGGTCCATTTATGCTCCTTATGCTTCCATTTTGCAAATTCCTAGGTTTTAGGTGGTTTGTATGTTTTTTGTTATTTGTTGATAATGTTCTTCAGTTGATCAATATATATGTTCTTAAAACATCCGCCCTACTTTTCCATAAAGTTTAACTAGTGTCAAACATGAGGTGAATCACATTCTGACTGTAGTAGTAAACTGTAACAGGAGACTTAACCTCGGCTCTCTAGATACGTATATACCATCTAGGACCATATGTAGCAAAGATTAAAAACAATAACAGGTGCGCCGCCGCCGCCTGTCCAGTTCATTGATACTGCGAGCACTTCTTTGGTGTAACTTACCTATTTGTTTCTGGCTTTAATGCATCAAAACGTGACTTTTGTATTTTTTAAAAGTCTGTGGCAATGCTATGGGCTTGCTTTTTTCTTATGTACTTGTTAGGTTATAATTCGATTCGCTTTTTGTTGATTGATAGCTAAATTAATGTTTATTCATGTTTTAGTACTTATGTCGTGGTAAAATTATATATCTTGGTTTATAAGTATTTCCTTGCTTACCTATATTCATATATAATTGTATGTTTGATATGAATCAGGTGCATATACCCGAGAATTTAATTTCTGTGAGAAAGTGAAGGAGAAACTGCATAGCGACACATATCAGGAGTTTTTGAAGTGCCTTAACATCTACAGCGAGGGGATAATTAAAAGAAATGAATTAAAGAACCTGGTACTCCTTTGCTTTTGTTTTTTCTGATCTCTTAGGTCTGCATATGTTTCAGTATGATTTACTTGTTCTTCTTACCGAGCAGCATTCTTGTTCTAGTTTTTGCATTGAGTGTTCATCGATTTCTGAATAATACTTCTCTTTTGTTTTTTTCCTTTTACGCTTGTGATAAATATGGTTCCAGGAGTAATGCTTATTGTCACAAGTACTTATGCTTGAAACTTGTTGTTTTTCACCTGGCATATGTTAAACGTGACATTTAAAGCAACAGATTATGACATCAAAATATATTAAACACACGATCGGATTGGAGTTTGATCAGCAAAATTTCAATCAGGTTATGAACAGGCAATGCATTAAAACATATTCACATCCGGGAGTCAGGACACTAAATAAATAATATAAATACAACAACTGGTTTGAGAAGAATTTTTTATAACCTTGTGTGAATAAAGCAATGCATCAAACAATAGTGGGGATTGCGATTGGTTACCTGGAAATGAATATTGCCGTACGCATGTACGAAACATGTTGAATAGCCACTACTTTTAATGACGATTCTTATGATCCAAACCAAACATACTGCTCAGAATCCTTCTATGATTTTTGATATTTATGTATAGCAACTATTTTATCAATAGTTCATGCAATTGTGGCCTCTAAAAATTTTATGCATTTATCGACTCTCTTCTGATCATAAATAAAGATAGTTACTCAATGCTGTTCATTGTGACTTGCATGGTCAATAAGTTTAGCATATGATGCCCCTTTCTAATCTCTTATCTTGTAACCCTTCGGGGAGGTTATTGCACTCCCTACTGAAATTTAGTGCTTCTCATTGTTAGGTGGGTGATATCCTTGCAGAGCATTTAGATCTCATGGAAGGCTTCAACGACTTTTTGGCTCATTGTGAAAATATAGGTATGATTTTATTTCAGAAAGATGAGCCCCTTAAACTTTGGTTTCTGTGATTTTTTCATGTAATTGTTTTATCTGACATCTTTGTGCAGATGGATTTCTTGGCGTAATCAACAAAAGTATGTTAAACAATAATCATCTTCTCACGTTTTTTTAATGAAACAAGTTTTATTTTATTGAGCAATATTGTCTGTTAAAACTGATTCTATTATCTGTTCTTAATCTGTACCCTGTGATGCAACACAAACAGAATCATTGTCGAATGAAAGTGATATGGCTAGATCAGTTAAGAAAGAAGACAGAGATAAACATAGGGAACACAAAAGAGATGAGAGGGAGAGAGATCCTGATAGGGAAAGGGATAAAGACAGGGAGAGACTCGACAAGGTTTCTGCTTATATTTCTAAAGATGCCGCTAGCCACAAGGTTCCTTTGTTCTCAAACAAAGAAAGACATAATTTGTGGAAACCAATATCAGAGCTTGACCTTTCAGATTGCCAACGATGCACCCCGAGTTACTGTGTCCTGCCAATGCATGTAAGTGGCGCTCTATCCTTGAGCTTCTAAGCAGATGCCACTGTGCTGTAAAACTGATAGAAAAAATTGAGCTTAATATGTTGTTTCCAATTATTTTTTATTTCTCTTCAAACATCATCCGGTTGTATTGTTTATTTTATTGCTATTGCTTTGTAGTATCCAATAGCTTCTTCAAGCCACAGGACTGAGCTTGGAAGATCAGTATTGAATGATGATTGGGTGTCTGTGACTTCGGGGAGTGAGGATTATTCTTTCAAACACATGCGTAAAAATCAATATGAGGAAAGCTTATTTAGATGTGAAGATGATAGGTACTAATAAATATCAGTATTAGCAATATCTATCTCTGCATATTCTGATTGAGTGCTATATTTCTGCATATTCTGATTTAGTGCTATAAAGAACTTTAAGGTTTTAAACCATATCCCAAGTTCTTGTTTTTTTAATTAAAAATTTTTTGTCGAGTGTTATTTTCTGCATCCAGTTTGGTTATATGACTCAAGGATAATCTAATATTTGGCACTTTATCTTGGTACTACAGCTGAGTATTCTATTCGATCTGTGATTGTAACTTCCTTTTCTTGATGTGAATGATGATAGGTTTGAGTTAGATATGTTACTAGAATCGGTGAATGCAACCACAAAGCGAGTGGAGGAGTTGATTGAAATGATGCAGCAGAACACCTTCAAACCAGAAAATCCAATTCGCATTGAAGATCACTTTACTTGTATGTGAGCATTAACTACATGATGTGGGTACTTCTTTAGATTTACCATATTTCTAACGTTTTAATCTTCCTTGTATTTTAGCTTTACACCTGAGATGCATCGAGAAGCTATATGGGGAGCATGGCCTGGATGTAGTGGATGTTCTCCGCAAGAATGGTACTCATGCTTTGCCTGTCATATTAACGCGTCTAAAGCAGAAGCAGGAGGAATGGTTAAGGTGCCAATCTGATTTTAATAAGGTTTGGGCCGATATTTATGCCAAAAACCATCACAAATCTCTTGACCATCGTAGTTTCTACTTCAAACAACAAGACTCCAAGAACTTGAGTACAAAAGGTATATTAAATATAGTTGGTGTTGGATGCTATATGATTCATTGAGCTACCATTTACTACATTGCCCTCTCTGCTTCTATCCCAAAGATAATGTAATTTCCAAACGTGCTTTCCGACATTACTCACATTACCTCACTCTTTATATTTGTGCAGCTTTACTGGCTGAAATTAAGGAAACCAGCGAGAATAAGCAGGAGGAGGAGGACACGCTTCTCGCTCTAGCTGCGGTAAATAGGCGGCCTATTGTTCCCAATATGGAATTCATGTATTCAGACTCTAACATTCATGAAAACTTGTATCAAATCATTAAATACTCATGTGGAGAAGTCTGCACAGCCTCAGACCAAAAGGACAAAGTCATGAAGATATATACAACCTTTTTGGAACAATTACTGGGTGTTGGGCCACGACTTTATAATGCAGAGGATGCTGAAGATGGGGTGAAAACTAATTCATCAGAAGTTGCAAATTCATTGAGGGTTGGAGTGACAAATGGAAAGAGAGCAATTGCTGAACATGGTTATCATAAAAAAGATAGGTCTCCGTGCCGAAGTGATAAAGCCAGTAGCACTTCTCTTAATGGTAGAGTTGAGAACAATGCTCATATGACCGATGAAACTGTACAGTTAGCAGATAACATCCGTGTTACTGGCAGAGAAGAACAAAGTCGTACTATGACCAACTTAGGAATTGCATCAGGTTAATATATAAATAGTGTTTAAACTGCCTAGTTTCATTCTTTTTTTCCCTAAAAAAGTAACAGGACCTTTCCTTCATTTTGAAAGGGACAAGCAGATTACCTTCAATATCTGGTCATACTGGGACGGACACAGCGCTTGACCGCCGCCTTAGCAACGAAGTCTTACCTTCAGAGGTATAGTTTTGCAGTATAGGCTGCTTGACAGCCCTTTTTCTTGGATGCAATTTTTTATCCACTGTCCAAAATGCATTTTTTTCTTACTAGTTTTACCCGCAGAAATTTTTAGTTTACTTTTTCTTTGTCTAATACCTTACATTTCTGAATATTGAGGTGAGATTAGGTGCTCTTGTTATCTTAACAGTTATTTGATACTTTGATATTCTTATGAGAAACCATCTGTTTGCATCTGAATAATAAACAGCCGTAAATTGTGGTGATTGAGCGTACTTGATGTGGTAGAATGTCACAATTTTTCTTTCTGTTTCTTTATAATGCTTGTTATCGTAGTTGTTAGATGAAACTTAAACAGTTGTGCCTTGACCGATGTTTTAAAATGTTGGCGCCATGATGGACTTGGCGGTAGACATGTTGATGCAAGCTGTTGGTTGACATGAAATTGCTTGTGAGTATCGTTTTAAAGAAAATGCTACATGTGGGATCAAATCTATTTAACCACCCACAATAAAGTGGGTGATTCCTTAAGATAGGTACTGGGTTTGGGTTTCGTTTTGTTTGTATGCATACTTGCACCAGTTATCCATCTTCTTTATAAAACTAAAGAAACCTGAAATCTCCACACTTCATCCCTGTTTCGATCTTTGTTTCTTTCTTTTTCAACAACCATCACCAGCCACCACATCTCTTTGCTGGTGAGAAAGTACTTCCAAGAGACGATTCTTCATAGACAAGAGGTTGTTTGATTTCTAGGAGCCTTTAGAAGGTTTCTATTTTGATATTCAGTTGTTTTTGTTAGCTACTTTTAACATTTCTTATTTTCGTTTCTGTTAGAGATGATATTAGATTGTTAGAGATAATATTAGCTAAAGTAGTTGGGCTTTGATATTAGATTAATACCCGTATCCGTAAACTCGAGTATACTCGGTATAAATATATATGTATTCCTCAATTAATAGGCCAATAAAAGAATTCTTTTTCCTCAAATTCCTTGTCTTGGTATCAGAGCCATGTTTCTCAAACCCTAGCTGTCGCCAAACCCTATCCGTCGCCTCCACGCCTTCGCCGCGCCTCCATGTTCCTCCACGCCCTCACTGATCATTCCAAATCTGATTCACACCCTCGCTGATCATTCCAGATCGCCTCCACGCCCTCGCTGATCATTCCAGATCACCTCCACGTCACCTCCATATCCTCGCTGATCGCTCCAAATCTGATTCACGCCCTCGCTGATCACCTGCACACCCTCGCTGATCGTTCCAGATCGCCTCCACGTCACCTCCACACCCTCGCTGATCGCTCCAGATCTGATTCCCGTCCAAGCTCCACAATCCGATCTCGATCTTTCTATTGCATTACGTAAAGGTACACGTTCTTGTACACCTCATTCCATATCGAATTTTGTTTGCTATCCATAATTATCATCCAGGTATAAATCTTTTGTATACTCCCTTGTCATCAACTTCCTTACTTGGTTCTTTACATGTGGTTTCGGGTCACTCTGGCTGAAAAAAGGCTATGGAGGAAGAGATGGATGCTATGTATCAGAATGGTATGTGTGATCTGGTTCCTTTACCGTCCGGTAAATCATCTGATGTCATTGGATGTACACTATTAAATATCATCCAAACGGGACTATTGAACGGTTGAAGGCTCGTCTTGTTGCTAAAGTCTATACACAGACATATGGAATTGATTATGCGCCGTCCATGCCCATTCTGATTTCTTTAGCAGAAAATTTGAATTCACCTTTATATCAGTTGGATATCAAGAATGCATTTCTCTACGGTGAGCTTGAAAAAGAAGTATATATGGATCAACCACCTAGTTTAGTGGTTGAGGGGGAGATATGCAAAGTATGTAGACTGCGAAAAGCTATATATGGGCTCAAGCAGTCTCCTCGGGCTTGGTTTGGTAGATTCAGTGCCGTTGTACAGGAATTTGGTTTATATCAGTGCAAGAGTGATTATACTGTTTTACACGAGTTCTTGAAGGAAAGAATTATATCAGTGGTGTATGTTGATGTTATCAGTGGAGATGATGTTGATGAGATTGTTGTTCTTAAGAAATTTCTCCAACATTACTTTCATACAAAGGACTTAGGGTTATTACGATATTTCTTGGGGATTGAGGTTGCACGCTCTTCAGAGGATATTTGCTCGTCTCAGAGAAAGTATGTCTTAGATATTCTAGAAGAGACTGGACTTTTGGGTACCTAGCCTATAGATACACCGATGGATCCTGATATGAAACTCTATGATGACTGAGGAGAATTATTAGAAGATCCAGGAAGGTACCGTCGATTGGTTGGAAAGCTTAACTATCTTATGATAGCAAGACCATACATCTCTTTGTTGTTAGTGTAGTGAGCTAGTTTATGGATTCTCCAAGGGAGCCTTATTAGAAGGCAGTTATTCGTATTGTTCGCTATTTAAAGAATTCACGGGGTCAAGGGTTAATTTACTGCAACCATGGAGATATTCAACGGTTGATGGGATTTTGTGATGCTGATTGGGTGGGATCTTTTACTGATAGGAGGTTTACTACTGGCTATTGTACTTTCTTCGGTAGTAATCTTGTATCGTGGAGAAACAAGAAACAATCCGATGTGGATAGATCAAAGTGCGGAGGCTGAATACCGTGCTATGGCTCATACTACGTGCAGGTTGATTTGGATAACTAACCTATAAAGTGAGTTTGGATTTCAAATTTGTCGGCATATTCCTCTCTTTTGTGATAATCAAGCAACAATCTATATTTCGTCTAATCCTGTTTTTCATGAGAGAACCAAGCACATTGAAGTTGATTGCTATTTTGTTCGGGAAAAGAAGGAGAATATATTTCTTAACCCTCAATACATTGCAAGTAATGATCAACCAGCAGATGTTTTCATGAAGGTATTGGGAAAAACAAGAATTGAATGTTTATGTAACAAGCTGGGTCTACATAATATGTATGCACCAGTTTGAGGGGGAGTGTTAGAGATAATATTAGATTGTTAGAGATAATATTAGCTAAAGTAGTTGGGCTTTGATATTAGATTAATACCCGTATCCGTAAACTCTAGTATAAATATATATGTATCCCGCAATTAATAGGCTAATAAAAGAATTCTTTTTTCCTCAAATTCCTTGTATGTTTCAATTTTATTTTATGGATGATTATTCACTACTAGAAACTGTCAATTTCTTGTATAAGCCCTTGGGTCTTGAGAGGTAATATTATATATTTTTAAAAATATTATTTCATAACCCCATGACTGTTCACACCATCTTTCTTTAAATCTCTCTTATATGTAGTTTAGTAGACGATCTGTTAGGTTGACGAGATCTGTCAGGAGTATGTTTTTATTATGTGTATTTTTATTGAAAGTTTTTTTGTTTTTGTTATATTTATGGACTGCTAGGAAGCATGGACGTTTCTATTTACTTGCTATGTCCGTGCTAGACACTTGGACAGACACCCGAACACTCTGTTTGACACGTGTATGACACACTTGGGCTGTGTGTTCAATTTTCCATATTGGATGTATCTGATACTTCTAGATAGCGTAGGCCGTAGGGTGTTCCAAAAAAATGTGGAATAAATGTATGGACAACTTTAATACCTTCGAGAACACAAGCATATTCGATATTTTAAATCTTTTTCATGATGGACTATAAATAGGAGTAAATGTCGAAATTGATGCAAATGATGAATTCGGGTCCACGAAAATCGGATCCAATTAAAATGGTTTAATAGTTTGTTTTATCCGTAGATTGTATTCTTGTATAATTGTATGTTTATTTTATATATGTATTTGTTGGTGGTAAAAATAATTTATGGTTTTCGATAAAATTATTATCTGGACTTTATATTTGTTTGTTTTTAAAGTTATACTAGCACATGTTTCTTCTCGTAGTTTATTATATTTAATTTTGTGTATATGTATTAAAAACACAGATAAATAATATAACCGTGTCTCCGTGTCCTTTTTATAAATTTGCCATGCCCCATGTGTCCGGTCCATGGTCGTGTCCATGCTTCAAAGATGGACTGTTTTGTGCACAAAGGAATTGATATCTATAGCCTTGATATTTTCTTGTCCAAAGTTTTTAATTGGAGTTTTTATGCCGTTTCGGTATATCCTTGGTTAGAATCAAGTCAAACGCTGATTATCCTCTCAAATGAAATGAGATTAATTATCCTTGCAACTGTTGATTTTTCTTTAAAATCATGTTACCTTGTTAACTGTTTGTTATACTGTATTCCTTTCATGTTTGCTCTCTTTCTCGATATATGTTGATTAGTAAATTAATTGCTTCCTTTACCTGTTTTATTAGTGCTATTTATGAGTAAATTTCAACGAATGGGTTTCTATCATGTTAGCATTTAGACAGTGATATAAAACTTGTTAAAGACATTTTGAGGACACGACACTCTTATCCCATATTCCACCATCTGCTTCTGACATGGAACCTTTCCTGCCAACATGAACTACGCTTTTGACGTTTAGCCATTTAGAACCTTGGACGATTATAACTTAACCATTATGAAAGAAGCCCTGGTTATGATCAATATATTCATCAATATTGGATTTGATTGGTTGACAACACTCTTATCCCCTCTACACAGAATACCCAACCCTTATACCACTTCTGCTTTCTATTTTAATATAAACATTCTTTCTGATAAGTAGATATAAATCTACTAGCATTCTACATTCATTCAAAATATTTTCCCCTGTTTCTAGGGAGGGGTGGGTGTGAGCCCGAATATACCCGGAAATGGTGGTCGCACCAGTGAAAGCCACAAATCTCATAGATACCATGAAGGTTTTGGTTCTCAAACCAATTCTAAAGTTGAAAGAGAAGAGGGTGAATTATCACCCAACGGAGGTTTTGAAGAGGATAACTTTGTAGCTTTTGAAGACGCTGCAGAAGATGTGGTGCCTAAAGCGAACGATGCTGATGCTGATGCTGATGATGAAGGTGAAGAGAGTGCCCAAAGATCCACAGAAGATAGCGAAAATGCATCCGAGGCTGGCGAGGATGTTTCTGGCAGTGAGAGCGAAGATCATGAAGAAGAGGATGTCAAGGCTGAAAGTGAGGGTGAGGCTGAAGGAATCGCCGAAGCACATGAAACTGAGGGTGAAATTACATCCTTGCCTTTCCCAGAGCATTTCTTGCATACCGCGAAACCACTTGCAAAGCTTGTGCCTTCTGCTTTACATGATAGAGAAGATGAAGGCTCACGTATATTTTATGGAAACGATTCGTTCTATGTACTTCTTAGGCTTCATCAGGTCAGGAATCAGACATATTTCTTCCTGGCAACTTTTCAGTAGCCATCTGTAACACATTCGTATTTTTTTCTATTGGTGTAGACATTGTATGAAAGGATACTCTCAGCAAAGGAAAATTCATCGGCTCCGGAAAGAGCATGGAGAGGTTCAAAAAACACAAGCCCTCCTGATCTGTTTGCCAAGTAATCCTGACGTCTATGCTTAGATTAATTAATTATGATATTTATACTTAGTTTTAATTCGGATTTCCATGCATGCAATAGTCGTTTTATAAATTGATTTTTCGTGTGGTGCAGATTTCTGAGTGTGCTATATAGCCTACTTGATGGTTCTGCTGACAATGCAAAGTTTGAAGATGATTGCCGATCAATCATTGGAAATCAGTCATATGTGCTTTTCACTTTGGACAAGTTGATATATAAAATTGTTAAGCAGGTAATTGTTGATAATTTTGTTCATTAGGTTGCTTAGCGATTATATTGGTTGCAAAATGCACTCATTTGAGTTCTTTTTTCAGCTTCAAGCGATTGCAGCTGACGAAGTGGACAATAAGCTGCTTCAGCTCTATTCGTATGAGAAGTCAAGGCGACCTGGAAGTGCTTCTGATGTAGTTTATCATGAAAATGCTCGTGTTCTCCTTCATGATGAAAGCGTATACCGATTTGAATGTGTAAGTTCCAGGTAGTTTTGTTTTCTCATTGTCGTTCCTTTTAGTTTAAATTGATCAGGAACAAATTTATTTTCGCTGATACCTAAATTTTCTTTGCAGGCGCCTATGTTGAATCCGACTCGAGTATCTGTTCAGCTGATGGAATATGAAAAGCCTGAAGCAATTACTGTTTCTGTAGACCCTAATTTCGCAGCTTACTTGCATAATGATTACATGACAAGTGCATCAAATGAGGAGGCAAATGGCATTTTCTCAAGAAGGTATTGGATTTGCTCGTCTTAATCTTGATGTGTAATAATTCTAGGTTGTGCTTATATACTGAATCTGCAGGAGCAAACTCAAATTTTGGACTGGTGATATTGTCAAAGCCATGGAGAGGACCCTAGCAATCAATGGCGTCGAACTCAGGATGCCGTGTAATTCTTCTAAGGTCTGCACCACTCTAAAGAAAAATTCATAAACATGTAATCAGTTTTTTCAGAGCTTTGTGCTATGCAGATGGTTAACCTTTTTTGTATTTTTAAAAATTATTTATAGTGGTCTTTTACACTTCTCATAAACACATGCACAGGCTTCATATGTGCTGGGTACTGAAGATTTCATGTACCGCCGCAAAAAGGGAAAGAAACTTTCTGACGTCACTCGGACAGTACAAAGATTTCGTTGCTTTCAAAATAGGCATGTTGAGAGATCCTAACACGGGGAGAAGTTATACAGGAGGTACAATTTCCTTGTATTGCAGCCACTCGTTTTTTTTTGGTCATTTTCTACAAGCAGCTTAGTGCTTCCTTTGGCCAGTTATTTTGTACGTACTACCTCATTCATCTTATGCCTCTTGCTATATAAATGTTAAAATCCCGGATCCAATTTTAGAAGTTTTTACGAAGCATGATGAATTCATTAAAGAATATATCATTTTTTTTGTTTGTGATAAGAATGATTTGATGGACAGAAAATCTCTTCTATTTCATTGTTTCATGAGATATATAATGCATTGCACTGTAGTAATTATATATTGTCGGTGTCTTGCTTTTCCAGGAGTTCGAAAGCTTGAATATTTTGTGTTCAAGCCTAGGAAATTTAAGAATGAGAGTTGAATCTGCTTTTAGCATTGTATCTACAATTGGCATTACAGCCTTGTTAGAAACCTAATATTGGTTTGGATCTAGTTCCTCGGATGAATTTGCACCTGGTTCTGATTTCATCAATGGCAGGGAATGGCTCTAGCATTGCCAAGATCGTGGTGACGATTCGATATCTTCTGGTATTTGGAGAAAAAATCGCTCACCATATTTTCCCTTGTTATTGAACCTGATCATCATGTCCAAGTTTTGAGAATTGACATATCCATTTTGGCATGAATGCAACGTTACTGAAGATCGTTTCCTGCAAAATAGTGTTCTGAAATGACTAGTACTAAATTAATGAATGAAACTCTAGCTATTTCACTCTTTAGACAGCTATTTCACTCTTTATGATCCTTCCCATTAAATTGTAAGGGTAAAAAGAACTTGTCTGACACCCCGACGATTTTTAGGATATATTATTAATGAATTTTAACTAAGAGAAGTCGGCGTGGCTCATTGACCACCCATTTGGTCGAAATTCATAGAACCAAACAAACAGAGTGATCTGTGAAATGCATGCATGCAGCAGTAAAATCGATAAAAGGGATAGATCCTCAGATGATCTGATGCGATGATGCCATTTTGTTCCAACATGGCCTTTAAGTTACGAGAGTATGGTCTTAAACAGTAAAATGGTGGCTAATACAGGACTAAACTAATGGTTTTGGACTCACCAAGTCAGCAACAAGTTAAGAAATTCAAATAAAGAGCTGGTATATTTCGATGTGTTTGTATGGGAACACAGATCTTCTGATTACCTATTTTTAATTCTTCAATTCATCTGCCCTTTCTTAAATTCTCTTTACAGTTCTAGACAACAAGCAACCCTTTCCAAAATTCTATTTTAAACCTCAATTTAACATTTCAGCTTATAGCAATCGTACTCTTTATTTTTAATCCTTACTTACACAATTTACGTAAGTTTTATAATCAGTTGTCCAGCAAATGTCTCTGTGTCAACCTTGTCTTAACTTGTGCCGATTTTTGTTGTAAATGAGAGGCCATAATTTGAAGTTTAAATAACATAGAACACGATAGAGCTTTTTCTTTTTTCTGACAAAATGCTATTGAACTTTAAAAGTTACTAATACCACCAGGTGAACCACTGTGGTGTTAAACGCAATTTTAATTGTTGTTTTTGAAATTTTCAATGCTCTTTTTAAATGTTCAAGAGTGTTTATGTAACACCCTAGTTTTGGATACAGTATTTTTAGATTTATCAGAATATATATATATATATATATATATATATATATATATATATATATATATATTTGCTTTAATAAAACTATTTTTTTTTTTTTGAGTTCAATAATGTATCATGGTAGAGCATATTATCTGGTTGGTTAAATAAAAGATAGTTATTTAAAATCTGGTTGCTAATTTAGCTACATCCTGAATATTATGCATACAATATTTTTGCCTAACATTATTTGTTGTTAGTTGAACCATAAATATATGGTAGTTTATCTTTTGGTAGAGAATATAATTAAAATCCTTGTTAAATCTTTAACACTCCCCCCCCCCCCCCCCCCACACACACACCCATACACACATTCTAAATCCAAATCTTATCTCTCCTTTATATATTTCACTAAACCTATACACACACATATATCCCTAAACTCTCTCATCTCTTTTCTCTCTCCAGTCAATACATACTCTCTCTCTCTCTTCCCCAGCAAACTTAACCGACCAAACTTTATTCCTTCCAATCATCTCATCATCATATAAGGCATCTCTTTCTCTCCTTCCTCTATTTTGGAAAAAAACAAACAAACAACCAGCACCCATTTCTCCTCCCTCACCATCGCTCTCGTCTACGTGATGGCGCCACAACCTTCGAACCCAAAAACCCAAGAACCCATCGCCTCAATCCCCTCGCCGACACTCGTCCAAACTCCACCACCAAGCACCGCCACCTTCTTCCCGATCAACCAACACCGTCCTTCCACCGCAGCACCCCTTCCATCGCCGAGCACCTAAGCACCGAGGCCCTCGACCCTTAAAGCTGTGGCCACCTCTAGTCGAACCCAAACCACCTTCTCCTCTTTCTCCTTCCTTCAGCTGAGACTTGCACCCAACGCCAGCAACCCCCGAGCACCCACAACCCATCACCTCACCGCCTTCAAACAACCGCAACCCCTCCCAAAGCCGCCTCCAGCCCTCACCGAGCACCCATCAACCCTCACCGGAGCCTCACCTCCTCAACCCAACACCTCCACCTTCCTAGCCGAAGCGCATAGCGTGGATCGTGCATCAAGTTTTGTTCTGCATCGTCGTGTTTTTTCGTGACCGTTGTCTTCGTCATTCCGTTCATCGTGTCTGTCTCCAAGGCAAGTATTCTTGGCTTTTTTGATCGATGCAACATCGGCGATTCTCCAAATATATCCTTAACCTACATCGTTGAAATAAAACTCTGTTAGTTCACAACTTTATAAATCTTATTAATACAAAATCATATGTTTCTTGTATACAAGTTAATAATTGCATTAGTAAGTTAATATATTTAAAAGTAATATATATGTATGCTAGCCATTTAATGATTAGGAAAATATAATTAGTATATCTATAATATAGTTAATATAATAGATATAATAGATATTATTTCAACACTTTATTGTACATCAATATATCGACTGTATGTAACATGTTATTTGAGACTAGTGTTATTGACATGCTTGATTGAATAACACTTGCATGTTATTACTTTTTATGGACACTATTACATGACAACGACCGTACTTGACATGCCATGATCATTCATTACTCCGGTCCACTTCTATAAAAACGAGATTTTTAATTAACATGATATTACAAGTTTTAGTCCACTCAGCATTCTTAATTAGTGATTCAGTTTATCACAATGTTAGATATAAATACGCAGGGTATCGGGGTAGTTTGAGTGTGCGTTCGTACAGCAGGATCTCATTAGTCCCATGCCAGCGACTCGTACCGGGCTATATCGGTCGCTTGTTACTACAGCTCGTACCGGGCTATATCGGTCGCTTGTTAGTACAGCTAGTACCGGGCTATATCGGTCGCTTGTTCATTTCACATTTGGGCCCGTGTTTCCTTGCCACTGGGGCCCTACCCCTGGGTTGGGATACTCCTGCAGATGTTGACGTACACACTCGAACTCACGATAAGATAGATTATCTTTTAGTGACCGATTAGGATATGACTTAACCGACTTACTCTGTTTATATGTCTCATGTCTGCTTCATATTATTACTATATATATAAACATGTGCACACGAGCTTCACAACACTCACATATTCATGCCACCACACCACATGCACTTTTTTGCGTTGAGTACTTGTTGGGATGTTCTGATATTCATGAGACATGCCATCTCAGGTTTAAAGACGGATTTTCAGGCCGAGCAAGATCATAGCGATTATCAGGAGTTTGCAGAAAATCAGTAGTCCGTAGAGTTATTTCTTTTATTCAGTTAGTATGTGCGCCCTTGTGGGACATTCGAGTTTTTTTCCGGATTGTCTCATTTAGAACCTATTGTATCGGATTCGTATTTTGCATCTTTTTATCTTATGAACCTATTGCCGGTATTCTTTGTGGTTTTGTTGCAGTATGATTATCAGTGTTATCTACTCTGTTTTGAACATTATATTGACAGGTTTAGCTAGACTGTCTTTATGTGACCATGGAAGGATCTTTCCTTACCGTAGGTGTTCTCGCCAAAAATTTCTGCGCCAAAGAGCCCAAGGTATCAAATGGCGGCGATACGCTTAAGAAAATGGGAACCAGTATCTTTCGGGCTGTATTTTGACAAACTCCTGAATGAGAAACAGCTAAATTTTGATGGTATTGAAAGCGTATCGAAAAACCCTTCGATTTGATATATTATGGGCCTCATAATTAATCCGGAATCAAAAGTTATGAGGCATCACGTGTCCACACGTGATGGACCTTTAAGAACCCGCTGGAGGAGTTAAAAGATATAATAAAAACTCAGAAAAGACCCCAATGGGGCATCACGTGCTCACACGTGACCATGGGTCACGTGCAGACACGTGATGGGCTCTTAAGGCCTCTAAAATAATGAATAGAATTAAATTCTAAAATCTGTTCCCTGATTAAAAATTAGAAGTTACCTCAATGAGATATCACGTGCTCACACGTGACCAATGGTCACGTGCTCACACGTGACCAATGGTCATGTGTTGACACGTGACCAATGGTCACGTGTTGACACGTGATGGTTAAAACTGAAGCGTGAATGAACGCTGAGAAGAGGACTCAGTTGGGGGTCATGTGCTCAGATGTGACCAAGGGTCACGTGTCAGCACGTGACTGGCTTCGAAAGCCTTACAGTTAATAGAATTAAATTCTAAAAGCTTCTAAATCTTTCCAAATGGGAAAGGATTATGGGGACCGTTGGATTAAAAATCCAAGGGTGATTAAAAATCACCATTTTATGGAAAGATCTTAGACAAGGAAAGATTTCCCCTAAAATCTCACCGGAAATAACTAACAGAATATCTTTAGATTTAAAATCCAACGGTGAATAAAATTCACTGTGTGATCCAAAGGATCATATTAATTATGAAATCAAATCAAATCTTTCAATGAGAGATTTTCTAAACAAATTGATTCTTTTCTTTCTCCTATAAATAGGAGCCAAGAAGAGAAGAGATGTGATCTACCTTTTGGAGAAAAACAGAGAGAAAAGAATTTAATTCTCAAGAGGAAAGAAAAGAAAGGAGAATCTCAACAAAGAAAACCCTAGGTGAGAAAAGAAAGGGAATCGAAACTTTAAAAAGAGAATTTAATTCTCAATCCAAGAGTTTAACTCTTATACAAAAAAGAACTTAGTTCTTCTTCTGGTTGAAGATCTGCACAGAGCACATCTCCCAATAAGTTGAGAATTTAATTCTCATCGGGTCGAGATCCTGCCATGCAGATCCTAAACTTAGAAGGGGAATTGAGTTATGAGAATTTAATTCTCCTAAAACAAAACTAGGGTTTAACCCTCTATGAGTTAATTCTCCCAAACTAATTGGAATTTAATTCCTACAGAATCATAATTAGGGTTTTACCCTAAATAAGAATTTAATTCTTTCACAATAGGAATTTAATTCCTCCAAAACAAAAATTAGGGTTTAACCCTACAGAGAATTTAATTCTTAAAAAAAAGAGACTTGAAAGATCTCCATGCATGCAAAAGACCAAGGTCACGTGTCCCCACGTGACCCCTTAAGAGATCCCCAGAAATGAGAAGGAGGAAAGTTTTGAAGCAATGCCTCACGTCCTCCCACTTGACTCCCAAAACGCAGAAAGAAAAAGCAAAGGAAATGAAAGCTTTGGGCGCTCTCACGTGTTATCACGTGACCCCTCAGCAAATGCTTTAACAATTGGCGCACAGATCCCCATCACGTACCAACACGTGATGCTCTAAAATAAAAATAAAAGTGTTTATAACACTTATTCGCAGATTTGAGGATAAAACAAAAGGAGATCTGGCTCCACATTTAGGGCGTCCTCACGTGTCCCGACACGTGACCCCTAACAAATCCCTTTAATATCCAATGGATGGATGCCTATCACGTGCCCACACGTGATGGCCAGGAAATGAAAAGTGTTTTAACACTTAATTGCAGAACGAAGAAAAGGGATCTGGTCCCCCTTTTGGGTGCTCTCACATGTCCACACGTGACCCCTCTGTCTTTAGTGTTTAACACTAATTTGGGGATTATATTTTCAGTGTTTAACACTGATTGTTTTAGTGTTTAACACTAAACTAAAGATTATATTTCCAGTGTTTAACACTGATTGTCTTTTAGTATTCAACACTAATTTGAGAGTTCTATCTTCAGTGTTTAACACTGTTGTTCTCTAAGTGTTTAACACTACTTTTAGCCAAATTGGCTAATTTTCCAGAGGCAAAAGTCGCTCCTCCAAATGAATCTCAAAATTGAGGAAATCAAAGACAAAATGTTGTAAGAGCCCGAAAACCTCTGTTTAACACTGCTGAATGACGAGGGGTGACGGGTCCCGACAACCACATATTAATACGGACTGTGGGGTCCTTAAACTCATGGACTAATGCGTCCTTAAACTAACATTTGTCCCCAAAACGGGAATGATGGACCACCATGTCCCTAAACTGGTAATGGACCACTATGTCCATAAACTGGCAATGGACCACTATGTCCCTAAACTGGAACAATAGAGCCCCAAATGCTCTTTTGTCGGATCTAAACGATCCCGCTAAGTCGATCTTAGTCCCAAATTGGACTAACGTATCCTTAACAACCGTTTAAGTTGATCTTAGCCTCAAATACAGCTAACGTATCCTTAAACCTTCAAACAGACTTTAGTCCCAAATTGGACTATAGATCTCCCAATCAACTTCGGTTCAAGGGTACATCTCTGAACTCCTCTGACATCTGTCGTTGTAATCCTTCAACGTCGTCAGAGAGGTGATGGGTCCCGATGGCCATACATGCAATGGACCACTATGTCCCTAAACTGGAACAATAGAGCCCAAACGCTCTTTTGTCGGATCTAAACGATCCCGTTAAGTTGATCTTAGTCTCAGACTAGACTAACGTATTCTTAACAAACGTTTGAGTTGGTCTTAGCCTTAAATATGGCTAACGTATCCTCAAACCAAAACCCTAAACCCAAATCTAAGAAAATACGGATTTGGACTAATCCATGTCCTACGGGCTACGACATAAATTAGTCTCCGTATACAATCCAGGGGCAACAACAAACAAAACAAACACCCACGACACGAAGTGACCATCTGGAGAAGGAGAAAGTTGTTACCGCGATGCGGTAGCGTAATTAACTGCATGGGCTTGCGCCAGCAGGGAAGAGCGTCCCCACAATCAAAAACCCCTCAAATGAGGGGGAATCTGACTAAGTCTGCTACATCGGCCGCATCCGTTTAAACCTTCGATACACGGTGCCATAAATCAACTTGGCATTTTCGGAGAGGTGGACGGATAGCATCAATTAGCATCTGTCCCGAATCTCAGGCAAGACAGTCCGTCTTGCGCCGCCATTCGGAGGGGAACAGATTCTACCAGCGAGTGTTCGTGAAAACCCGAAAGGACACGACCTCGTAAAAAAAAATATAAAAATAAAAAGAATAAAAAAGGAGGGGTATGTCCATAAGCAAAAGGGGCACGGATGAAAACCCGAAAGGGCTCCGTGAGTAAAAACAGCAGGACTGCCGGCGAGTGAGTGAAAACCCGAAAGGGCGCAACCTCGTTAAAGGACACTTATGAGGTCATCTCGACCCTTTAAGGAGAAACCACCCGCGTGAGATCCTTACGACTCACAAAGGAGCAACACACTTACGAATCCTCACGATTCCTAAGGAGAAAATATACTTGCGAGATACTCACGACTCGAGAACTCTCTTATGGGACCCTCACGGCTCATAAGATTTGAAAGTCTTAAGTTATAGAGACCTAAACCTGTGCTTAAGCAATCTCCACAACCTTCGATATTGCCCTACAAGTGGTTCAATACTGACCCTTGTATACAATCCACGAGCGCGAATAAACATTTCCCTAACCAAGTCCCATCCGTGACTGGGGATATGTTCGCATGACCCTTGTAAGCACTCTCGATTTACAAAGAGAAAATCCTCTTGTAGGATCCTTACGACTTACAGAGGAACACTCTTAGGAATTCTCATGATTCTTAAGGAGAAAATACACCTACAAGATCCTCACGACTTGTAGGGAGAAATACCTTTGTGAGACCTTTACGGCTCATGAAGTTAAAAGCTTTAGTCTACAGGACCTTAGCCCCGTTCGCTAAGCCACCTTTGTTCGACATCGACAGAGGCAAATGATGACTCGCTCCTGGCAATATCCCAGTTGTAGCGGTGCTAATGACGAAATCGGTGTCTAATTTCAGGTTTACGGTGAAAAGCCAGCAAGCCGCACATGCATACGAAATAGCCGAAATGATGGGGGCAGCTTGCAATAAAAAACATCAAGTAAAGAAAACGTATGCATACAAAATAGCCGAAATGATTGGGCAACTCGCAATAAAAAGCAGCGAGTAAAAATAAAATAAACAGCCGAAATGATTGGGCACCGTGAAAAATAGCCGAAATGATTGGGCAATCGCGACCTTCGCGATATAAAAGCTGAAATGATAGCATCGCGAAAATAAAACAATAAAAATGAATAAAACCTTTGCCCTACAGGTGAGATCACATCGATCCCTGTATACAATCCAGGGGCACAAACAAAGAGGGAACCATACCTTCCCAACAGGCTTCATCATAAAGCGAAGCCAAATCTCGACGGTTCATAGACAACCTAGAGACAATCTCGGCATTTGTCGCAATATTGCAGACACAATGTCAACAAACGGAGCGAAAAGAAGATCCCTTGCTTCAGGGTCTCGACGTCGATATCGACAACTTAGAGATCAACAAAGGCGTTCCTTCGCAGTCCATCAAGATGCAGATGCAACGTCAACAAAAGACCCCATGGTCAATAAAGCGGAGTAACGACAAAATCCCAGCTCCACCCCGGCATTCGTCTCGATACAGCAGACGAGATGTCACCCCAGCGTTTTTCCTCCAGCAGGGTTCAGACGCGACAATCAAACAAACGGAGCCACGGCAAAATCCCTAGCTCCCACCACGACATTCGTTTCGATACAATAGACGCGATGCCAGCAAACGAAGCAAAGACCAAATTCCTAGCTTCAGGGTCTTGACGGCAACTCACATAAAACCTGAAAGACTATCGGAGATCATCCCACACTAGCGCGGAATGGATATGACTTATCGGGGCTCACCAAAATGAGCCTAACCTCAAGTAAAAAGCGGCATAGCAAATTCCTAACGCTTGCTTTTCCGACGGTCAAATTGCCTAGGAAGATTGCTTGAAGACGTCTTGTCCAGCCCCCGAAGGGATCAGAGACACGGCAGTCGCAGGGCTATTCGAACAACACGATTGCCTATCGAGGAATATATCAGTTGATGCGACGGTACGATGACCAAAACCCTAAGTACCACAGACCCTAACGGACTTCTGTCGTAAAGAGCAGAGGTTAACTGTGACGTTAGGATATTCTTGCGAGATCCGCTCGATCCGTTTCGACACGTGAGGAAATTGATGTCTTTGTGAGAACTTCTCGACTCGTCTAGACTCGTGAGATAAAGCCTTAGGCAGTGGGGATTAAAAAACATGTTTCCTAAGCACTGGGACCCTGCAAGTCGGCCCAAAAAGGTCTCTTGCATACTATCCACGGGTCACACTCGCCAAAGTCGAATCTCGACAAGGAGGGAAACAACCGCTTACGGGTCCTCTCGACTCGTAAGAGGGAAAACTCTCTTATAGGATCCTTACGACTTATAAGAGAAAACACACTTAGGAATCCTCACGACTCCTAAGGAGAAAATACATCTACGAGATCCTCACGACTCGTAGAGAGAAAAGTCTTTATGAGACCCTCACGGCTCGTAAAGTTGAAAAGTCTTAGGTGGCAGATCCTACCCGTCTCCTAAGCCATCACTGCCCTGCAAAGAAGTCAAGATGGACCATCTATGAGCCACACTTGCCAAAGCTACATGCCACCGAAATGGAGAACTTACTCATGAGCATATAAACTACTTCCCGCCAGAGTAAGACATAAAGAGATAGAAGGATGCGGCTCATGGAGTTAAGGGTTTGGAACTATATATCTTAAGAGTCAATGATAAATGACGACACTTGTGTCCGCTCGTTATCTTCTCAGATCAAGATCCTGAAAGTTATATACCAATCTGAAACTGGTCATACGCCATGCATAACTTTGCACTACTTCACCCACGTACATACTTACGTGGGCAAAGTAGTGGGGGGCATTTGTTCCCGCCAAATATTTCTGCGCAAAGAGCCGAAGGTATCAAATGGCAGCGATACGCTTAAGAAAATGCGAACCAGTAGGTAGCACGGCTGACCTTTATTACTCACCGTATTTCTGTATTTTGGGAAGCGGGACGTGACAGTTTAATGCATTTCTTACAGTTTAATGGTGTTATATTGGAAACAGGGAAAGTTTATTGGTGTTTTGTCATTTACCCCTATTTTAAATGACCTTGCAATTTTACCCCTCCTGAAGAGATTACATGTGACCGATGACGATGAGCTTGTTTATTTTGCAGCATGCGTTCGTTGTTGCTGGGGGACACCGTCCGCACTCAAGCATCTCAGGCTTTGGCAAGGCATTGTTCAGCCTCGCCTTCCCCTTCTCGTTTCGCTCTTTCAAAAATAAGAACCAGGGAAATTCACGGCGAATATGTGTTGTGTGACATGGCTTTAGTTACGGTGGGCTTTTCAGCCACAAATGTGTATACATGTAACAAAATTTTGAAACTTCTTCTTTTTCTTTTTCCAAATACTATTACTTCTTTTTGCATCTTTGAAACTCATCGCACCTTTCGTAAACATTTCTCTCTTCGGGGTTTTGTCGTTGCTCTTTATTTGTTCATCAGCAAGCAGCAATGCAAGGGAGCATGTACTAATTTCCAAAGGGGGCATGATTTTATGTTTAGGTATTCATACCTGGTGCCTTGTAAATTTTACTGTTGCTGTTAAAACTTACAGTGAAATGACTTTTCTTTCTTGCTACAGATTACTGCAACATTTGAATATGTCGTCTTGGATCGATTTTTTTGAATGCTGTGGTTGCGATGTTTGTTTAATTGAATGATCCTAATTTTTTATATTCTATGGATTTGAATTTAGGATCTCAACCTTGTGATATTTTAAATTATGTATTAAGATATTTTGATGTTTCATACGTTGATATTTCCTACATTATTCTCATATCTTGAGATGTTTTAGATTATGTATCCATACATACATTTACTTGTCCATTCGATTCAGAATTTTTTTGCCAAAAAGCATACAAAATTGAATTGATTGCTTGTCCGATTTGTAGTTGAATTTTCTAATCAAATAGCAAGGGCCCTCTCATTCAATATGCAGGTATGAGGTATGAGTTCCGAAGGCAAGAATAATTATATTAATTTAAAATTTTATTATTATATGATTTATAAGTTGTAACATTTTATATTTATAAATTTTATATGTAAACATGAAGGATCAACTTACAAGTACTTTTGCATTTTTCTTCAGTCTTTTATGATTTCTATGCAATACTATACAAAATTGCGAAATTTTAAAAAATTCCGAAACCTTCCTTTTTTCGGTTTTCAATATTTTGCTGCTTATAGCGTCGGAGAATTACAAAATGTACAAAAATCCAAAAAAATAATTTTTTCGAATTTTCAATATTTTACATGCTATAACACACAAAATGGCGAATTTTGAAAATCTCAAAATCTCTGTTTTCTTCGGTTTTTCAATATTTGCTTGCAAGCATAGGGAAATTATGAAATTAGAAAAATAAAATATTTTTTTCGGGTTTTTCAAAAAATTTAGTGATATAGCTCACAAAAGTCACAAAATTTTCAAAAATCTAAAAAAAATTATTTTCTTTTTTTAATAATATTATGCGTGCTAGCACATATTAATCATAAAATTTTCAAAAATATTGAATTTATCAATTATTTACGGTTTTTTAATATTTTGACAATTGTGAAGTTTACAAAAATCCAAAAATTATTTGCTTTCTCCATGTACATATTTTGCACGCCAGCATATGAAAATCGCGAAATTTTTATCAATCTCTAAGTTTTTCAATATTTAGCCTTATTATAGCACACTTAAAAAAAATTGTGATTCTTCCCAAATACCAAAGTTTTGTGATTTGGTTTCAAAATATCAATATTTTGAATGCTTGCCACATGTAAATCGCGATTTTTTTTTTAATTCAAAAAATTTCTACTTTCTTGAAATTTTCCATATCATGCATTTTGTAAGGGTAAAAGTAGAGAGAAATCCCTACACACACAGGCAAACAAACTATTTACATGAAAAGAAAATAGTCAAGACATAAGCTATGAAGAATTAAGGAGCGGACCCAAGTCGTTATTCACAACTTAACCACACACAAATTAAGCTTAAATTTCTCCCTACAGTCAACAAGAACCTAAACCAAAAACAAGAGAAGGAAAAGAGAGACTCCATGATTTGGTGCTCAGATCATGGAAAATCTGCCAAGGCGACACCGTGATTAATTTTTCGAGTCTTCTTTACTTCTGCGTGACCAACCATTCTTGAAATTTTTTTCGATACGGCCAAAGAAATTGCTCGTATCTTGAAGTCGGTGGATCCGTCATTGTAGCTTCACACCCTTCATCGAGTAAAACCTGGGAAATCTGGTAGTAGATCAATCGAAGCCATGATTTTTGCCCTCTTCTTAGCGGGAGCTGCAGCAGTCCATTCCATAAAGAGCTTAAGTATGATAGCTGTAACACCCGAGCCCAATGCTACTAATTTCTGTTACCGTTTGAGCGTAGTGTGGCACTTATTTCATTTATCTTGCTTGATTGTTACTTATTGTAATTTTACCCCGTCAATTCAATTCTGCATATAATAATTTATGGCAGCTAAAATAAAATTAAAAATATTCATCTTGGCCTGCTTGACACCCCTAACCCCGTTGTAGCGTCCGTGCATCGTGTTCTCGTCCCGTTCAGTAAAACGGGCGAGTTTGGACGGCTACGCGCACGTACGTGTGTCCGTTTTGGGGGTATGCTTTTTGATTGCGAAACACTTCATTTTAAATTTTGGATCCCGCCTAAAATTTTATTATTTCAATTTCAAATTTTTGGACCCGACCCGGGCGCAATTTGAAAATGTTTTACTTTGCGCCAAAATCCCATTTTTTATTATATTTTAACTCACGTATATTTTAAACCATTTACTTTATTTTTTTCCGTTTCATTAAAATCTTTACTTATTTTCCTAACCTCTAATTTCCCCCTCAACCAATCAGCTCTCTTTAACCCCCGTGGGCCCCCTTACCTCTCTCTATCTCTCTCCTCTCTCTCTCCCCGTCTCTCTCTCTCTCTCTCTCTCCCTCCCCCATATCTATCTATCTCTCTCTCCCCCACGTTTATATTTCTCCTTCCCTCATCAGAAACCCACCCATCGCGCAAACCCTAGCCACCGTCTCCCTTGCCGCTGCAGCACCAACGCCGACGCGAACATCATCAGCATCCTCGCCTCCTCAATCTCGTCTCATCCACATCCTCCCTCATCGTGTTCCCGAGCGCCTGCACACCCCCCGACCAGGCCCACGCGCGTCCCCTGCACACAGTTGCACCGCCGGAGGTTGCTACCGACGACCCGTCTCCGTGCCCCTGGCCCTCGCGCACCCCCTCGGTGAGCTGCTTCTCCCTCCTCCTCTTTTCCTTTCTCCTTTCCTTCTCCGTCGCGATTTTTCTTGATCTGCAGTTGGTCGCTGTCGTCGTAGGCCACCGCCGGAGCTCAGTCGACGCGGTCGACCGTCACCACCCGTCGCACAGATCCTCGTGAGCATTTCCCTTCCCTATCCTCCCTCTTTTCTTCTTTATTTTCTTTTCTTTTCTTGTTGCAATCTTGATCGATTCGCTGTTTTTTTATCTCGCCGGAATCCGGCCGTGCCGGCGACGTGTCCCGACGTTCCAGCGAGGTACCCCGACTCGTGTGGTTCTACTGTTCGTCGTTTGGGTTCATTCCGTGAACCGTGCGCCCGTCGCGAGTTTTCCCCGCCGACGTGTTACGTTCCGTTTTCCCGATCCGCGACCCGTCGAGGCAAGTACCCCTTACTACATGCTAAACAATATTTACATATACTTGATGACACTCTAAAACCTGCAATTTAACCTTGGTATTATAATTTTCCCATTTTTCGTGTTTAAGATTGATTTATATTATTTTATCTTTCAAACTTGTAACCTACCTATTACAATTACTGTTTTGGAACCTAATAATCACATTTACATGTTTTAATTACACTTTCACTGATGATGTAGCCTATGACACCTTTTCTACCGTTTTACTTCATTCGGACACTCGTATACATTTAACCTGCTTAAACTGTGATTTCATTCGTGGAACCTATATACACATATAACATTGCATCTATGAAGTCTTAAACTTGTTAACATGATTAAATGGCTATAATTGTCTTACTGCATCCTTATATTGCTGAAATCATCTCTGTGACACAATTGATAACTGTATTGCTAATTGAATGAATCTGCCTATTGCTTAATCCATTGCTTAGATCATGTCGTTAACCATGCTTGATTATGTAGCTGAGTATGAGCACACCCATGATATTGTTTACATCTTGACCTGAATTGCTACATACATAATGATAGACCCGACATGGTACCGTATACTGCTTGACTTGACATGATGTACCATGACCTGACCCGTTACCTGATCTTGTGTCTAATGCCAACAAACCTGACATGTAGTCCTCATGGACCGTTCCTGTTGTCTATCCAGACAAACCTGTTTACCTGATCCTGTGTTGGCATTAGTTTCTTGACTACGGGATACCTGACTTGACATACACATATATCTTGGGGGTATGGGGAAATCAAAGGTGAAACCTGACTTGTAACTCAACAGTTCACTATCTGTTCTGAGTGTACACATTCCTGTTTGGTGCCTAGCGGCATGTCTCGGTTTCAGCCGAGAATATTGAGGCCGTGGTCCCGGGTATGTACGGGATACTACTGAGTGTACACGTTCCTGTTTGGTGCCTAGCGGCATGTCTCGGTTTCAACCCGAGAATATTGAGGCCGTGGTCCCGGGTATGTACGGGATATTCCTGTTTGGTGCCTAGCGGCATGTCTCGGTTTTAGCCGAGAATATTGGGGCCGTGGTCCCGGGTATGTACGGGATACTATTGAGTTACATCGATGATTCATCAATTTGGTTTCAAATACTTTAGAACAGAGAACCTGATAGAACAGTCCAGTTTACCCACTGCACACTACTCTGCACTGCTCTCTGATTCATATTATTATTACCCTCGCTTTATTCATGTTTATATTCGCATTGCCTGTTTATTATGTTATTACTTGATGATTTGACGCGCTGACGTCTGGGTTTTGCATGGCCCAGATTCTGTACCGCTGTCGCAGTCCGAGCAGGAGTACTTCAGCCGACAGGCTGAGCTGTGAGTGTTAGCAGTAATTAGCTTTTCTTTACTGCATTTTATTCCTGATGTGAGCCCGCATTATGGGACATACATTCCAGTTATTTTGTATTGAATCTTTCGCTTCCGCATTTATTCTTGACTCATGTTATCTTGGATTATGGACATGTTTTAGATAGTTTTATTTTGTTCTTGATATCTCTACAACCGTAATGTGACTGTGGATGGATGCTTCCTACCCATAGGTAGCATGGTTGGCTATGTCACGTGCCCACTTTATCGTACTCTGGGAAGCGGGGCGTGACAATAGCTAGGAGCTCATCTGTACCTCTAAACTTATCATTAAAGAGTCTATTGTTTCTCTCCATCCATAAAATTCAGCAAGTAATAAAACAAAAATGTTTCCATTGGTATTTAGTTAGAAGGTGTTGACAAAAGAAAATTACTGAAAAAATCATGAACGGATGCAAGAACAAGAGAAGTCTGAAAATAAGGTATGCAAGAATTCCAAACCGCCAAAGAGACAGAGTATTCAAAAAATATGTGAGCTGTGTTTTCTAGTTCATGTCCACATGAAATACAGGAAACATCCCCTTGTCATCCTCTCCTTAAAAGAATTTCTTTACTAAATAGCATGTTAAAAGAGAGTAGCCAAAGAAAATTTTGAATTTTGAGAGGGACTGCTGTGTTCCATATCAATGAATAATAAGGATACGGAGGACCTCCACCATTAACAAATTTGTAAAGTGAATCCACAAAGAAAACCCCATTATTAAGTGTCATAGATGCTGATCTTCAATGTCAGAAATAGTAAAGTTAGAAAGTAAGGCCTTCAGGTTTTCAAACTCATTTATGATAGAAGAGGTGATATGTCAACATAAAGATTTCTATTGCCAAATATTTCTCTCCCATCTACCATGAAGGGAAACTGGAGATGAAGTATTCCATACAAAAGAGTACACATTAGGGAAAAGAGACTGAATAGAATGATCTTCAGTCCATCGATCATGCCAAAAAGAAATGGATGCTCCTTTCCCAAGTACTCAGCCAATATGACGGTAAAAAACTGAAATGCAAGAGAACAAACCCTTTCAAAAGAATGAAGAAAATTGTGAAAGATTTTTAAAGTCGTTTCTAGTCATATACAAAGATCTGAGACAGGAAATGGATTTAGAAGAATGCCAAGAAAGCATTTTCCAAAGCCATTTGCAAAGTAAGGCCTAATTGAAGACCTCCAAATCAAGAACACCTAAGCCACTTCTTGTTTTGATTTGCAAACTCTCTTCCAATTCATATTATGATATGATTTAACAGATACTTCAGAATTGACTTTCCACAAAAATTTTGCCCGAATATAGTCTATTTTCTTTTTAACCCAGAGAGGCATCTTAAAAAAAAAGATAATATAAGGAAGAGATGAAAGAACTGAATTGACTAGCATTAATCTGCCTTCTTTAGACAATAGCTTACCTTTCTAGATTAATAATCTTTTGGAAAATTTGTCCAGTAGATGTAGCCCCCAGATCCTGATTATACATGTATTGGTATTTCTTAAAAATTTTAGTACTCGTATTTGTATTTGAAAATGTGGATTTTCTTGAAATTTGACAATATTCGTATTTGTATTCGAGAAATATTTAGAAAATTTTAATAATTTTAAACCTAACCGTATTTTGATAAACAAAATACTTAAATTTTAAATGTAAATTTATTTTTACACATTTGCAACAAATATTTATTTATGTAAAGTTTTGGGGTTTGTGTAATTACTTAAGTTAGAGGGGTAAATATGCAAATTTACATATCCTAGAATTCTCTTTTCTTTTCTTTTTCTTTTTTCTTATTTAATCTTACTTTATTTCAAAGTAATTTCTTTTACTTTATCTCCAAGTAACTTCATAATTAAATTTCCTTCGCACTTAAGCTTCTTTTCCTTCATTTCTTCTTCTTTAAAAACCTATTCCCTCTTCTTCCTTTCTTCTCTTTTCCCACAAAAATAATCAAAGTTTACAAAAAATTATCAAGAGGAGAAATGAAGAAATCTGTAGATAAAGAAAAGTGCTTTAACTTGTTTGTTTTTTATCTAATTGTTATCTAATTATGATGCAAGTGTTCTATTTTATTTTCTTTGATTAATTCTTATCTTTTACCTGACATAGAATTTATTTGTGTTCAAGTGCTTTACTTTATTTTATTGTCATTCTATAATTGTTTAAATGGTTTAAATTGACATGGAATTGATTCTTATCACTTGTATGCTTGTTAAATTAATTAGTTTTATATAATTATTTGTTCAATTCATCATCAAGTCATCATATCAAAATTTTGAATGTATTTAGACATGAAAAATCAAGGTTTCATAAAAATTTAGTATTCAAGCTAATGTTAAAATTTAATTATGATATCTTGATGTGTGTTAATATAGTTGTTAGTTTGGCTAAAATTGATTATTGGTTTGCTAAAATTATCATATAGCTTTTCATATTGTAGTAGACATGAATCTACTAAGGCAACCCTAAATTGTTCCTCACCCACATATACACTAAACCCTCACCCTATACCCAAAAATCTAAACATTTATCATTGACTTAGCCTCTTTTTCAATATTTCTTTAGTGAGCCAACATAATTAAACCTAGTGACTTACTACAAGAATGGACCATTCCCCTTTACCCTCAAATTAGTGTAAAGATCTCAACTTTGATAAGTTTTAACTTGATGTACATGAAAAACTAGGGTTTTAACTAGAATATTAAAGTTTAAATGAAATCTGGAATAAGAGATGATCTCTGAAAAATTTTTAGAATATATCAGTGAGCTATTTGGAACAGTAGGAAATTACCCTAGGAACCCAAGCCCCCAATTTTATCTTTTGGACACCGGAAAATTCCTTGAAGCCTCCGAGGGCGGCATGGAGTTAGGATTAGGGTTTGGGGTTTGGGTGGAGTGTTGTTCTAGTGTTAAATAAGTCCTATACATCCTTTTAAATTTTCCAGTAACCATATTTTAATATCTGGAAATTGTATGTTATGACAGTGAATATTAAATCCTCACTTTGTTTGTGTAACATATTATAAAATTTGAATTTCATAGTATTAAACTACTTTATGACACGGTCTAAAGATACATTAGTAAACTGTTTCATTGATACAAATACTAGAAATCTATATATACAGAATTTCATGACTTGATAAGATTGTTGATATGTTTTATAGTTCTTGTGACAAATTAAATGCATTGGTGTTGATGTGAAAATCATGACATTACTTTTTTATTTTCATAAACAAAATTGATTGAGTTAAATGTTATTGATAAAACTCATAAAATCCACATACATAGTTTTTCATGACATGACACAATTACCCGAACAATGATACATGACACGTCACGGTTACCACCGAATACCTGTTATAATTATTTATTACCTCTACCTGTTTCATGGCATGACAAGTTTACCTGAGCACTGATACAATTTCTGATACAATTCCAAATATTGATATTGATATAAAATCATGTTTTAACTTATTAATATATATTAATAAAATTGATACAGCCAGAGGATGAGAAAAGGACTTGGTAGACTCTATTAATAGTTTTGGATAGTTTTATTTAAGATACCACATGTTAGAGCCCAACCATATAGGGTCCGGGTAGTAGCTGCACCTACCATCATTCCAGTTATTATTACAGCTCGTGCCAGTTAGGGTCAGCCATGGTGGTCCGGGTAGCTTGCTACCGTCCAGTATGGGCCGATCCGGACTGAGAGAGCCGTAGGTCGATCCGGACTGATAGAGTCCGAGGGACAGAGATTGGGGATTTACGTGTCGATGCTGGACACGGGTTTTATGATGTTTCGAGTGTCGGTGTTAGATACTTAGGTTCTATAATTTTGATGTGTCATTGATGGACACATGTGGTTTATATATATATATATATATATATATATGTGTGTGTGTGTGTGTGTGTGTGTGTTTTCATGATGTTCGAGTGTCGGTGTAGGACACTCGGATTCCATGATATTTTTTTGTGTCGTTGATGGACACATGGATGATATCCACATGCATATAGGCATATGATGTCGGATGTTTATTTATATATGTCATTGCATTGATCGATTGTTGACATATATGCATATGTGGTCACCCTAAATATCATAGTATTACCTTCAGGATATAGTGACCTAGGAAATCGTTATTTTATTCGATTTCTACTTGCGGATATTTTCTAATCACGAGTTGGCAACTCACCCCCGTTGTGCCACAGTTCTTGCAAGTTTGACCGCTTGGGATCAGTTGCAGTATTGCTGGCACACAGCTTCATCCAGGGTGTTTTCTTTGGTAGGTGAGACACATGTTGGATCGTGCCCACTCTCGTACTGATTATATTCTATTGTATCTAGATAAACTCCATCACATCACATCAGATCAAATCAGAGACTGGAATTGTATATTGGTAGACCTAATCAGACTTGGTTGTGCGAGACTTAGAGCGATGGGTTTAGGTTCGCTTCTTGAGTTTGATGTCTTGCTTCTTTATTTGTTCTTTCTGGGTTGATCTTCGCCGTTGGGCGTCGTATATGTGTTGTTGCGTGGTTGTGAATCCGCCAATTGGCGAAGAGCTAGCTCCCGCTTGGATATGCCTATATATTGTTGTATATATATTTTTGGATCAAAATATACAAGGAAGGTGCTACCCAAATCTTTAAAGACAAAACTTGATTCATTATACCTTTATTTCAAAACTGCACCCCCACTATTTTCCACAAAATGGTTTAGATTTTCTGGGCTTCGGCTTACTTGATTTACGTCACGCCTTTAGACGTTGCGTAATTTAAGTGCCGGTCACGTGCTAAATTACGGGTCGTGACAGTAGAACTTAATACAGTCTAATTGATACGGTTTAATTTATAATATTTAACAATCGTAAAACGCTATTACAATTATGGTTAGAGACATATATTTTAACAAGTAATAGTGAATATATCAATTTCGTTAGCTAGATAACCATGACAATATATTATTGCTTTTATTGTGATTGGTTGCGCAAGTAAATATTTCTTCTGTTGATACACAATACCTGACATATGCACAGCACGTTATCTTGCTATTGCTTTAGCTGTACTGTCATACCTGTTACCTGTATTGGTTACCGATGCCAACAATATTGACTTGTTATCCTGATTGGCCTGATTTGTTGTCTTACTAGACAAGACCTATACATGATTGATCCGGTGTTAGTATTAGGTAGACACTCTATTGATACCTGATTAGAGCATGAAAGCTGGGGAAAAGGGAAAATCAAGAATGAAACCCGACTTGTAACTCAATAGTTCACTACTTTCCACAGACTGATCAGTCGATATGAGTTTCGGACTCTGGAATGATGATGCTGACATCATTCATCTGTACATGACATTGTTTTACTGCCTAGCGGCACGTCTCGGATTCAGACTCGAGAATCATGACTGTGGTCCCGGCCACGTACGGGATACTATTGAGTTACGATGAGGATTACATTAATTGGTTTCAAATACCGTTAGGATGGATAATCTAGAAACACAGATTTTAGGATACACGTGAGATATCTATAGCCTGTTGTTATATCATCTGTGATTGTTTGTTTATAATTATACATTATTTTGCTCATAACACCCTGTATAGTACACTGTTCGGTTATTATTATTGTGATATTTATGAGGCACCGACGTCTGGGTTTTGCATGGCCCAGATACTTGACTTAGCTCGTATGTATTTTGATAGGACTACTAATCAGTGGGGACCATCTCACTGATATAGATCTTATTGATGGTTAGTTATTCTTTAGATCTTTATTGCTTCAGCTTTCGTTTCCTGATATTGTTTATCGTGGTTATTGGACATATTTAGAGATACATAGTTATATTATTGTTCTTGATTACTGATTGACAGCCGTAATGTGACTATGGGGGGTTATTTTCTTACCATAGGTAGCATGATTGGTTTTGTTACTTTCCCATATTTACGGATTTTGGGAAGCGGGACATGACGGTATAGAAAATGAGAACACTTTTATTGTTTCTTTTATTTACATGAGAATGGGTCATGGATTTATGATGCTTGTAGACTTGATGAGATGTTTCTTTTGATGACTCATTTTCATGTGCATTATTCTCATCTTAAGTCATGCTTATCTTCTTCATACTCTCGTCTCCTCCATAGCAAGCTCTCTTATTTTTTTTCAAGTGAGAAAGTAATAAAAAAAAAAGAATTTAGTGAGCTAATTATTCTACACCATCTATTAATCATTTTTAGCAAGTTTAATTAGTGGGTTGCTTCATTTTAATGAGATCGATTTGAAGCTAAAACTTGTGTTGGGGTTATCTCAAGGTGGATCATCTTCGACAAGGAGATCATCGTGCAAGATTGTTTCGAGCTTCGTGGAGTCCAAAGAGAGGTGGCTAACATGCTACAAAGGTTGTAGCCCGCCAAACTTCTCATTTTAGCTTACTAGTTTAGTTACAAGTTTAGTATTTTGGTTTGATTCTAGGGTTGGATTTGCTATTGCTCTCTTGATTTTTAAAATTATCGCTTCCGCCGCACTTTAAAAACCTACTAGAGGAGCCTAGCATCCCATTTAGTATTCTGGAAACAACATGTCGAAACCCACTGCATCAGTAGAGAACCATTAGTTTCTCACTGCGGTGGTACGAATTGCCTTAAAGAAAGCGAGATACCCGTGTCTCAGCCGATGGTTTGACCATCTATTTTCTTGTTTCATTTTATTGTGTAATATTTATTGTATTTATTAAATTTTATTTAACTTTAGTTCCATTGTGTGCCGCATATGAACAACATATATAATACATAAGAATCATGAAAATTTCAAAATTCATATTAATTTAAAATTTTATTGTTATTTGATTTATAAGTTGTAATATCTCTTATTTATCTCTATTATAGTGCAAAAGATAGGGGTCTTCAATTTTGAAATTGATTTGAAGCTTTAGCTATCTAATTTGCGAGAGAAATTCAACAAAAAATATAAAGAATCAAATTTTAAATTGTAACCGCAACTAATCTCATACATCTCCTCTAATAACTACACAAATTTCTCTCGGTAAATAACTTCATACGGATCTATTTTAAATTATACAAATCTTTTTTTAATTCCACATTAACTTGCATCGCATGTGCAAAACACTAGTGAATTTTATATGTAAATATGAAGGATCAACATGTAAATACTTCTGCATTTTTCTTCTCCTTTTCAATTGCTATAATTTACAAAAAATGCGAAATTTTCAAAATTTTCATTTTCTTCGTTTTTCAATATTTTGCTTATTATACCGCACAAGAATCACAGAATATACAAAATTCTTTTTAAAAAATTATTTTCTTTGAAATTTCAACATTTCATAGCATAAAAATATAGCAAAATTTAAAAATCTCAAAATTTTTGTTTTTTCCAGTTTTCCAATATTTTATTTGCTATAATACAGGAAAATCATGAAATTAGAAAAATAAAATAATTTTTTACGTCCCAAAATTTTTAAAAATCTCAAAATTTTCTGTTTTCTTTCCTTCTTTCACTATTATGCATGATATATATCACATGTAAATCATGAAAATTTCAAAAATACCACATTTTTCTATTTTCTTCTGTTATTTAATATTTGGAATGCTATAGCAAAATATTATGATTTTGGTGTGGTTCATGCAAAATACTTTTTAAAAATGAAAACAGAAAATTTTTAGAGAATTTTAAAATTTTACGAATTTCCGTGAACATATCATTGAAAAATTTGAAAACCAAAGAAAAATATTTTATGTTTCTGGTTTCATAATTTTCTTGTGTTGTATAGCAAACGAAATATTGGAAAGCAGAAATTTTAAGATTTTTTAAAATTTCACCACATTTGTTTGCTATAAAAATAATAAAATTTTCAAAAATACCATATTTTTTATTTTCTTCGGTTTTCTAATATTTTGAATGCTATTGCGCACAAATATGAAGAGATTTTTCAAAATCTCAAAATTTTCTTTTTCTTCGTATTTCGTTTGTGCACGAAAATCACAAAATATACAAAATCAGAAACAAAAAAAATTTGAATTTTCAGCATTTCACACCTATAGCACATGAAAATCGGAGAATTTTTAAAATATCAAAATTTTCTGTTTTCTTACTTGTTTTTTAGTTCACTTGCTAAACGAAGAATATATATTGCAATATTTTCAAAAATCACAAAATTTTCTGATTACAACATTTTGCGAGCTATAATAAATGAAAATTCGCAAAATTTTCAGAAATCTCAAAAAAAAATGTTTCTTTATTCTTTCAATACTTTGTATGTTCTAGTATATGAAATACTTTGTATGTTCTAGCATATGAAAATCACGACATTTTCAGAAATCTTAAAAAGTTTCTGTATTTTTATTAGTTTTTAAATATTTTACTTGCCTATATTTTTGTAGAACTTCCGGATATCAAGAAAACAAAAGATTATGATAAAATAAAAAAAGATCGATGATTGCTGCTAAAAACCTACCAAACAATGAAATTCGATCCAAGAGACTGAGACTTAAAGTGACTGGGAATTCTGGTAACATACGAAAATCATGGAATTTTAAAATCCCCCAAAAATTGTTTTCTTTAAATTTCCAATATTTTGCGCATACAGCACATGAAAATCACGAAATTTTCATAAATCTCAAAATTTTCCTTTTTCTTTGGATTTGAATATTTTTTTGTTATAGCAAACGAAAATCGAAACCTCTGTAAAATATCTCCATAATTTGTTCTCTTTAGTTTTTCAATATTTTTTTAAACAAACAACATACAAAATTTATGAAAATTTCAAAATTCTTGATATTTTTTTGTTTCATTCTATTTTCTCTATTTTACATGCCGTGGCATAAGAAAATTGCAAAAATCTTAAAATTCTATTTTTATTCCTTTTTTCCAATATTATGCAATGTTAGCCCACAAAAATTGCGAAATTTTAGGTTTCATTCAAAATTTTAATATTTTACATGGTATAAACACATGAAAACAACGAATTTTTTTAAAATGTCAATATTTTTGTTTTCTTTGGTTTTTCTATATGTTTTTTGTAATACCAAACTAAAATCGCGAAATTTTTAACTCTCAATATCTTTTCCTTTCTCAAAATCATGAAGTCCTATATTTGATCTTGGAACTAAACTTTAGGCTATGCCTTGTTGGTTGAGTTTTTTCAATATTTTGCAAGTAAAAGCTAAGCGGTGAGTGAAAAATAGAAAGGCATTTTAAAGAGGGGTCTCCCACCGTATAAGCCTTGTTGTATGGAATCAAATGATGATAGAAGTTGAGTAGGAAGCCAATAAGAAATTTTCCATGACCCAGATATAATAAGAGAATTAAATTAAGGTAAGATGAAAAATTTCCATTTAAGTCCAAGCTGAATGCAGGAATAATCAAATATATATATATATATATATATATATATATATATATAAGAGAGAGAGAGAGAGAGGTAGGTTAATGGAGGAAAGGTGCCATAGGAGGGGGTTTCCTCCTATGGCGTCGGAAAAATGCATCCGTGATTTTTTTCGACGATCGGCATACATCACATTCATCTTTATCATCTAAGATGTGGACACACTAAATTTCATGTGATTATACTATTTTTTCACCGTTGATTTAGTTGGTGCCAAATTAATGGTTCGATAATAGAACTTTTTACATTGCTAATTCAACGGTGAAAAAGTAGTGGAATCACATGAAATTTGGTGTATGCGCATCTTAGATGATAACGATGATGATGATGGATGCCGATCGTCGGAAAAAATGGTGGGGGTTGCATTTTTTCGACGCCATAGGAGGAAATCTCCTCCTATGGCCTCTTTTCTCCATTATTCTCATACAGAGAGAGACACACACACTCGCTTATCAATGGTAGAAATATACACATTGATTTAAACCATCACAATTTTCACAAGGCTATGATTTTTATTTCACTTTGCTCGGCAGGACAATACAATATAAATTTGAGCTTCTTAACACACAAGCCTCATGAAAATGATAAGCTTAAAATAATAAAGTAAAAGAGAAAAAGAGAAAAAAGAGGCTAAGGACTTGATATCCGCTGCTTCAATTCCACTCCCTCAATTTTTGGCAGCTGCAGGTTTGCCCCCTTTACCCTGCAAATAAATCAAAAGATTAAATGATTATATGTTGCTTGGTCTATTTTCTGATAATATATATTATTAAGGATAGCAAGTATTTATCCTAAACATTATCGGTCGGTTACATGAATTATTTTTCTGGACTTATTTATTCTGAAAATATCGCTAGACTCGATATGTTGGTGAAAATAACGAAATAAAATTAGTTGCATCTTGGACATAAAAAAAATGCCACAGAACCACACACACGCGCGTGTGTGTATCTGATTGGACCATCTTGAACCGTAGCTGACGGTTTAATATCAGGTACCGTTTGTTATTCCGTTTTCTCGTGTCGCGCACAGTAATGAATTATATACTGAGGAGGGGAATATGATGGACTAGTTTTTTTTTTTTTGTTTTGTTTTTTGCCTTCTCTTTCTCTTACTTTAGGGGCAGACTTCTTCTTGGGCTGGGCCTTGGGCTCAGTAGTCTTCTTTGGGGCAGGCTTTGAGGGCTGAGCCTTTGGCGTTTCAGAGCTAACAGCTTTCAAAGAAGCCATTTTTCTCTCTCTCCCCCCTAAGAGTTTAAGCTCTCACACTAGCTACACGAAGAGAATTGAGAAACCTTTGTTGTTTATAGCTTATGTTGGCCTTAGCTTATGGCTATTTATATAGTAGCAAGTGAGAACTCATATGAATGGAATTGGAATCATTAACAAGATGATAAAGGTGATATGATTCTTGAGACAGGTTGGGATTGGAATATATACATATCAAGAATAATCTTTATTGGAAAGAGGATTGTGATGAGAAATAGATGCACAAGTTTTTATTGATTAAATATTGATATACCTCAAGCATCTATCAAATTGACATCTTCTAGAAATCCTCACAATACATTTTCCTAACATTTTAATAAGTCTATATAACATTTGCACAAGCATAAGTAAAGGTGATATCTATAACACAAGGAGATGAGTAACACCAATCTCATATACTTTTGGTGTGGAAGCATTTCCGAACCTTGAAGGGATAGCTTTCAAGATCGGTCGTATGATCACATCGGAAAGTATGCATTTTGTTCATGGATCGAATAACCCGTGCTTCTTGAATGGATCTTGGACGGGATAATTTTTATCTTCAAAGAAATTTTCATTCAGGATAGAAATGGAAGAGAACGAATTCAGGGTTATTTTAGAAACAGCTTTTCTGTGTGTACGGTTTGGGAGATAATTAGCGTACTCCGATCAGTGGGGGGAATTTTTTTGCTCTATCGAACATACACAGCCCAGACTCCCACGGGGGGCAACAGTGGCAGTGACTTTAGAATCTACCATCGCAAGTGACGCACTCTTGAATAGGGAAAAAATCCTTCGGGATGGATTAGGAAAAGAGACCTCCGGCTCAGCCCCCACAACTTCCTTCCCTTGCTCAGGAAAGGATGGTTTGCCAACACCAACCAGGTACTTTTCTTGACGGTTGCATCTGAGAGAAAAATCCGGTCGAGGAAACAATTCCAGGCTGAGATGTGGTTCCGAAGAATCCAGTTACAGGAGAACCTATAGGAGAACCAGGAACAGAGAACTCTCTCCCTTTTTCCGCTCGACTCGAAAAGCCTTTTGGCAATTAGCATGTTTCGGGTTTTTTATCATTCTGGCGTCGAGCTATTTTTCCGCAGGACCTACCCTACAGTATCGTCACTGGAATATAGTTTAACCACCAAGTTCAAAATGGATTGGTATGGTTCCTTTACGCCTAGGACACTAAAATATCAAACCATGAACGAAGAAAGGCACGTGACGACAATGCGAAGTAGTGCCGCCAAAGACGACGATTGTTCTCCCTGATCGGTAAAATCCACGGAAAAGAAAAAAATAGAAAATTTTGTTTTTTATGATCTACGCTCAATATGCAGGATTCCTGTTGGATCTGAAGCTACGCGCAAATTCTCACTGGATCTCGGTTGTTCTTAACAACGATGGCTATTCATTTAAGTCTTCGGGTAGCTTTTTCCTCTGTTCAAAAGATAATGACAGCCCTAACTACGGACTCGTGACGCTCGGCATGAACACAAACGTCATCATCAAATTTCGTATAAAGATTCATTAACTCTGCTCCCTAGTAAACTGGATACATTGGCTGAGAGTTTATGTCCGCAATTAGGTTCTAAAGGCACCATCCAACATAAGGAAGTGAATGTGTCGGAATCTTCTTCATCTTAGATCCCGAGATCTGGTAATGGAAGATGAACTCACTGTCTATGTAAGAGAGATGGCCGGATGGTTCAAGGCGTAGCATTGGAACTGCGCATCGGACTTGGGCCTGCTAATTAAAGTCAACCGATGCCTTTTAACACAGCTATGTTTTGTCTTTCTAAATCATCCTTCTCCTAAAGAGCTGGGGAAAAAATGTGTGAAGTTTTAGACCGCTGCTAAAAGTTGCAAAAATAAGAGCTTGAATTCCGCTTATCTGCCTTCTCATGATCCGCTAACTCAGCAACAATGCCATCATTGACGTCCAATAGCCCAATTCCAGCGCATTTTAAGAATGTTACATGAAAACATGACACATACATAAGAAAACAAGATAAATTTCTTTTATTTCCCAATATAGCCTTTTTTATGACGATATTGTGCAAAAATTGCAACTAGGGATGATCAAGTTTAATTTTTTCTTTAGAAATGGCTGTGTATCTTTGATTAAATTTCTCATGTAACATTCTTCCATATATTCAATAAAAAATTTAAATTTTTGTGTATCCTTGATAACTTGTATTTAGACATGCTTTCGATATAGGTATCAAGAACTTTTGTGGGTGATAAATATTTAACTTGACATATGACTGGTATTAATCATTTATTCGGTTTGCCGGATGTATTACATGAAGAGAGAGAGATATTTTGGGCACCCTCGGACGGCTTGATGGGATCCGTATCTTTATTTATTTCTCTCTCATGGCCGGACACACGTGGCCGACACTCTGTATAATTTTTCTCCAAGAGTAAAAAAGTCTACCTATTGAGAAGTGTGGATGCATCAATTAATCTCTGGTTAAGATTAAACTTCACACGATCTGAATATGTTCGAATTTTCTGTTTTTTTTATTAAATTACATTTTTTTTCTTTTTGAAAAAATCAGTGTGCATAGACTTTTGGGGGACTGCAATTCAAACAGGGTATCTGCAGCAAACCCTGACCAGGCCCAGAGCTACATGTGGGCTCGGCCTAATCATACAATTCCTATGGGCCCACTAATTTGCTAATGCACCACTTTTTTCTTTTTTGAAAATATTTGTCATCATTATCAATATGATAATTTTTTCGTTAAGTGAAACTTAATAAACTAACTAAATGTCCTCTTCCTAACCCTAAATTGTTATTGGTTTGAATAGACCCATGTTACGAACAGAATTTCTAGATTATCGATTGACTCATTTCCAACTTGTATAGTAAGGTCTTTTACAGGCTACATCCCATCGCCACCGCATCCACCAAACATATCAGCTTATATCCAACATGACAATGCAACATTTCTTGCAATCAGATGCCTGAGAAACACATTTTTTTAGAGTATCATGGATTTCCGATATACCAAGGAAGGTCTTTTATAGGAAGAAGTGCTTTCATCAGATCATCATGAAAATGATGATAAAAAAAACACTGATGATGGAGACCCGAAATCGAACCCGGGATTTTCCATTTAGTGTCAGGAACAGGGATACACTAAACCGGTGGGCTTAGCTGGGTTAAAAAATAATAATAATAACATGGTACTGAATCTAATGATGAAGTCAGGTGTTAGCTAAACTGAAGTCAGGTGTTAGCTAAGCTAAAGTGGGTAGGTCTTCTTCCCTTCATACTTTTACTTTGAAAAATCTTTACTCTTATAATTAGAATTCTTTAGATGGCGTGATTAGTCAAAAAAATAGAAAAAAATAGAAAAAAAAATGGCAAAATTCCAACAGCCAAAGTTGAGCATGGAAGATGTCCGTCTCATCCACCACAAAAGACAAAAATAATGAAATGAAAAGTCAACAACTCTCTCTTTCTCTCTCACTCATTAGACATTCTCTTTCATGCTCAAAATACCAAAAAGAGAAATGACTTGCAAATTTATATATAAGCTCTTATATCTTTGTTATTTTGCATAACTTATAAATTTCTAAATTCTAATATTATCACTGAACACATTCATTTAATTTGAATTTAGAAAAACTATAAAAAAAAATTATAAATTTTCACGCAACGTCGAGAAGAAAAAAATTTACGCATGCCTTCGGCTTATTCAAAATATTCACGTGTGCGTGTGCACATAGGAGGTGCAAAATACTAGTCCTAGTAAAGGAAGGAAACTACATTGAGAAATTAAAAGATAATGTATTATCATGATTTAGGGCACTTGCACCGAGAATAAATCCTTCAGGATTTTGTTTGCCCAAAGATTTTACAGGTTAAATGAAGGATTTGAACCTAGGGTACAACATTTGTTTATTTGGTTTTGTTCACTTCATAGAAATCCCACTAAATTTCTTACAGATACAAATCGTCCAACTGTAATACCTTCTTTATTGTTTCGTTTTTCTTCCATTCAATCTAAAGATTTTACCACTACACAAAACTTCATACTTACTTCCCTTAATCTCTACTATTATAACCAGAAACGAAAGGGTATTCCAAAAAGTCTCTCCTTTTTTCTATAAAATAATTCAAATAACATAAGAAAACAGTCTCACTCAAGTTAATGTCTTCAACGCATGCCAATTCAGCATCTTAAGTATATTAATTTACTTTTATACCCTTTAACAAATTCCTTTAACAAATTCCAATACAAAAGTTATTTAATCAGTCAACTTGGACCCAAACTTCTAGCAAAAATGAATGCTTACCCAATTTTAATACAAAATAAATCATGTATACGAATTTTGCATTCATCTTATTGTATTTATCTTGCTATATATACATGTGTGTCGCATGTGCTAATTGCTAGTTGTAAAATAGAAAGGAATGAACTTCAAACATACAATGTAGACCAAGAATTTCCTTATTTTAAAAAAAAAATCCTTTAACTCTACCATAAATATTAAATTATTGTCAGTCTATCACAAAATATTTGTACGTCAGATCTCTTTACTGCACACCACACAGACAAAATAAATCAGATAATAATCATAATAATAAGTACTCCTATAATAATAAATATATAAAAATTTCACACTACTACTATAATTGGAAATCTTTTATAAATAAACTTACGATCTAACTTGAACCTCCCCCGGCATCATCTTAAACATTTTACCATATATAGCTTAACACTCGGAAATTTTGGAAAGAACTCAGAAACCAAATATACCGAGCGTAAAGACGATATAGAACAAAACCTATTATCTCAAAGAGGATTGTTTCGGCAGGCCTCAAAACTATCCTACGTCAACATCTGCCGCCCCTAATGAAAACTCGAATATAAATACAGCAAGAACAAGTTAAAAACAGAAGAAAAATATCAAAATAAGCGATATACATTCTTCCCATTCAATCTCCAAAAAAGACAAAAACTAACCAACATTGCAATCTACTACTCAACCATAAACCCATTGGATCAATACCCATGCATATATGAAACATACCAAGACCAAATCCATAAAAAATAAACATAAAAATAAAAAAAAACACTCATAATACCCAAAAATAAAGTAAAATAAAACTCCATCAAACCCTAAGAAAGTAAATGCTAAGCTCAGTACCACCGCCACCATTGCCATCAGGGTTCATCATGTAAAACGCCTCCGAATCCCTGGAGCCCACCACCCTCTCGAACCTCGCCCTCATATACATCATCTCCCCGTCCTTGTTCTCGCCTTCCTCTTCTTTCGGCAAAACCCCCGCCCCCATCGAGACGGGCTCCACCGCCTTCAGCACCCTCCAATCCCCGGGCCCGCATTCTCGCCTCATCGCATACCCGCACTTCCTCCCATTACAATAAGCCCGCCACAGAGGCTCCTCCGTAATTTTCGTCGAATCTCTAGGGTTTTTACGCTCGCATTCAAGAGCAATACGCACGAGCCCGGAAGCCATCTCGCGCACGAGATGGCTGGTGGAAGTCGCCAGCTCCAGCAGGAGGATCGGGAACTGGCTGGACGGGCCCGCCTGGAACGCCAGGTGGACGCGCCCACGCCTGTGTCCATATAGGGTCCCAGTAACGCGGGACCTAATACTAGATCGGCTGTGGCGGCGGCTGGCTAGCAATGCAGCTGCCGTCACAGCCGCTCGGAATCTTGAGACAGCAGCGGCTGCCGCTGCTGAGGTGGTTCTTTTTTTAGCAGCAGCGCCCGCGGCCGTCTCAAGACGTGGATGATCTCTCTCTTTCTCACCATCATGCTCCTCTTTGCATTGGCTCTTTCTTGTTAGCCATGGTTTCAGCATGATGGTCCTCATTATGATGGAAGGAAGAGAAGGGTTAGGGTTTGTGAATATAAAGGGCAAAAAAAGACAACAAAGATAGAGGTTGGATGTAATGTAGATTCCTTGATTGTGTCTTATTTTTGGGATGGAGGGTTCATTTATTCCCTGCTTCTAGTTTCTAGGGTGCGCTTGCTATGATGAAATATTGTCATACTTGTTTAGCTGTAAAAAATATTTCCACGAATATAAAATTACCATGGTAATCAAATGACCCCATTTCATGGCAATCATATTCCCTCTAAAACATACGTCCATCCTAGATTACCACGAAATATTCCAGCCTGACATGAATGAGTCATGACCATCCACCACCGGCTTTTCTCGCCACCCACCAGCCGGCGGTCATCGCCGATCGTTCACTGGCCGGCCGGCCCGCTGCCGGCCAACTGTAGTTAGTCGCCGGTCGTCCACCAACCGGCCGTTCGTGCCGGCCTCGCCGTCAATCGACGGTTGCACATACATATATTACCGAGAATGATTAAAGTATATCAAGCATGTTTGTCGGGACCCGATTCTTGCTCACGGAACAAAGTGTCACACGGAAAAAACTGCCACGCCAAAGTGTCATGCCAAGGGGGCGAGGGCCAACTCTTGAATCCGTGGGACCCACTGTAGAACAATGGGGAACAATACATTCTGAAAGAGAGCAGATCCGGAACTATAAATGAAATGTTACCACTCTTCAATACAGAGACGTCTTTTAAGTGAACATGCACTATAGAAGATTGAGAACTCCGTAGTTAAGCGTGCTCGAGCCAGGAAAGTTCTAGGATGGGTGACCTCCTGGAAAGTGGCCCCTAGTCAGGTCCAGTTCGCCCCAAAAGACAAAACCATACAGTTTCGGCCAGAATGGACAATACTCTCTGTATTGGGGGTGGGGCGTGACAGAATTGTATCAGAGATGGTCCCTCAATAGTAGATATGTGGTTCGAGAACGAACCATTGTATAAAGGTGGGGAGAATGTCGGGACCCGGTTCTGCTCACGGAACAAAGTGTCATACCAAGAGGGCGGGGGCCACCCTCAATAGTAGGTTTGTGGTTCAAGGGCGAACCATTGTTCAAAGGTGGGGAGAATGTCGGGACCCGGTTCTTACTCACGGAACAAAGTGCCACGCCAAAGTGACGTACCAAGGAGGCGGGGGTCACCTCTTGAATCCGTGGGACCCACCGTAGAACAATGAGGAATAATACATTTCGAAAAAGGGCAAACCCGAAACTATAAATGAAATAATATCACTCTTCAATACAGAGACGCCTTTTAAGTGACCCGGTTCTTGCTCACGGAACAAAGTGCCATACGGAACAAAGTGTCACGCCAAAATGTCATACCAAGGGGACAGGGGCCACCCTTAATAGTAGGTCCATGGTTCAAGGACGAACCATTGTTCAAAGGTGGGGAGAATGTCGGGACCCGGTTCCTACTCACGGAACAAAATGCCACGCCAAAGTGTCATGCTAAAGGGGCGAAGGTCACCTCTTGAATCCGTGGGACCCACTGTAGAACAATAAGGAATAATACATTTCTAAAAAGGGCAGACCCAGAACTATAAATGAAATGATACCACTCTTCAATACAGAGACGCCTTTTAAGTGACCCGGTTCTTGCTCACGGAACAAAGTGACATACGGAACAAAGTGTCAGAGACGTCTTTTAAGTGAACCGGCACTATAGGAGCTTGAGAACTCCGTAGTTAAGCGTGCTCGAGCCAGGGAAGTTCTGGGATGGGTGACCTCCTGGAAAGTGGCCTCTGGTCGGGTTCGGTTCGCCCCGAAGGACAAAACCGTGCGGTTTCGGCCAGAACGGACAATACTCTCTGTATTCGGAGTGGGGCGTGACAGAATGGTATCAGAGTTGGTCCCTCAATAGTAGGTCTGTGGTTCGAGGACGAACCATTGTTCAAATGTGGGGAGAATGTCGGGACCCAGTTCTTGCTCACGGAACAAAGTGTCATGCCAAGGGGGCGAGGGGCACCTCTTGAATCCATGGGACTCATTGTAGATCAATGGGGAATAATACATTCCGAAAGAGGGCAAATTCGGAACTATAAATGAAATGATACCACTCTTCAATACAGATGCGTCTTTTAAGTGAACCGACACTATAGGAGATTGAGAACTCCATAGTTAACCAAGCTCGAGCCAGGAAAGATCTGGGATGGGTGACCTCCTGGAAAGTGGCCCCTGGTCAGGTCCGGTCTGCCCTGAAGGACAAAACCGTGCGATTTCGGCCAGAGCGGACAATACTCTCTGTATTGGAGGTGGGGCGTGACAGAATGGTATCAGAGTGTCTCCCTCAATAGTAGGTCTGTGGTTCGAGGATGAACCATTGTTCAAAGGTGGGGAGGCAAGTTTATCTTGTTACATGCTATGCTACTGCATTTATATCCATATAAATAAAAATATTACATGTAGTTTAATTATGCATCACATGTTATAGTTTTACCGTTTTACGATCCCGTACGTATCTGTACTGACAATTGCATATCTTATTACATGCCGGAACACCCTAATGTCATTTCACTATTATATTATCATGACATGTTATCTAGCTTGCATCATAAGTAGTCATGGATATATATAGGTTATTACAGATAAACACATATGCATCCTGACATCAGTACCATTTTACTGTGATCCCGAAATCGTTTACAGTTTTACTTTTGGGTATCCTTTTCATACATACACACCACATGACATGCCCTGATACACTACTTGACCTGATACTTGATCTTGTTACTAATGCCGACAATCCTGACTTGTTGTCCTGACGGACGTAATCTGTTGTCTACATAGACAAACATGTATCTGCTTGATCCTGTGTTGGTATTAGTTCTATATTATCAATACCTGACTTGAACATATAATCTTGGGGGTAAGGAGAAATCAATAATGAAAACGGACTTATAACTCGATAGTTCGATACTTATATTGATCAGTCTTTGCGGGTTCGGCCTGCCCTGGGATGATGTTACTGACATCATTCGTCTGTACATATTACATGTTTACTGCATAGCGGCACGTCTCGGATTCAGCCCGAGAGTCTTGACCGTGGTCCCGGGCATGCACGGGATACTATTGAGTTATATCGACGATTCCATTAAATTGATTTCAAAAACTTTAGAATGGACAACCCAGTAGCACAATTTAGATTACTCATCGCACTTCACAGACATATACACGCCTCATTGTTTATATTCTTGTTGTTGACTTATATTCATGCCTGCATATCTCGTTGCATCATGGTTATTACTATTGTTTGATATTATGATGTACTGGCGTCTGGATTTTGTATGGTCCAGTTCCTCTATCTCTATCGCAGGCTGAACATGAGTATTTTGGCCGTCAAGCCGAGCAATGAGGATCGTGTTTAGTGATATTTAGTTTAGTTTTTTCCACAGCTTTTATTTTTTGATGTGAGCCAATATTAGGACATATTTCCAGATGTTATTTATTGGATTTATCGTTTCCACTTATATATTTTCTCGACTCTTTTATCTTGGCAAATGGTCATGTACTAGTTAGTTTTATATTTTTACTGTTCTTGATATCCTATAGATAGCCGTAATGTGACTGTGGAGCGATGATTTCTATCCACAGATAGCATAGTTGGCTCTTTCACATGCCGTAGTTAGCGCACTTTGTGAAGCGGAACGTGACAATGTTAATGCAAGATTCTTTGGAATTTGACGGCAGGTCATCCCATTCTCAGGAATGCGAGGATTCTGGTAATCTTCCATTCTATGTATCAGACGCGACCTTAAGTGTGAGTCTCGGGGGCCATTTAGCAACAGAATCATAAAACAACTTTTTTTTAAATAAAGAAAAGGAGAAATAAAAGAGGGAGGCGAGCAGACCCACCAACAAGTGAGGAAATCAATGCATGATGAGGGAGAAAGTGAAAGGAGAGAGGGTGATTGAAAGTGAAATGAGACTGGTAGTGAGGACACCTTGGGATGAGAATTGGTCAGGGGATGAAAATAAAAAGGACAGAGGTGGCCTCTTTTTGACTGTATACTGAAGTTTGGCTACAATAATATTGTTTAATTGATGAATGAAAATGATCATTAGTGATAAATGAATTCAATGAGGAGAGAGAGAGCGTGGGGTGGGGGGACTACCGTGTAGGCCTATTAAATACAATAGCTGATATTTGCGGCTCATGGTACTACAGAATTCATAGCTGCTAACTTGTAATATGTGATTTATGTGAGTAGCAGATCCTTGAGGATCTAGGAGAATATTTCTTATTTCTAGATACCTATTTGTTTTCAAAGTGAAAACTGACAGTATGTAATGCACAAACCTTAGGGGAGCAAAAGAACATCTCCTAGCAACAGGTCTTATTCTATCACTGAGTTGGAAATTGAATAGGAATGCCATAGGTGCTGCAGTCCAGATTCTTTTAGAGTTCCAATTCAAGAATTGTTCATCATCTGATTAAATTAAAGTTGAAGATAAGAGAATCCAAATTTTGTTTGAGACTAGGCCCTATGGTATCCTATTTATTGTTTTATTTCTAGCTAATGACAGAATCCAGACTGTAGATTACCGCTAAAGTCTTAATATTATAAGATGGATGAAAGCAAATGTCAGCTCACATCATGTTATGTGCAGTTGTGCCTAGGTGGAATGATTTGGCTTGGATTTTCAATTTTTTATTTATTTAACAAGTTAGGGTTTTGTTTATGAATAAAAGGTACAGTAGAGCTTTAGGACCGGCAGTCGACCTGACTTCAACTTTCTCTTGATCAGACGTAAGACTGACATAGAAAATTATTCAAAAACAAGGAACCTATGATAATCATATAGCATTCTTTTAGACTAAAATAGAGAGATAAAAAGAAAGCAAAAAAAAGACCATGGTTTTGCAATTGGAAAATGCATAAAGACAAGACAAACAGAATATATTTCTGACCTAGAAAATTATTCATAAACTAAGAACTTATCATAATCATATAGCATTCTTTTAGACTAAAATAGAGAGATAAAAAGAAAGAAAAAAAAAAGACCATGGTTTTGCAATTGGAAAATGCATAAAGACAAGACAAACAGAAAATATTTCCATGGGTCAATTTAGCTAATGTTGTCAGGTTGACTATTTTTGGTTGCTGCAAACCATTCCCATTTGAACTCTCCGTTTATCAACAACTTTCTCTTTGTTAACAATAAAGAAAACCAATGAACTCATGTCCCTTAATTTGTTCTTACGGATAGATGACCAGTTGAACTGTTTGTTACATCAAAGTTGATGTAGTCCCATACATAAAATAAAAAAAGGTATAATTATGTACAAGCAGTTAAAAACAAATTACACTCATCATTTCTCTTAGGCAAGACATGGCACATTCACCGACATTTGTATGGCAAAGAGAACAAGACAGTATGAAAAACGATACAATGGCAACTAGAAACAGTTCTATTTCCTAAATAAATTAAAAGAAATAGCAGATCGAGCAATGGAAGCATCAACATGTTAATACTAAAACTCAGCAAATGAATACTAACCATTTCATTTCAATTCCTATTATGGCACCGGCGGTGGTGGTGCTCATGCCTCTCGTTCCCTGCCTGCCCCGGATACTGATGAGCTGGCAACTGCCACGGCCCAGTAGGATTAGGGTTAGGGTATGGGCTACGAGGGCTCGGAACCTCATTCGTAACAGGACTTTGCCAGCCACGGTCTGAAAACGACCTCCCCAGCCTCGGAGAACTGCTGTGCTCGTAAGGGCTATACCTCGGAGAATACCCATGGACTGCTGGACCCGAACTTAACCTTTGTTCTGTGCCAGGTGGGCCCTCATCCCTCTGGCGATCATGGTAATGTCCTCTGTGACCTGACAAACCCAAACCCGAATTTAAAGCGTATTCCGTGCCAGGCGGGCCCTCATCCTTATGGCGATCGTGGCAGTGCCCTCTATGGGCACCATGGACTGCAGAACCCAAACCCGAACTTGACCCATATTCTGTGCCTGGTAGACCCTCATCCCTCTGGCGATCATAGTAATGCCCTCTGTGGGCCCCGAGGGGGTCCAGTGACCAATTTGGTCGGTGCTGGGTCCGGTTTCGAGATGAGCTCGAGAGGGTGGTAGCCCAGCGGCACTGGTCGGCGTTTTCGGGGATTGGAGCGTTTATTCCTGGGAACTCTACCGTCATTTTTTTCTCCGGTGGGACCAGATCCCCTTTCTCTGGGAGCTCCCCATCCTCATATTCCACTTTAGGCTCCTCTTCACCGAAAATAGTGATTCCGGAAGGCTCGTCTTCATTTTCTACAACATCTGCAAAAATTTTTGATATATATTCTGTTTACAATCTCAAGAAAATGAATTGCAAACACTTCTGGTTTAGCCTATGTTAGAGTTCACCAATGTTCCAGCATCTAGAATTTCCATTTGTAAATATCGATATGCATCTAATCACCAAAATGTTTTAGAAAAACTGAAGCGCCTTGGAATGGTTTTGCTCTTTGTGCTCTAGGAAGCTGTGAGGCTATATGTGTGCAGTATCATCTATATTTCGGAGATCGCATAACAGGTTCAGTAATGCAGCAAATTCGAGGGTTATAAACTTGAATAATGAAAATAATTGAAGCATAACTATAGAAGTGACTTATTCTTGGTTGCATAAGGCTTGGGTACTTAGGATTTGGATTCTCCACACTCGTAAATTAGCGCATAGATGCACTGTTAAATCAAAGGGTTTATAACAAGGGAAATATGAGGGCAGTTGGGCTTTTGATCCGGGGATGAATGGTTAAATTTAATGGGTGCTCCTATGCACAATCAGTAAACCTTAAGTAACATTCTGGAGTTTGGCCATTGTTACTAATACCAAGAAGTGCCAAAGTAGAAAAGCTTGGGGGGGGGGGGGGGGGGGGGAGGTCCAAAAACATGAGCAAGTGCATATGAAGCTAACAAGTAAAACACTATAAAAAGAAATTAAACAGGAATCAAGCTTTGGGGTACCTAGATATCCCGGTGGGTATCCCAGTTCACGCATCCGATGCAGCCAAGGAGGTGGATCGAATTCCTGCAAGGAAAAAGCATATACACCAATAACTTTGAGATTTAAGACCATGGAGAAATAACATAACAGTATAAGACTGATCTTGGCACAAAAAGTACGAGATTTTGGATCTCTATATGCAAAATACACAAAGCCGTCCCTCATCTACAACAGAGAGTGGAATTTAAATGAACCATATACATTTGCTTTAATAAGATTTGAGGTCAAGTTCAACTCTGTACTATATTCTTATCCTCTAACACGATTTGAGATAGCATTTGTTTCCCCGCCAATAGGATTTGAGATCAAGATCAAATCCTCACTCGCTCACATTTGAACAGAGGGAGCTACGTTACCAGCAAAAGTCTCGGAGGTAAAATATTACAACATGAAACTTCACAAGTCAAGTGTAAGTGGTGATCCATGTTAAATTTGATTTAATTTCGGATTAGATAGGGATTAGTTAGGATTTAAATCTAATCTCTTTAGTTTAGATTTAAATCTAATCTCTTGATTAAATTCATATTTATCTCTAGATTAAATTCATATTTATCTCTAGTTTAAAGATGAATTTATCTCCTAGTATTTATTTATCCTATAAATAGAAGGCTTTCTCTAAAGCTTTTTGATGTATCCATAATTCTCTAATAACCTAGGGTTTGATTAGAGTGGAAAAGACGGCCTACCACGGTCGCCGATAGAGAGAGGTTTTGTAAAAGAGGGTATTTCTTTGTAACGGAGAGTGAGTAGTCGGTGTAATCTCTTGTAATTTTTTCTCATAGTGGAAGATCTCGTCGCGGTTTGCAGGATTAGGTGCTATCTACGCCGAACCTCAGTAAATCTTGTGTGTTTTTGTTGGTGTGTTCTTTTCATGTGATTTGATATCCGTCGTCGGATAGTCTTTTTCAATCTACCCTAAAACAACGGTCTTGTATTTCCGTTGCGCACAGATACGTAATCCTTGCAGCAATCCAATGCACCACCTCATAAGAAACAATTATTTTGAACGTGTATTAATGTATAAAGAACACCGTTGTGTGCGTCATAAACATTTTGAACGTGTATAAATATGAAGAAAATAGCAATGTGTCTGTGTGTGGATGGGTGTTTCCTTTTTCTAAAGATCTCTGCTAGACACTTGCTGCTTTTGGCAAAACATGCTAAAAGCATTATTGTTTTGGATTTAGTGTAGTAGCTTAACAAATATCAAAAGAATAACAGGAGCAGACAGTTTTATACAAGTTACAACCTACAGTTCCATCTAAAACCAACAAATATTTGAAATTCAAGTTTGAAAGTTAATTACCCCAATGCCCAAGCATTCTCTTGTTTCAGACCCAAGGACTCCAGCTCTCAAATCATCAAATTTCCCTTTAGGTTTCCGATAATATCGGACATGGCCACGAGAAGCTGGAGCCAAACTCCTTTTTGTGTTGTGCTGATTGCGAGCACTGTTGATTGCAGCATTATCACGAGGTTTTGTGCACTCCTTAAGTGAATGACTGTAAGAGCCACAATTAAAACAGCGAGAATCTTCCAAGGTGTCCATCCTGCTATTCAGTAACCCAGTTAGTGAGGAATTGCCATATACATGGTAGAAATTGTTGGTTCACTACACAAAAATGGGCAGGAAAATTCATCATAAAGTGCATGCTCCACAAGATACTATATTATACCTGAGAAAATGGGCACGTCATAGAAAACATCGAAGCAGCAAAAGCAAGAGGAACGTCAAGAATTCACAAATTTTATGTTTTTATCTTCCATAATTAATATGTTAAGTAATTTAAGGACAAGACGCTTTTATTGCATAATACCAATATAAATATAATATCATAATTTGAAATATTCTGTCCAATAAAACAAAGTTTTAAGATGGAAAATGATATTATATGGAATTGCAATAGTTCTCTAGTTATTAATTTCTCTATTTTACTAGCCATACAATCAAGCCACGTAACAACCAGCTGTTATTAGCTCCATAGAATCCAGAATCCCTAGCAAATAAATCCTGCTGTTTGCAAAGCCTCTCTCTCTCTCTAACACACAGAGACACAGAAACACCCACAACCAAAACTCTTTGCATTACATGCTATACCATCTTGATTAGCTCTTCATCAAATTCCCAATCGTACCATTTCTATGTTTCTAATATACTCAATTCCGAATTGTATCACTCCTATATCATAGATTCACAATACTTGCAGCATAGAATTCTCATTTAGCTATGCTCATCTTGCTTATTTTTAACCTCCATTTTAGCCAACATTACTAATCAAACACATAACTACAGTTAATGTGGTTTTGGAATGTCCATGTTCTGAAGCAAGCAAAATTCAAATGATCAAATTGCACCAAATGGAATTCAGAGAATGATGGGCATATTCAAAACGAAGAATACATATGGTGTGTATTGGCCAGCCTTTTCACACAAGGATAATCTTTGCATTCACCTCTTTAATCAATTGCAATTATATGCCATTGCTAGGATATCTTAATGGATGGGATAATACTGATACAGTTTGCATCATTGTCTGACTTTTAAAGTCCGCCTAGTGAAATTTTTATTTTTCATTATTGAACCTGCCATGTGGCTCATTAAGTTAACATGCAACAAGTTATATCAAGCAATCTCTACTATTATAACAAGAACACAAGGGGCATGGGCAAATATTTTCTTCTTTTTTCATTAATAATTGCAAAAATGGAAGGGAAAAAAGGTGCATGAAAGAACTTTAGAGTTAAAGCATGCCAGCTCATCCTCTCATACACACATAATTACCTTTATACTCTTTATCAAATTCAAATTCAATAGGTTTCCTAAATTACTCAGCCTCACATTCTTTAAAACAAATTGTTTTGCTTGGGATTTTTTTCTGATAAAGATACCGTAAATGGAAAGATTGTATGTCCATTAATTTTTTGTTACAGGTGCATCACCCGTGTATGACTCTAGTTAAGTTTAAAGTCATCTTGAAAACTTTTGTTTGTTATGTATGGCACACATTTAGGAAATAATATATGGAGTAATGATTTAGGTCCATGTTTTGCAATTCCAGCACTGTAACGATGAGTTTAAGAATCTAAAACATTCAAAGTGACACTTTACAGTGGTTGCATTTTTTCCATCATAGCCAGTGAGAAGATTGTATAGAAAATTTTCTTCTCCCTATGTTTCTGACAAAACTATCTCGAGAACATAGACCCAAAGATAGTCTAATGCATAGGAAACATGTTCAATGTTGCTTTTCCTTTATTTGTGACTTAATTAAGCATAATTTTCTACAACAAATATATTAATTTTTTCCTTCTATACATCACTAGTCTAAAGGAATGTGGTGGATGCGAACGGTCAATAGTATTATTATAACATGTATTGTCTTAGATTCCTCAAGGAATTTGACACTGACTAAAAGAGGGATGATGTAAGCCGACAGCTGGTCATAAGACTGTGAAATCTTTCATGGCGAGCCAAGCCCACTTTTTAATGGGAAAAGGCTTATTAGATGATGACAAAGACAACTATCTCGAGAGGCTAGATTTCATTTACCTTTCAGAGTCAGCTGAACCAAGGGAAGTTGAACCCAATGTATATCCACGATCATAGAGGGGAACTGAGTCATTATCCAGTTGGACGATCTTGATATCATCATTTCTTGCTTGGTTGTCTACCCAAAATGTCTACAAGCAAAAAAGAAAGAGGTTTGCTAGCTATAAGATCGCAAGAAACATTGAAGACGAACAAGAATATGCAGATTTATAAGAAACATCTTTGGAAATTTAGTAAGCAAAAAAAAAGCATTAATGAAAAGTTTTGATTAACAAAGGATCTTTCCACGTCAACTAAATTAGTGCCCCTCAATTTATATTCAAATTATGGGTTAACTAAAAGATCAATAAGAAACATCTCATGATATTCAACTACACTAATTTCAGCCAATTCTATATACAGTGAAAGGATATTGACAACCAGATGGATATTATTAGGATTTTAAGATAGAACAAGAGCCTGGGACTAATGAAGTTTGTTGATGCATAAACTATAGAGTGTTTTTGTTGTTGCTTAAACAAACGTTTTTACAGCTTCTAAAGTAGTTTTCTTTTTAATAAACTTATCAATTTCTAATAGATTTTTCAGGAAACAAAAGTTCAAAGGAGATGGTTAAGAAAAGGCAGAAAAATGGCAGCTCATAAATACAAAAGCCCCTAGATTGGTTCTCCCTTTTCCCGCTCTTTACTTTTATGTCATACGATCTGGTTCCCTGATGGAAATAACTAGCAGCTAACCTCCTCTCTCACTCAATAACCAAGAAAACCTACTCATATTAATTTGTCCATTCAAAAATACCAAAACATCTTGATTGAAATGACCCATATTACGTAACGAAGTGCATGGCAATGTCCTTCCGAATGAAATGAAGAATACAAGCAAAAGCAACACTCTAGTACTTGCAAAATCAATTTCAGTGTAAGCCCGACATGAGGTTAAGACAACTGTTCCAACGATGGATGGAGAATTTTCTAATATATTTGAGAAAGAAGTCATGAGTTATCTCCTACTTTATAAACCAAATAGTGTTGATTTGGAGGATAAACCAGCAGTCCTACAAAGAGCTTTTATGCAACAATCCATTAGGAGGATTTCAAAGATGAAGAATTGTGAACTGCCTTCTCTCTGATACTTATGTATAGCATTATGCATCCTATTTTTACACTTACCATATATGAGAGAGAGTTTGAACAGCACTCATTAGTTTCACACAGTTGTCTATGATCTTCTCTAACTTCTTTCTACTCTTTATGTTTCCTTTATAAGAAAAATACAATCCCACAAAGCCGGATATTCGAACAATAGAAACTTCTTTGAAGGTGCAGGTTGCAACAGAAAGAAGTATATGGATTGAAAGAACATGGTACTGGCTTGAAACAGAAAAATAAATAAATAATAACAATTCATGTAGCAATTGCAAGTTCCATATGGACCAATATATATCAACTCTGAATCTAATCTCTAAAAGTCTAAAAGTAAAATGCTGAAATGTACTTTTCACAGTATTAATTGAATGCAACAAATAACATACCACAGTTGAAGTCTTCTCTGAACCCACATGCAGTGCAGGAAAATACGTTTCTTCACCACATTCTAACCCCTCATTTGAGGACGCCTGTTACAACATCCAATATGAGATGAAATTGAGAGTACTCATAGTAAAGTAGCCATGAAATGAATTTGATGCAATTCATGCAACTGGGTTTCCTACTCAAGCTCAATTGCATTAAAGTGGTTGTACAGCACCACTTCTGGCCAAAATTGTATGCTTCATGATTAGCGCTAAAAGTGGATTAGGGATAAAGACCAACAAAGTATATTGATAACATGAATAGATTGTGACAAAAACAGTAATGAAACATAGCTCCACTGATAAAAACTATACTTTTTTGGGAGGCACAGGGGAGTGCTATCAGAGTTCCAGAAATTGCTAAGCTAGTAAGCTATCGAGTTTAAAAATCCTTCCGCCGACTAACAAAATCTGGGAGTTCACTGATTTGATTCGTATGAAAATCAAAACTTAAAAACAAAAGAAGAGGAGAATAGATTGTAAGCTTCATTTCATATTAAGCTGTTGCAGTTGTTTTATTGTAGAGAGAATAGATTGTATGCTGCATTTCATTTGATATCAGCATAACATTAAATGGTCGATGCTGATAGCGTTTTATAAATATTGCTACCAAATACTAAAGCTAGTTGTTGTATTGTAGAGAGCGCAACTCCTGTGGCGGCCTAATCTGCTTAAATCTTCACAACTATTAGGTGGTATATCTGCTTTTCCCCCTTTATTCTCCCTTCCATATTTAATTGTAAATATCCAACAAGTGAAGCCCTGTTTGCGAATGGAGTTAAGTTTTCTAAACTGTAGTTTCATATAGCAAACCTTAACTCCTACATGCTAAGTTTGCCCTGTTTGACATCCATTTCAGAGTTGAGTTAACTGTTGTTATCTGAACTCCAATCTGATCTAAGTTATATAAACTCCAGTTTCCCAAACACATATCTCATAACTAACCTAGTGTTATTGAATGGAGTTTTGGGCTTGCAAACCATAGTTTGCATCCTCTCTACCTCCACTTAATAAATAAACTCCAGAAATCCTAACCCCATACACAAACAGGGTATGATGAAAATAATATGCTATCGAGAAATAGTAAACTGCTGGAAAAAGAACATTTTAGAAGGAAAAAGGTTAAAAACTTTAAGGAAAAACTGCTAATATAAAGCTTGGACTCAATAAAGATAATAAAGATATCTTTACTCGATGAAAATTAAAGGAATCATGCAGTACACCATATTATAGGAACGAAAGCTTGAAATGAGCATTACATTGGTAGAAGATTTGCACTGAGCATGCCACTCTGACCACTGCTGCATAAGTTCCATAAGCTTTTTCTTGCTTTCTCTGAGAAAACAAAAATCGGTCAGGAATTACGCACTACAAGCATTATAATTAAAAGAGAGTGAATTACACTAAAATACCCTTAGCTATCACGGTTTTTCACTAAACTGCCTTGAAGTTCTTATAAGAGTAAAAATACCTTAAGAGCTATCTTTTGAGGGTATTTTAGTGCAAAAAAATCCCTGGAGAACCATAGTTTAAGGTACTTTACTGTCATAAAAACCTTTAAGGTAGTTTAGTGAACCATCTTAGCTAAGGCTATTTTAATGTAATTTACCCATTTAAAGAATAAGCAGAGATTAGGAACAAGTCGAGGACAACAACATGCATCTGTAGAAGAACATATGCAACCATTACACATAAATTGTGTTGAAGTAAAGATATTCATTTTTTAGAAGGGAAGAGATTGCTTTCCAGTCCAACCTTGTTAGGGAGTTAAAAACCACACGTACACACGGCTGCTGATCTACATATGTCAATCGAGCTCTTTTGACTCCTGCTATAGTTAGTGGTCTAAATTACGGATAAACAAGCATAAAAATAAAACCAATGAACATTTCCTAAATGAACTGACTGTATAAAAACCCTTTTCCAGAATAATAGAAGCTTTTTTATATAAATATTGCATGGACAGGGGGTGACGCATAGAAAAACATAATAAATTTAGGATTAGTTGCACAAAACACACTTGTTTACCATGTAAGGCACTTACACACCCTCAAGTCATTTATTAATGCAAACACCCGCTCTTTCCATCAACCAAAACCCTCAAAAGACACGCAAATTCATCTCTAAATAGCTCAAATAATTGTCTAATTTAATTTTAGAACTCTTTTTCGTTTAGAGTAGAATTCGAGTGTCTTTTGAGGCAATGGTCAATGGGCATAGGGGATACTTGAACAAATAAATGGCTTAAGGAGGTATCAGTGCTACATGTGTAAACTACAGGAGGGTTTTGTGCAAGTAGGCCTAAATTTAAGTAGATGCTTTACAGTTATTTGACATACTTGGAAACAAATATTGAAATCAGAAGTATGGCATAGCATCACTACAACAGGATACGTCTTTCGCCTATAAGAATGTTGTTAGCAGCGCTATAACTTTCGGCAAGTACACAACCATTATCAGGAGCCATGTCAGGGTGAACTTCTTTTGGTGTCTCCAGAATCACCACAGATTCGATTAAAGTGGTTCTCTCTTCGATAATGGGTCGCTCCTGTGATGAATCACTTTCAAGATCCATATCCTGTTTTCCCTGTTCTATTTCACCATCCTCAGCCGCTTGATGATGATCAAGACTAATGAATTCATCTGAACCCATGTTTACATGAACAGAAACTTTGTTGAGATAATTTCCACCAAGACTACCAGATAGAAGGAGAGTATCAGGCTGCAGAAAATACACGAGGGAAATGATCAGGGTTATGATCTTTATTGAAACTATGCTGAGAGATCCACACACATATGTTCACTAAGGAATTCTACTTTCATCATGTTGTCCAGAATTTTTAAATTAGCATGTAGAATACCATATTCTTTAAATTAGTAGATCTAGATCCTACACGGAGAATATAGTGTGTTATGCACACGGTCAGGCCTTAATTGGGTCAGCCCATGGCCATAAAAAATAATCCAATCAAACTGAATCCTCAGGTTTAGCTAATAACTCAACATTCAGGACCAAAATGTGTACACTACCATCCTACTTAAATATTATACTAAAATAGTCATTGAGGATCCTATCTATCGAGCTACTAAAGCAGAAGGTCCAACAGCCAACGTTAAGCACTTCAATGCCGTTGGGCGGTAAAGAATTCGTTGAAGGCGCGGCAAGAAATATGGTTCGCAACAGTTTGCAAACCCAAAATGGGATTTAGGTATGTGGTCAACTAGAAGGATAGTGTGTATGCTTGATCTAAACAGAGAGTTGTAAGTTTGATCGATTAAAAGCAGGTGGACACCATTTGAGCACACCGATCGCAATCAGAACGGTCAGCTTACCGAAATGAAACTCTCTGTGTCTACCTTATTTATTGAGAATTATGTGGTCGTTTTATTCTTTTTCTTCCCTTTTTTTTAATGTTTTCAAGATAGGTTCTCTGAAGGCTTTTTCCTCCAAAGTAAAGATTACTGAATGATGTTATACTAATTTAAACCCATCCCCTACCTTGAATTTATACCTCCATTTTGAAAATAAATATTGTTACCCCAACTCCAAACCCAAATTAGAAATAAGGGTTCCCAAAACAAAGGGCTCAATTAACCAAGTCAAATGAAAGAACAAGACAAAAGAATTATGGACAGTGCTTTTTTGACTCCTAGGTCTGTTACTTAGCAATTTCTTGAGCATTTCAATTCAAATTACATCGTTCTATAGCTTTTCAGATATGAAAACCATCCAAATTCAACTCATTTCTTCAATTTTCCCACATAAACTACTAACCTACCTAAAAAACAAAAATTAGGTTCCAAAACAAAGGGTTTAAACACACCCAGCTCAAGCTCAAGCTCAAGCTTCAATCAACAAAATTAAAATGAAAGAACAAGACAAAAGATCGTAGGGTAGTGCCAATTTTGACTCCAGAGTCTGCTACTGAGCAATTTCTTGAACATTTCGATTCAAATCACAGCATTCTATGTAAATCGCCTAAGCCCAACGATATCTAAGTTTAAAAAACGCGCTTTTGATCCAAAAACTAAAAGAAAGAACACGATGATTTTGTTAATTTGAAAGATCAGGGCATCCAAAAGAGGAAAAATTCGTACCTTCGAGAATTTGAGAAGCTCGAAATAATAAATTGGGGGCCAAAATCTAGAAACGAATTGAACCCTAACGTAATGAAGGAGGGACATATCGGGTTCGGGTCGAATTTTACTATCCAATTCGCCCGAATCCAATATAACTTGAAAATTCCATTATGAGCAATTCTTTTTCTAGTTCTATTTTGAAAGTTTTATAAAGCACCGACCTTTCAGCGTTTTTGCAACAACACCATGAAGTTTTAAAGCGTTTTTGCAATAACACATGAAGTTTTAAAAATGACATGAACCGTGAAGGGTATTTTCATATAAAAATATATATATCAAATTCATTTCATTTTGGAGCTATTTAGTTCATTTACAAGATCAATTTTAGGTTTATTTAGCTCATTGGCTTTCCGCTAACAGAAAAATCATAGAATGGTTTATGGTAAATGAATTAAACCACCAGATGGTTTTTGATAAATACGCCTAAAGTTTATTGATGCAAGTAAAATCAATGATGACATGAATAACCGGAAGGATTTCCCTTCTTTTTTTAAAATAACATTTTCTCACAAAATCAGTGACCATAACTACACTCAAGTCCACAAAAGAGTTGCCTGCCCCTCATGCATTTTTTTCAATTATCCAGAAGATGAAATCATTAGCTGTTTCTTGCCGATTGTTATTGTTTGTTTTCCGATTCCATATATCCGACCGGAACAACTATATTACTAAAGAAAGAGAAAAGAAATACGAATGCATGCATCATCTCTATTTCTCTAGCCAAAACATCACGTTTAACCAAACAATCGTTTGACATTATTAAAAGAAATATGCGGATAATAGTATTTTACATTTGTTGTATATTATGTCAGTATTGATACACTTAATTAACAACCAGCTGGTATTTAAATTGTCACAAGGGGCAACAAAAACCACCCTGAAAATTAAGAAGCATATATGATAAATATGTCATATATTTATCTCTTTGACTGAAAACAAGAAAGAGGATTTAAAGTAGATGGTCATATATATTCATCCAGATTCTCTCGGCTTCTAATAAGAGGAACACCGTCTTCTCTCCAAACCACGCGCTCTTCACACAAAGCCGAAACCACCTCTGCATAAACTTGGTGCTCCTGGAATATAAAATCCCCTGATTAAAAAAAAGCAATACAAGGATTTGACAAATATTTATCGCAAGATGTAAAATTTTAAAAAAAAAAGCTAAATTACACAAATGTATCCATCAACTTTCATGATTTTTACGATTCATACCATGATCTAATTTAATTACAAATAAGTACCATGAACTATCACCCTGATTGCATCTAAATACCATCAACCTTTCTTCCGTCTGCAAACGTTATATTTAACTCCCACATCATCGATATTTGACTTGTTTTCCCCATTTTACCCATATGTTCTCAGTCAACCCCTAAAATTTCAAGGGTATAATGATCCATTAAGGCACAAAAGTTAACGTCGTATGGTAGTTATGTTAAAAAAAAAATCTTGATACTTATCTCTAATTATTAAAGTCCATGGTATCAATCGCAAAAAAACGTAAAAGTTGCTGGGTACATTTATGCAATTTAGCCTTTAAAAAATTGTTATGGAAACCTAAGGGAAGAGTAGACTTGATTAAGGACTACAAGTCCACTCACATCCACTCTCTTCAAATGCCACATAGCATTTCTAGACAAAAGGAAATCTTCCAATGGTCAGCTCATTCTACAATTTTACCCGTTTAATAATGATGAATTTGAAGGGGGGAAAAACTTTTTCGCAATTAAAAGCATATTGTTGCTTTTATTATTTAAGTGGGTTGCAGCATGGCATCTACCGATCCTATTGACTGCATATTAAATTCCTTTTGATGAGATCTTTTCGGGAATCGAACCTACGATCTCTCACTTTGGAGAGGAAAGTTATATCGCACTGCATATCACCTGCAGAATTCTACGACAAACGGACCTTTATTACCTAAATATGGGTATTTTTATATAAAAAGAAATAAATTATCATATCTACAGGTTGTAACAGGTTTTGGAGTTAATTCATGTTCCCAATCTAAATAATCAGAACATAATACCTCATGTAGGACCCTTGCGGCTAACCGCTCTGCAGTGTCATCCGCCAGCACGGGCACAACCCTCTGTGCTAGGATACGACCTGTGTCAAAGTTTTCATCTACAAAGTGTATCGTGGGGCCGGAATACCTAGAATCGAATGTTAAACTTAGGAAGTTAAACAGTTATTATGAAGGGTTAGCGATGTATATTTTTCTTTCAGAATATATAATGCTTCATATTTTTCTTTCAGAATATATAATGCTTCGTTTTAGAAAAAACAGTGTATCAGCGATACTGTGACGTAATAAGTGATCAAAGTGTAAACCGATATAACATAACTGACAAAAATAAGCATAAATTGACCTCAATTCTAAGGCTGGGGTTTATTTACAAGATTAAAGGGGAAAAGGTTATAGCCAATGCATACATACATAAAGGTGACATTGAACTATTACTAAAAATAATTGAATTAAATTTTTTTGATGATTTTGCAACGATGACAAGATTTTGGTCCCACCTATTAGCCTCTTATCACAGAAAATCATGAGTGAAAGTGTTGAATGCAATCAAAACAGAAAGAGGATGCAGAAATGAAAGCTAATGATTTGTTGTGCGCATGAAAGATAGAGGACGATGCAGATGTGAATAGTAAATATAATGCAAAAATTAACAAGAAATCTGCGCGGTGGGCCAATTTTGAGCTCAATTGCAGTAACAATTGTTTGGTGCGCAATAACAATTTTTTATGCATATCACTAGAACAGATACCTACCCTTAGGCATAGTCTTCGTTGATATTTCAATCATGCCTTAAGGAAAGAGAATTATATCACTGATTCAACTTTTATTTTAGATTTTTTGTCATGACTATCAGATCCTTGGAAGAAATTGATTTTCCATTTCGTGAACCAGTTTTCGGATATTCGTCATTTTAAACAGTATGATCTACTCTTCGAAATATCTGAAGAAGCTTTTTTCCAACCAGTTTATGAACAATTGAATTGGACCCTTCGGTTCTATTGACCCGAAGAATGGACTCCGGTAAGATGAAATTAATTTATTATTTTTTTTCTTTCAAACAAGATGGTGTTTGAGAAAAAGAATGGAACGGTTTCACCAGCTTTTACTAAATCTGCAAGGCATGAATAAGCAATGAAGATTGTTGTCTCACCTAGCCCCTGAGGCAATGACAGCTTTATGCACTTTTAGGCCATAAAAACCTTTGCCTCCAAAAGCTGGAAGAAGAGACGGATGAATGTTCAGCATCAATCTTGGAAATGCCTGAACCAATTCTGCAGGAATAAGTTTCAAGAAACCGGCGAGGAGAATAAAATCCACCTCAAAATTCCTGTCCACAATTAAAAAGGTGAATGCCCAACAAAGCGGTGGAAAGTTTTTTGTTTTTTTTTTGAAATTCAAAGGATGCTCACAAAGGATAAGAAAAAGAATGTAAATATTTTAACTGAGGCTAAATTACACTAAAATACACTTAACTATTGCTATTTTTTGCTACATAGCCATTAAGGGTTTTTTCTATAACAGTGAACTCCCTTAAACTTTGGTTTTAAGGGAGTTTTTTTCCCTTAAACTGCCCTTAAATGCAGCACTTGAAGGATGCTTGATGTAATAAAAAAGACTGTTAAGGTAATAATTATTGAAAAACAGCAATAGATAAAAGGTATTTTAGTGTATTTAGCCTTTAACTGAAGAAAGTCACCAGAATATATTATTCACCTTAAAGTAGTAACAAGGTGATCATTTGACAGCCCCTCAGGTGAGGATGTGGTTTTAGGAAACAATATGACCGGGATACCATTATTTCTTGCATATTCAGCACCCTTGCAACCTGCCATTCAAAACAAATAAATTTTGGATTAGACGATAATCGTTAACCGGAGAGGAGAAAAAGAGAACAAGCTTTCAGAAAATTGATGAAGAAACCAAGTGTTGCTTATATTTTGGAATCAGGATAAGGCGGAATAGGCTTACAAAATGCTTATTGAGCAGCCAGGTTTAGCTTATGCATATTATATATTGGACGAGAATGTGCAAAATAATTTAGCTAAGTGTTGAACATTAATCAATCACAACTTCGATGAACATAATGTAGAGAAGCTAAATATGCATGAAATTCAATAGCGAAAGGTTTGTACAAATATATTCCTGCAAATAAAGGTAAAATTTTTGCGCTTATCGGACTGGACAATAAAGAAAATATAATATTGACGTTAGTATACCTCATCTGCTTTCTTTTTTTTGGTCTAATTCTCTTTTTCCTTTTGGGCTAAACTCATTCGTATATGTAAAATCAATGTTAACTGGAACACGGAACGATTTGGTACGCAAGACGAAAACGGGAACGCATAACGCCACTTGTTGTGGAACGCGGTATAATAAGAGTAGTTTCCTTCTGTATGCTTATATGGATGGAAAACGTATCTCTAAAAAAGAAAGTGTTTTTGGACCGTTTGTATGTATGTGCATTTATGTATACTATACATAAATATAATTCAATTTATTTTGCTAAAAGATAAATAATTTTAAGTATAATCTAACACAAACCCGATTGTATGACACATTTAGCTTAAGTTTTGTACAGAACGGTGATTTTTCCGATCCAGAATGCTAGTGTTCCCGAATTGGAAACGATCGTTTCAAATCGCAATTCGCTAGAAGTTTAGCGATTTATGATAACATAGTGTACAATTTTATAAAGATGAACATGCAGAACATATTCATGAGATGAAAACAGAAGGTAATTTGTTTCAATAAGCTTAAAATGTTAAATTTATGGTTTCGGTGAACTATATTCTGTCCCAAATAAGAAAACCATTGTCAAATATCCAGTTAAAACACCTTTAGAAAAACAAAACAAGCTATTACGTGCTTAAGGTCGATACATATTCTAACTCAATTGATTTCAAAGGGCGGAAACAAACAATTACCAGAGAACACAGATGAAATGTAATGTACACTCACAATTGGGCTCTGAACACCTCACTGTAATGAATAGAAGCTGAGATACACACATTCTGACAGTAGAGGCATGGAGAAGGATGGAAACTACTAATTAAACAAGGCTAAATTACATAAGAATACCCTTAAGTACAGATGCCTTGTACTAAACTACCTGCAGTTATTTAGTACAGTCCTTCAATTTTGGTTTCATGGGAGATTTTTTCCCACTAAAATACCCTTAATTGTAGCGCTGTAAGGGACCTTACTGTCTCCCCCCTCCCCCCCTCCCAAAAAATTTTTAATAAAATTAATAATAATAAATTAACTGAGTTTAGTGAAAATGGCAATAGTTAAGGGTAATTCGCTTTAATGTACCCTAATAATAAACCATAAAGTAGGTGAAGTACTCTTGTCTGTTCATTGATTAAAATGCCTAGAGAAGAAATCATACCAGGTTTATCCGTGACTAAAGCAACAACATCTCCATGAATCCTACCACCAACTGCAGCCTCATGAATCGACCGAAAATTTGAACCTCCACCAGAAACAAAAATCGCAAGCTTTTTCTTTCGAATTTCCTTTTCTGAAAATTCATCGCCTTTATTTTCCATAAAACTCTCAATTTCTGCAACACTGTTTCGGCATTTTAAACTTCTCATGTCATTCCCTTTCTTCTGCGATACAAACTCTACAGACAAACTGAATTTCCCGAAATTTTTTCGCTGGTAAAATATATTAAAAGAAGAAAGCCTATTGTCAAGTTTTGTTGGTCTTCGCACTGCATTAAGCGCCCTTGTGTTGGAACAAATTCTAGTTCCTAAAGGTGAGGTCAAAGCTTCCATTGAGATATCTGAGCCAAAACAAAACAGAATTTTATTGCAAAAACTAGATAGGGTGCGAACATGAGGGGAAATTTAAAAAAAAAATACAAATCTGATGAGAATCCGATTAAAAATATTAATCCTCATTTAGTTAAATGTTAATAATGCTACAAAATGATGAATTTACTGTACAATGGAGAAAGTCGATAACATAGTCTTTAGAATTTGATGAGCTTCAAGTATACACTTAAGCAAATTTTCATGATCAGGCGAATAGCCTGAAGCCAAAACAAACGACAAATTTCATGTTCTCAGCTGATGTTTATTGTTAAAGAGTTGGGAACAATCAAGTTAGAAATACAATCCAAATTAGGTGGAAATCTTAGGAATTTGATGCATTGTACCTGGAAAATTTGATTTTTACTGCATTTAGTGTATACTGAACTAAATCTAGAGTATATCTCTTTGATTTTGATGCAAAAGCAAGCATTTTTGAGGGCGCTTCAAGTAGCATTACAGCAATTTTGCAATAATCAGATGATAAATTCACAATCATGAGTAGAAAAATCTTACCTTTGTGATCGCTGAGCAGTTGTTAGCGTCCAATTTCAATGGTAAGCTTGAGTTGTTCGAGAAATTAAAACCAAAAAAGAAAAGGAGAGAGAGAAATGGGGGAATTTTATCCCCAAAACCCTAGGATCGAATAACGGGTGCCCACGGAACCGGGTCGGGTTTGTTTCGGGTCCGATGGGGCAGGTTTTAAGGGTTATTGCAAAAAACACCCCTGTTTATTAGGATACAGATGGCCCGTGCTTGAGAGTATCAAGAAGGGTTATCTAATGGCTCGGATTACCAGAACAGGGGTTCCCGATCCGATTTATTGACATGAACACCTCTCTTTGCTCGTCGACCAAAATCCTGGAAAAGGACTCAAGTTCGACTGTAAAGTCAAACTTAACTCAAAACCTTTTTGGGTTGTCTATAGTAGAATTTAAGGTGTTGAGGGATTTGCACTATGAGCGGAAGGAAGATGTGATTAATTAGTTGAGCGGGTGTGAATGTCATCTTTCTTTCTTTCTTTTATGTATATTTTCGAAATTTTGCAAACAAACTTCTGTGATACACTTTATAAAAAAATCCCTTAAAATTCCGTCGAGATATTAGATCATTTAGATGTATTCCGATTATTTTGATGGTTCATGGAAAAAATTTAATTTGCGGCTTAATGTTGTTATGTTGGGAAACCGTTGTTTAATGCATTATTCATTTTGCTTTCGAATATATGAATAAAAACTTGATGTCCGTGCGCTTTCAGAGAGGATCCTGTTAGTATGTATATAGAAAGCCATGTACCAATTTTCAAGCTCTTTTTTGTCCTCTGGCGGAAAATTGTTGGAAAGCCCCTCAATTCCCTATATTACATATCTATATATCTATATTGTATCTCTATCTATCTATATATGAAAGAAGCTTGCTTGGAATTTTCAAGCGCAGTTTTTGTCTTCTTATGGAAAACTGCATGAAAACCCCTTTTCTCGTATGTTACATATCTATATATGAAACTAACTTTCGATTTTCTTGTTCCTTTTAGGTATCTGGCAGAAAATTACGTGGAATACTCCGATTTTCACAATTTTGTCCAACCTTTCATAAATAAACTTTAATTATACACTTTAATTTCGTCAAGCAAAACTTTTAGTTTACGACAACCATCTTACTGCAGTTATATCAGGAAATTGTTGCTTAATGCACTGTTCATTCGGCTTAAATGTACAAATAAAAACTTCGAGTTTTCATGGTTTTTTTTCATTTAGCAAATAATCGGTGGAAGATCATTTACAAAATTTTGCTATCGTTGCAAACTGTCGTAAATAAACTTGAATAATACATTATAATTTCGTCATAGAAAATTACTTTAATTTCATTATGGAAATTTTTTAATCTGCGGCAATTATATTGCTGCTGCGGCAATTATATTGCTGCAGCTATGTTGGAAAATCGTTGCTTAATGCACAGTTCATTTGCTTTAAAATGCACATATGGAAACTTTGGTTTTTTATGAATTTTTTTGGTATCCAACGGAAAATTTAATGGAAAATCGCCATTCCCAAAATTAGTCATTGCAAAATTTTGTAAATAAACATCAACAATACACTTTAACTTCCTTATGGAAAATTAAGCTGTGATTTCGTCATGGAAAAATTATAATCCGCGACACCATCTTATTGTAGCTATATTTGGAAAACGTTGCTTAATATATTGTTCATTTTACTTTCAAATATATACAGATGGAAACTTCGATCATACATGCTCTTTATCGGCATCCCGCGGAAAATTATATAAAATACCATCATTTTCAAAATCCCGTCACGATTGCAAAATTTATTAAACGGAATTCAATAATACAATTTAACTTCATCTTATAAAATTTTTAGATTGCGGCAACCATTTTACTATAGCTATATTAGAAAATCGTCGTTTAATGCAATGTCTATTTTGCTTTCGGTATACGGATGGATAATTCGGTGCCCCCGCTAGTATGATATAAACTGTATAGGTGTTTTGTGCAATTTATCCACTAATTTTACCGTCTATGGTTTTCCATTGGCTTGCATTTGGATGCTGCTGCCTATGACAGCTAAGAATTAGAAAAATATTTTCCCCGTAGAGCTGTGGATGAATAGCGGTGTGTTTGGTTAAATATAGTAAGCCTGAGTTAAATGCAAAACCGGGCTGGATAAGTCAGCCTTTCGATTGGGGCTCGAACCCGAAGCCAGAGATGTACTTCTTTGACACTCACTGAAAGACCTTATTTTAGCTATCGTTTTGTCCGGTTCACAACCCTACTTCCGGAGCTAGACAAATACTACTGAAGCTTCTGACTTTGTTTTTGACTTTATTACGAATAACGTAATGTATACGCTCACCACGGGCCGGCAAACTTTAAATGAACTTTCATCCGATTGACTCCCATTGGTTCTAAGCGTTCATATCCCAGTAGTGCGCTTATAAGCACGTATTTATTTATATACAAGCCACGTTCGAGGCAAATTTTGTGATAAAGAGTGAGATATAATAATGGTAAGCCAAAGGAGTAAAACAATGTCAAATACATTATCCTATCCACATATTACTGAATACAGGGTAAATTGCTTTATCTTTCATGAATGTTTTCTTTTACATTTTTCTTGTTAGAAAAATGGTGAATTGCTATAAACTCCCCCAAAGTTTCGCTTATGTTACATTTTAATACCTTCAGAGTTTTTCCCTGCGTATAAATACACAAAGGTATACTCTGTTACCGATTAACTATTTTCGGTTAATATCCGATCATGCTAAATTCAATGATTTAATCAATACCTCAATCAAAAGTCATATGCCCTAGGAGAACCAATGATGGCAATTTTTGTTCGGTGATTAATTAAACATAAAAAATCATTAAGATATTAAAGTGCAAGGCCGGATGAAATTTTGGGATTATGCATCCATTCAGGAATTCAGGAGGCAGGCAAGAGATGGCCGAAATATAACCAAAAAAGTAAATAAAGCAGAAATGTCCCATCCATGACTCAATCTCAATATTTTCCCATCAATTTATCAAAAACTAAGTGTGGGGCCCACTCAGAACCTGATCCTTGACCAAAATGTGTATACTACCATCCTACTTAAATATTATACTAAAATAGTCATTGAGGATCCTATCTATCGAGCTACTAAAGCAGAAGGTCCAACAGCCAACGTTAAGCTCTTCAATGCCGTTGGGTGGTAAAGAATTCGTTGAAGGCGCGGCAAGAAATATGGTTCGCAACAGTTTGCAAACCCAAAATGGGATTTAGGTATGTAGTCAACTAGAAGGATAGTGTGTATGCTTGATCTAAACAGAGAGTTGTAAGTTTGATCGATTAAAAGCAGGTGGACACCATTTGAGCACACCGATCGCAATCATAACGGTCAGCTTACCGAAATGAAACTCTCTGTGTCTACCTTATTTATTGAGAATTATGTGGTCGTTTTATTCTTTTTCTTCCCTTTTTTTAATGTTTTCAAGATAGGTTCTCTGAAGGCTTTTTCCTCCAAAGTAAAGATTACTCAATGATGTTATACCAATTTAAACCCATCCCCTGCCTTGAATTTATACCTCCATTTTGAAAATAAATATTGTTACCCCAACTCCAAACCCAAATTAGAAATAAGGGTTCCCAAAACAAAGAGCTCAATTAACCAAGTCAAATGAAAGAACAAGACAAAAGAATTATGGACAGTGCTTTTTTAGGTCTGTTACTTAGCAATTTCTTGAGCATTTCAATTCAAATTACATCGTTCTATAGCTTTTCAGATATGAAAACCATCCAAATTCAACTCATTTCTTCAATTTTCCCACATAAACTACAAACCTACCTAAAAAACAAAAATTAGGGTTCCAAAATAAAGGGTTTAAACACACCCAGCACAACCTCAAGCTCAAGCTTCAATCAACAAAATTAAAATGAAAGAACAAGACAAAAGATCGAAGGGTAGTGCCAATTTTGACTCCAGAGTCTGCTACTGAGCAATTTCTTGAACATTTCGATTCAAATCACAGCATTCTATGTAAATCGCCTAAGCCCAACGAAATCTAAGTTTAAAAAACGCGCTTTTGATCCAAAAACTAAAAGAAAGAACAAGATGATTTTGTTAATTTGAAAGATTAGGGCATCCAAAAGAGGAAAAATTCGTACCTTCAAGAATTTGAGAAGCTCGAAATAATAAATTGGCGGCCAAAATCAAGAAACGAATTGAACCCTAACGTAATAAAGGGAGGGACATATCGGGTTCGGGTCGAATTTTACTATCCAATTCGCCCGAATCCAATATAACTTGAAAATTCCATTATGAGCAATTCTTTTTCTAGTTCTATTTTGAAAGTTTTATAAAGCACCGACCTTTCAGCGTTTTTGCAACAGCACCATGAAGTTTTAAAGCGTTTTTGCAATAACACATGAAGTTTTAAAAATGACATGAGTATTTTCATATAAAAATATATATATCAAATTCAGTTCATTTTGGAGCTATTTAGTTCATTTACAAGATCAATTTTGGGTTTATTTAGTTCATTGGTTTTTCGCTAACAGAAAAATCATAGGATGGTTTATGGTAAATGAATTAAACCATCGAAGGGTTTTTGATAAATACGCCTGAAATTTATTGATGCTAGTAAAATCAATGATAACATGAATAACCGGAAGGATTTTAGAGAGGATTTCCCTTAGCTACACACAAGTCCACAAAAGAGTTGCCTGCCCCTCATGTGTTTTTTCAATTATCCAGAAGATGAAATCATTAGCTGTTTCTTGCCGATTGTTATTGTTTGTTTTCAGATTTCATATATCCAACCGGAACAACTATATTACTCGAGAAAGAGAAAAGAAATACGAATGCATGCATCATCTCTATTTCTCTCGCCAAAACATCACGTTTAACCAAACAATCGTTTGACATTATTAAAAGTAATATATGAATAATAGTATTTTACATTTGTTGTATATTATGTCAGTGTTGATACACTTAATTAACAACCAGCTGGTATTTAAATTGTCACAAGGGGCAACAAAAACCACCCTGAAAATTAAGAAGCATATATGATAAATATGTCAGATATATTTATCTCTTTGACTGAAAACAAGAAAGAGGATTTAAAGTAGATGGTTATTTATATACATCCGGATTCTCTCGGCTTCTAATAGAGGAACGTCTTCTCTCCAAACCGCGCGCTCTTCACACAAAGCCGAAACCACCTCTGCATAAACTTGGTGCTCCTGCAATATAAAATCCCCTGATTAAAAAAAGGCAATACAAGGATTTGACAAATATTTATCGCAAAATGTAAAATTTTAAAAAAAGCTAAATTACACAAATGTATCCATCAACTTTCATGATTTTTACGATTGATGCCATTATCTAATTTAATTACAAATAAGTACCATGAACTATCACCCTGATTGCATCTAAATACCATCAACCTTTTTTCCGTTGCAAACGTTATATTTAACTCCCACCATCATCAATATTTGACTTGTTTTCCCCATTTTACCCATATGTTCTCAGTCAACCTCTAAAATTCCAGGAGTATAATGATCCATTAAGGCACAAAAGTTAACGTCGTATGGTAGTTATGTCAGAAAAAAATCTTGATACTTATCTCTAATTATTAAAGTCCATGGTATCAATCGCAAAAAAACGTAAAGTTGTTGGGTATATTTATGCAATTTAGCCTTTAAAAAATTGTTATGGAAACCTAAGGGAAGAGTAGACTTGATTAAGGACTACAAGTCCACTCACATCCACTCTCTTCAAATGCCACATAGCATTTCTAGACAAAAGGAAATCTTCCAATGGTCAGCTCATTCTACAATTTTACCCGTTTAATAATGATGAATTTCCGGGGGGGGGGGGGGGGGGGGGGCGCTTTTTCACGATTAAAAGCATATTGTTGCTTTACTATTTAAGTGGGTTGCAGCATGGCATCTACCGATCATATTGACTGCATATTAAATTCCTTTTGATGCGATCTTTTCGGGAATCGAACCTACGACCTCTCACTTTGGAGAGGAAAGTTATATCGCACTGCATATCACCTGCAGAATTCTACGACAAACGGACCTTTATTACCTAAATATGGGTATTTTTATATAAAAAGAAATAAATTATCATATCTACAGGTTGTAACAAGTTTTGGAGTCAATACATGTTCCCAATCTAAATAATCAGAACATAATACCTCATGTAGGACCCTTGCGGCTAACCGCTCTGCAGTGTCATCCGCCAGCACGGGCACAACCCTCTGCGCTAGGATACGACCTGGGTCAAAGTTTTCTTCTACAAAGTGTATCGTGGGGCCGGAATACCTAGAATAGAATGTTAAACTTAGGAAGTTAAACAGTTATTATGAAGGGTTAGCGATATATATTTTCCTTTCAGAATATATAATGCTTCATATTTTTCTTTCAGAATATATAATGCTTCGTTTTAGAAATAACAGTGTATCAGCGATACTGTGACGTAATAAGTGATCAAAGTGTAAACCGATATAACATAACTGACAAAAATAAGCAGAAATTGACCTCAATTCTAAGGCTGGGGTTTATTTACAAGATTAAAGGGGAAAAGGTTATAGCCAATGCATACATACATAAAGGTAACATTGAACTATTACTAAAAATAATTGAATTAAATTTTTTTGATGATTTTGCAACGATGACAAGATTTCGGTCCCACCTATTAGCCTCTTATCACAGAAAATCATGAGTGAAAGTGTTGAATGCAATCAAAACAGAAAGAGGATGCAAAAATGAAAGCAAATGATTTGTTGTGCGCATGAAAGATAGAGGACGATGCAGATGTGAATTGTAAATATAATGCAAAAATTAACAAGAAATCTGCGCGGTGGGCCAATTTTGAGCTCAATTGCAGTAACAATTGTTTGGTGCGCCATAACAATTTTTTATGCATATCACTAGAACAGATACCTACCCTTAGGCATAGTCTTCGTTGATATTTCAATCATGCGTTACGGAAAGAGAATTATATCACTGCTTCAACTTTTATTTTAGATTTTTTGTCATGACTATCAGATCCTTGGAAAAAATTGATTTTCCATTTCGTGAACCAGTTTTTGGATAATCGTCATTTTAAACAAGTATGATCTACTCTTCGAAATATCTGAAGAAGATTTTTTCCAACCAGTTTATGAACAATTGAATCGGACCCTTCGGTTCTATTGACCCGAAGAATGGACTCCGGTAAGATAAAATTAATTTATTATTATTTTCTTTCAAACAAGATGGTGTTTGAGAAAAAGAATGGAACGGTTTCACCAGCTTTTACTAAATCTGCATGGCTTGAATAAGCAATGAAGATTGTTGTCTCACCTAGCCCCTGAGGCAATGACAGCTTTATGCACTTTTAGGCCATAAAAACCTTTGCCTCCAAAAGCTGGAAGAAGAGAAGGATGAATGTTCAGCATCGATCTTGGAAATGCCTGAACCAATTCTGCAGGAATAAGTTTCAAGAAACCGGCGAGGAGAATAAAATCCACCTCAAAATTCCTGTCCACAGTTAAAAAGGTGAATGCCCAACAAAGCGGTGGAAAGTTTTTTGTTTTTTTTTTAAATTCAAAGGATGCTCACAAAGGATAAGAAAAAGAATGTAAATATTTTAACTGAGGCTAAATTACACTAAAATACACTTAACTATTGCTATTTTTTGCTACATAGCCATAAAGGGTTTTTTCTATAACAGTGAACTCCCTTAAACTTTGGTTTTAAGGGAGTATTTTCCCCTTAAACTGCCCTTAAATGCAGCACTTGAAGGATGCTTGATGTAATAAAAAAGACTGTTAAGGTAATAATTATTGAAAAACAGCAATAGATAAAAGGTATTTTAGTGTATTTAGCCTTTAACTGAAGAAAGTAACCAGAATATATTATTCACCTTAAAGTAGTAACAAGGTGATCATTTGACAGCCCCTCAGGTGAGGATGTGGTTTTAGGAAGCAATATGACCAGGATACCATTATTTCTTGCAAATTCAGCACCCTTGCAACCTGCCATTCAAAACAAATAAATTTTGGATTAGACGATAATCGTTAACCGGAGAGGAGAAAAAGAGAATAAGCTTTCAGAAAATTGATGAAGAAACCAAGTGTTGCTTATATTTTGGAATCAGGATAAGGCGGAATTGGCTTACAAAATGCTTATTGAGCAGCCAGGTTTAGCTTATGAATATTATATATTGGACGAGAATGTGCAAAATAATTTAGCTAAGTGTTGAACATTAATCAATCACAACTTCGATGAACATAATGCAGAGAAGCTAAATATGCATGAAATTCAATAGCGAAAGGTTTGTACAAATATATTCCTGCAAATAAAGGTAAATTTTTTGCGCTTATTGGACTGTACAATAAAGAAAATATAATATTGATGTTAGTATACCTCATCTGCTTTCTTTTTTTTTGGTCTAATTCACTTTTTCCTTTTGGGCTAAACTCATTCGTATATGTAAAATCAATGTTAACTGGAACACGGAACGATTTGGTACGCAAGACGAAAACGGGGACGCATAACGCCACTTGTTGTGGAACGCAGTATAATAAGAGTAGTTTCCTTCTATATGCTTATATGGATGGAAAACGTATCTCTAAAAAAGGAAGTGTTTTTGGACCATTTGTATGTATGTGCATTTATGTATACTATACATAAATATAATTCAATTTCTTTTGCTAAAAATAAATATTTTTTGGTATAATCTAACACAAACCCAATTGTATGACACATTTAGCTTAAGTTTTGTACAAAACGGTGATTTTTCCGATCCGGAGTGCTAGTGTTCCCGAATTGGAAACGATCGTTTCAAATCGCAATTCGCTAGCAGTTTAGCGATTTATGATAACATAAATAGTGTACAATTTTATAAAGATGAACATGCAGAACATATTCATGAGATGAAAACAGAAGGTAATTTGTTTCAATAAGCTTAAAATGTTAAATTTATGGTTTCGGTGAACTATATTCTGTCCCAAATAAGAAAACCATTGTCAAATATCCTGTTAAAACACCTTTAGAAAAACAAAACAAGCTATTACGTGCTTAAGGTCGATACATATTCTAACTCAATTGATTTCAAAGGGCGGAAACAAACAATTACAGAGAACACAGATGAAATGTAATGTACACTCACAATTGGGCTCTGAACACCTCACTGTAATGAATAGAAGCTGAGATACACACATTCTGACAGTAGAGGCATGGAGAAGGATGGAAACTACTAATTAAACAAGGCTAAATTACATAAGAATACCCTTAAGTAAAGATGCCTTGTACTAAACTACCTGCAGTTATTTAGTACAGTCCTTCAATTTTGGTTTTATGGGAGATTTTTTCCCACTAAAATACCCTTAATTGTAGCTCTGTAAGGGACCTTACTGTCCCCCTCCCCCCCTTCCCAAAAAAAAAATTTAATAAAATTAATAATAATAAATTAACAGGGTTTAGTGAAAATGGCAATAGTTAAGGGCAATTCGCTGTAATGTACCCTAATAATAAACCATAAAGTAGGTGAAGTACTCTTGTCTATTCATTGATTAAAATGCCTAGAGAAGAAATCATACCAGGTTTATCCGTGACTAAAGCAACAACATCTCCATGAATCCTACCACCAACTGCAGCCTCATGAATCGACCGAAAATTTGAACCTCCACCAGAAACAAAAATCGCAAGCTTTTTCTTTCAAATTTCCTTTTCCGAAAATTCATCGCCTTTATTTTCCATAAAACTCTCAATTTCTGTAACACCGTTTCGGTATTTGAAACTTCTCATGTCATTCCCTCTCTTCTGCGATACAAACTCTATAGACAAACTGAATTTCCCGAAATTTTTTCGCTGGTAAGAAATATTAAAAGAAGAAAGCCTATTGTCAAGTTTTGTTGGTCTTCGCACTGCGTTGAGCGCGCTTGTGTTGGAACAAATTCTAGTTCCTAAAGGTGAGGTCAAAGCTTCCATTGAAATATCTGAGCCAAAACAACAGAATTTTATTGCAAAAACTAGATAGGGTGCGAACATGAGGGGAAATTAAAAAAAAAAAAACAAATCTGATGAGAATCGGATTAAAAATATTAATCCTCATTTAGCTAAATGTTAATAATGCTACAAAATGATGAATTTACTGTGCAATGGAGAAATTCGATAACATGGTCTTTAGAATTTGATGAGCATCAAGTATACACTTAAGCAATCTTTCATGATCAGACGAATAGCCTGAAGCGAAAACAAACGACGAATTTCATGTTCTCAGCTGATGTTTATTGTTATAAGAGTTGGGAACAATCAAGTTAGAAATACAATCCAAATTAGGTGGAAATCTTAGGAATTTGATGCATTGTACCTGGAAAATTTGATTTTTTACTGCATTTAGTGTATATTGAACTAAATCTAGAGTATCTCTCTTTGATTTTGATGCAAAAGCAAGCATTTTGGGGGCGCTTCAAGTAGCATTACAGCAACTTTGCAATAATCAGATGATAAATTCACAATCATGAGTAGAAAAATCTTACCTTTGTGATCGCTGAGCAGTTGTTAGCGTCCAATTTCAATGGTAAGCTTGAGTTGTTCGAGAAATTAAAACCAAAAAAGAAAAAGAGAGAGAAATGGGGGAATTTTATCCCCAAAACCCTAAAACCCTAGGATCGAATAACGGGTGCCCACGGAACCGGGTCGGGTTTGTTTCGGGTCCGATGGGGCAGGTTTTAAGGGTTATTGCAAAAAACACCCCTGTTTATTAGGATATAGATGGTCCGTGCTTGAGAGTATCAAGAAGGGTTATCCAATGGCTCGGATTACCAGAACAGGGGCTCCCGATCCGATTTATTGACATGAACACCTCTCTTTGCTCGTCGACCATAATCCTGGAAAAGGACTCAATTTCGACTGTAAAGTCAAACTTAGCTCTAAATACCTTTTTGGGCTGTCTATAGTAGAATTTAAGGTGCTGAGGGATTTGCACTATGAGCGGAAGGAGGATGTGATTAATTAGTTGAGCGGGTGTGAATGTCATCTTTCTTTCTTTCTTTTATGTATATTTTCAAAATTTTGCAAATAAACTTCTGTGATACACTTTATAAAAAAATCCCTTAAAATTCCGTCAAGATATTAGACTGTTTAGATGTATTCCGATTATTTTGATGGTACATGGAAAAATTTTAATTTACGGCTTGGTGATGTTATGTTGGAAAACCGTTGTTTAATGCATTATTCATATTGCTTTCGAATATATGAATGAAAACTTGATGTCCGTGCGCTTTCAGAGAGGATCCTGTTAGTATGTATATAGAAAACTATGTATACCAATTTTCAAGCTCTTTTTTGTCCTCTAGCGGAAAATTGTTGGAAAGCCCCTCGATTCCCTATATTATATATTTATATATCTATATTGTATCTCTATCTATTTATATATATGAAAGAAGCTTGTTTGGAATTTTGAAGCGCATTTTTGTCTTCTTCTGGAAAACTGCATGAGAACCCCTTATTTTTCGTATATTACATATCTATATATGAAACTAACTTTCGATTTTCTTGTTCCTTTTAGGTATCAAACAGAAAATTGCATGGAATACTCCGATTTTCACAATTTTGTCTAACCTTTCATAAATAAACTTTAATTTCGTCAAGCAAAATTTTTAGTTTACGACAGCCATCTTACTGCTGTTATATCAGGAAATTGTTGCTTAATGCATTGTTCATTCTGCTTAAATGTACAAATAAAAACTTCGAGTTTTCATGTTTTTTTTTCATTTAGCGGATAATCGGTGGAAGATCGTCATTTACGAAATTTTGTTAACGTTGCAAACTTTCGTAAATAAACTCGAATAATACATTTTAATTTCGTCATGGAAAATTACACTTTAATTTCATTATGGAAATTTTTTTAATATGCGGCAATTATATTGCTGCAGCTATGTTGGGAAATCGTCGCTTAATGCACAGTTCATTTGCTTTAAAATGCACATATGGAAACTTTGGTTTTTTATGAATTTTTTTGGTATCCAACGGAAAATTTTATGGAAGATCGCCATTCCCAAAATTAGACATTGCAAAATTTTGTATATAAACTTCAACAATACACTTTAACTTCCTAATGGAAAATTAAGCTGTGATTTCGTCATGGAAAATTTATAATCCGCGACACCATCTTATTGTGGCTATATTCCGAAAATGTTGCTTAATGTATTGTTCATTTTACTTTCAAATATATACAGATGGAAACTTCGGTCATACATGCTCTTTATCGGCATCCCGCGGAAAATTATATAAAATACCATCATTTTCAAAATCCCGTCACGGTTGCAAAATTTATTAAACGGAATTCAATAATACAGTTTAACTTCATCATAAAAAAAATTTAGATTACGGCAACCATTTTACTGTAGCTATATTAGAAAATCGTCGTTTGATGCAATGTCTATTTTGCTTTCGGTATACGGATGGATAATTCGGTGTCCCTGCTGGTATGACATAAACTGCATAGGTGTTTTGTGCAATTAATCCACTAATATTTACCGTCTGTGGTTTTCCATTGGCTTGCATTTGGATGTTGCTGCCTATGACAGCTAAGAATTAGAAAAATATTTTCCTCGTAGAGCTGCGGATGAATAGCGGTGTGTCAGGTTAAATATAGTAAGCCTGAGTTAAATGCAAAACTGGGCCGGATAAGTCAGCCTTTCGATCGGGACTCAAACCCGAAGCCAGAGATATACTTCTTCGACACTCGCCGAAAGACCTTATTTTAGCTATCGTTTTGTCCGGTTCACAACCATACTTCCGGAGCTAGACAAATACTACCAAAGCTTCTGACTTTGTTTTTGTCTTTATTACGAATAATGTAATGTATACGCTCACCACGGGCCGACAAGCTTTAAATGAACTTTCATCCGATTGACCCCCATTGGTTCTAAGCGTTCATATCTCAGTAGTGCGCTTATTAGCACGTATTTATTTATATACGATTCGAGCCAATTTTGTGATAAAGAGTGAGAAATAATAATGGTAAGCCAAAGGAGTAAAATAATGTCAAATACATTATCCTTTCCACATATTAGTGAATACAGGGTAAATTGCTTAATCTTTCATGAATGTTTTCTTTTATATTTTTCTTGTTAGAAAAATGGTGAATTGCTATAAACTCCCCCAAAGTTTCGCTTATGTTACATTTTAATACCTTCAGAATTTTTCCATGCGTATAAGTACGCAAAGGTATACTCTGTTACCGATTAACTATTTTTGGTTGATATTCGATCATGCTAAATTCAATGATTTAACCAATAACTCAATCAAAAGACATGTGCTTCTAGGAGAACCAATGATGGCGATTTTTGATCGGTGATTAATTAATCATAGTTAACTAGCAACCTACTTTACCTTAGAATATTTATACACAAAGCAAAAAGTCGTTAAGGTATTAAAGTGCAAGGCGGATGAAATTTTGGGACTATGCATCCATTAATGGAATTCAGGAGGCAGGCAAGAGACGGCCGAAATAGCCAATTTTTTTTCTTTTCAGTCCGGATGAATTGCTCTGCATAACCCAAAAAGTAAATAAAACAGAAATTTCCTATCCACGACTCAATCTCAATATTTTCCCATAAATTTATCAAAAACTAAGTGTGGGGCCCACTCAGAACCTGATCCTTGGAGCTGGTGGTACATCCATGAGACTGGGTCAAATTCTGGTTCGGGAGCCATCATCATGCATCCATCATCATCCATCGAGGGTCAATGATGCACAGTGAGAGCAGGTATTTTTGTGTTCACTCTTCTACCGTTTATTATTATTTTTTGCACTGGAAACACGCGCACACGCCGCCAACACACCCATCTCATCCCCACACACGTCAGGACATCCATGAATTTGTCCCGAATAAGTTAATTTATGGTCATTTTTCCTCTTAGATTCCAGAGGTTTTAACCCTGCATTCTCCATCAAAGTAAAAGTGCCCATACCAACTGAGCTGCTGCTCATTGATCTCTTTAGCCAATTCTGATAGTTTGTATGACGTCTCTCTCTCCACCTTTTTCTAATCACATATACCAACCTTCATCCAAAAAGAAAAGCATAGCATTACACGATGGATGGATGGATGCTCGAAGCTCAAAGTCATTTTCTATGATGCATCACTATAAGAAAAATATTACTCTCTTGCATCTATAGTCAAGGGATTCAAAAAAAAAAAATTAAAAAAATCAAATAATAAAATAAATCAAGAAAGTACAGCATATTTTCAAAATGATAGCAATACCACGAAATTTTACATTAATGTAGTAGGTAATGAGAGCATTTCATTTTCATCGGTAAAATTTATATATTCTCACAAATCAAGAAATTAATTTGATAAATCCATTATGGGAAAATATTACTATATCAAGAAACAATTAACAACATTGCTGTAAACAATATAACATCCGTCCGTGGTGGAAACATATGGAATTCACGTTGCAAAATTGCATTCTACAACCCGAACGCATTAAACAAAAATTTACAATTATGAAACCGAGCATTGCCGAAAAAATATGAACAATTTTCGTCCATAATGAAAGCATATTCTTGATTAATATATGCCTGACAATATATTGTTCTCAACAAAAATTTCTTATCTCCGCCGGGGGGCGAAGGATGTGTATTCTCAACAAAAATACTTGAATTCCTGATCAATAATTTATTTCTCCATTGAGAATGCTCCAATCTTCGGTATAAGGATCGGCCTTGATTTCTTGATGAGAACAAAACTATGGCGACCAACCTTCCTTTTTTCTTCGGGTGGAGGCGTAACTATTCTTTTCTCTTTCGATCGAGTCGATCTCCGAGTTGTGTTCCCTCGATGGCCCCGAAGGCGGAATCGGCACCCCCCTTGGTAGGAAGTTGAAATCTTGGCCTCTCACCACGAAACTCGTCTCCGGCGATCTTTGATGCATCGGCGAGGATAGGTCCAATTTGTTTCTAAGTCGGTACGCGTAGCATTGGCAATGAAGAAGTAAGAAGATGAGGATGAGGAGAGAAGAACATGAGCAGTTGTGTTTTGAAGCTTTAGAAGATAGATGAGGAGCCATTTGTGTGTGTTTGTTTTTTGAGGGGGCTAGCTTATGATTTGTATATGAGAGAGAGAGAGAGAGAGACGGGTAGGTTAAAGAATTGAAGATGTCAACGAGAATAAAAGAGTAGGAGATACTCAAGGCAAAGGAAACGGCAGTTTCTTTGATTGCTAGGGGGGAAATTGTACCCATATAGAGTTGAGTGTAGGTTTAATATGGCTTGGTCTTGGTGCACGTTGGTTTCCTTTTTTATCTCCTCATGTGTTCATGTAGTGTTATGATTTACCACAACTGCATATGCATACCAGATGGGCATAGCTCATACGGTAAGAGCTTTTTATTCAAAATGAGAGGTCATCCATTCGATTCGCGTTCAAAAAATGAAGAAGATTAACCAAACATATTACATCATTTTCAATTAGCTTTCTTCATGAATATTTGAATAAAAAAAAAGTTGAAAGCTTCGCCCGGTGATAACATATGAAGAACCACTTACAAGAATTTGCGCGTGTTGTATGTATGTATATGCATAAGATATATAACTACTAGAATTTGTTGTGTCGGTGTTCGAAATTACCTCGTTAAAATTGAGGTGAGGATGTCCATTGGCTCTTGATTAATTACACATTTCGTATTATATAAAGACTGTCCTATTCCAAATTAGCAAGAGATATGACTTTTTGATCAGCCTAATTTAATTATCTGAATTAACTCGAGCAAAAGATGGTATCTTTCATGTACATGTCATAAATGATTGGCCCGTCTAACTTGTTATTATAACGGGCCGTTTATAAGGATTGTTGGCCATCCGGTTTTGACAACGATAATTAAACTTCCAATCTTATGCGTCCGCTCATGTGCTCTATCTAATAGAACAGATGATTGTATCGGCAAAATCAACGAGGTCGAACATGACTTGGTTTAATCCAAGCTAACATTGGATCGGATCGCTTATAGATCAGTTTCTTACAGGATCGGATCAAACTACCACATTTTTATATTGAGTTTAAGTAATCAAAAAAGGCTTTCTGAAGACCAAGGCAATCACCAATATTCAATTAGCCAAATGAAAATAAATAAATACTAGCATGCTAAGCTATGAGTCTATGACCCCCAATTAATCAGCCAAATAAAATTGATATAAATGCATCATTGCAGGAACACACGGAATGCACGTGTGGGTGCTGTCTCATCGATGGTGGCACTTCATTGGAAACCACAGCATATCAAATATATAGCCATATATATTTAGCTGTTTGGTTTGTTGTAACAGAAAAATATTGTATCTTTTCCATGCGTGCAGCAATTGCTGCATGTAATTGGTTTCAAATTCATGGAAGGGAAAAAAGTAAAAACAAATATTGTGTTGCATGTAAATGCCTGTAGATACAATCGACCGCCTTTTCAAGGCTATAAATTAAGCATCTGAAATCATATTTGATTATTCATGTCTGATGTTATGATGTCAGGGCGAGGCTGGTCGAGTCAAACAATTCCAAGTTCCGACCCATAGACGATCCATAATTATCTTAATATCCCAAGAGCGACAAAGTGCAGCGATATATATATCTCGCATCAAAACAAATGGTTTGGATTCAAACGCCGCTAGCGTCAGGTTAAAACCTATTTTCATAAAAAGAATAATTTTATACCCATGTACAACATTGTTTGGGTCCAAAATTGAAGTCTCAGTGGATCCAAAGGGGACAAGCATGCATCGTTAACTGAAAATCGTTAACAGTACATGCTTCGTAGACGGTTATTGCTAAACTATTAAAATACAAGATGCTTCGGGGTAAATATTTTATCTGAAGGTTAAATGTCACGATACTTAATAGCATGGTGTTTTCTCGCTCAAAACGCATGCTTAAAATCCACAATGTGATTTTCCCTAAAATGGTCAAACTATATGGTGTTCTTTAAGTAAATATACTTAAAATAAAATTTTGATTTCCTTATATTAAAATATGAACTGCATTTTGTCACGTCTTGTTTTCCAAAATACATAAATACGACACGTTACAGAGCCAACCATGCTACCTATGATTAGTAAAAATCCTTCGATAGTCACATTATGGCTGTCAATCAGATATCAAGAACGGTAAATAAAATCTAACTAACACATGTCCATCTGCCGCAGTATATAAAACTCAAGAAATGTATATAGCGGAAACGAATAAAGATCCTATAAAGAATAATATCTGAATCACGTTCCTTATGGGATCGCATCGATAAAATTTAAACTGCAGAAATAAAATAAACTAAGCATTTCTAAAACTAATCATCAAGCTTCTTACTGTTCGGCTTGTTTATTAAAATACTCATGATCTTCCTGCGGCAAAGTCAAGGGAACTGGACCATACAAAACCCAAATGTCAGTGCGTCATAAATATCAAAATAATAGTAACAACCAGAATAGGATGTTATGATTAAATATGAGTATAAATAATAACCACGGGTATAAACAGTAAGCTATAGGTATGTGTATCCTAAAGTCCGCACTTCTTGGTTATCTATTTCTACAAGTCTTTGAAATCAATTAATGGAATCGTCGATATAACTCAATAGCATCCCGTGTGTGTCCGGGACCTTGGTCAAGACCCTCGGGGCTGAATCCGATGCGTGCCGCTAAGCAGTAAAAACATGATATCATGTACAGACGAATGATGTCAGCATCATCATTCCGGAGTTCGAAGCTCGTATTGACTGATTGGTATCTGGAAAGTATTGAACTGTTGAGTTACAGGTTAGGTTTCATTATCGATTTCCCCTTACCCTTAGGTTTTGTGTTCAAGTCGGGTATTGATGATATCAATCTAATGCCAACACAAGATTAGGCAGGTACCAGTCTTGTCTATCTAGATAACAAGTCACGTCTTTCATGACATCAAAGTCAGGATTGTCGGCATGAGTAATAATCCAAGTAACCGGTCTAGTAATGTATCGCGAACATGTCAAGCAGTGTATAATAACAGGAAGAATATTATGTGGAAAACAGTAACCAGTTATCTAAATACGGTAGAAAAGACTAGTGCATGCTTTCTATGTGGTAAAGCGTAACCAATCTATTCGTATATCTATCTGTAATAACATTTCATGTTTACTATAATGTATATTGTAATTTAGATAAAAGATACTGAACTGAAATAAAATTATAATAATCTTAAAATGAACCAGCATGCTACTAGATAAAGCCATTATTGATATAAATTCGGATTGATATGGTAAACTTTGTAAATTGCGAACAACATGCTAACTATTATCATACGCATGCTAATAATTGTCATATATATAATGAAATACGTAATGTAGCATGTCATAAGTTTGGAAACTTGCTTGATAGAAAACTCATGACGAAACTACGGAAATCACGTTCCGAACACCGAATAACGTCACGATACAAAACCTACATACGTAAAACTTAGCATGAACTGAGCAACTGCGTGAAGCGGTGACTAGAGTAGACGACGATGGTGACTGGGGTCGTCTGGACCGTGCTCGTCGGCAGTAACCAACTCCGGCGGAGCAAGAAAAGAAAAGAAGAAGAAGAAGAAGAAAAAAGAAGAGAAGGATGGGGCTGTTGGTTCTGAAGTTTTAACGCGGACGAGGAAGAGGAGAAAGTTGGTTGGTGACGGGAAGATAGGGAACATGGTCAACGACGGGGTCGAAGAGATGAGGAGGTTGGGTTGGTCGGCGATATAAGAAGAGAGAAGGAAAGAAGAAGTAGAGATGAGGGTTTTGGGTCACGTCGAGGATGAGGAGACGAGGTGGTAAGGTCGTCGACGAGAAGATGGGCCGTCGATGACGACGGGGTCGGGAAGGAGATGAGATGATCGGATAAGAAAAGGAAAGGAAGAAAAGAAAAGAAAGGTGATGCCCGCAGTGGGTTAGGTGGTGAAAGGAGTGCTGGCGATGACGAGATGGAAGGAGCGATGAGGGTGATGGTAGCGATGATCGGGTTCAGACGACGGCGAGAGGGGAAGACAAAGGAAGTGGGTTCGGTTATGGGGGTTGGAGTTCCGACCAGGTCTCGAGGAAGAGGAGGTGGTAACGACAAGGAAGAGGAGGAGATGAGAGGATGGTGATGTCGAGGAGGAGGTGAACGATGACGAGATGGTGAGACGTTGATCAGGGCCCGGAAAAGAGAACGAGAGGAGAGAGAAATGGAGACGGAGAAAGAGAAAGTGTTTATAAATAATTATATATATATATATATATATATATATATATATATAAAATAGTTAGAGTATACTTATAAGAATACTAAGTAACATATTATATATATTTTGTAGGATTTTATAGATAATGCCGGATTACTTCAAATATTACCCGTATCTATTCAAAAATATAATTTTTAAATATAAAGAACATACGTAAGAATTTTAACCATAATGCAGTAATTTATAATTAAATATATATACCCCAATAAAATCTACGTAAATATACGTAAGGGTTTTAATTATTTTGTTGTCCATATTTTAGGATATGAATACACTAGATAAGGGCAGCAACCAGATATGGGATGATATTTCATGCAAAGTTAAATAGCAAAGGGATATTATTTTTTTATATCTTGTGTGTGTGTGTGTGTGTATTACTCGATTCACGTAGATACGCTGTACTATCAAATATTTGATATAACCTCACACCATATCGGGTTTCACACATGTGGGTCGGGTCGGATAATGACTACTACTACTTGAATTATTCTGTAACGATTTAGAAAATCGTTTTGCGAATTTTCCGTTTTTAGGGCAAAATAGTCGGTGTTTTCCGTTTTAACCCGATTGTGATCAAACGTCCGTATAGACTTACCGGCACCTAGTTTAGCTAGAATAAAACTAGTGCGCGAACTTTGGGGGTCTATGGGAAGTTTTGGTTCACATAGAATTTTCCCTAATAAAATTTTATTTTAATACTTTATTTGTGTACTTTATTAGTGGTAATTACTTTTTTTGTGGGTTAATTACTACTAACGGGGGTTTATGCTAAACTAATCACTAGAATTATGTTTAGAACCTTCTCTCCAAATATCTTGATTTTTGTGCAATTAAATGATTTTTTTAAAAGAAAAGATAATGAAAACATAAATGTTTTTGTTTTATTATGCAATTATTGTAAATTTCTTCTAGAATTTTCTCCAAAATTCCACAGCACCCTAGCTCCCTCTCCTTGGCCGAAACCACTTCATCCCTTGCTGTCCTTGATCATATTTGCTTCATTTCTTCTCATTTTACTTCAAAAAAATGATGAAAAATTCAAATAAATTCATAAAAATTCAAATATAAATCAAACCCATCATTCTTCTTCTTCAATCATGCTTGGATCTTCATTCTAGTAAGGATTCTGGAGGCTAAAGTGTGGATTGTTCTTGTTTCAAGTTGTGTTCTTTGAAGGTATAAAACCTTAACTCTAATCTCTTTTTGTAGTTTAATACTTTAATTAGCCTAATTAGATATTTAATTTAAGCTTTTAAATTCATATTTAGAAATTCAAGATATCATTTTGATAATCAAATTAGGGTTTTGATTAGTGGATTGGTTAAGTGATAAGTTAAGACAAATGAAAACTTAATCAAGTTGCTAATTTGTTAAATGATATATTCCTAATCGGCTAATTAAGCTAATTAACAAATTAAACTTTTGCTAATCCTAATTAGTGAAATCTAAAATTTTAGTAAAGGTTTAAATGGTTTAACCTTGCTAAAATTGTGATGTTTGCAAACTCTAGTTTTTGGTAAAACTTGTAGTTTTGTGTTAAAATGTTATATGCTACTTACTAGATTTCCGGATATTTTAGGCGTGGGTTTCTTTTGACATTGCGACGTTATTTATATTAGATTCCATATTTATTATTGTGTTGTGTTTACGCGATCGGTACGATTAGGGTCTAGGCTTGATGATGGTGTCGTTTTAGCGTTCCTAGTTAGGGTCATGCCGACGTCGTTCGTGTCTTTGTGTAGTTTTTGCTCTTGAGTTCGTTTCGTAATGTCGCTACGCGCGTTAGACACTAAAACGAACACTCGAGAGTGTATTTGAAGTTAGTGCGTCGGTTAAACGTAGCTGTACGTATTTTTGGTCGATTGCTTATATATGCTTGCTTTATTGTTATATGTGTTCAGGATCGTAGGCGGGGACTTCGGACGCTGCGAAGAGGGGAAGGCGTGTGGTTGGCTTTACTTAGCCAGGAGTGTGGTGAGTATATTTAACATCTACAGGGGAATCGCCCGCATGGCGTTATTGTCACGACCCGCAGGGTACGGAACGTGACTGGTACTTAAGTTTACGAAACGTCTCAAGACGTCCGTAAAATAAGTAAGCCAAAGCCCAGAAAACCAAAACCAAATAAGCAAAAGAATGAAGGAAAACCAATCAATTGAAAGCGAGTTTATCAAATGAGTCACATCAAGCCTTTTTAAAAACAATATCAATTTTTCCGAAAATTTCGGCAGAGTCCCCTTTGTAAATACTGGCCCCCAAAATGGGTACAGCAAGAATATATATGAATCCAACAAATAAGGCATCCCCAAGCGGGAGCTAGCTCTTCGCCGCAAGGCGGTCACAAATCCCACGCAATACAAAACAACAACATGCAAAATAATCATAAAGAAGCATGAGAAAAACAACATGTCGACTCAAGTGAGCTCGACCCCAAAATACAGCATAAAAAGTCAACAAATCTCACAGTCTCATCTCTAGGTCAATATACAACAATACTGGTAGATACAGTAGATGGAGTACACTAGATACAAAGAATATACAAGGTGGTACAAAAATAATGATATAACCCACCTAAGAGCAAAACCTCGAGTCCAGGCAAAAGAGGCAAAAGAAACAAGAGCGCCCGCCGCTACTGTACTGACGGAGCGGACCTGCAAAAGGCTGTAGCACAACGGGGGTGAGTTGCCAACTTGTGAGTAAAAAAATAACATCTACACAGGGTATCGAATGCATGCACACAAGCATCCTAGCATCTAAAATACAGGTAAGGCAGGACATAATAGCAAGTATGTATGCGATATGAATATACTAGCAGGTATGAATGCAATGCGAATCAACTCATGATCTGAATGTGTAGGTATAATAATCATGTTTTTCTTTTAGGAATCTCTTTTGAAATACCAGCACAATACCAATAGAATCAATAAGAACCTGTGTCCAGCAACGACACCTCAAAACTATCACAAATCTCATATATCCATGTCATAGTATCTCTGGCCTCAGCCATCCGGCTGACCCATCTCAATATCAATATCTCATCATCTCGCGGCCACGGTCGGTATCCTCTGGATATCCGCCGTCCCAAACAGTCACCGGTAGGTAATCCGTCCCCTGCCAGGCTCATCGTCAGCAACACGAGCTTCTTGCCCCGGGGTACCTTACCGGGCCCACCATGTACCCGAGACGGTTCATCCAACTCCTCGAAACGGGTCTCGAAAACCACAGCAAACTCATGGTGGACGACACTTACATCACTAGAAAACCGCAATTTACATATTTTAAAAATATAATAAGTTTAGAAATTTTTGCGGCTTTCCCCCGAAATCCAGAAATATCATAAAATCTCAAGAAATCCTCATAAGTGCATATGTTAATGATAATGAATGCATATGGTATCAATAATCAAGTTGCGATGTGTGATTAATAGACTAGGCATGAACAAATAATATGATGAGGTACATGCACATGAATAGCAATCCTACGATTTCATTTTTAAGGAATTAAAGGCAATAGCACAAGTTTAAGTATCAATTATAGTAAAAGATTTCAAATTATAGGTTATCTAGTGTGGTGGCATGGCAATTACCAGGGTGTGTGTGTGTAAGCATGAATAGTGCTCGTGCTGCATATAAAAACCCTGGCAATGGTGCAGGTGTCCTATAGAATGGGTTCGCATATGTATGTCAATATAAGGCATGAATGTAGCAAATAATCATACAAGTATTACACCCCTAATTACTAACATTACTAAGAATCTTTTTAAGCTGCTAAAACTATCGGGCGACTTGCGCCATCCAACGATAGTCCCCCGTAGATGTTACATCTACTCACCGGAATCCCTAGCTAGTCACGTCCAAACACCGCTTTCTCCTTTCGTGCCGCGTCTGACGTCTCCGCGACCGAACCTAGAATTTACATCAATACCAACATAAGGTTACATATCAAGAACGACGCAAAACCCAAACGAAAATACCAACGTTCACAAGCTAGGTACGACGTGCACAAGGTGCGCGGAACACACGCGAAAATCGCAAAAACTAACTAAAACGTCGATTGGTCGCTCGGCAAAACTAAAACCTGACCGCTCCAAAAATCCGCACTCACACATCCTAAATGTCATAGGATAAGCCAAAACAATCATCAAGATATCAAAAATAATTCACCACAATATTTTTATAACAAAACTAGTAAGCACAAACATTCCAAAAAAAACGACGCAACATCGCCGTTATGCGATTAAAAAGGACTACAAACTAGCAAGAACATCCAGCCGCATAACTAGTTAGCCACAACACTAATTTTAAACCTTTTACAAAGCATCAAACCATAATTCCAACACAAACCTCTTTCTTGATTTTTGTAATTAGCAATTACAATGAAAATTTCACACAAGTTCAACTTAGATTAGCATAATATGAAGCCACTTAAGCAAAGTAACCTTATAGATTGGTTTAGTAAACAACTAGATAGCTAAATAGATTTAATTAACTAAATAATGGTTTCCTAAATCCTAACTAAAATTCAAGACATGAACTAAAAAAAACCTAGATTAGAAATTAGCACTAAAATTAACACTTTCAAGTCCTAATTAACATACTTTAAACTACAAATTAGCCAAGGATTGAAATTACATCTCAACTAGAGATCTAGCAAGAACAATATGTCTCCAAAGATGTCATTTTTCTCCAAGATTTGAACCAATTAGGTTAGAGAAGAGAGGGAATAAGGTTTTGCTTTGAAATTGTGAAGGAAATCTTTGATTTTTGTTGAATTTTTTTGGAATTTTCTTGAAGAAAATGAGAGAAAAGAGAAGGAAAAAATAATGGAGGGGGGAGCTGCTCTCGGCCAGAAATGGTAAGGGGAGGTGTGTGTGTGATTTGTGTGGAAAAATCAAAGTCAAACCCCTCTCCTAACAAGTACACCATACCTCCTAAATTAACATATTAAAAAACCTTTCAAAACACCTCATTTCTTCACATGAATAAATTCAAAGTGAGGCAAGGAAATTTCTGGACCTGATGATGGTGGGGCCGGCCTAGAGGAGGGGAGTGAGTGAGAGAGATTTTACAAAGAAATCATATGCAAAAAGACCCCCCACAAGTCCAAAATTGCAAGTTTTAGCTTAAATTTCAATAAATTTCGTTTTCCATAATAAAAATTAGTTAAAACTTAGAATAAAATACTAAAAATTTATATTACAACTAGATTTTAATTAACATGATTTTAAAGCTTAAATTTAGCCCATTTAAATTTGTATTTATCGCTAATTTAATATATTTTCTTATCGGCTTAAAATAATATTAAAAATTGAAAAATTAGGGAAAATTTTTAAACGACCAGAATTTCATAAGTAACTCATTTGCTACCAAAAACTAGCAATTACCTATCCAAATTAGGTATAATTAGTCCTAAACTGCAAAATAACAAAAAAGACGATTTACGGAAAAATACCACATTTTCACCGATTTTCGGGAAAACACCAAAACGACTTTTCAAGGCGCTACAATCTTCCCCCCTTAAAGAAATTCGATCCCCGAATTTAAAAATATAACTACGCGTACCTTCAAAGAGATGGGGATATTTCTTCCTCATCTCGCCCTCGGTCTCCCAGGTGACCTCCTCGCTGCTCGGGCCACGCCAAAGGACCTTGACGGTCGGTATAACTTTCAATCTCAACTTCTTCACCTGCCGATCCAGGATGGCCACCGGCTGCTCTGCAAAAGAAAGGTCGCGCTCTAGCTGGACTGTCGGGTGTTGAATCGCATGCGAAGGGTCGTGAAGGTACTTGCGGAGTATCGAAACATGGAAGACGGGGTGAACATCGGGAAAGCTGGGTGGAAGTGCCAAACGATATGCAACAGCGCCGACACACTCGAGGATCTCGAAGGGACCTACGAATCTAGGGCTAAGCTTCCCCTTTCGTCCAAAACGCATCACGCCCTTCATCGGAGAGACTCTCAGAAAAATATGGTCGCCAACTGCGAACTCTAATCTGCGACGGCGCCTGTCCGCATACGATTTCTGCCTACTCTGAGCCGCTCTCATTCGGTCTCGGATCAACCGTATCTTCGCTGTCGTCTCCTCAACAAGCTGCAGCCCCAAAATACTGCTCTCGCTGAGCTCTGTCCAACAGACGGGCGATCTGCATCTCCTCCCATACAATGCCTCGAAAGGTGCCATCTGAATAGTATCCTGGAAGCTGTTGTCGTAGGAGAACTCCACTAGAGGTAAATGACGATCCCAGCTACCGCCGAAGTCTAAAACGCACGCTTTGAGCATGTCCTCGATAGTCTGAATGGTCCACTCTGATTGTCCGTCGGTCTGCGGATGAAACGCTGTGCTGAAGTTCAAATGAGTGCCCAAAGCCTCCTGAAGTCTCTGCCAAAGTCGGCTGGTGAACTGGGTGCCTCGATCTGACACGATACAAGTCAGTACGCCATGCAACCGCACGATCTCGTCGATGTAAAGCTGGGCATACTGAGCGAAGCTGAAAGTCGTCTTCACTGGCAGGAAGTGAGCCGCTTTTGTCAATCGATCTACGATCACCCAGATGGAGTCATACCCTCGACTGGTCCTGGGTAGACCCACAACGAAATCCATCGAAATCTGCTCCCATTTCCACTCCGGAATGGGTAACGGTTGTAGCTCTCCTGCGGGCCTCTGGTGCTCAGCCTTGACTTGCTGACAAGTCAGGCATCTCGATACAAACTCCGCAATGTCCCTCTTCATCCCGTCCCACCAGTAGGTCTCTCTCATATCATGGTACATCTTGGTGGAACCGGGGTTGACACTATACACTGATCGGTGTGCCTCCTCAAGAATGTCGCGCCGCAATCCATCAGCATCTGGTACGCACAGTCTAGATCCATAGCGTAAAATCCCCTGATCGTCAATCACGAACTCGGAAAATCTGCCATGTCCCATCTGTGCCATGATCTCTGAGCAACGGTCGTCACTGCGCTGTGCCTCATATATACGGTCAAGCAACTGTGGGCGTGCACGAACATGCGCGAGCTGTCCCCCTGTCTGAGTGAACTCGAACTCAACTCGGCTGTCGCATAAAGTCTGCCAATCTGCTGAAGGCTGCCTCTGCACCGCGCGCAAATAGGATAGACTACCCCCGGGCCTCCTGCTCAAAGCATCTGCCACCACGTTCGCCTTGCCTGGGTGATATAAGATCTCGCAGTCGTAGTCTTTCACCAACTCCATCCAACGACGCTATCTGAGGTTTAGGTCTCGCTGCTGAAATATGTATTTTAAGCTCTTGTGGTCTGTGAGTATTTGGCACGACTCGCCATATAGGTAATGTCGCCAAATCTTCAGTGCAAAGACCACTGCAGCCATCTCCAAATCGTGAGTGGGGTAGTTCTGTTCATGCTTCTTCAACTGCTGAGAAGCATAAGCGATCACCCGGCCATGCTGCATCAATACGCATCCTAACCCCACTCGCGAAGCATCACAGTAGACCACAAATCCACCTGATCCCGAAGGCAAAGATAATACCGGCGCCGTAGTCAAACAAGTCCGTAGCTGCTGAAAACTGCGCTCGCACTCCTCTGTCCAAACGAAAGGAACTCCCTTCCGGGTCAAACCGGTCAAAGGTGCAGCTATACGGGAGAAGTCCTGAACAAAACGCCTGTAGTAGCCCGCCAGGCCTAGAAAACTACGGGTCTCAGTAACCGATGTAGGTCGGGGCCACTGCTGAACAGCCTCAATCTTCTTCGGGTCCACACATATGCCGTCTCTCGTAACCACGTGACCCAAGAATCCGACGCTGTCCAGCCAGAATGCACACTTGGAGAACTTTGCAAACAGCTGGTGCTCCCTCAGAGTCTGTAATGTAATCTGCAAGTGCTGCTCGTGCTCCTCTCTGCTCCGGGAGTACACCAAGATATCGTCGATAAACACGATGATGAACAAGTCAAGATACGGCCTGAATGTACGGTTCATCAAATCCATGAATGTTGCTGGGGCGTTGGTGAGTCCGAACGACATCACCAAAAACTCGTAGTGGCCGTAGCGCGTGCGGAAAGCTGTCCTCGGTATATCCTCCTGTCGAACTCACAGCTGATGGTATCCTGATCGCAAGTCGATCCTCGAAAAATACCACGCACCCTGAAGCTGGTCGAACAAATCATCAATGCGTGGCAACGGATATCTGTTCCGAACGGTAACTTTGTTCAGCTGGCGGTAGTCGATAAATAAGCGCAAACTTCCGTCCTTCTTCTTGACAAACAGGACCGGAGCACCCCACGGAGAAACACTAGGTCGAATAAGCCCCTTCTCTAACAAATCCTGCAACTGATTCTTCAGCTCTCGAAGCTCTGCCGGGGCCATCCGATAAGGCGGTATAGAAATAGGCCCCGAGCCGGGAATCAAATCAATGCAGAACTCAACATCGCGCTCAGGTGGTAGCCCAGGTAGCTCATCAGGGAAAACATCAGGGAACTCACAAACAACCGGGACCCGGTCCAACGGAACCTCTGCAGCTCGAGTATCACAAATATACGCTAAGAATCCCTGACATCCCTTCCGCAAGAGCTGACCAGCGCGAAGAGACGAAATCAAGCTGGGAAGGGTGACGCTGCGGTCTCCCTGAATAACAAGGACTGGCTCTCCCGGAAAGCTAAATATGACTGCCTTCTCACGGCAGTCCACCGAAGCATAACAAGTGACTAGCCAATCCATGCCCAGAAGCGCATCAAAGTCCAACATATCGAGGAGAATCAAATCAACCGATGAATCCCTCTCCCCGATACGAACGGAACACAATCGAAATACAAAACGAGCGACAAACGACTCGCCCACCGGGGTAACAACAACAAGCGGATGATCTAACGACGACGACTCACGGCCCAACATCGGTGCAAAGTGTGTAGAGACGTACGAATGTGTGGAACCTGGGTCGAATAATACCCGTGCGTCGAAAGAACAAACTGGCAAGGTACCTGTCACAACGGCATTGGATGCCTGCGCATCCTGCGGTGTCAAAGCAAATACTCGGGCCTGTCCTCCACTGACAGCGGGCTGACCTCGACCTCGGCCTCTGCCTCCTCGTCCTCTTTGAACAGGACCGCCGCGTCCACGGCCTCTGGGTGCACCTAACTGGCGTGGAGCATCGCCTGTGGTAGGAAGTAGGGCTCTCTGAGGAGGGGGTGGTGATGGTGGTAGGGTCACATGCGGAACTGTCGCTGCTCCCTGTCGTCTCGCCGGACAATCTCTGACAAGATGGTGCGAACTCCCGCACCCAAAACACCCTGGCGACGGCTGCTGTCCCTGGGGATAAGAACCATATAACTGTCCCCGTCCAAATCCTCTGCCAGGCCTATCTCTCGGAAAGAATCTGGCGCGCTGCCTCTGAGACGGTACATCGGTGCGAATCCTCTTCGGCCCAGAAACGGCCGAAGTCTGTCATATGCGTGCCTCCATCCGTAATGCCGTATCCATAGCAGCTGAATAAGTGTCGTAGTGCTGGGCGCCAATGGCAAGATATAGCTGGGCATCAAGTCCCTGTACGAACCTCTTCACCATCTTCTCTTCGGTATCCACCAAATACGGAGCATATAGGGATAACTGTGTAAACTGGATGCCATACTCAGACACCGTCATCCCAGGTGTCTTGACTAAGGCCTCGAAGCTACGAGCTCTGGCGTCACGAACGCTTTCTGGGAGGAAACGAGCTAGAAAGATCGCTGTAAACTTGGCCCAAGTCATAGGCGGTAGACCTGCAGCTCGACCTCTCAAGACTGACTCCCACCATGTCTGCGCGAGACCCTCTAGTCGGAAACTCGCAAGCTCTACCCATCGATCATCCGAACATCTCAGCGAACGGCAGATCCTGGCTAAACTGTCAAGGAACGTCTGTGGGTCCTCCGCTGCCTCGGTGCCGGTGAATACTGGAGGTCTCAGCCTCATGAAATCCTGTAGCGAAACCGGGATGGTCACGGCGGTAGTAGTAGGAGCAGGTATCATAGTAGTCTGGGATGTAGTAGGTGCGTCATCCGGCCTCGGTGTACGACTGGCTGCAACTAGGGATCCTACCATCTGACGTAGCTCCTGCATGCCCCCCATCATCTGTCGCGACTCCTCCATACCAGTCTCGAGCCTATCCATACGGCCTGGGGAAGGTGGATCGGTCTGTCCCTGCGGCGTAGGCATACCACCCTGCTCAGTCCTAGTCTCGGACGAGCCAGCTCGAATCTCGTCTCGGGCGGCAGCCCTCTGTGCCCTCGTAGCCTTCGGCGGCATAGTGCCTGTTACAGGAAAACAGATAATAAGAACAGTGCAATAGGATCATAGGATACACGGAACTGAAGAAGGAATTTCAATCAAGTATATCCTAAAGTCACTTAGGCGGAGTACCGTATCGCAAGTATGCTGCGGACATACACACGCTACGTTACACTATTTAAGTCACTTACTCCATCTACCAAGGGTCATCCTACACTCAAAAAGGTAAAACCTATCGCTCTGATACCAACTTTGTCACGACCCGCAGGGTACGGAACGTGACTGGCACTTAAGTTTACGAAACGTCTCAAGACGTCCGTAAAATAAGTAAGCCAAAGCCCAGAAAACCAAAACCAAATAAGCAAAAGAATGAAGGAAAACCAATCAATTGAAAGCGAGTTTATCAAATGAGTCACATCAAGCCTTTTTAAAAACAATCTCAATTTTTCCGAAAATTTCGGCAGAGTCTCCTTTGTAAATACTGGCCCCCAAAATGGGTACAACAAGAATATATATGAATCCAACAAATAAGGCATCCCCAAGCGGGAGCTAGCTCTTCGCCCCAAGGCGGTCACAAATCCCACGCAATACAAAACAACAACATGCAAAATAATCATAAAGAAGCATGAGAAAAACAGCATGTCGACTCAAGTGAGCTCGACCCCAAAATACAGCATAAAAAGTCCACAAATCTCACAGTCTCATCTCTAGGTCAATATACAATAATACTGGTAGATACAGTAGATGGAGTACACAAGATACAAAGAATATATAAGGTGGTACAAAAATAATGATATAACCCACCTAAGAGCAAAATCTCGAGTCCAGGCAAAAGAAGCAAAAGAAACAAGAGCGCCCGCCGCTACTGTACTGACGGAGCGGACCTGCAAAAGGCTGTGGCACAACGGGGGTGAGTTGCCAACTCGTGAGTAAAAAATAATATCTACACAAGGTATCGAATGCATGCACACAAGCATCCTAGCATCTAAAATACAGGTAAGGCAGGACATAATAGCAGGTATGTATGCGATATGAATATACTAGCAGGTATGTATGCGATATGCGAATCAACTCATGATCTGAATGTGTAGGTATAATAATCATGTTTTTCCTTTAGGAATCTCTTTTGAAATACCAGCACAATACCAATAGAATCAACAAGAACCTGTGTCCAGCAACGACACCTCAAAACTATCACAAATCTCATATATCCATGTCATAGTATCTCTGGCCTCAGCCATCCGGCTGACCCATCTCAATATCAATATCTCATCATCTCGCGGCCACGGTCGGTATCCTCTGGATATCCGCCGTCCCAAACAGTCACCGGTAGGTAATCCGTCCCCTGCCAGGCTCATCGTCAGCAACACGAGCTTCTTGCCCCGGGGTACCTTACCGGGCCCACCATGTACCCGAGACGGTTCATCCAACTCCTCGAAACGGGTCTCGAAAACCACAGCAAACTCATGGTGGACGACACTTACATCACTAGAAAACCGCAATTTACATATTTTAAAAATATAATAAGTTTAGAAATTTTTGCGGCTTTCCCCCGAAATCCAGAAATATCATAAAATCTCAAGAAATCCTCATAAGTGCATATGTCAATGATAATGAATGCATATGGTATCAATAATCAAGTTGCGATGTGTGATTAATAGACTAGGCATGAACAAATAATATGATGAGGTACATGCACATGAATAGCAATCCTACGATTTCATTTTTAAGGAATTAAAGGCAATAGTACAAGTTTAAGTATCAATTATAGTAAAAGGTTTCAAATTATAGGTTATCTAGTGTGGTGGCATGGCAATTACCAGGGTGTGTGTGTAAGCATGAATAGTGCTCGTGTTGCATATAAAAACCCTGGCAATGGTGCATGTGTCCTATAGAATGGGTTCGCATATGTATGTCAATATAAGGCATGAATGTAGCAAATAATCATACAAGTATTACACCCTTAATTACTAACATTACTAAGAATCTTTTTAAGCTACTAAAACTATCGGGCGACTTGCGCCATCCAACGATAGTCCCCCGTAGATGTTACATCTACTCACCGGAATCCCTAACTAGTCACGTCCAATCACCGCTTTCCCCTTTCGTGCCGCGTCTGACGTCTCCGCGACCGAACCTGGAATTTACATCAATACCAATATAAGGTTACATATCAAGAACGACGCAAAACCCAAACGAAAATACTAACGTTCACAAACTAGGTACGACGTGCACAAGGTGCGCGGAACACACACGAAAATCGCAAAAACTAACTAAAACGTCGATTGGTCGCCCGGCAAAACTAAAACCTGACCACTCCAAAAATCCGCACTCACACATCCTAAATGTCATAGGATAAGCCAAAACAATCATCAAGATATCAAAAATAATTCACCACAATATTTTTATAACAAAACTAGTAAGCACAAACATTCCAAAAAAAACGACGCAACATCGCCGTTATGCGATTAAAAAGGACTACAAACTAGCAAGAACATCCAACCGCATAACTAGTTAGCCACAACACTAATTTTAAACCTTTTACAAAGCATCAAACCATAATTCCAACACAAACCCCTTTCTTGATTTTTGTAATTAGCAATTACAATGAAAATTTCACACAAGTTCAACTTAGATTAGCATAATATGAAGCCACTTAAGCAAAGTAACCTTATAGATTGGTTTAGTAAACAACTAGATAGCTAAATAGATTTAATTAACTAAATAATGGTTTCCTAAATCCTAACTAAAATTCAAGACATGAACTAAAAAAAACCTAGATTAGAAATTAGCACTAAAATTAACACTTTCAAGTCCTAATTAACACACTTTAAACTACAAATTAGCCAAGAATTGAAATTATACCTCAACTAGAGATCTAGCAAGAACATATGTCTCCAAAGATGTCATTTTTCTCCAAGATTTGAACCAATTAGGTTAGAGAAGAGAGAGAATAAGGTTTTGCTTTGAAATTGTGAAGGAAATCTTTGATTTTTGTTGAATTTTTTTGGGATTTTCTTGAAGAAAATGAGAGAAAAGAGAAGGAAAAAATAATGGAGGGGGGGGGAGCTGCTCTCGGCCAGAAATGGTAAGGGGAGGTGTGTGTGTGATTTGTGTGGAAAAATCAAAGTCAAACCCCTCTCTTAACAAGTACACCATACCTCCAAAATTAACATATTAAAAAACCTTTCAAAACACCTCATTTCTTCACATGAATAAAGTCAAAGTGAGGCAAGGAAATTTCTGGACCTGATGATGGTGGGGCCGGCCTAGAGGAGGGGAGTGAGTGAGAGAGATTTTACAAAGAATCCTATGCAAAATGACCCCCCACAAGTCTAAAATTGCAAGTTTTAGCTTAAAATTCAATAAATTTCGTTTTCCATAATAAAAATTAGTTAAAACTTAGAATAAAATACTAAAAATTTATATTACAACTAGATTTTAATTAACATGATTTTAAAGCTTAAATTTAGCCCATTTAAATTTGTATTTATCGCTAATTTATTGTATTTTCTTACCGGCTTAAAATAATATTAAAAATTGAAAAATTAGGGAAAATTTTTAAACGACCAGAATTTCATAAGTAACTCATTTGCTACCAAAAACTAGCAATTACCTATCCAAATTAGGTATAATTAGTCCTAAACTGCAAAATAACAAAAAAGACGATTTACGGAAAAATACCACATTTTCACCGATTTTCGGGAAAACACCAAAACGACTTTTCAAGGCGCTACAGTTATGCGTCTGGGCTAGAGATGCCATGATATTGTCGCATATTCTATTTCATATATAGAGTCGCGCATACACCTTATTGCCTAGTTATTTGTTGTGCTTGGACTTGTACCCTTAGGACACCGCACTATTATTGACGGCTCATATTGCACGAGCACTGATTGTATGCCACACACGCCGTCAATAATTACCATGACACGCACAACACACATACATATATGATATTGTTTGGTTAGGGATATTGAGACATTGATTCATATTTGTTTATGCATATGACATATAGCATACCTGTATACCTACATGCTTACACATATGCCTTGACATGCTAGTTACCATTGGTGATAGGTATATTTCACACGTAATGACATAGCTACATGTATACCTTGCATACATACCTCACTTATACCTGGAGGGTATTACATCATTACTGATAGGTAGATACACATATCTTGCTATGCTAATATGGTTACGCATACCTGGCTATAGCTACATGTTCGCCTTTATTTGATGTTATATGGACTTGGAGGAAATTAGGAACCCCATGATTTATATATTAACTTGTTGTGGTTAAATAGCGGTTTTTCCTTTACATGCTCATATTACTGTTTTATGTTGCATATATTACATTCATGGACTTCGTATGATGTTCTCTGATATTTTTACTCCTGAGTATATATAACAGTGGAATGAGACGCTGTTATATATGCCTATATACATATATTAGTGGAATGAGACGCTAATATATGTGTATTGATTCATGCATTTATACTTATTCATTACTTGATATTTTCTGGATTTGAGAACCGTGGTGCTTTCATGAAATTATACAAGTATTCTTATTCTTTACTTAATATTTGGATGTATCCACTCAGAGATTTGTTTTAATACCGATACGGGATCGAGAGTGTCGGTGTTTGGCACTTAAGATTCGAAGGACGTATAATACCGATACGGGATCGAGAGTATCGGTGTTGGGCACTTAAAATTCGAAGGACGTATAATACTGATACGGGATCGAGAGTGTCGGTGTTGGGCACTTAAAATTCGAAGGACGTATAAATCTGTTTTAGATCATAAGTGTCGATGTTTGGCACTTAGGATTCGCTGTTTTGGATCATGAGTGTCGGTGTTTAGCACTTAGGATTCGCTGAGACTTACATGATATATGATAGCTACTTGATATTGGACACTTAGGATATACGAGAATTACTTGATAATTGGATACAGAATATATATGAGATTGACTTGATATTGGATACAGGATATATGAGATTGACTTGATATTGTACATTCAAAATATATGAGATTTACTTGATATTGTACATTCAGAATTTATGAGACCTACATGATATGAGAGCCAATTTGGGGGCTGATTTGAGAAAATTGGGAGTTGGATTGTCTGGATGGACTTTGGGTCCTACCACGATATTAGGATTCCGTGGGAATGACATGTTTTACCCCATACTCCGCATTTATTTTATATGCATTGCTTCATGTATTAGTTGTACCTGCTAGAGTACCTTTCATGACTGTTGCATATATACATTGTCATATCATTGCTTCATATATTAGTAGTACCTGATAGAGTACCTTACATGACTGTTGCTTACACATTGTCATATTATTGCTTCATGTATTAGTTGTACCTGCTAGTGTACCTTTCATGACTATTGCATACATATGAATTTTATTGCTATTAGTTTGCATATGTTACGTTCACACTGTACGTGCATACTTGCGATTACCTGCATATGTTATTTACTATTCACGGGTTGACAACTCACCCCCGTTGTGCCACAGTGTTTTGCAGGTTTTTCTCCAGAGTAGTCAAGGCAGTCTATTCATCTATCACATCATCTTTTGCAGCAGATACCGCTTCGGCTCACAGTGTGCAGTTTTGCTTAGGTGGATTTTACGGTTATCCAAGATTGTTTATTGTATATTCGTTGTATCCATGTACTCTCCATCTACCATTTTCTTGTATGACTTAGAGACTTGATGTGAAGACGATATTGTGTATTATTTTATGACCTGGAGATCTTTTATGCAGTTTTACTTCTATCATCTTTTATTTCTTCGCTACGACGTCGTATATCTGTTGTGGTGGTTGTTTTCCGTCATTGGGCGTGGATTTGCTCCCGTTGGGGATGCTTTACCTATATTTATGTTGTATCCATCTTTGGGATTGGTTTTTACAAAGGAGGTGCTGCCAAAATTTTCAAGGAAGAAAAGTTGGACTTTAAAGAATTTGGGTTGAGATTTCAAAGGTTTTGAAAATGCTATTATCACTTTCTTACTACTTTTGATGGTTTGGATTGCTGAGTTTTCGGCTTATTTAAATTGCGTTACGCCTGTAGACATTGCGTGGTTTAAGGGCCGTCACGTGCCAATTTCGGGTCGTGACATATTCGCAACCTAATCGCAAAAGAATAAAAGAGTTTTAAAGCAAGATTTGAAACGACAAATTATATTGAATAAATGTATAGGGGGTTACAAATTCGATAAGATAAGATGAGATTAAGGTATTTTTAGGCTTAAATTCTGATTGATTAATATCTACAAGTTTATAATCAAACTAAAATCAGATAAAAATAATATCAAATCTAAATAATTACTGAATTGAATATGGGCTTAATGGGTTAACGGGTCTCCAAAACCCAAACCTATTTAAGAAACGAACTCCTCCCCCTGATTTCGCTCGCCTCATCGAATCCAAAACCCTAATTTCCGTTCCAAATATCTAGCTCTCGATTTCGTCCCAAATCTCTCGTGTTAGGGTTAGGGCTTTCGATTTTTTCCTCGGTTGCTTCCAATTCGATGTGATTCTTGTGCAATTGCATCGAAATTCACTTTGAATCTTGATCCTTGAACGATAGTAAAGATGTTGATTTCAGCGGAGAACTCGATGGGTAATTCAAGAGCCGCATTGCGGCTGTGGGACATGAATCCTGATACTTCAAAAGTTCGTAGTATTATTCGAAACAAGCTGTAAGTTTTGCTTAGCATTGAAATTTTATTTTTGGGAATTTTGCGTTCAATTATTATGTTTGTTACCATCCGTGGATAATGTGGATTGTATACGACCTTTGTACGTAAAATTCAAGCATATATTTGATAGTGTTCGAAAAAGGGTGTTATTTTGTTGCTAAGAAGGAAAGATTTTGTTCTGTTAGTGACATGGATACAACGAAGAGGAATGTATACAAATATTAATCGAAGTTAATTGTTACAAACTTGTAACATTAATTTACATAAAATTAATGGAGCGGTACTATTGTATGCGCGTTTTTTTGTGTTCATGAAGTAGTTAACATAAACAAGGAATTATTATGATATACTCATGGAGCGGTGCTGTTGTGCGCGCGCACACCTGTCTGTGAGTGTGAGCATTTTCCTTTCACGTTGAATATTTAGGATTGAATAATTTCCAACCAAATCATGAATCTCTTAAAAAAATTTGCAGAACCTGTATCATACCAGGTTTGAAAAAAGTTTGTGCATCTGTTTAGGAGCTTGTACTGTTGTACACATAAAGGCTATGAGTAATAAAGTTTTATTGACGAACTAATCTGAAAGCATGCTTTTTAAGCTTTTTGATTAAGTTTCTCTGACTCAAAGTGCTTATGTGATTAAGCTTATTGTCATGCTGATAATCATCTATCGAAACATCTTGACAGTGTGGAAATTTTAAGGCGTCACCCAAAGTATTGTTTATTGGAGCATGAAGCGATGGAAAAACTTGCTAGATGTATCGATGAGATGCTCTACGCAGAACAATCACAGGCATGCCATTATCTATTTATTTTGCATCTGCAATACTATGCTTCTTTTTTCTTGTAATCAGATGTAATGTTGACCCATGCAGTCATGTCAAGCAATAAAAAATGCACTACGTCACGCGATTTTCTGTTCACGTACATTTAGCCAATTCAGAATGTTAGTCAATTATTCAGTTTTGTTGCATAAAACTATTAAGTATCATATAATACTTTCCGGTGCATAAATATTCAAAGTACATGTGAGAGTTAAGTGATATATATTTTTTATTCGAACACACCTGCTGGTTGAGTGCCCTCTTATGGGTCGAAACTTGGTTTTCGTATAGCAGTGTTTCTTTTCCCTCCCAAAACCCACTTTAAAATCCAAAGTTATGACAAGGTTAAGTGATATATATTTTACTAGTAGCACAACCTCACAAATTGAGCGTCTTTTTATTATGGGCTTTTTCACAGTGCTTATTCAATCCTTTTCCCCCCATTTCCCCACTTTTTAACATGCTACTGGCTCAGTATGAACCTAAATTGGATCATATGCCTTCCCAAATTCCCTGCCATGCCACTGCACAAAAAATCGAACAGGACTTGTCTCAAGAGATATAACATTTATATTCTAAGGTAGTATCATAAGTCTAACACTTTCTTTGTACATTCAGTTGCACTACATGAACCTAGAGACGTTGGAGGGTAGATTGAATGATCTGATCCTTCGTCACGAGAACACCGAGATTCTGCCTTGTGATGTCTTTTTTTCTTCGCACAGCTCGATGGCACGACATTTTGACATGCCTGATAATATGGAATTATCCTCTGCATATACTTCTTACCACAATGTCTCAGATTCAATCAAACAGTGTGCTGGTGTGCCGTCTGTTACTGCTGTGAATAACAATTCAGCTTGCAGATTGATGCTAGATGGTGACTCAACTGCTTCTCTCCGTGAGTGGAAATGCATTTAACTGGTTCCTGCAGTTAATATTTCAGGATTTCGTTATTCTGATTCAAATTTACTTTTTTATTTTATTTTTATATTTGTAGGTTATATGCCTAATGGCCACCATCGTGTAGTTGCAAATGCATCTATTGCTCCTTATGGGGATTTGAGGGATAATCCAGAGAGGTTAATGCAAGCTTTCCCCATGGTATCGAATAATTATGCAGATTATAGTTCAACTGTGATGCCGCCTAATCATAAGCATGTTGGATACTGGAATAATGAGGAATTTTTTAACGATGACCGGTCTTTTTCCACAAACAATGACCAGACAATTACTGGAGCAGCTCTGTATGAACAAAGTATGGACATTTCCACAGTAATATTTCCTTGGATCCTTCCTTTATTTTGTTTTACTACTGTTAAATACTTAAATTTGCAGGTGACAATCATTTAATGTCTGATTATAAGCTTTCCTCGTCCGGGTCATTAATTATGGATTCATCTTCATTTGGTTCGAGTGGTGATATCAGGCACGTGCACCACTTGGGCACTAGGACTTATTCGAGCACGAGGACTGTCAATGCTCCGCCCCCAGGCCCACCAGGCAAATTTTTGCACTATTTAAAAGAAGAAAGGTTTGAACAATACGGTGAACCATTTTATCCGCCAAATGAATTATACCCTTACTCTCAGCAGAAACCTTTATGTGCTACCAATAAAAAATCAAGTTTGAATCAGTCAAGCATTTTGAATCAGTTTCGTCGAGCGAAGGGTTCCGTCTCACGAAACCAGCCTTACAATCAGTCTGATAAACTGCAGCTTGTGCAAAAGGAACTATATATTCAGCAACAACATTTATCTGTGGCCCATAAACGATCAGAGCAACTCCAGCCACGAACAAGTTTACATGGTCATAATCAAGATAAAAATTGCACTACACCAAACCAGGTGCCAATGGAGCCCCTGACGGTGGCAAATATGACTCAGCAATTCCATCCATCTATAGTAGGATCAAAAAGGAAGTCGTATTTTGCTTCTGAATGTAGTGCAGGAGTCGGCAGATTTAGAATGCCAAAGCTGAAAAATTATTCTCCGATTCATCGACTCTATCTTACATATAGCCATGCTTCACGCTGCTCAGCTCATGATAGAGAATGTGGATATCCTAACTGTTCAGTTATGAAGCTTCATCTTCACCATATTTCCCATTGTAGCGGTTGCACTACCGAAAGATATTGCAGTAACTACAAGAAATATTTAGGTCATTATCTTGAGTGCCGTGACAGTACCTGTGGTGCTTGTGTTCCTGTTAAAATGAGCCTGGAAAATAATATGCAGGGAACATTTAGTGCTCCCCCCACTACTATCAATATAATGTATCCCGAGCAATCTCCTCCATCAAAACGCACTAAGACAGAGAACCCCCTTCTCATCCATGACAATGAAAACTCTAAGGTATCAATGCCTGTTAAAGATCAAGAATGCCAAGAATTTAGCGCATTGGAAAATACATTACATGCGAGTATGGAGTTGGACAAAGGGCCATCTCCAAGTTTGTCAGAGCAATGTTATACATCATTTTGTGAGTTCAAATTTGGGGATCTAGTGGATAATAGAATGAACCCTAACGTTGAGTTCCCTCCCAGTTCAGGAGTCATTGATGCTCAACCTGAAAAAGACAACATGCAAGTTATTGTGGATGCAAATGAGGAGAAACTGGAGACTAACTGTATGACTACTGCAACGTCAAATGTCCATGTGATGGATGTTAAAATGGTTATCGAGTCCTCTCCTAATTTAGAACTGATTGATGCTCAACCTGGAACTGAAAGCATGCAGGTTTTGGTGAAGGAAGTTGAGGATAAACTGGAGACTAACTGTTTAGCTACTATTACTCAACATGAAGTTGATGCTAATAATATGAAGTATCATCTTGAATCCTCACCCAATTCAGAACTTACTAATAATCAACATGAAGAAGATAACGTCCAGGTTTCAGTGAAAGCAGATGAGGCTAAAATGGATACGAACTGTATCACTACTGCATCATCATATGTCCCTTTGATGGATGCTAAAATTAAGCTTCATCTTGAGTCCTCTCCCAATTCAGAACTCATCGATGCTCAACACGAAGAAGATAATGTGCTGGTGGAAGCAGATGAGCCTGAACCAGAGACTAATAATATAGCTACGGTAACACCAGATGTTCTTGTGATGGATACTAAAATAGATTATCATCTTGAATCCTCCCCCCAACCAGAACTCGTCGATGCACATGGAGAAGATAATGTGCAAGTCTCGGCGGAAGCAGATGAAGCTAAACTGGAGATGAAGTGTATATCTAATGCAACATCAGATGTTCATGTGATGGATGTTAGAACGAAGCTTCATCTTGAGTCTTCCCCTAATTTAGAACAGATAGATGCTCAACCTGAAAAAGGAAAAGCGCAGGTTATTGTGGAAGGAGCTAAGGTTAAACCATGTGTGAGTACAGCGATATCAGAAGCTCATTTGGTTGAAAAAGAAACACGCAAGTTAAAGATGGGTGTTTCTTTAATTGATTCACTCCCTCCAGAGGCAATCAGGCAGCATATCGTTAGTACCAGGCACTCAGTTGGTCAGGTTAGTATTGCCAACATGTGGATCCTTATAGGAAATAAAAATTGTTCAGAATATACTATTACTTTTTAAATTTTAATTGTCTTATAATGGGATATAGCAGTCATCATCTGAATACTATTAATTTTAAATGCTTTCATTTTCATACTTATGTTCCCTACTTATGGCACATTATATTGAAATCGTTTTTGCCTTAATCCACTGTACAAAAATAAAAAAGTACTACCATCATGCAATTTTAGTTATGGATCATTTACCAAGGTGCTAAGTTACTTGTCTAACATATTTTGCGTAACTTGTCATCATACACTCGCTACTTGCATTATATTGCATGTAATCTGAAAATTGGAATTCTAGGTTCAAAGTCATGCTATATAGCCTATTCTCTTTTGTAGTGATGTGCACGTTTCAAGGTGTAGCAGAAAGAAGTGTTGCCAAGAATCGCTATTTCATGTTAATGCCGTCATCAGCATTTCTGAAATTGCACGTTAACCATTTACTAGCTGTTTCCATTTTCCACACTTTTGCACATTAACACATAAAGAAGTGCTTGGACTTGCAAACCTATATAAACTTAACCAAATAAACTTTGTATGTTTTCTTCTATTACCATTTATTTCTGTTCATTGCTTTCGTTTACTTTAACTGTAATCCTAAGTTAAATATTATTGCCAACTCAACAAGGAACATCTCTTATCATACAAGTGTACTTGGGGGAAATATTTAATGAAAGCACTAATTTTCATATACGGTTAAGACGTTAATTTCCTGACTACCATAATTAATTACCTTCTTCTCCTAATTATCTAAGGAGTACAAAATTATTCTACAGTTTTATTGAATCCGAATCTTTTCAGACGTTGTTGGAAAAGTATGCTTTGTAATACTACTTTATTTCCAGACACCCATAAAAATGCAGCTACCACAATGCCCCAAGATATCTTATCCCTCTTTTTAATATTCATACCCTCCATTTGGACCACAAGTCATCTTTACTTTTTCTTTAAGTTTTGAATATAGTCTTCCTTTGGTCGCCAAGGCATTAATGTATGATTGGTTTAAGTGTTCTTTTGCATAGCAGCCTTGTTTTTAAACATATTGATTTCTTCTTCTTCTTTTCAGACCAAGGAGAAGTTAGGGGAGCAACATACGACAGATGTGAACACCTGCAGTATTTGCTGGAAGAAAGCTCTTCGTTATAATCCACCTGTTCAATATTGTGCAGCATGCAGGAAAAGGATTAACCCCAATGCAGTTTATTATTATATGAAAAGTACTGAAAATGGAAGAGATTTACAGACCTTTTTCTGTCGCAATTGTTTTTGTTCTTCACGCGGAAAAATTAAGCTTGGTGATGGATTCATATCAAAATTTGATCTAGTGAAGGGAGCTAATTATGCTTTATCTGAGGATCTACTTGAATGGGCAAGGCTTTTACTGAATCTTTCTTAATTCTTCTCTTTTCATGATACCTGTGAAAGGTCTTAATGTTTCCTTTTTCATTCTTTATTTTATTTTATGCTCTCCAGTGGGTCAATTGTGATAAGTGCAAGGCCTGGCAGCACCAAGTATGTTCCCTTTTTAATCCAATAAAGAATAAGGCAGTTCAGGCTGATCATACTTGTGCAAACTGCATCTTACAAGAGATAGAGAGTGGAGAACATACATCATTATTACAGAGTACAGTTCCCGGGGCAAAAGATTTACCGACAACTATGCTGAGCAACCACATAGAGGAATGGGTTTTTAGACGTCTTAAAGAAGAGAGACAAGAAAGAGCAAATTCTTCGGGGAAAGATTTTTCTGAGGTAAAATTCTCGTAGAACTTTTTTCGTATTTATTCTGAAATATCTATGCTTGCTGACATTTGTGTATGTTAGCTCAAATAAGTAACCGGGTTAGCTGATCTAATAATAGCGCACATAATTTCAAAGAACTTGTTAAAGTAAACTTTTTGTGAATATTGAGGAGAATGGACCCCTAGGTTGCACGGACTTGGACCCATTAATAAAGGAGTATGTGGAACACCCAAGGGGTGGGACGTAGCACATAAGAATGTGACAAGTAGGTCACAAGTTCGAGGCATACAACCAACACAAGGGGAGAGGAGACCGGGTCCTTTTACTTTTGGTGGGGGTGGGGTGGGGGTGGGGTTCCTGCATTGGTCATTCTTATAACTAAAAAAATTATGGAAATGGATTGGAGAAGGTTCCGGTAGTATCACCTTCTCTGTTGATATGTCGTCGCTTGACTATGCCTTTCATAAAGTAATGAATTCAACTGAAACCACATGAATGTATTGCTCATTCACAGCATCAGTCAGTTTATCTTCAATTAAAAGAGAGATCAAGATAGGCTTGTTATTTCTAGTTTCGATAAACCTATTCTCCGGAATTAATTACTGTCCCATGGTGCACCTTTTCAAGCCTTTTGCGATCTAATTACTGTCCCATAGTGCCTTCGCAAGATTTTGATTAGAGCTTGTGCTTATGCATTGCCTTTCCTGGTTTAATCAATATTAATGATATTGACACTAAGCGCTGCAATAGCCTTCAAACTTCTGTCGGATGACTGGTTTAAAAGACATTAAAAACCAACTGTCAGGCTTAGTAGAAAATTTGCATTTTTTAACTTATATGTAGAAGTAACAAAATATTTCTTGTGATTTTTTTAACCTTTGCTGGTCTGGTCATATCTATAAACTTTTTTTTGTTAGTTGCAATACTTGAAACTGGGCCTTCAATAACCCACTCCACTCCACCCCCCTTACCCGTAGCCAGGCATGTTTTAGTGGTCATGTACCGCAATTTTTTTTTCATTTTTTTTGAGATAAATAATTCATTTGCATACTTATTATATGATGGCATATTTTTAACTGTCTCTTTGAAAGCAATTTATTTACTTAAATTTTTTTTGAGAGAAATAATTCATTTGCATACTTATGATATGATTGTATATATTTAATTGTCTCTTTGATGTTGATAACTTACTACAAGTTTCCTCTTCTATTCTGTATCTAGAATTTTCATTTTGAAGTAAATAACAATGCACTCGTATAATTACGTCTGGCAGCTGATGCTAGTTTCTTCTTTGGGGAATCAGGTACCAACAGCTGACGGCCTTGTTGTCCGAGTTGTGTCATCTGTTGACAAACAACTGGAAGTGAAAAAAGTGTTTCGAGATATTTTTCAAAATGAAGCATATCCTGCAGAATTTCCTTACAAATCAAAGGTGAATATCTTACTTAAAATTTTCTTTCTTGCGTATTGCTTTTGTTATAGTGCACACTTTTTATAATGGATATCAGAAATGTATTCAAGGCCTAAAACCACTCTTTCTCACAAACGTTATAAACAAATAACACCAAAGGAATAGCTCAGAAAAAAAAGTTTGTTCCTTGAGGGTGGTTTTGCTTGTTTGAAATCTGTGTTGATCACGGGCGAAGATTCCCAAAATAGGAGAAAGCGCGAATGAGTGATGCCTCTCCTAAAGGAGCACGTTTTCATAATGTTGTTTTTTATAAAAAATTCAGCAACAAGTTCTAAGATTTTTATCTTTTGTTTGGTACATTTAGTGCAACCTAAATGCATAGAAGTGGAGCAGGAAAAGGAGATACTTAGAGAGGAAAGTTAGAAATGAAATATAACAAAATAAAAGGGCGGCGAGAATTTTTTTTTTGGTTGCGAAATATCCTCATTTTCCTATTTCCTTGTAGTATGGCTGGATAGTTTAATCACCATCCACTGGTCTGTTGATTACTCAAATAGTATTTGTTCATTTCAGCTGCATAATTCTAAACCCAAAGCAACTCTTAATCCAATATGGATGCGAAAATGCTGATAATTGAATAGGCACGTCTGAATCTATGATTATGAACTCATACCATTGCTTTTTGCAGGCTATCGTTTTATTTCAGAACATTGATGGTGCCGATGTTTTCCTCTATGTGATATATGTGCAAGAATATACTTCCAGATGTCCAGAGCCAAACAAAAGGCGTGTTTTTCTTTCATACCTTGATTCTGTCAAACATTTCAAGCCTGATGTAGCAACTGTGGCTGGACAGGCTCTGCGTTCCTTTGTTTATCATGAAATTTTGGTATGAGGAACTTCCAAAATCTCAACCTTTCTGAACTCTCTAGTTTCCACATTGAATGTCTTCTTTCATTAATGTTGTTTCTCATTTGCTGATCCCCATGATCACCCATGTTAATACTAGGGAGAAAAACCTAACATGATTCGCATTTGCATGTACTAGATAGCATACCTTGATTATTGCAAAAAGAGAGGCTTCATCAGTTGCAATATATGGGCTTGTGCACCGAAAAAGCTAGATGATTACATTTTGTATAGCCATCCAAAGACACAGAAGATACCAAAAACTGATAAGCTTTGTGAATGGTAGGTTTTGTTTGTTTGCATTTTAACGTATAGTCCTTTTTCTAGTAGTATCATGATTTATCCCATCTTTCCCAGGTATCAAAAAATCTTTGAGAAAGCTGAGAAGCTGAATATTGTTGTAGAGCAGACTAATTTATATGATCAATACATCGAAAACACCGGTGAACGTAAGACCAAGATCACTGCAGCATGTTTGCCATATTTTGATGGCGACTACTGGCCAGGACTAGCAGAGGTTTTCCTACAAAGTCCAGATCAAAATAAGACCGTAGCTGGCAGGGTTCTAAGGGGAGCTCACCACAGAGGAGATTCTTTAGTAGAAAACCGGAAAGATGTTTTGCTGATGCACCACGTAATCTTTTTGTCAAATCATCTCAGTTTTTATCTGCTTTTCCTTTTTTGTATTGTTCTGTGGTTATAGTTTTGAGCCTTCGTAACCATCTAGTTTAGGTAATTTACTCATAGGAACTCTTTTGAGTCATGCATGATTAGCTTTTCCAGTTTCTCACTTTAAGTTGTTTAAGGATTCCCATCAACTGTCAGTTTTTTTTGTGCTTTGAGGGGGGGGGGGGGGGTTGGGGGGTTGGGGTTTCAGCTGACGTAGGAGGAAAATCCCTCCTATCTCGGTCAAAAGTGTCCTTGCATTTTTTAGATGATTGACACCGTTCCTCTTGATATTCATGTTTAAAAAACTTCCCAGAAAATAATTGTACAACTGAATACTCGTTGCTCTTGCATTGGAGGCAAACTTAACTGATTGCTGATTACTGATAATAGAACACTTTCCACCTCTAAAGTCCCTAGTGATGAGCGAAGAGCATTAAATTCGTTGGAAAGGTGTACTTATGTTTTAGGTTATGAAGATTAGGACAGTGCCTATCATATTATCTTTAAAAAAAATTGCTACAAGCTGACTGTTTTGACCAATCTAGGAGGCAAAATCCCACCTATATTAGTTCATATCCACTTTTCGTACATACACACATACATTTTGCATCGTTTAAAATTAGAAGATTAAGATGGACAATGCCTATTATTAGTTGATAGTTGATACCCACTTTGGATGATTCGGGACCGTCCATCTTAATCTCTATTGTCTAAAACATAGATATACCAAATTTCGTGTGATTTTAATGCCTGTTATCATTGATTTGCTGAGTCAAAATTAGCAGTTTTTGACAGTAGAACTTTTTCCGCCACTAGATAAATGGCCAAAATGTCTTGAGTACACATGAAACTTGGTATATCTATGTTTTAGGATGGAGTTTAAGATGGACGGTTCAGGTAAACTGGAGTATAGTTGACTTTTTGACTTCATAGGGGATTCTCTCTCTCTCTCTCTCTCACACACACACACATGTGCATGCACATGTATATAGATTGAGGCTTATAGTGTTGTTGTAGGATGCATCAAAGTTGTCAAATCATGATATGAATTGTAAATTGTTTTCTTATGAATCATATCGAATCGTAAATCATAAGATATGATATTCGTTTGTGTAAAATCGAAGCAATTAGACATATTATCATATATATAATAATTATATGACTTAGGGCAATACATTATATAAAATATAGTATTTAGTCAGTTATCAATAGCACAGCTAACAGAATAAACATTTATATATATGCATAATCTAACAAAGAATACAAGAATCAATACAAATCACGTGAATATGTGATTAATCATAATAATTAAGATAATTAGTTAGCTGTTAGGCGTTGAGGTAAGGATGAGGCAACAAGAAAGTCGAGGGCGAGACATTGGGTTGAAGACTCGATGGTGAGTAGGTTGGAAAGATTGTTAGCAAGAAAGAGAGGGAGATACCGAGAAAGGATTGGAAAATTAGATATTTTCCTAATTTGGGATCAAAATGAAACTAGATCTTAAATTGTCATAAGACTAGAAATATTGAGACCTGGCCCAAAAACTTTAAACCCGACCCATTTACCGAATTGATTCGAATCGTGAAAAGTAAAAATCGTATGATATGAATCGTGAATCGTAAAATTCGATCTTAATTCGATACAACCTTGCGATATGTATCTGAGCTTGTCCGAATCGTAAGATTCGAATCGTGAATCGTAAGATTTTACCAACTATGGGATGCACCATAAAGTGGAAAGCTTACATGGAAATACATTGTTGGGTGTTTCATATGTAATAAAGCAACGCGACATAAATGTGAATCCAAAATTTAAAACGAGAGAGATGTCATATTATTTCAAATAATAGGTATCATGCAAGAGAGAGTTTATCATATCAGCATCATTATAGGATGCATCCTACAGAACACTTTTGGCCCTGTTTTCGTGTGTGTGTGTGTGTGTGTGGAAGTAGGATTTGAACCAAGAATCTGTTACTAGCATGTTGGCTAGCAATTTCATCCACAAGCTTATGTGAGTTACTGTTGAGCTAACAATTGCTTCTTCTTTTTTAAGTCATCCAATTGTCTCGCGGTTTTGCCTGTCTTAGTTATATTTTCCCCCATGAAGACCTTCATGTGCTAAGAGCTACTTTTGACTTTGTTACGCAAAAGTGACATATCTATATCTGAATCCATTTGCAATCGGATCCCACTGCTACACATTTGTGCAAATTTTGTCAACTTCCTTTTACATACTGGACATGGTTGTGTTGATTTTCTTGACAAGCCTCAAGTTTTAGAAAGTCTTCTAAAACCTCTATGAATTAGGTTAAGCTACTTGCTAGTGTAATAGAGCCCCGAACAAAATGGAGAAAAAGAATTCATAAGCCCTCTTCAAAAGCTTGGGATAAAGGGTTTGTTTTTAATAGTGTTCTAAATGTCGGCCGACATCGCCAAATGTCGGGTTTTGGGAAGAAAACGACGCATACGTGAAAAAAGGGTAACGATATTTGGTGAATGTCGGCCGACATTTCGTGATTTCGGCCAAAAGGCGTGATGTCGGCGTTTAGGCCGACATTTAACGTTGTGAGAAAAAATAATTTGAGGGTAATTTTCTTTTTTGAGGAAGATATAAATTTAATAAAACTAAAAATCTGAATAAGTTAATATTTTTTCAAAAAAATAGGTTATATAAATGATGTTTACATTACAAAAATGTACAACCCGATATTTGATAATACCACTCGACATTTCACGATATTTGATATGCGACATCAAAATCTTTGGGCCGACACAACACCTACATCCGAAATTTCGAACATTGATTTTAATTTTCATTGCTGTGAAATTTATTCTCAAATATTAATCAATTACTAAACTAGTTTATTTGGCTAATTAACTCCTGCACTGTATTTTTACCATCTCTTTATTTTCGACAGCTTCGATGTAGCATTGGTCCGTCGAAGGGTGACTTTATGATGATTCTACTGCAGCATGCCTGTAAGCATTGTTCTCGTCCTATTTTGTCTGGTCACCGATGGGCTTGCAGTGTTTGTAAGAATTTTCAGCTTTGTGAGAAGTAAGTTTTTCCTACTTTTATGTTGATCGCCGCTTCTTTATGTAGTTTGAAAATGTTTTCAAATTTATGTTACTCAGTTATAGATGCAGCTTGGTTTTTTTGTTAGTAATTTCTTCAATCATAACTTAGCGGGACTTATTTTTTTCTGTACAAGGTCAATTTTCTCTATTGAAATAAAATGAGAACAAATATTTTATTCCTGTGTTGGTGGATCATCTTTCTTTCCACTTTTGTCTGCAGTATCTTCTTCATGGTCGTTAAACAGATAGCAATCACTGTCTTTATTACTTGCATGGACTACTTCAGGCGAAAGTAGCATTATAGACCAAATCAATGAACATGTCACTACATAGTAGATCTAACCAATATGCTAATAGTGTGGCACAAAACATGATTCACCATTTCTTCCCTACAAATAAGCCAGATGGTTTAAGCTTAGCAAACAATTATTCTTTCTGCGGATATTTCTTTTACTCTTAAAATCATTTTTTCGCTGAATAAGTCGAAGATGCTAAGTTGCTCCCTTCTTATACATGTCTTTTTAAATGAATCGACAGGTTTAATGTATTTCTCTATTATTTGACATAATTTCCTCAAGAAATAATTCCAATATCTTTTAGAAGCCCTAGAATTAGGTTATTTATTGACTTTAAACGTATGTGTCCTTGTCGTTTTGATGATCATTAAATCAATGCCTTTGTTGGCTTCTTAATATATAACTTGCTCAAAAAAAGTAGGGAGAGAAGGGAGGATAGGATGAAAAGCAATCTAAAAAACATTGGAAAATGTAGGCAAAGTTCAGAGCACAGGCTTCCTTTCATGCATATCACTTTTTATTCATCTGAAAAGTAATCCTAAACTACCTGACTTGAGTAACTAATTATAGTGAAAAGATAGCACGTTAATCCTTGCTACATTTCGTAAATTCCTATAAGAATTAATCTGATTTGGATTTAATTCTGAAAACTACATGTATTCTGTCCTTATTTAGAAATAGTACAGAAACATACATAGTAAACTCCCCAAGGTTATCTATTACTATTAACAGATGAATGTTGTGATACAACCAATTACTAAACTTTCTTATCCTTAGTAACTTATTTTTTCCGTTTGCATCTTCTGACTATAACCTATCTTGTTAATCCAGAACCAATTTGAATGCATATTGGTTTACTTATCAGCTATTTGTTTCAAGCAGGTGTTTTCAGTTAGACCAGAACCGAGAGGTGAAAGATAGTCACCCTATCAACAAAAATGAAAAGCATTCATTTAACAAAGTAAGTAGCTAAACTCTTTGTTTTCCTCTAATGTGCATTTTTGTCAATTGGTATTTAAAATTTTAAATGTCTGCATAGGTTCAAATGGAAGACATTCCAGAAGAGACCATTGATGAAGACCTGACTATAAAAAATGATATATTTGACACCAGATTGGCATTTTTGAGTTATTGCGAGAATAACCACTACCAATTCGATTCTCTACGGAGAGCAAAACATTCAACGATGATGATCCTCTATCATCTACATAATCCAAACTCTCATGACCTTGAGTTGGCTCAAAGTGCCACTGTGACTGATCATAGTTCGCAGCAGAGCAATCAGAGCAAGAAAGACCAGCTTTTGCAGGTATCGCCTTAACGTTCATCCTTTTGCGTTAAAATTACAATGCCTTTCCCTTGCTACTTTATTTAGTTTTTCCTGTGTCTTAATATATTATGCAATGGATGACCGATTCTGAATTAGGACAAGATTTTACTCAGAATTTAAAAATTCACATGTTAATTGTATAAAAATGTCATGAACTTTTCCGTGGACCTTAGAAATGACATTAAATTACCATAAACTTTATAAATTACATTAATCTACTGTCTGCCAATTATCTTTCTAAAATCAATTCTGAAGTAGTCTTGTGACCGCCAGGTAAAATAGATTCTGATTTAACCTTTTAATTCTTTGAACACCCCTCCCCCCACACCAACCACCAAGACAAACCCAAAAAAAAATGAGAACATGAATACATTTGAGATGCTTCAAGGTATAATAACCGTATGAACCACATGAGAGAACAAGAAGAGAGTGGGGAGTTTGGGTTTTCTTCCTTCTTCTTCTTTTTTTGTGAGTGCGCTTGCATGTGTGTTTTGGGGTGGGGGAGTTTTTCTTTCTTTCTTTCTTTTTTTTGGGGGTGGGGGGGGGGGTGGGGTTTGAAAAATTCCTAACACATCCTTAACCTTGAATTAAGATACTGGTTATATTCCACCAACCCCTAACGTCCCCCATCCTTCTTTCTCTCTCATCTTAAGTTCAGTCACCGACGAAAGTACCACACACTAGCAATACTGGATCGAATCATACTTTAATGTCTTCACCTGATATTAATCACCACAATTTGCATGTTGATAAGTTCTTATCAACAGGCTTTATCGGGTGCTCCTTTGTTACATGCTTCAAAATGCGCCGCCTCTCAATGCAAATATCAATATTGCCGAAAGCTCAAGGGGCTTTTCCGACATGCCACAAAATGTGAAATCCGTGCAAATGGGGGTTGCGAGTGTTGTCGAAAGATCTGGTTCATTCTTCATCTCCATGCTCAATCTTGTATTGAACCAGATTGCGAAGTGCCTCGCTGCAAGTATGCTTCTGAAACTGCTCTCTTTTTCCTTCTCTCTTAACTAGTATTTTGTAGGTGTGATGCTAGCAAAGATATGTTAGAACTCAGAATCATAGAAAATAAACATCAGAGATTTCTTTTATAGATTTTTAATATAGATTAGTTATAAACTGATTTTTAATGTTTATTTTTTCCCTCAAAATTATGAGATTTTTTTCTTACTACGTGTCATATTGAGAATTAAATTAGAATTTCAAATTTTTGACCCGTCTTCCCTTTTAAGTTAAATAGTAGAGATTTTGTTATTGATTGAAATTTTGCAAATTCTGTTTGCAGGGAATTGAAACACTTTAGAAAGAAGCAATTGCCCACAAATTCTCATCGATAATGAGTAGTCGGAAAATTGCCCGACACTTCAAAGCCAAGTTTTGTACAGTAACAGTATTTAACCGGTCTTGTACATATCTGGGACTAGCAGTCACATTCAAGGGGTGTTTTGGGGATTTCATTATTTTTTCCGAGGGATCGCAAAAGATGAAGGATGCGATGATGGGGGAATAAAGTAGAGGATCGTCTGAGGAGAACCGATTAATAAACTCTTACAGCAAATTGTACATCAATGGCCTTTACACCCCCCCCCCCCCCCCCCCCCCCCCAAATATGTCATTCATAGCTAGATGCACATTCGTCCTTTTGGAACTAATAAATGGGAGCTGGGCTCTGTAATATTTATAATCCATTAATCAATAAAAGTCTTGCTGTTGATTTATAATATAGCATTGAGGGTTGTAGCTAGTGCACTTTGATTCTATGAATCTCCTGCTGTCTCTTGTTGTTATGCAATTGTTACTTAATTCAACCGCGCAATGATTTTGTGTTCGTAGCATCCATTGTCTGTGTGCTTTTATTTTCTCTTCAGCAGCTCTTGATGCATTCTGTATTCCAATTTGATCGATGATGACTCTCGTTTTGGGCTTCGTTTGGTGGGAATCGAAGAAAAGTTTAAGTTTTCATATTTATAGGGATACATGCTCTATCTTATTTATCAAAAACAAAGGATGTCTAATGAAAGTTTGATGTAAATTGTTTACATTGCCATATGTTTACCGAGTAGAAACCAAGCTCTTTTAAACTGAATTCTATTCACTTTTGTGCAGTATTTACAACTGTTAAAAAGCTGTTTCTGTTACAAGCACGAGTAAAATGCGTAAAATACTTAATGAAAATATTTAGCTCCTGCCTCTCTTTACACTTTAATGCATTTTGTGTTAATGAACATGTCAACATGAAACATATCCGTGAACCGTGTTTCAACATTTTGTTTATCCTGATGGTGTGTGGGAAAAAAATAAAATAAATTCTTTTATTCCCTCCTTACTATTCTTGTCCTTCTTGATCTTTTCCATATCAGGCAAGGGAAGAGTGGATACCGAATCTTAGGCTCGGGTGTACTGCAATCAAATACACAGTCGTTATATTAACGAAATGCTGACGTAGGGAAAAAAAACTATAGTGGAGCGAGAGTTACCGTAAAGTAGTGATTTGAATCTGAGAGAAATCTGCATTGATGAAGCGTTCTCGGGACGTCGAGTGCTGCTTAACGGCAAGTATTCGACAGTTGATATGTAAATTATGGCTGGCACTGGATCTTATGAAATAGGTAAACAATATAGATTCAATCATCTACAGGGAAAAGAATTAATGGCAGGCTTTGCCAATGAACACCCATTCACCTAATCAACTACATGAGGGCCCAGTTTGTTTCAGTTCATCATTAATCCATCAATTTATGAGCCATAGTGTTACTTGTTAATTTAACCGAGAAGTCGGTTCTTAAACTAGCAGAAAGTGTTAGACATGGATTCATTATATATCATCAGGAACAAAAATAAGAACAAGACATGAATCAAAACTAAATTACCAAAAAATTCCAGTCAAAAAAAGACCATGAACAAGAGATGAACAGTGTCAAAATCTTAAACAAAATTCTTCTAGCAAACCTTTTTAATTCATCAAGTAATTAGCAGAAGATCATGGAAAAGATTGGCATGTACAACTTACTTATAAAGAAAGCTCTGATCATGGAGGCCCACCACAAGAGTAGAGGCTCCAATCTTGTTCACCAAAGCCACCACTGTTGCTCCCACCTCTCCTTCCTTCACCAAAATCTCCACCTTGGCCTATTTTTTCATCACCCAATCATGTCTAATTAATTATATTTATTATAATACTAACATCAAATCGCTAAAGCAGAAAAAGAATCCGTCTCGAAACACGGACCTCTGCGATTCCGTTACAAAGATCTTTGAAAGACAGGGCCAGCTGGAACCCCTCGAGCCGGCGGGTCTTCTGCCGCTTCGCGGACCGCGTAGACGGATACACATGGAGCAGAGTAATGGAATCGCCGCCGCGAATGAAGTTACGGATGGCCCACTTGAGGGCCGTCCGCGCGGCTTCGGTTTCCTCCACCACCACAACCACCCTTTGCCACTCCATGGCCTTTGGCTTTTTGTTTGTGTGTCTCTCTCTCACATCCTTTTCATTTTTCTACAGTTAGGTTTTCTTCTTAATTCATGAGTTTCATGTAGAGGTAGATGGCTTGTTGGGTGGGGGCCAATGGAGAGAAAAGGCCGAGACAAAAAGTGTGACCTTTTTGGACAAGTGTTTCTGGGACTACCAGTTTCTTCTTTTAGCTGATGGATGAAAGAAGGAAGGGACCTTGAAAATTTGACCAACCATGCATTTAATTAACTCTCTTGAGAAGAAAATTTCCATCCTTTTGTGTAACAACTCCATTTGTGTTGTTTTAATCTGGATTTCTCTCTCGACGCGCATATTTTAAAGTTGTATCAAAACAATTCAGATTCAAATCTTGTTGGAAGTGCATCGTGAATCCGACGACGCTAAACCAATAAATATAAAATTTAATTGATATTGATAGGACAAATTAACTATATTTGAAAGTATGTATATTGTTGTCATAGAAAACACACAAAAATAAATAAATGAATGAATAAACAAACTAAAATTAGATACATACAACTTAGACAATAAAAAAACCGAAGGATTGCCTAATTCTAAAACTTTAAACCATATTCACATAATTCGCGAATAATTCGGCGAATTAGCGAATAATTCACGAATTTTTGATTGGCCGATTAATTCTCCGATTTAATCGCTTCGAATAATTCGCAATATCAAAACCCAGTACCTCATATATTAATTTCTTGCTCGAAATCCTTCGCGAACATTTCCCGAATACTTACCGAATCTTTCCCGAATACCTGTCGATTTTTTCCGAATAGTTTTCCGAATCCGAATTTTCGATAGCGCCGAATAATTCCCGAACGGCGAATTTGTGACTACACATTAAACTATAATTCATCCACGTGATAGTTTGATAAAGGGTCAAATCAGCGCTACCTAGCTCTACTCTTTTCTTATTTTCGAATAGAAATAAATTAATAGAGCCAATCTGACATTTATGTTAAGCCCTACTTTCAAGTTTTTAATCTTGATTCAAGGTTTCTTTTTACCATTTTACCCCTTGCATTTAATTTGATTACCATTTTGTCCCCATGTCGTCAAGTTTTTCTTTTGTCTTCATAGATGGAAAATTAGACTCTATCTATTTAGTTTAAGAAAATATGCTTTTGGCTCCTTATTACAAGAAATTAATTTTCCGTCTCCAATAATTTAAGTTAATATGCATTTGATCCATTCTAAGCCTATCTTCATATTCATCCAAGATATTTTTTGATGAATTACCTGTATTTATTTTCATACAAGTTATCACTATTGAATCTTGATTGTACCGTAATATCTATGGAAAGTATTTCCTCCATGAACACATGTGGATGAAAAATTAAATAAGATCTTTGATATCGTTTAAAAATTATAACCAATCACTCTATTATTAATTTGTGTGTATATATATATATATACATGTATGGAAAATTAGATGAGGATGAGATGTATTTTAAAAAATTGCAGTCAACACTTTCATTATTACTCTAGTATTTTAAAAAATTGCAGTCAGTCAACAAATAGGATAGGATGTAGATATTACTGGTCGTATCATGTGGATCACTTTGACGGATGCAAATATAGATATTGATAGTTATAAGAAATGAAAATTTGTATATTTTAGATCTAATACCAATAAGATTATGAAATATATATTAAAAGTTACATACAATTCTAAAATCTATATTAAAAGCAGTGAGTTAAATTATATAATATGAAAATTAGCAAAAGAAGTATACAAGATGAGTGATCGAAGTCGAGAGCAATCGGTGATGATGACATGAAGGTTTCGAAGAAAATCTTTTAAAATTTTAATTGCAGTGAGTGATGATGTTATGAATTTTCGAATGCAATGCTATAGGTAGAAATGCGTAAGGACAAATACTTTTCTAAACTATTTTGAGAGAGAATAAAGAAATTTTCTAAATTTTTTCGAAAGGAACTCGATTTATGTTATATTTGAAAGATTTGTCTGCAATAAAATTTAGTTAAGATTCAGTCAATTCATGCGATAGCATTTTTTCGGCAACTCTTCTGGCCCGTACATGCATGACAAGGGGGCCCCTGCTAGTTAGTTGAGTATCTTGCTAGTTAATATGACCAAGTCAGTTAGTCATGTTGAAAAAGGATAAACAATTACAAATTTTCCGACTGTTTAATACAAAAAAATATAGTATAGGAAATTTAGATCCCAGGGTCTATCATTAAAAAATCAACCAATGGTTAACTTATAATTTGAGCTGTCAATTTTCCAAAATGTTGTTATACTCGAGTGTTCTCGTATGTTAGCTATTTTATCTAAGGACAATATTTCAATGTTTGTACATGCCAATATGGCCTAAAAATCAAAACCATATAAAACTGTTTGCTTGTCTGCAGTTTCATGCAATTTGTTGTGCCCTGATCCATTCAAGGACCACATTTACATCTATTTTAGCTACAATAATCATAGGTGAGGTCATTTTCTATATCACTTTGTTGTCTACGAAATAAACCCATATTCTTATTTATTTGTCCTTGTATTTAATTTTTGTGCTTAGCTCATTTAATAGCTTACCTGTGATGGAGCAGTTTATGCTTAGCTCACTTAGAGTCCCAACTTGGGGATTTGGTTGCATGACTACAAAAAAAATGACTCAATGTATGTAGAGTATTAAAAACCAGTTTAATTATAAAAAAATAGCTCTCCTAACCCTTGGAGAGCTATAAAAGACCAGTGTGATTAAAAACCAGTTTAATTACATGACTATATTATCTATAAAAGAAAGGCCAAACAAGGTAATAATACTTTCAACTATCACGATTTTTACAATAAATACTTTAATCTAATTATTTTAGAGAAAAATATCTCAAAGTACCATACGTAACTGCAGAATTATACCTGAACGTTATTAGGCGTTTGCAAATTTTAACTTAAGTTGCCACGTCATCAAATTTATACATGACCCAGTCTTTTTTCCTTGATCTACACTAAGATACATGTTGTTTTCCTCTTCTTCTTCAAACCACGGTATCTGACTATGGAGAGCCTTGTAATTATGGGCTTTTTAAACTCCCTAATCACATGAAATGGGGTTAGATGCTTTGCGGTCTTTTTCTTCTTCTTCAAGCTTTCTAATTACATGAAATCACTAATCTTAAAACACATTTAATCTATAAAAAAAACCTAATCATATTGAAAGAATAAAATAATTCCTAATCACATAACTAACAGTAAAATAAATCTAGCCATAACCCTAAAATACCAGTTAAAGTATAAGATCGATCGAGATGACAAACCTTTGATTTTGGGAAGATCACCTAATTTCTACAAGAAAAATATTGAATCTTTTGCTTTGAGGATAAGAGAACTTTAGCTTGAGGGAAAATTATTGGGTTAAAATTAATGGGTTAGAATAGAAGTTAATGGGATGGATAATTAAGGGGAATAACAGTCAATATATAAATGATTTTGACTCCGTGGGGTTGCTATCTGCCAAAGCCAGAGATCAAGATTGTTTTCTTTTATTTACATATCATAGAAATCGTGATAGTTAGAAGTATTTTTATGCAGTTTTAGGTTAAAAGAAGTAAACATATCAAACTTTATTTATAGTGGAAATAAAGAGTCATATGATTTCGGCCCTTATTGAGTCCTTAACATTACTATTCAAATTGGTGTCATTTATATATACTCGTGGGTGCCCCCTGCCATATAGGGGCCCAGGAAGTTATTGATTAGATGGCCAGAATCATAATTAAATTTTACTGCATACAAATCTTTCAAGCCTAACCTAAATTCTCTCAAAACAATTTAGAAAATTTCTTCATTTTCTCTCAAAACAATCCCATAAAGGTATCCGTCTTTACACAATTCTACACATTGCACATATTCAACCGATGACAAATTGCATATTTAAAAATTTCTGCCATCGATCATCGCTAATTGCATTTGAAATTTGGAGAGATTTTTTCCGTAATCTTCCTGCCATCGTTACTGATTGTTGTTGACCTCCGTCCTCCTCCAGATGATGATTATCTTCACATAATCTTGGACTCTTCTCTTGCTAAATTTCATATTATATAATTCAACACACTGTTTATAATTATCCATATCTATATTTACATCCGCTTACGACCGCATGATACGAATATGATAACATCCACATCCGATCCGTATCCAATCAATGAAAACGCATACAAAGTAATAGTGAAAATGTTGGTTGTAATTTTTCAAAGGTCATCCAAGCTTCTTCCAATTTTCCATGCATGTACGTATATAAAGTAATAGCGGACGGGCATATCCGATCAATGAAACATATGCAAAATAATAGTGAAAGTGTTGATTGTAATTTTTCAAAAGATATCTAAGTTTCATCTAATTTTCCATGCATGTACATATACAAAGTAATAGTGGACGGTTTGATAGAAATTTTCCATCTTCTTTGTAATTTTTCGCAAAAAGAAAATATGGCCATTTATAAATTTTTCAATCAAACAAATTTTATACTTGTTGTGTTGAGAGGGGAGTGTTATTTGTAAAGAAATATAGATGGGGGATGAAATTTTCTAGGTAGGAGAAGACCCAAAGAAAGCTTGAAATGGGATCTTTTCCCATATATAGGAGCTGGAGCTTGAAATGTGAAATTTAAGGAGGCAAGGATTGATTTTCCATGCATGTGCATGAAAATTGGAGTTGATTCCTTTAGAAATAAGGGGGTAAATGCTAAATTTTTATGCATGTGCACGAAAAAAGAGGAGGTTGATTCTTAAGAATAAAAGGCAAATTCGAATTTACCGCAGTCTAATTTTCCGTGAACGAGGAAAAAAGGTCGATTTGATTTTAGGGACACCTTATATTAATATAAACATATATTAATATAATACTATAAAAAGCTGTACGCAACCCCCAGAATCCGGCAATTTTTCGTTGTTTTCTATGGAAAATTATCTTAGACCTCTGGGTTTTGAAGTAATTCTCATGTGGCCCCTCGAGCTTTGGAAACACGCAGCAAAGATCCCCTGGAAAATTTTCCAGTCTCCCTAGATTTCATGTAAATTTGATTTCGACCCTTTTTTGGTCCAACTCATCTCTGGAGAAAATTAACTTAGCCCCCTGCATTTCTGAAAAATTTCCGTTCGCCCCATGCATTTGCATGAAAAGCGATAGTTAATTACATAACCTAGGACATTTGGTGGTAGAAATATTTTTCCTTTATTGTATAGAACCTCTTGGCATGCATGCATACTTTTGAGTGCGGCAAGAAGTAGAATCTAGGTTTTTACTGTCTCGAACTCCGAAGTATCCAAAAATATACGCAAAAATGAGTTTGTGCTCACGTGAGCAAACCTTAGGATTGGGTTCCACCACAACCGAACACCAAGGGCCCACCATCCTCTTATTTTTACTTTTATTTTTTTGCCTTCGAGCTCAACGTCCTTGTGTGGACAGAGCCCTATTGAACTCAAAGTATATATTCCAATCTACGGTGTGTTTGAGAATCAAAATATATATAAAATTTTGTGATACTGCTGCCGACATTTTTTGAAGCCTTAAGCTTGTTGGATCTTTACAAATTAAGTTTGTAAGACTTGCAAAATATTATGCATACAAGTACAAAATAAGCAGAGAATCTCTCCGACTCCATGGAATCATGTGCATCACATTTGTCTCTACAGTGTACGTCCAAGATCCATTCTTCATGAATATATATATATATATATATATATATATATATATATATATATATATATAATTTTGTTTTTAAAGAAATTAACAAAGAAAGCATACAGATATTAGAAGAGAGGAAAGAAGTATATCATATGTTTTATTTTTATTTTATTGGATCGGATGATACAACGCATGCGCGGTACAAGACGGGAGGTCGTTATCTGCCGCCAATGGTGTGGGCCCCACCACCACGATGAGTCATCCAACACAAGCCACGCTCATGTGGGCCCGGCTTTCTTTTTTTGTTGGGGGAAGTGGGCTGTTGGTGGGCCCTGAGTTTGCAGTTGTAACCGTTTTCTTTTCTTAGATGCATGTTTTTTCGAAAGAGCTCTACAGGGCTGTTGTCGTCGGCAAACAGGAGGGATCGGGTCCGTATTTTCAAGTGAGGACGGCTCCCATTACCCATCGGCTGGACGAGGCTTCTCGGCCCCGGCCACATGAAAGTATTTTCAAAAACATGTGTTTGATTAGGTTCACTGTACCAACTTATGTGTATACTTTTTGTCTTCGCGGTCTACTATATATAGTATCAGAAGCATTGAATTCGATTGCAGCTCCAGCTACAACTTCTGATCGGGCACAGATTTTACTAGGGACCTTTTTCATGTAACGGCTGCTGGAGGGGAGGGGGAGGGTTCTTCCTTTTTTCCTAACCTGCATGCTAAAATAGACAGATATGCTTCGAGGTTCATGGCACTGCAGTTGCCACTGTAACAACCCTATTTGAATGCAATAAATCAAAAGTTTATCAAGATTCTTTCCCCAAATTTTTGAATTTTTATTTGGCCTCTAAAATATTTAATTTAGATTTTTCTCTGGAAACAATTTTGATATGGAAAATATTCAGTTTTTATATTATATGAATAATATCTTCTTAGCGACAGCAAAATAATATTCTTTCGTATCTGTTTACTGTTAAAATGAGAACGAGAAAATCTACACCGAATCTCTAAATGTAATCAATTAAAGATATGTATCCTTATAATATATTTATAAAAATATTTTATATATACAATAAAAAAATCGCTTTCTATCTCTCAATCTCACAACTTAATCTCTCTCTCTCTCATACGCGCACCCCTCTCTTTCCCCCGCTGCTCTCGTCCCTCACCCACGAAAACCCTAACCCTAGTCGTCGCCGCCGCCGCCGCAGATCCCGACCCCTCCTCTCGCCTCCATCAACGCGGTGACCCTCTCCTCCCTTCTTCGCCTTCGCCCTCGTCCGCATCCCACCGACGCCGCCTCCATCCATCGTCGCCGCCAGAAATCCCGACCCCCTTATCTCATCCCATCGCCCTTGCCCTTGTTCCCTTCGCACCACCATCTCCGACTCCACCACAACTCCCAGCCACCTGCACCAAACGCACGCTGTCGCCATCTCCCTCCGCCGCAGTCCTTGCCTTCACCTCGCAGCTGCTCCCCTCTCTCCTCCGACAGCGACGTCGCCTGCCCCACTACCTCACAGCTTTCCCATCGCCGGATCTGTGCACTCGACGCCTTCACGACTCGACTAGGACCCATCCAAACCCTAGCTTGATACCATCACCATCCTCTGTAAGTTTTCTTGATCCCTGTTCAAAAAAATAATAATTAACTAAAGTGATATGAAAACAGTGAACATTGAAAGAGGAATGGAAGATTTAAACTTTAGGTTGATGGGTTTGTTTATAAGTTATAAATATGTGTGCATGGAGTTTATTTTGACAGTGAAATTATATTGGATGGTAGAATAAAACAGAGGACTTGAAGGAAGGAAAAATCAGAATTAAAACCCTAAGTTGATATAATTGCGTTTGATTGTGTGACCGTATTTATGAGAATAATTATAGTTTAATCGATGATAAATTTATCTAGGCGGAGCATATAACTCAAATCCCAAGTCGCACCTTAGCTGAGATCGTGCCTGCATTTTGTACATCTTTTTCCGTGATCGCTATCCTCAGGCAAGTACTCTTGCTCTTTTCATCTTGTCAATGCAACATCGGCAATTATCTAAATTAGTTCTTAACCTGTACAAGGTTGGATATTAGAGGAAAGATGTTTCTTTCACAGTTTATCATCTGTCCTTATCGTAACACTTGCTAATATATAATGCTGACTGCTGCTTGCTTTTCGTTATGTAATGCTATGACATGAATATTATGCACATGAATCCTTTTACATACTTTATACACATTCGAGACTCATGTTGATTACATGTATAGAACATCTTGATTTGACATGCTTACTCGTGACCTTTATTATTTATTTTTCTTAAGTGAAATCATTAATTAGAGTGCTGGACTACATGCCATGACACCACTTTTCACCATTTTCATTTTCATACAATTACCATGCTGCAAGTTCCTATCTTTTCAGCATTCTTAATTAGTGATTTTAATATCTACCATAGTAACTATACATACGTGGGTGTTGGGGTAGTTTGAGTGTGCGCTGTACAACAGGATCTCAGGAGTCCCATGCCGGCAGCTCGTACCGGGCTATAGCGGTCACATGATTACAGCTCGTACCGGGCTATAGCGGTCACATGATTACAGCTCGTACCGGGCTATAGCGGTCACATGTTTACAGCTCGTACCGGGCTATAGCGGTCTCTTGTTCATTCCACAGTTAGGCCCGTGTTTCCTAGCCTTTGGGGTACCACTCTTGGGTTAGGAATACTCCTGCAGAGGTTGACGCACACACTCAAGCTTTCGATAGGATAGTTTACTTTTTAGTGGCCAGTTAGGTTATGACCCGATCCCTTACTTATGTTTCATAGTGTTAGTGTATTTAATTAATTATATATATGCTTTCTTGTGCACAGGGCTTCACTTTTATATATTCTTGTTATTATGTTACACACACTTTATACGTTGAGTACTTGTTGGGATGTTCTGACATCCCTGAGATTTGCCATCTCAGGTTTAGAGGCAGATCTGCAGGCTGAGCAGGAACAGAGCGGCTATCAGGACTTTGCTGGAGATCAGTAATCGTAGGTTATTTTCCTTTACTTTTAACTCTTAGCATGTGCGCCCTTATGGGACGTTAGGACTTTTGTATCTCTTTCGGATCTTATTTTATTCCGAATCTTCTGTTTTTGGATCTTTAATTGCATCAATTATCTAGTGGACCCATTTTAGGATTTTTTGTGGTTTCATTGCAGCATGATTATTAGTATTATTTCTTTTGCTCTTGGATTTTATATTGACAGGTTAATCTAGACAGCCTTATGTGACTATGGAAGGACTTTTCCTTACCGTAGGTAGCATGGCTGGCCTTCGTCGCTTCCCGTACTTCACATTTTGGGATGCGGGGCGTGACAAGGTTTTGTTGGTATCAGAGCCCAGGCTGACTCCAAAGTTAGTCTTGGTTCTACCGACTTTTCAGGTTAGAAACACATGTCTAGGTTTTCCCCAGTATGTCATGCTGCAGATTCCGTTGACTCTGACCGTAGGATTCGGACGACTTACATAGAGTTACGATATTGTGCCCATGTACCGCGGCATGGATACAATACGGTATTCTGTATGAGTAACTTAGAGTCCTGCACTTGATCTGTGTAATACCCGGTTTCCTTTTATACGCCTAAGTCCGTATTTTGTTACTTTAGAATCCTCTTTATTCTTAATTGTGAATTATTTATTTTATATATAGATTTATTATTATATTTTATTTTTCGAACACCATTTATTTCTCTAACTAAATCCTTAGGCCCAGCCCTCATTCCTTTTCTACTATTTTCTTCATTCCCCAGCTATCAACTCATCCTTCTCTATTTTGTTAAATTAATTAATTAAACTCCCTTGGCCTACAGCTTAATCCATTTCTTTTTAACCTAACTCTCCCGACCCCCCCCCTATTTCATTTACCTTGTTATTTTCCTTCTTAAAATTCCTTGGCCCGGTCCGTTTCCATTTCCTCATTCTTTTTCATTGCCTTAGCCCGGCTCACTGATGCACTCAGCCCACTCCTCTCTACTCTTTAATTCCCTTCATATTTTCTAATTATTAAACTCAGCCCGGGCCGGCCCCATTCCTTCTTAATTATTATGATTATTTTCCCAGCTCATTTTCTTGGCCCAACTCCTCCTCAGCCCACTTATTTTTAAAGAGGGAAATTAATTGTTAGCCGGCCCATTCTCTTAATTTCCCTTGCCAAGCCCACTCACCCAAATCCCATTACTGTACATCTCCTTCTTCAAAATTTCCCAACGGCTACTTACCAACGTGCGCGCGCGACCCGCCTCCTCCGCCGTCGCCCACGCCCTCGTCGCGCGCCGTTACCCCACGACGCGCCCCCCTCAAAGCCCACTCAACGCACCCTCGTCTTCCCTATCTCATTCGCATCTCCTCTCTCCTTCTTCAACTCCCCCTCTCGAGCACCTCAACTGAACCTCCAACCTTCGACGTCGCCTCACCTCACCTCCGTCCCGACCACCCCCTTGCACCCGACGACGACGACACCCACCGAGCTCAACCCCCTCGCCCAACCTCGTCTCCGACCACCTCCCTCCATCACCCGGTACCCCAAAACCCACCTCCTTCCACCCTCGCACCCATCGCCGCAGGCACCATACAGAGCCCCTGCACACACACCGATTTCCCTGTACTCATCTCGTCACCTGCCCATCTCTCTCTCCCGATTTCCCCTCTCTCCCTGAGCTCTCTCTCTCTCCCCCAATCTCTGTCTCTTCTCTCTCTCACCCTCTCTCTCTCTGTTCTCACTCCCCCTCTGTCTCTCTCTCTCTAATTTTCCCTCTCTCTGTGTCTTTCACTGCCCACTCAAACTCTCTCTTACTCACTCTCTTTCTCTCTCTCTGCATTGCCCCCTTCTCTCTCTCTTCCCTCTTCTCTCACTGTCTCACTCTCTCAACTCTCTCCCTCCCAATCTCTCCCTCTATCTCTCTCATTCTCTGTCTCTCTCTCTCTCTCTGCCTACACACACTCTCTCTCCCCCTCTCTCCCCCTCACTATCTCTCTCTCTCTCAATAACTCTCTTCATCGGCCCCGACAGCATCAGCGATCCCTAGCCACGGCATTGCCCGAGGCCGCAACAGCCAACTCCACAAAAGCTGCGAGCCGCCGCTGCCGAGACACGGGTCCGAGCCAAATCAAGTTGCCGTGCCGCGCGTGTGTCGCGCGTTCGTGACGTTACAGCCACCGTACATCCCGGGGCATCTCCAGGCAAGTTCTTACTTGCTTTCATGCTATTCCGTATATATTACAAATCAGAATCGTAGATATATTCCATGTTTGCTTGATGTTATATATTGTCACAAAACTGTTCGATACTTATTCCCATAGAAAATCATTATCGTATTTGACGGAACTGGACATATTATATTTGCCCTTGTAGAGATGATTAACGTGTGCAAATTTCATTAGAAAATACGACTGTTAACAGTTAAAACGACTACCCCCAAGTTTAACCGTAAAGCTGAAATTCTATTGCACCTGAAAACCGTTAAATTCACCATAAATCATATATATATTAGAATGGTGCGTTCGAGGGCTCAAATCGAAGCCGACTCGATGAACTTTAACCATATACTAGTTTCCAGACAATCCTGTACTTAAACTGTGATGATATTCGGATCGGAGTGCGACTCTGGACTGCAGTCCGGAGCGACTCCAGTTATTGGTTGCTGTTCCACAATGGGTACCACAGGAATTACTTAACTCGTAGATTGCGGAACTCCGCTGTTTATTGTAGATAAACCTGTTAGCTAGACAACACAACTGGTTTCATTCTGCTTCGTTACCGTTTGATATTTTATCGGTAATTTAATATATGGGGACACATAACAGTCCTAGCAGATTCAGAATTGACATGTTAATATTAAACAGATTATAACTCCTAACGTACAGACGCGATTGAAGATCCGTTTATTGCGTTGAAAACTTTACTGAAAACCCTAGAATCCATCCAACTGTAGCGTCGCTAAATTATGATCCCAACTGGGGTTAAAATGCGTTGCGAAACGGACTTCTGATTCTGAAATTAGATTTCCAGCCGCGTGCGCTTAAAATGAAATGGTTATAACTATTGATCCTGGAACCCGATTGGCTCGAAACCAAATTAGATGGATAGCTAACTGAACATATTAATTATTACCTGTTTATCATTTCGCTAAATTATATACATATGTTTCATGATAAATCGTGCAAGTGATAGACTGTTGTTTTTATGATACCTGAGTTGCGTTTCTTATACTGTTCATGCATCATATCATACCTATATCATTGTAGTGATAACCTAGTGACATCGTGCATTTACCCAGTGATAGATTTTAGTGATGATTGTGGCAAGTACGTCAGTGTTCGTGTATTCGTGATTAAGTGAAAAGTGATACGTACTTGTGCACAATCAGTGACCCTATATTTCTATTGCATTGTCGACGTCTGTGGGATACGTGTACGTGTGACTATAAGTGGTATGGGACACTTATGGAAGCGCTTGCACGGGTGTCACAGATAAGGCATCCGACACTGCCATTTATCTTAGGTATTAGTCGGGACGTGCTTGATGGAGGCCCTGCCTCCAGTTCTCGTACAGACTTGTCACGGATCGATTAGTATTTAGGGTGATGGTTAGCGTTTGATGTAGACCACGGGGTGTGGGGTAGTTTAAGTGTGAGTTCAACAGAATCTCGGGAGTCCCATGCCGGCTTATATATTTAGGGAGTCATATGGAGATTTACAGGGTATGTGCTATATACACCGTGATACACTCGTTACATGCTGGGCCCGTGGTCCCTTGCCCTTGGGTTCTACCCTTGGGTGGAGGACACTCACGAGGGGTTGACTCTCACACTTGGACTGACGATAGGCTTATTGGCCTGTGCAGTGAGACTTAGAGACTGATAGGGTTACGGACATTTATATACCTCGTACTGTGTTGATATACTTGACATATCGTTATACTGCTTTACTGTTCCGCTGCATTGATCTCTGCTCAGTTATATTCATGTTGTCATTGATTTACTGTTATTCATATCCATTACCACTGTTAGAACTGTTACTTGACTATATACATTATATTGCTATTTGTGTCGCTCTGACGACCTGAGTATGCATGCTCAGTTTGATGAGAAGATTTAGCCTGGACCAGTGCATCACAGACTTCTTGACTTGCCTTCCCGAGTTATATTCATTTGTTCCACTTCAGGTCAGTCTTTACATTGTTTACTTCAGTTACTGCATTTCTCATTACCTGCGCATCGTTTACTGTTTACCATGATAAATTAGAAGCCGAAGTGACTACGGCAAGACTTTTCCTTGACCGTAGGAGCATGGCTGGCCTTGTCTACCCCTCGTATTCCGTATTATGGGAAGCGGGGCGTGACAATCTGTATTCTTTGAATTGATTATTTCCCTTATCTCTTTGCTTCACTCAGTTTTAATATTTTGAATTTAAACCTCGTTTTCGTTGCTAAATCTCGTCGTTCGTTTTGACTTCAGAATTATGGCCAAAGAAAATTTGCGAGTATATGGGAGACGTGACAACAATACTGCACTACTTGGAGTTATACGTGGCATGCTGGAGAGTCAACAGCAGCAGACCGAATTGCTACAAGGGGGCTTTCTTGCTTCTCAGCAGACCGCTACTGCGGCCCTGAACAAGGTGGCTGAGGTTCGTGAAGGTAGACGTCCGGGCAGAGTCGCCGATTTCAGGAGACTACAGCCGGCAGTTTTCACTGGCACAGGCGGACCACTGGATGCCGAGCAGTGGGTTGTCGACATGGGGAATTTACTGTCAGCCGTCCGGGTTCCTGAAGAGGACAAAGTGGATATAGTCAAGATTCAACTGCAGGATATTGCTAGAATTTAGTGGCTCGCAGAAGAGAACAGGTTGGAGAAACCGATTAAATAGACTGATTTCTCTACGTTTTTTCTTGAGAAATTCTTCCCTAAATCGGCCAGGATCGAAATGGAACAGCAATTTATCAATCTTCGTCAGAGAGATCACACAGTGGACGAGGTAGCGGCCGAGTTTATCCGACTCAGTCATTTTGCTCCTTCAATGGTAGCCCAGGAAGAGGATAAGGCTAGAAGATTCTTACAGTGTCTCACTCTGGAAATACAAGAGAAGTTAGCTTCACATGATCTGAGGACTTATTCAGAAGTATTAGATGCGGCCCGCAGAATTGAGACAGTTATGGATAAGAGGAAGAAACTTCAGAGTGGAAGATTCAAACGGCCCGTGAATCAAACTTCAGGGAGGATTCCAGTTAGACAGCATGGAGGAGTTCAGATGAAGCGTACCGCAACCCCACCACAACGGGAATCTACGGTTTGTGGATACTGTCGGATACCGGGACACATCGAGAGAAATTGCCGCCGCGCTAAGGGTCTATGTCTGATTTGTGGTGCTAGTGACCATCAGATTGGGAGTTGTCCAAGGAGAGCAGAGCGCAACCAACCTCAGAAAGGACTTGTCCCTCAGGAGCAACTTTTTGAGCAGAGGCGAGGAAACACAGGTCGTGGACATGGATGGGCCTTTACACTGACAGCTGAGCAGGCGGAAGCATCGGAGGATGTCGTTTCAGGTACCGTTCTAATTTGTTCTGTTCCTGCTAGAGCACTTTTCGATTCCGGAGCTTCGCATTGTTTTATGTCTTTGGATTTTGCCACAACACATTCTATTGCACACAAAACACTTACTGTTGGTTGGGACATTCACACTGGAAATGGGGTAGTTACCACCAACCTAGAGTGCAAGCTTTGTCCAGTTGTGATTTGCGGCAGAGAGCTTTTCGCAGATTTCCTGTTGATTGGGACCGGTAGTTATGATGTCGTCTTAGGAATGGATTGGTTGGGCACCTTTCATGCACATATTGATTGTCGGGCCAAAACTGTAAACTTTCGCATTCCTAACCACCCAGAGTTCGTGTTCATTGGAGGGAGCAAATCTCTGGGACCCATAAAGTTTAGAGCAAAGCCGACGTGCGACATACTGGCATCAATGGAGGTTGATATGAGTTCGGCACCGGTCGTAGTTCGGGAATTTTTGGATGTATTTCTTGAGGACTTACCCGGCTTACCCCCGCCTCGTGCTTTGGGGTTTTCGATAGAATTATTGCCAGGAACGGCACTAATTTCTAAGTCACCCTACAGGATGGCACCAGTTGAATTGGCGGAATTGAAGAAGCAGATAGAAGACCTCCTCAGCAAAGGATTCATTCGCCCGAGTACTTCTCCGTGGGGCGCTCCAGTTTTACTAGTAAAGAAGAAGGACAGCTCGTTGCGCATGTGCATCGACTACCGAGAGTTGAACCGGGTTACGATTAAAAACAAGTACCCTATACTTCGAATTGATGATTTGTTCGATCAATTATGTGGTGCTCGAGTGTTCTCTAAGTTGGATCTTCGGTCGGGGTATCATCAAGTTCGTGTTAAAGCGGAGGATGTATGCAAAACAGCCTTCAGAACTCGATACGGTCATTATGAATTCTTGGTAATGCCATTCGGTGTTACTAATGCCCCAGCCGTGTTCATGGATTTAATGAACCGAGTTTTCTCCCAGTACCTTGATCAGTTTGTCGTAGTTTTCATCGACGACATTCTTGTGTACTCCAAAAGCAAGGAGGAGCATGCCGAGCATTTGAGGATCGTGTTGCAAATACTGAGGCAAGAAAAGTTTTACGCCAAGCTTAGTAAATGCGAGTTTTGGCTTGAACAAGTTCAATTTTTGGGCCACATCATTTCTGGAGACGGTATATCAGTAGATCCGGCGAAGATTGAAGCAGTGATGGTTTGGCCAGCACCGAAGTCAGTAGCAGAGATTAGAAGTTTCTTGGGACTCACAAGCTACTACCGCAGATTTGTTAAAGATTTTGCACGAGCGGCTGAGCCACTGACAAGACTTACTCGAAAGGGGATACCATTCGTATGGTCAGAAGAGTGCAACCGAGCGTTCGAATTATTGAAGGAGAAACTCACAACCGCACCCATATTGACCGTACCAGATAGGACAGGAGGACTGGTGATTCATAGCGACGCTTCCGGTAAGGGGCTAGGCTGTGTCTTGATGCAACGTGGAAGTGTTGTCGCTTATGCCTCGCGTCAACTGAGGACGCACGAGAAGAATTACCCGACTCACGATTTAGAGTTGGCCGCTGTAATCTTTGCTTTGAAAATTTGGAGGCATTATCTTTTGGGAGAACGGGTGGAAATTTTTACGGACCATAAGAGCTTGAAATACGTATTCACGCAGAAGGAGCTAAATATGAGACAGCGTAGGTGGTTGGAGTTCATGGCTGATTATGATATCGATTTGAAATATCATCCCGGGAAAGTAAATGTGGTACCGGATGCTCTCAGTCGGAGACCAACAGCGATGTGGTTGACTGGCCAGATGGAACTCATTGATGAATTTCGAAGGCTCAATCTAGAAGTAGTAGAGCAGGGGACGCCCGGACAATATTGGCAACTACAGGTGCAGTCTTCGTTAGTTGATCGTATTAAAGCTGCACAGACTGGGGACCCGCAATTGCAGAAACTCCGCGGGTTAGTAGAGGCAGGATTGAGAACAGACTTATTGATACACGAAGATGGCTCTTTAAGATTCGGCAGTCGATTATGCGTGCCAAAGGGCGACGTTCGAGAGGAAGTGTTGAAGGAAGCACACAGTTCAGCTTATTCGGTGCACCCGGGTGGTACCAAGATGTATAGGGACATTAAACAACACTTTTGGTGGAATGGCATGAAGAGAGAGATTGCCCGCTATGTGTCGAAGTGCTTAGTGTGCCAGCAGGTGAAGGCCGAACATCAGCGAGTGGCCGGCCTATTGCAACCACTTCCCATTCCCCAGTGGAAGTGGGAACACATCACTATGGACTTCGTGACGGCCTTACCACGGAGTCCTAAGGGCAATAATGCTATTTGGGTTATCGTCGACCGTCTCACAAAGGCGGCCCATTTTCTACCCTTTCGAGTGGGACAATCGACGGAGACATTGGCAGAGAAGTATATGCAAGAGATCGTACGGTTGCATGGGGTGCCTATCACTATAGTATCGGACCGAGACACGAGATTCCTCTCACATTTCTGGAGAAGCCTACAAGAGAGTTTAGGCACTCGTCTTAGCTACAGCACAGCTTACCATCCACAGACTGACGGGCAGTCTGAACGTACGATACAGATACTAGAAGATATGTTGAGAGCCTGTATGCTAGATTTCAAGAGATCATGGGAGGATCATCTTCACTTGGTGGAATTCTCGTATAATAACAGCTATCAGGCGAGTATCCAGATGGCACCGTTCGAGGCACTTTACGGACGTAAATGTCGTTCTCCACTTTGCTGGGATGATGTGGGTGAGCGAAGATTATTGGGACCGGAGCTCATAACCCAAACAGTTGAGAAGGTCCAGTTGATCAGGGACCGTATCAAGACAGCACAGGATCGTCAGAAGAGCTGGGCAGATACTAGTCGAAGACCTCTCGAGTTTGGAGTAGGAGAGCATGCCTTCCTTAAGATTTCGCCGACTCGAGGAGTGATTAGATTCGGTAGTCGTGGGAAACTCAGTCCCCGATTTATTGGACCATTCGAGATTGTGGAACGCGTTGGGGCAGTGGCGTACAGATTGGCCTTACCACCTTCTTTGGCTGGTGTGCACGACGTATTCCATGTATCGCAGTTGCGTCGGTACGTTCGTGATGACAGTCATGTTCTCGATCACTCTGAATTAACCTTGAGCACCGATCTCTCGTATGAAGAGCAACCTACAGCCATTGTCGACCGTAAGGAGAAGGTTTTGAGAAACAAGATCATCCCTCTAGTCCTTGTATCTTGGGGCGGACGTTCTCGCGGGGAATCTACTTGGGAGCGCGAGGACACGATTCGTCAAAAGTACCCACACTTGTTTTCTTGATCTTGTAGTCGTCCTTCCAATTTCGAGGACGAAATTTTCTGTAAGGTGGGTAGGATGTAACAACCCTATTTGAATGCAATAAATCAAAAGTTTATCAAGATTCTTTCCCTAAATTTTTGAATTTTTATTTGGCCTCTAAAATATTTAATTTAGATTTTTCTCTGGAAACAATTTTGATATGGAAAATATTCAGTTTTTATATTATATGAATAATATCTTCTTAGCGACAGCAAAATAATATTCTTTCGTATCTGTTTACTGTTAAAATGAGAACGAGAAAATCTACACCGAATCTCTAAATGCAATCAATTAAAGATATGTATCCTTATAATATATTTATAAAAATATTTTATATATACAATAAAAAAATCTCTTTCTATCTCTCAATCTCACAACTTAATCTCTCTCTCTCTCATACGCGCACCCCTCTCTTTCCCCCGCTGCTCTCGTCCCTCACCCACGAAAACCCTAACCCTAGTCGTCGCCGCCGCAGCCGCAGATCCCGACCCCTCCTCTCGCCTCCATCAACGCGGCGACCCTCTCCTCCCTCCTTCGCCTTCGCCCTCGTCCTCATCCCACCGGCGCCGCCTCCATCCATCGTCGCCGCCACAAATCCCGACCCCCTTATCTCATCCCATCGCCCTTGCCCTTGTTCCCTTCGCACCACCATCTCCGACTCCACCACAACTTCCAGCCACCTGCACCAAACGCACGCTGTCGCCATCTCCCTCCGTCGCAGCCCGTGCCTTCACCTCGCAGCTGCTCCCCTCTCTCCTCCGACAGCGACGTCGCCTGCCCCACTACCTCACAGCTTTCCCATCGCCGGATCTGTGCACTCGACGCCTTCACGACTCGACTAGGACCCATCCAAACCCTAGCTTGATACCATCACCATCCTCTGTAAGTTTCCTTGATCCCTGTTCAAAAAAAAAAATAATTAACTAAAGTGATATGAAAACAGTGAACATTGAAAGAGGAATGGAAGATTTAAACTTTAGGTTGATGGGTTTGTTTATAAGTTATAAATATGTGTACATGGAGTTTATTTTGACAGTGAAATTATATTGGATGGTAGAATAAAACAGAGGACTTGAAGGAAGGAAAAATCAGAATTAAAACCCTAAGTTGATATAATTGCGTTTGATTGTGTGACCGTATTTATGAGAATAATTATAGTTTAATCGATGATAAATTTATCTAGGCGGAGCATATAACTCAAATCCCAAGTCGCACCTTAGCTGAGATCGTGCCTGCATTTTGTACATCTTTTTCCGTGATCGCTATCCTCAGGCAAGTACTCTTGCTCTTTTCATTTTGTCAATGCAACATCGGCAATTATCTAAATTAGTTCTTAACCTGTACAAGGTTGGATATTAGAGGAAAGATGTTTCTTTCACAATCATCTGTCCTTATCGTAACACTTGCTAATATATAATGCTGACTGCTGCTTGCTTTTCGTTATGTAATGCTATGACATGAATATTATGCACATGAATCCTTTTACATACTTTATACACATTCGAGACTCGTGTTGATTACATGTATAGAACATCTTGATTTGACATGCTTACTCGTGACCTTTATTATTTATTTTTCTTAAGTGAAATCATTAATTAGAGTGCTGGACTACATGCCATGACACCACTTTTCACCAGTTTCATTTTCATACAATTACCATACTGCAAGTTCCTATCTTTTCAGCATTCTTAATTAGTGATTTTAATATCTACCATAGTAACTATACATACGTGGGTGTTGGGGTAGTTTGAGTGTGCGCTGTACAACAGGATCTCAGGAGTCCCATGCCGGCAGCTCGTACCGGGCTATAGCGGTCACATGATTACAGCTCGTACCGGGCTATAGCGGTCACATGTTTACAGCTCGTACCGGGCTATAGCGGTCTCTTGTTCATTCCACAGTTGGGCCCGTGTTTCCTAGCCTTTGGGGTACCACTCTTGGGTTAGGAATACTCCTGCAGAGGTTGACGCACACACTCAAGCTTTCGATAGGATAGTTTACTTTTTAGTGGCCAGTTAGGTTATGACCCGATCCCTTACTTATATTTCATAGTGTTAGTGCATTTAATTAATTATATATATGCTTTCTTGTGCACAAGGCTTCACTTTTATATATTCTTGTTATTATGTCACACACACTTTATACGTTGAGTACTTGTTGGGATGTTCTGACATCCCTGAGATTTGCCATCTCAGGTTTAGAGGCAGATCTGCAGGCTGAGCAGGAACAGAGCGGCTATCAGGACTTTGCTGGAGATCAGTAATCGTAGGTTATTTTCCTTTACTTTCAACTCTTAGCATGTGCGCCCTTATGGGACGTTAGGACTTTTGTATCTCTTTCGGATCTTATTTTATTCCGAATCTTCTGTTTTTGGATCTTTAATTGCATCAATTATCTAGTGGACTCATTTTAGGATTTCTTGTGGTTTTATTGCAGCATGATTATTAGTATTATTTCTTTTGCTCTTGGATTTTATATTGACAGGTTAATCTAGACAGCCTTATGTGACTATGGAAGGACTTTTCCTTACCGTAGGTAGCATGGCTGGCCTTCGTCGCTTCCCGTACTTCATATTTTGGGATGCGGGACGTGACAGCCACAGTGACAAAAGGGTAAAACTGGAGGAGAGGGTCCTTAGAGTTTAGTTAGGATGTGGATGGGTCATGCAACCGAGCCCATTTTTTCTCATTTAGTTATTCATTTGGTTGTAAGTTGAGCGGCAACTCTAATTAACACAAGTGGAGTGGGTGGTAGGAATTAAAATGGGTCCAAACATTTGCTTTCGATGTTTCGTTAATCGAAAATATTAAACAAAACATGCTTTCAAAACATTGCAGCTCTTGTCCCTGAAAAACTCATACATACAAAAACATATATAAATTTCTACGAAAACACAATAAACTTGTACAAGAACCACAATAATTTTACTCCCAAATCATCCACTAACCGAGCACATAAAAAGCTCATGGTGAGCTATAAAGAAAAATTCTTAAAACAGAAAAAGAGGAAGGTTAAGCTCCCAGATACATGAACCATACTCCAAAAGCATTATGCATTGAACATTTACAGACAGCAGTTTCAGCTTATAGACCAAAGGAAAGGCTATATCCTAGACTACTAGATTACAAGTTAAGCATGGCCTCAACCACGAGCGCCAAAGCCGCGGCCTCTCCCGTAGTAGGAGCAGGCCTCACCACGAAACCCCCGTCCTCCGCCTCGATTTGGGCGGTGTCTTGCAAGATTGCCAAAAGTCTGCAGAAGACCAATTAATTAGGGTTTTTATGCTTGGCTTGATTTCACTAGATGAGCAAAAACTGCACCATTTACATTAAACTGCCAAAAACTTCATAAGTTACAGTTTACATCCGAAAATTTCAATATTTACTATAACAGAGTTTTACAGGTTCTGTTAATGCCATTATGGTAATATAGTATATATAAGGTAATAAGGGTATACTTTCCTGAAACACGGGTGTTGTCAATATGAAATTTTTGGTAGTAAATTGTAATTACCAAGTTTTTTTATAGTTTGGTGAAACAATGTGTAGATTCTAGTTTCCTAAAATAAGAGAAACTATAAATTCCTCAACAAAAAAAAATGTATAGATTCTAGTAATGTAGTGAAACTACGCCTATAAATTTTGATGAGCTGAGATCAATGCTAGGGTTTTAGTTTGCCATACCTCAGTGTTTATTTTTTTCTGCTCTGAGTACTTCGTTCTCCTGCCTCTTGATTCTCGATCAAGGGTGTTGGAAGAAAGGGTGTCGAAGAAGTCATCCTTCACATAGACAGGCTTTAAGAGAGGAAAAAGAAACCGATCAGGGCACCAAAAAAACGAGGAAAGTTTATGATGTTATATATGTCTAGTTAGGTTAGCAATCAGTAACAGCCTTGATTTTGATGATTTTTACCCTCATCAACATGACTATAGGTATGAAGCAGAACTCCTAACAAAACTTCAATGCAAGCATGCCAAATTACTGCAGAGTGCAGGCATTATGTGGCATTGTCATTATGCATAGAGGACCATTTAGCTACAGATACCTACATACAAGTTTATTCAAACAAGATGCAACATCCACAATTTCCTATAGACTAGAAAGGAATACGTGCATGAAAGCTTCCTCGTTTTTTTCCTGCAGAGCGATGTCACAATCTGTTTTCAAATGCAAGCACTTTGTCTCATACTTAAACAGTTTGTTTCTTCTATCTGCAAATATTTTTATCCCAATATAGGTCTAATATTCTAGCATTTTCTTGCAACCTGGTCACTAGCATTTGCATATTTAATACTTAACCAGGAGATATTTTTGGGAAGATAGTAAAGGAAGAAAAACAAATGGCTGTTAAGTAGAGGCAACATGCAGATTTTGAAAAAGATGGGAAAACCGATACGGAGGTTACTGGATAGAGAATAAAGTGGGTAAAGATGTAAGGTGACAAGGTTTGCCACAGGATATTATACAAGTCATAGTATAAGTCCGTGTACAAGTAAAAAAACACATTCACAATGGAGAACTTTGTACCTTGATATCAGGCTTATGCATTTCAGCCTCGTCGCCCTCCAGATTATCATCTGCGTTGTTGTCATCTTCGTCTCCTTCTCTGTCATGCGACGGGGACATACTTTTACCAAGATGCCCCCAAACCTCATCCTTGTAGAATTTCTCATTCATTGCCATGAAGTCAAAGTCTTCGGTAAACTTGGTGGCAGGCCTTGTATACTGACAATAAAAATATACAAATCAACAGACGAGCATTGAACTTATCCTTCAGTGCTTTATAACATTACAATGGAACATAGCAAAAAGTTATTCACTAATGCTTTGTATGGACGCAGAATTTATATTTTAGGCTTGTGAAAATATGCCAATACAATGTTAATACGGAATATTCAAAGGAAGCTAACAAACAAATGAAAAGGCGTGTAGAGCAAGTAAAGAAAAATATGAAGGCTTGTACTTTGACGGCGATTGATAAAAGAAATAAGGCAAAAGGAGTTAACAACCAACCACAAAAAATTGGAACTGATGGATTTTAGTGCGTTGTTGTTCCCCCACCCACCCACACCCTTTTTTTGAATTAGCTATAATAGGTCTATTGAGATTTTGCTCTTGTGCATCTTAGCATTCACAAGCTTTCCTTAACAGTTTTAAAAATCATATAGCCCACACACACTATTAAAGAAAATTCTTATCAATTTTTTACATTTCTCCAATCGCATACAGGGAATTCAGGTTAAGAGAATAAGTACCCCATTCGCTCGTCCCCTTCCTCTTCCACACCCTCTATTGTAGTGATGAGTTTGCATATCAGCTCCATTTGGCTGAAAATGAACCGCCGATATCAAAATCATGATCACACACAAATTAATCTAAAAATGACATCAGCTTGAATAAATCTATTAGCAGAACTTGATAATACGGATCATACACAAAATTTCCCCCATTTCCAACCTAATTTTATCAACTTTCATATTATCAAATATACTTCCTGCATTTCTTTTCTTCCGGTGATTTATATATGTTTGTTCACAGATATAAGGTGAAAGGAAGGAATTGGTGTAAGAAAGAAAGAAGATGTACAAAAAGACTGTCCACTTATAGTTTTCCTTCACTGATTTATATAATTTCCTTCATGCCAGATAGATATGAATGGGGGAAGATCGATATATGCTAAGCAAGAAGACCGTATTGCGGTTTTGTTGGCGTTGTGTGATTTACAAGAAAAGAATAATTGTCAAAGCAAGTAAGGACTTACTGCAAGTCCTTATAGGGGCCCTAATACGTTCTAGAGAGTCAATCTTTTTCTTTAAAGTAATTCATCATTGAGGAGAAGTAATATCAAAGCAGCATATAGAGTTAAGTTGGTCCTAGAATAAGTTATGGAGCCACCATACGAAATAAGAGAGCTTTAGCCAGACAGTTAAGTCACTGTCTAAAGTTATGGAGACACCATACGAAATAAGAGAGCTTTCGCCAGACAGTTAAGTTACTGTCTACACATTAAAAGAAAAGGGAGAAAAAAGACCGGGTCACAACTCTTCTTTTCTTAGGGTGAGTTACAGTATGCTTATCTAATGATGTATCAATAATATTTTACTTATATAATATAGATTAGTAGAATTAATCTATAATAATCCCATGGTTTTCCTAAAGACAAAGTTTGGCATGTATTTTCCAAATTGCTTAAATGGCTGCACAAACAATAAACAATCATCTGGCATAGTTGACCATTTAAGCAATTCGGTATAAAACTATACCAGCTGGTTAGCTAGCCTAATTACATGGTTAAACATTTTACGTGCTTATCAATTGAACAAAAATAAATTCAGATCAGCCATTGAATATCAAGAAAATGGTCAAATGGATACAGCACATTTGAGTCAATCAGTATAACAGGACCTACACCAGCAAACCTTCTGATGAGTCGGTTTAGGTAATGGCAGTATTGACTCGTTCATCTTTGCAGGAACATCGACGGGTGATTCTGATAGAGATGGTTTTTTCTTTGCTTCCTGTGGTTTAACCTCAACATCTTTATTGCTCATTTCCAATGGCTGTGATGAAAGAGGAGTTGTCGAAGGGCCTACCGGCAACAATTGTTCAGAAGCCACTAAAGGGACTACTGGATCAACTATATTCGAACTAGAAGAGCCAATGACTGATGGTGTAGCCTGAGATACTGTTTGGTAATCCAAAGTTGGAGCAGGAATTTCTGTTGGTTTGCTGCTAACAATTGAAGGTATATTTTGAGTGGTCGTCGGAGATATTATATTTGGCATTGGACTCGTCGTTTTTTCAGAAGCTAACAAACTTGTTTGGGTAGGTGCTACGGTTGAGGGCAATATACTAGAGCTTAAACTCTGAGTTATGGCAGCCTGAAATAAATCTGGAGGCAACTCTGGCAAGCTGGGCGTGTTCCCTGCAGGATACTGAGCTATAGGCAACCCGGGTGGTGGGCGGAGAAAAGGAGTCTGCTGAAGATGAGTAAGGGCACCTGAAGGTGCATAATGCCCTGGCCAGTATATTGGAGGAGCTGATGTGGGGCCCCACGACCCTATGTTTCCTCCAGGTTGATATAGAGGTAAGCCGCTTTGGAAAGTTGGCCTTTGAAGTCCCAAATGAGGTGTGTTTGAGTTAAGATCTGGAATGGCTCCATTTCCGACAGATGGCAAGCTAGTCGATGTAGATGCAGGATGAGAATAGTGTGACTGCATGAAATTGAAGGAGTACATATAGGAGAACTAAACGTGATGGAAGTTATGTCAAGGGGTGTCCAGGTTTACTTGAATGATGGCAGGATCGTTGGGAATGGAAGGACTTTGAACAGGTGGTGGTGCCTTAACCTGTAGATCCTGTAAACAGAGTGCAAGAATTATATCAATAATGGAAGTTCTAGCAGAAAACAGTCTCGATCAACATCTAATAATAATGAAAATAGTGAAGTAAATTGAGTATCGAAAAGGGACATTTTAAAAAATTGATACGCAATGATAATATTTTGTAGCACATATAGAAAGCAGAATGACCATACAATCTTTGGTCTACATAATATTTTGAAGATCATAACTACAAGCAATATTTATGTTTGGATGGTGTTTGGTATGGGTTTTGGTTTCATTGTGTCTCAAAGTTGAATGTTCCTTATAACAAAGCTATGGTTAGGTTCTTATGAAACAGTAAAAACAATGCTTCGTAACGCGATAAAAAGATTAAATAAAAGCAAACTGTGTTTGATCACTCTTAGCATGCTTCTTTCTTTTATATGCTATCCAAGGTGCAAACCTAAAACAATTTCGTTGTAAAAAAGTAAAATATAGAACCACAAGCACATCTCTTTCCAATAGCGAGTTGATAACCCACACATTAATATTTAATTTCTATTGCAATGCACTGCCAATTCCCAACTCTTGGTGTGCAAAGTTGTAAGGATCTTGCAGCTAGGTTGGACTTTAAAAGGTCTAACCTTCTAATGAATGGAAATAAAGAAAAATAAATTTTGCATTTGATACTTAGATGCCTGACCAGAACATAAAATTAAAACGCACAGGTGATCCCTTGGCAGGAATAATGGCGAAGTTCAAGAATCACTTATGCATATTGCAAGGAGTAGACTCTTAAGGATATATCTAGGAAATGATAGAAATGTTGGTGCAGCAAAGCAAACTAATCAATTGCCGCAATCAGACGTATTACTAGAAATGGCAATAAATGAATCCCTATTGCTAAATATCTTATTCAAATGATAGGTAATCTAGTCTGGCCTTCTCTAACAATGGGGAATTGGCCAATCTTTCATGATAAATAATCCACTAACAAGTAAGCCCCCTCTCCAATCTACACATCCTATTTGCAGGATAATAGTTTGTTTCCACACTCCAAACTCTTCTACAAACAAATAATTTTACCCTTGAAAAAGACAAGCATGAGGACAACTGAGCATAATCCAATATAATTAGAGAACTTCTATCATCCCAAGAGATTAAAAAAGAACTTAATATGGCAACACCAAACTTATCATTTTACAGATTCAAATCTTGTGTTATAAGGAGCAACATGTCTATAAAGATCACTCACAGATACGTACCTTCTTTATGCTATAAAGCATTATGTTTATAGGTGCTCTTTTCATTTTGAAACTAGAAAGAAAGATCTAAACATAAGAATATGGCATAGAGGAAGAACAAAGTGAAGAACTAAAAGTTAGTGTAACAATTAAAAAAAAAGGTAAGAAAAATTGGGGAATAATAAGCGGCTTATGCACAAAGCAGGTGGTTGGTATTTTATTTTATTTTTAAAAAAAAGTAGGGACTGGGGTCAGGTTGATGAACAGACTAACCATACATGTTTGTGGTTAGTGATGTCCTGCACATACAGAACAAATGACCTAAACAAGAGAATACGGCATAGAGGAAAGGAAAAAGTGAACAACTAAGTGTAACAATCAAAAAAGAAATATAAAGGGAAATAATAAGCGGCTTATGCACAAAGCAGGTGACTGGTATTTTAATTTATATATTTTTTTAAAAAATAGCAGGGACTGGGGTCAGATTGATGAACATATCATGATTGTGGTTAATGATGAGCATATGTTGAACAAGCTTGTATCCTAATCTGCTTTTAAACCCTTGAGAACATTCCTTTGATGATAACAGATTAGCATCCTTCTAGCAATATTATGAGAATATATGTTTCAGAAAATTTCCTTACAAAAGACCCACAGGATTTTGAATTTTCTGAAAACCGGTTGATAGAAGAGTGCGATAGAAGCATGATATTGAGTCGTTTAGGATAACAATATAGAATGTGAATAGCTATATATTACCCATAATCATTATTATGGCTGTTATCAAAATCTTAACCAGAGTGAAACCAATCATGACAAGCGTCAAGCTTCTACAGTTGTGGTGTCAAATTTTTTTCCTCTAAAAAAACACTTACGATCTAGGCTACATTTGCTGCATGTAATGATTGCCATCTGAGGGAGTAATTTTCTTGTGTACCTTGATATCAGTTCCCCGAAATAGTATATATTCATATATTTTGTCGTTGGCAGGAATTTGTGGACTATCCTTCTTTCGTCCTTCAGTTCCAAATGATTGAACTGCAGGGAAAACAAAATGAGTGAGGTGGAGCACAATGTCTATTGTAACTTGCAAGAAATCTCTAAAACACAATAGAAAACATAGGGGAAAACTATAATCGGCATGATTCACCCAATCTAATAGGCAAAACAAAAGTAATTTCAATTATATTCGGAAAAGTAACACATAATCTATAGAGCAATTATCAGGCTATATGTTAGGAATCTTTTAGCCTATAGTCCTGGTTTCCCTTCGCTAGTTGTGGAAAGAACTATTATTCTAAAATTAAGAGGACGTTGGACCGAAATCTGCACAAAGAAGAAAGGGGTGGGGAGAATGAATATAGCATGAAAACAGTAGGAAGGTAACTGGAGCTCAAAAAAACCTAACAGATTCTTTGCTGTCTAGTAGTGCCGCTTGCATTTTTAATTTCAAAAAGCATAATAATACAACGGAGGTAAGGACTAAAGTTGTGTTGCAAGGTGAAACTACCACATCTGGATATTGTGCATTTTCTAGATAAAGTAAAGTAGATGTATTATCTGATACACAACTACTGGTGTAAAACCTAGTGGGCCCACCAGTATGTATAATCTTGTGATTAGATTCAAAACTCTGAGTGTAAAAGCTTTAGATTTTTCTAAATTCCACATTATTCAATCTGTACATACTATATTCAAGATGTCAAACTATAGCTGGCTTGAGAAGGATATTTGTTTTTAGTTCTTTGTCAAAGCACAAAATATTAGGAGCATGTATAACCATGAAAAAAAATGGATAGGTCCTTAGCCCAAACCAATTCTCTTAAATACCCATCACAGAATTAATTACCATTCGAACGGTTTGTGACCTGAGTATTGGATTTCTCATATCTTCTCTTCGGATTACAAAATGAATTTTAGAATTCACTTTGTTATTACTTAAAGGGATATTTCGATATTATTAATCTTGGCTAACCCCGGAAAGAATATACAAAACTCACTTAAATTTTTTTATCTTCTCTCAACCGAGTAGATAAGGTGTAATTGGATATATGCTATCCGTTGAGAATGTGGTTAACATTTAGTCTCACATTGGAAAAACTATGGAATGCATGAGACAGAACATGGAAAAAAGTGTCTCACCTTATTATCTTTAGGAGCGGATCAAATGCAAGTCAAATAGACTTTTTTCTGACGAGAATGATAGATAGAGATTGTTGTATCGCCTGTAAGGTAGTGCCAGATGAGAGTGTAACCACTCAACATAGACTTTTAGTTCTAAATTTTTGATTTAGAAGAGCAGCTATGAAGATTAGACGCAAGGGAGAGCCTATAATTAAATGGTGTCGATTGAAGGAAGGTAACCAAAAGGCTTTTATAGATGTAGTTCAAGAGGTGGATTGGCAATCTGAAGATGATTCGGACAGAACACGGAACAAAATGGTCGGTTGTATCAAGAGGACAGCTAGAGATCTATTTGGTGAGTCGAGAGGTTGTGCTCCACTATCTAAGGACACATCACGGTGGAATGAAGAAGTAAAGGCTGCTATTAAAATTAAGAGAGATTTTTATAAAGATTTGAAGAGAAACAGAGATGCGGAGAGATTTGAGAAGTATAAAATGGCTAAAAAGGAAGTTAAGAAAGCTGTTCGGGAAGTTAAAACTAAGATCTACAAGTAGGTGTACGAGAAGTTGGACACTGAGTAGGCTGAAAATGATATATATTGAATTGCTCGGATGCAGAAAAGGAACACCAGAGATTTATGTGCGGTGAAGTGTATCAAAGACGAAGATCAGAAGGTTTTAGTTCGAGATGAGAATATCAAGAAAATGTGAAGAGATTATTTTGCCAAATTGTTTAATACGAGATATACTAAGAATTTGGATGGACTTGTGATTCAATCTCAAGATATAAACCGTGATTTCATGCGTAAAATAAGACTACCTGAGGTTAAACAAGTTTTGAAGAGAATGAGATGCAGAAAAGCGGTTGGTCCAGACGGAATTCCTATCGAGATTTGGAGATGCTTAAGAGAAATAGGCGTTAAAATGGCTGATATATCTGTTTAATAAGATTTGGCAGACCAAAAAGATACCAAATAAATGAAGGAAAAGTTCCCAGGGTGGTGTTCAAAGTTGCTCAAATTACCGTGGAATAAAACTTATCTGTCACACCATGAAACTTTAGGAGAGGGTGATTGAACACAGACTAAGAAAGGATGTTAAGATAACACAGAATCAGTTTGGGTTCATGCCTGAACGATCGACGACAGAGGCTATTCATTTGTTTCGTCAACTTGTCGAGCGTTTTCAAAAAAGGAAAAGAGATTTGCATATGATATTTTATTAATTTAGAAAAAGCGTACGACAAGGTACCTAAAAAGATATTATGAGGGACAATGACGAAGGGGGTCTCCGTCAAGTACATCGACATAATCGAGGACATGTACGATGTAGTGGCAAATTTCAGAACTTACGGCGGCCTAACGAGTGATTTTCCGATTACAAATGGTTTACATCAAAAATCTGCATTAAGTCCATTCCTGTTTACCATCGTGATGAATGAGCTTTACTAGAACTATCCAAAATGAGGTACCTTGGTGTATGCTATTCGCTGATGATATTATTCCAATAAAAGAGACGAAAGCAGGGGTTAATGCCAAATTGGAGTTATGGAGGCAAACGTTGGAACCTCGGGGGTTCAGATTGAGCACGTCCAAGATAGCATATATGCATTGCAAATTTAACAAACAGAGAAGTCAAAACCATATTGATATAACATTGGAAGGACAAGAGATATCACCGAGCGATCAGTTTAGACATCTAGATTCCATCATCCAAAAGGATGAGAAGATTGATAGCGATATTAATCAAGGATCCAAGCTGGTTGGTTGAAATGGAGTGCAACAGGGATTTTGTGTGATCGTAACTTTCCGTTAAAATTGAAAGGGAAGTTTTATCGGAGCACTATTCGGCCTATATTATTATATGGTACAGAATGCTGGGCTCTTAAGAAGCATCATACACAGAAGATGCACGTAGCGGAGATACGCATGCTTCGTTGGATGTGTGGTAACACTAGAAAAAAAGGTACGAAATGAGGATATTCGTGCAAAAGTTGGTGTAGCACCTGTGGAGGAGAAGATGAGGAAAAACCGATTAAGATGGTTTGGTCATGTGCGACGCAGACCTATGGAAGCACCGGTTCGACGAATGGATACTCTTGATATAGGCAATGCCAAAAGAGCGAAAGAGACCGACAAAAACATGGATGAAGGTGATACGAAAAGATATGGTTGCCAAAGCCCTCAATGAAAGTATTTTGTTCGATAGGAATGAGTGGAAGTGGAGGATTCATGTGCTGGACCCGGCGTAATTCTCATGTTGGTTAATGTAGCCTACCCCATATGCTTGGGATAAAAGGCTCAGTTGTTGTTTCTAAATTATCGTAAAGTGTTTGTTTTAAATGCTCCAAATTGTTTTTTACTTCACATTTGTTAATTTTTTAAATATTACACCATTGTTAATTTTAGGAAAGAGATGGAGCAAAAAATGCCAAAATGGACTCTTTGGTAATCAATTTTACTATAATTTTCAAGATTTATATCAATTAATTTGGTAATAATCTTGAGTTCCAACATTTATGAAGGCTACAGGCGGTTGACACGAAAATATAATCTCACCAAAACTTACCCTTCGGGCTAATCCTTAATATATAATGTATATTCTGTTAAAACTTGAGCTTTTTATAGATCCCAATTACGTGGGGTGTCAATTAGAAAGTAAAAGGTTTGAACTAGACAACTAATCAAAAAAGGCATGCATAATGATGCATATTAAAACTTTAAGCCATTTTCAAATGATCAGTTGTCAGCTTGATATCAACCCTTGCCAAATCCTTTACTTCATGAATGTATAGCGGTGGTCAATGTTTTAAAAGGCATGCAGAAGAGTCGCATTGCACTGCATTAGACTGCTTAGTCGAAACTTATATTACCCTTGTGTTCTTATTGTATACTCTCTTTATTTGTTTATTAGAATGTAATATATAATAAATTGGAGTTGTTTTAGCACTATTAAACGCCGCTACCATAAGAGCCTTCTACCATCGACTTCGAGAGCCATCGCCGATTTCGAGAGCCATGAGGGCTAGCGACATGCCGTCGACTTCGAAGTTCTCTACGTCGATCTCGGTCCAAGATTTCCACTTTGATCTCAACTTCAAATTTCGATCTTGTTTTCAGATGTGATTTTTAACTTTAAACTCACCTTTGAGTTTGAGCTCCAACCATGACGCCGCCGCCTTCGAGTTTCAAGAATTTGACGACAATGTTTTTTTCCTTTTTTGTGACTTAAAATTAAAGAGAGACTCGGGTTAGACAATTAATTTACTATTTAATTAAAAAATTTGGATCTTTGAAAAATTGGCAGAATTTAATTCATTGCCAGCTTACATTTAATTGTGAACATCTTGAAAAATGTTTATTTAAACGGCATCTATAAGTGATTAAAAAACCAAAATAGTTAACAATCAAATTAGTATTAATGTTCAATAAATAAGCATTAAAAATAACAAAATTAACTTAAAATGCCGCTAAATCAATGTCAATGCGGATTGAGCGGCCATCTATGCGGCCAGACCTTTTGGCCGCACCACTTTTTTGCCGCTTTTTAATCACTGGCAGTGGTTAGTTTAATAGAGAAAATCTTCATATGATAACAATATGATGAAAATGATGGTTAGACAGTTAGGTCATGAAATTGTTGAGAATGACATGTAATTATTTTATTTTGTAATACGTTTCTAAAGTTTGCGGTAGTGTTTTCAATTATACTTATTCGATTATACTGTAAATTTGAGTATGGAATATCTTGTGTGATAGTTATGTCAAGTATATTTTCGGAAAAAACCTATGATAATCATCCAATAGCTTCCGTCTAAATTTTGCTTGAATTATCAACTCTTTAATCTAAGTAGTTGAAAAATTGAATGTGTTTTCTTTCTTTATTATAATGATGTAGACAACTTAATTAAGTTTTGTTATAATAATACATGCTTAATTCAAAAAAAAACCAAACCTTTAAGCTAAAGTACGAGAAACTCCAAAAAATTTCAAAATTATGAAAAACTACCTTGGTACAATTTTTTTTCCAGTTTTTTGACAGTTTCGTGCAATTTATTGCCGATGTTGCACCTTATTTTTGGTAGTTTTTCGTTTTTGAAAGTTGTAGTTTCTTGTATATTTTGAAAGTTTTGTGGTAATTTCTTGTGTATTTTAAAAGTTTTTGGGGCTTTTTCGTAGTTTAGCTAAAATGTTTGGATTTTTTTGGAATTAAGCCAATAATATAATATAAGATAGCAATTTACTTATGATGTTATATTAGAGCATGCATGACCCAAATTTTTTGACCTTGCATTACGACCTATGAAGAATGAACACTTGTAAATGCCTCACAAATCGTCCCCGATCGCGTATCGGAGTCCGATACTCTAAAAAACTCTCAGATTCTTTCGGATTCGCTAGGACTTCTAAATGTCTCATCAACCTCTTATATCGATACATGTTGTCTTTCTCTTGAAAATTAAGGCTCTTGGAAATTTAAAAGTACATTGAAAATCTAATACAATGCCATTATTTATTTTATTATTATATATTTATACTTAATATATATTTATATTTATTTAATGAAAAATCAATATAAAAACGTATCTTGTATCCTAAGTTTTTAGGAAATTGTGAATCTATATCCTATCGTATCCCGTATCCGTATTCTAACCGTGCTACATAGATTACGACATATAAACGAGCATATAATTAGTAATAGGTATTATGATGCATTCTTTTCAATTCTAGTTTATTTCTAAGATTTTTTATCCTAATATTTATGGAATTTTCTTGAGTTCTTTGCTTTAGAAATAAGTTTACATTTTCTTTTTCCACCTATGAGTTTTCTCAGAAAGTACTTTTAATTTATGATTGCTGCATTTGATTTTCATACAATTCTATTCAGAAGTCAACAATTTTGGGAATTCATATTTTCTAATTTTGAGAAACTTTGGCTTCCATATGGAAATTAGTAATTATTAATGTACATTTGGAATCATAAACAATTATGCTTTTTTCGGTGTTGGTGTTCTAGTAAAAAGTTTTCTTTATCTCTATCTTATGTTGGTATTCCAAATATTAATTATGTCTCTGCTTTTATAAAGCAAACTCCATATGAATTCATCATGTAATCTACTGAAAGGTCTATGCTTATTTAGAAACTGCATATAAAAAAATAAAACTTCCCAAATGAATTCTCTCACTTTAAGCTATCCATACATTAACTTCTTTTTTTCAAATTTCAAATTTCCATCCCTCGTGCGTCCGTCCCTCTCCAAATCTATCCACATCATCATTTATCAGTTGTTTTAATTTCAACCATCATGTTCGCCATCCCCTCTTTCTCGCACACAAAAAATGTATTAACTACTGATATTCTTCATGTGCATTGCACGCGCAACAAACTAGCACAGTTTAATGTATACTATATTTTTACCGTTACGCTATACATAAAATTATCGCACTTTTCTTACGATACAACATGAGGGTTTTTTAATAGTGCATGTTGATCGCACGCCTTTGGCGTGTCGGATGTTCAAAGAATTAAAGTGTAACCGCGATCAGGACGGTGTCGCTTTGTAGCTAGCCGGTTGAGCACGGGTCGGTCCACAGGGAGATGGTGGTATTTTACCTTCTTGTCTTAGACGAGTCAATTAAAGAATTTGTATGAGTTTGATTCTAACCTATGTGTTTATTTGCAAGTATAAAGTTGTTAAGAAAAATACGAGATTGTAAGCTAAGAAATCCGTACTCAAAACCTTTGAGCCGAGTCTTGACCAATTGAAGCTAGACAATCGGCAACAACGTGGATTAGGGGATTTAAGCGCGGTATTCGTGGAATCCGGCTTATTTACCCTTGTCCTTCCGTTCTTGTCTCTTGTTTTCGCCTCCGGCCAAACCGAACGCAACCGGTCGCGGTTAGGAATCACCGTTACCTTGTCAGGGTACGGTGCCTAACGGAGCGCTTGCGTATGGTTTGGACGGAGTTCAATGGAAAATAACGGGAAAAGGAATGAGGCAAAGAATTGTTAACTTACAATATCATATGATTCTTAACAACAATAAATACAACATTCACAAAATGAACAAAAAGAGAACAAAAAGAAAAGAACAAAGAAAAGAAAAGATACAAGTATTTAAAGTGCATGAATAAAATTGCAAGTAATAAAAGCAGGAATGAAAAATGCAAGTAATAAATAAGCAAATAAAAAGAACACGGAAGTAGAACCCAAGCCAAGCATGTGCTCAATAACCAACCCTTAAACTTGCAAGCTCAATGAAGAGGTTGCAAGATCAAGGGAAGGGTAGAGAACGCATGTGAAGTGAAGAACTAGTCCCGTGAGAAAATACGACCCTTGAGATCAATAACTAACCCTTACCCATTCAAGCTCAATGAAGAGGTTGAATGAGCAAGAGAAAGCAAGAATCTCAAGGGGGAGCAAGCTAACAAGAAAGATAAAAAACCATCATCTTCATTAATCTTCCACTCAAAAAGCTCTCACTACAATTTTAATGGAGAAAGAATGAAGAAGAGGAAGAAGAAGAACAAAACTACACAAAAAAGAAGAACAAAGAAAGCTCCCCTTGGCTTTGCTCAGATCTGCTGTATTTATAGGCAGGAGAATGGAGTTCTAGGGCAACCAGCAGACCCCAAATGAAATGCCCAAAATGCCCCAGAAAAACGACAAAAGGAGGCCACAGTACGGCCGCGGATCCGCCGCCTATAGCCCCCTATGGCCGCGGATCCGCGCCCCTACTGTGGGTTTAGGGTGTGGGCTTCTGAGTGTTTTCCTGGTCTCCTGTCCCCTCTTGTCTGGTACATGTATTTTCTGATAATTTCTTCCAGAATATCAGCAGAATTCATAGTCCAAGATTGTTATCTTTTCTTCACTTTTGACTTTATCTCTCTTGAGCTCCGCGCACCCATTGATTCTTGTGCAGCCCCTCTCGTGCTCCGTGCTTGTCCGAGACACGAATGACTGCTGTCATAAGTCTTGTCCCTGGAACCGGTACGCAGCACCGGACGGATATGGATGACCGGAACCCGGCTTTTATCTGTTGTCAACAGATGTTCTGTATTTGGTGTAACTGTGGAGATTTTGTCATGATTTGCAATATTTGGACTGAAAACCTGTACTCTGTAAATATGTAACAAACACAGATCAAAAGCACCTACCTATAAACACACGAGCGTAAGAATGGGCGGTATAAAATGCAGTATTCTGTTGTGAACAAATACCCCCAAACTTAACTTTTGCTCGTCCCGAGCAAAACCAATTATTCACAAAAATAAAATCCTAACCGGACTTTCGCAGGGAACGCGATTGCAACAAGCCGTTAAACCTCTAGGTGTCCCTAGTAGGAGGAGTGTTGTCTCCTGAGGGTTTTCAGCGGATACTACCCACAAAATCCGGTCAAGCTAGTTTTGTAAAATAACTAAGATTCAAACCCCTAAAGTTTTGTTTCAGAAAATAACAATTCTATAATCCTAAGTCTAGACTATCGAACCTTTAGTTTTCACACCTCGCTTCTTATTTAACTACAGGTTTTATATGTCTTTACGTGCAGTGCAAAATAGTGTCGTTAAGTTCCCGAAAGGTCGAATAAAGTCATTATGTCACACAATAAAGCCCAGATAACAATTTTAAAAGGATCACATAAGTTTTATAACGAGTTAAGCATTTTTCAAGTTTCGTTTTCCAGTAAAGTTTCAACTTCAGAATTTCTATCTTCCCTAACAGGAAACTAGGTCTTATTCTTCACTCCACCTTTTTCTTGTTTTCATTTCATACACACCTCTGTGAACGTGCAATAGTCTTTATCATAGAGTAAAACCTTCATATCTCCGTTAAATTTTTTTTTTAAAAGCCTGTCTTTTATCAAGATTATTCTCACACAAAGAACCGTTAGGAATTTTAACTCGGAGAGAACACTTGCTTGACTTTGTTTTTATCTGGACTTTCTAGGCTTCTTAGCGAGCTTTGGGCCAATGCACCCAAACCAGTTGGTTTTAGGGCATTAGGTGTAGAAACACCCCAGCGGACTTTAATTACTCAAGTTACCTAGGTCCAAAAACAAAAGACAGTTTGGCGTGAAAAACATGATGATTCAATACGAACGGAGATATAACCGGTAGTTCAATTATTTTTTGGATAAAAGACGTGTTTAGTGGGTTCGGTGTGTAATCATTCCAATCAAGTTTCAGATGGGTTATTTTTCAGACTTAGTTCCAATTAAGGTATCAATAACATTCCTTCATATTCACTCACTTCATAAACTATTCTTGATATATTACTTATTTCAGAACAAACCTATTTGATCCTCAGAAAATCATTTATCTATTTAAAAGTTTTTAAACATAAAAGACTTGTCATCTAATTTCCAAGACTCACAACACGTGTAGTGTGATGTAAAGACGTATATCAGTTATAGTTAACTTCAAAGGAGAGTTATTTTTCAGGTTTTCAAAATCTAAACATAGGATTTAGTTATTTCTATCTTTTCAAACAAAAACCGTCGAATGTTGAATCAGAGTTCTTCCACAAGCTAACTTGACAAAAAAAGTTTTTATATTTTTAGAAAATTTTCAGATTTTTATGGATTTTATGGATTTAATATGCAGATGCAAAATATACACATGAATGCGAATGAAGAAAGCTTACCGAGCACACCCCCAAACTTAAACTTGACAGTGCCCTCACTGTCAGGCTATACCAAGAGGGTCAAAATTGCCGGCGCTTCCTAAAAACAAATTATATACAAAACAAAAAAAAGGAAAACCAAAAATATATACAAAAAAATGTCCCCCCCAAACTTAAGTAAAACAGTGTTTCCACTGTTAAGCGTTGAAATTCAGGATTAGGGGGGAAAGAACAGTATCCATCTATACAAGGCCTTACACAGGCCAAAAGTTAACACCAACCATTCAAAGATTTTATCATGGTAAAGCAGTGGTTGGTGAAAGAAGGTGAAGAGGAAAGAGATGGAAAATACGCGAGACCGCTTGTGGAGAGAAGTGGAATGCGGTCTCGGTAGATGAGAAGAAGAAGAATGGCGGAAGGGAAAAAGAAGTGGAGTACGAACTTGAGGGTGCAAATGGAGTAAATAGATTAGCACAATTTGTGATGAGCGATGTGTAAAAAGCGATTGTGCTAATATATTTACCCGTCGAGAGATTGGGTCAAATCCCTCAAGGTTCGTGAGAAACCATGGGTACGCCGAACTTGGTAAACCAGACATATGAAATGAAAATGATACGGGTTCTTGCAAGGTCGGAACGACGGACATGATGGAGGGAAGTGGTTGAGGAAGGGTATCGGTTAAAGTTTCGGGAGGGTGTACACAGTCAATGAAAGGAACATGATGAATTGGAAAATCCGACTCATCATCTAGAACTGTTTCATCCTCAAAAATATCCTCAAAATTCTCCTCAAAATTTATCTCATCCATGCTTATTTCATCAAAGTCCAGACGCATATGGGGTTCGGGAAAAACATTTAATGACTCGGGATGATGATTTGAAGAGACAAACTCAGCCAAATCTACGGGTTCATCATCCAAAATGTTCCCAGCGTCAATATCCTCGATCAAGTGAAAATCTATATTCTCAGACACCTCAACAACAGCATGGATATCAATCGATTTAGGTTCTAAAGTGGAGGTGTAGAGGTCAAGAGGATTGGGTATGGTTTCACTTGGAAGGGACCCTTCACAATCAGGTAAATCAAACACTACAAAGTCGCACAACTCATTAAACATTCTATCTTCAACTGGTGAATCGTTGGGAACACTAGATAGATATTCAAAACTGGAGTTGTGGGATTTAAGTTGAACCGGGTAGGCTTGATTCGGAAGGGGATACAGCTCACTCTCAGCACTCAAATTCACAGCCTGTCCTGCCGCCTCATCATACATTGAAAATTTTGGAGCTAGTTGAAAACTAGCTACCGGGTCACTAGGTTGCATGAGGGCGGCCATGGACGCATTCAAATCCATCATCTGTTGGCTTGACGCTACCCTAAAATCTTCCAAGGACTGTTCCAGACTAGACATAGATTGTGATGGGGTTTCAGTAAAAGATTCAAAGTTATTTGGATACTGAAAATTCCCAAACGGCTGTTCTAAAGCAATGTCTAGGGAAGGTGCAAAAGTAGGGTAGGACTGGTAGGAATTGAATGGCTGGACAGGAGTGGGATTAACAGGTGGATAAGACGGAGAATGAAATTGTTGATCCCAAGAATTTGAAGTGATGAAAGGAGTGAAAGATCGGCTGCGGGATTGTTCAATACGTTCAGCGATGGACAAAGGACGACTTGCAGAAGGGGTATCAACATAAGCGGGAGTGAATGTTTGAAACGGTTGATACGAAGTGGAATGAGGAGTGCAAGTGTTTGTCCTAGACGCTGCTATGCGATCTTTCAGTGAAACTTTGGGCATGGAGGGATTGGTCGATGTTCGGCCAAAGCAAGAACCGTATGAAGTAATGTCTGGTTGTGGGTAACAAAGTTCGGCAAGAGTTTTGCGAGGTGGAGTACCCATGATATGAAGAGAGAAGGAAAGAAAGGAAGAGAAAAATGAATGATTTTTTTTTAAATTTTTTTTATATTAACAAAAGAATGAAGTATACACAAAAAGAATATGGACAAAAACAGTCACGACACAAAAATACCACACACTTAATCGTTCTAGGGTTCACCTAGGTCAACTAGACCTGCTCAAGAACTTGATTGTCGAAGTTAAACTGTGTCGAGAAACAGACTCAAGATACACTGATCACGAGGCCAGGTAAATGCAGAGATAAGGGGAGGTTTTCCAACGCTTTCGCGAAGTTCCTTAATTAAATAACCCTTTCTCTTTTGGCGGTTTCGCCGTTAACACTTTCCTAGACACCCCGTAAACAATATACCGTTAAGCAAGCTTCTAAACACAGTCAACTTCTCCTAGTGAGCGCGAAGTCCTTAAGGCTTAAAGTCTAGTTTCTTTTAAATTTTGTGTGGGTAAACGTTATGCGCAAGTTCGTGATTTGTGGGCCACGGAAAAGGTGATGAAATCCTTTACCGTATATTGTGGGGTTCGCTTGCCCTTAAGTCCGTATTAATGTATGCAATACGCAATTCAAAAAAATTCTATAAAGAATCAAACGATCGTTTTTTATTTTAAGCGCGGCGCTGCAGCAAATACGGGTTAGTCAATTTTTAGCGTTTGCTAGCGAACTTGCAAAGAATCCTGCAAAGCATAGTATATTGGAAGGGTCGGATTTGAGAAGAAGGTGTTAGTAAAGTACGTACCGTTTAAGTTTTGGGTTAGGAAACCCCCATTGAATCAAATCCGGTAAGCTTGAAAGGTTCGCTTGCGCGGGTCAAACTACCCGGATCTTTGGCATTGTACTTCGTAATCACCTTAACGTTGAATGTACACTTTGCTCCCCACAATTGCAGTTTGCAAATACGCAAAAATCTGCACTCTTGCCCACAAAAATGATAAAAAACAAAAAAAAAGATTTTTTTTTTTTTATAAATATATACAAAAAGAATATTAACCCGAATAACACGAAAGAAAATACGCTACCGTCTCCCCGGCAACGGCGCCATTTGATCGCACGCCTTTGGCGTGTCGGATGTTCAAAGAATTAAAGTGTAACCGCGATCAGGACGGTGTCGCTTTGCAGCTAGCCGGTTGAGCACGGGTCGGTCCACAGGAAGATGGTGGTATTTTACCTTCTTGTCTTAGACGAGTCAATTAAAGAATTTGTATGAGTTTGATTCTAACTTATGTGTTTATTTGCAAGTATAAAGTTGTTAAGAAAAATACGAGATTGTAAGCTAAGAAATCCGTACTCAAAACCTTTGAGCCGAGTCTTGACCAATTGAAGCTAGACAATCGGCAACAACGTGGATTAAGGGATTTAAGCGCGGTATTCGTGGAATCCGGCTTATTTACCCTTGTCCTTCCGTTCTTGTCTCTTGTTTTCGCCTCCGGCCAAACCGAACGCAACCGGTCGCGGTTAGGAATCACCGTTACCTTGTCAGGGTACGGTGCCTAACGGAGCGCTTGCGTATGGTTTGGGCGGAGTTCAATGGAAAATAACGGGAAAAGGAATGAGGCAAAGAATTGTTAACTTACAATATCATATGATTCTTAACAACAACAATAAATACAACATTCACAAAATGAACAAAAAGAGAACAAAAAGAAAAGAACAAAGAAAAGAAAAGATACAAGTATTTAAAGTGCATGAATAAAATTGCAAGTAATAAAAGCAAGAATGAAAAATGCAAGTAATAAATAAGCAAATAAAAAGAACACGGAAGTAGAACCCAAGCCAAGCATGTGTTCAATAGCCAACCCTTAAACTTGCAAGCTCAATGAAGATGTTGCAAGATCAAGGGAAGGGTAGAGAACGCATGTGAAGTGAAGAACTAGTCCCGTGAGAAAATACGACCCATGAGATCAATAACTAACCCTTACCCATTCAAGCTCAATGAAGCCATTCAAGCTCAATGAAGAGGTTGAATGAGCAAGAGAAAGCAAGAATCTCAAAGGGGAGCAAGCTAACAAGAAAGATAAAAAACCCTCATTTTCATTAATCTTCTACTCAAAAAGCTCTCACTACAATTTTAATGGAGAAAGAATGAAGAAGAGGAAGAAGAACAAAACTACACAAAAAAAAAGAACAAAGAAAGCTCCCCTTGGCTTTGATCAGATCTGCTGTATTTATAGGCAAGAGAATGGAGTTCTAGGGCAACCAGCAGACCCCAAATGAAATGCCCAAAATGCCCCAGAAAAACGACAAAAGGAGGCCACAGTACGGCCGCGGATCCGCCCCCTATGGCCGCGGATCCGCGCCCCTACTGTGGGTTTAGGGTGTGGGCTTCTGAGTGTTTTCCTGGTCTCCTGTCCCCTCTTGTCTGGTACATGTATTTTCTGATAATTTCTTCCAGAATATCAGCAGAATTCATAGTCCAAGATTGTTATCTTTTCTTCACTTTTGACTTTATCTCTCTTGAGCTCCGCGCACCCATTGATTCTTGTGCAGCCCCTCTCGTGCTCCGTGCTTGTCCGAGACACGAATGACTGCTGTCATAAGTCTTGTCCCTGGAACCGGTACGCAGCACCGGACGGATATGGATGACCGGAACCCGGCTTTTATCTGTTGTCAACAGATGTTCTGTATTTGGTGTAACTGTGGAGATTTTGTCATGATTTGCAATATTTGGACTGAAAACCTGTACTCTGTAAATATGTAACAAACACAGATCAAAAGCACCTACCTATAAACACACGAGCGTAAGAATGGACGGTATAAAATGCAGTATTCTGTTGTGAACACATGTAAAAATTGCACTTATAGCGTGAATAATTTTTTTTATAGTGCATTGCCATATATTATTATATCAATTGATCTTGATGAATGTAATGTTTTTCATTCAGGATAGTAATTGAGTTTAGCAATGATACTTTCTAAAATCGATAAAAAGAATTCAGTTTATTTTTCCTAATATTTCAATCCTAATATGTTAAAAATGGAAGCTTGTTATCTCTTTTTCCGATTTAATCCTTGCTATAAAATGGTACATCGATACAAATATATAGTAAATGGATTTGAGATTTATCTTTATCTTTTCTTTTGTTATTTAATCCTAACAATGAAAACATGTACTTTCACCTTGGAATTTTCTAAAGTATGTTAAGGTGGAAAAATGTAGTACTTCTAGAATGGGAAGCAAGTCCGGAAGAAGCAAAAATATGATAGAACTATAGCAGAGGAAAAGATGCAATACGAAGTAATATTCGAGTGAACGAATAGAAAAAATCAAAAGCATGGTAGAACTCTCTTCCACACCACACATGGATTGCGATATACAATCACATGTTTAACATTATGAACAATCCTTTGCTAGAAATTGTGTATCATAACAAAAAAGAAAACTTCCAAACTACCAAGCTCATGTGATATACGTGTTAGAGACGAGATTGACCGAGATAATCTCCATCTCCATGTGAAATCAAATGAACGAAGAAAAGATACAAAAATGTGTATCTGACACACCCCGCCAATAAATAACAATGGTGGTTGTTCACCGCCGAAAACGGAGACGAACTGGGATGGATAGTCCAGCATGAATTTGGGGGCAGATACTATTTGGATTTATCCGTCCAACTCTCCGAAAATGCCAAGTTGATTTATGGCACCGTATATCGGAGGTTTGAACGGATGCGGCCGTTGTAGCAGACTTCGTCAGATTCCCTCTCGTTTGCGAGGGGTTTTTGATTGTGGGGACGCTCTTCCCTGCAGGCGCAAGCCCCTGCAGTTAATTACGTTACCGCATCGCGATAACTACTTTCTCTTGCTCCGGAAATTCACTTCGTGTCGTGTGTGTTTTTGTTTGTTTGGATTGCCCGTGGATTGTATACGAAGACTAATTTATGTCGTCACCCGTAGGAAGCGAATTAGTCCAAATCCGTATATTTTAGATTTGGGCTTGGGTTGATTTAAGGATCATTAATCTGATTTGAGATTAAGATCAACTTAAACATATGAGCATTTAGAGCTCGACTGGTTTTTTGTTAAGGGACGTTAGTCCAATTTGAGACTAAGATCTACTTAACAAGGTCTTAGGATCATTTTTTGCTTCAGATCCAACAAAAGAGCATTTTGGCTCTGTTGTCTTAGTTTAAGGACGTTTCGGTCCATTATCGCCATTTTGTTTAAGGACGTCTCGGGCCGTTGTCCATCTTGCGCACACGTGTATTTGTTACGTGACGGGATGAACAACGATGATTTGGGATGCACCCAGTTTGGGATGCGGTCTGATTTGAGGTGTGCACATCAGTTTGGAAGTGCACCAACGGGTTGTTGGTTATCGGGATCCGCCACCTCTCTGAAGACGTAGAAGAATTACGATATATATCAGAGGTGTGGAGAGATGTACCCTTAAACCAAATCCCATATTTGAGGGAAAAGATGGTGCTGCTATAGACCTAAGGAATGTTAGTCATGTTTGAAACTAAAATTATCTTAAGAGATATAAGATGAGTATCATTTAGAATATAATCAATGGGAGACACTAGTCATTTTTAAGACTAAGGTCAATTTGGGAAAACATGAGCACATGAGCTCAGTTGTTTTAGTATCACAAAGGTCTAACCTCAGAAAACTTTAGCCAATTTGGGCTAAGATTGAGTCTCCAACAGTGCTAAGCACTGAGGAATACAGTACTCACGTGCGTTTCACGTGGGCACTGGATTAGTGTTAAACACTAGAGTTTTATGGCGCTCACGTGACACACGTGAGGTACCCCAAATATGGGCACTGCTCTTTGGGTTTTATTCCCTCCTATTTTATATAAGTGCTAAGCACTTGGCTCTCGTGCAAAGCACGTGGGTGTCCCATTTTCCTTTATTGATGCTGGAGTAGTTTTCTCTTTCTTTTATTTATTTTTCTCTTAAACAAATCACGTGGTAAACACGTGAGGAAGTTTTGGTTATTTTCCTTGTTCGTTTGAAGCACTCACGTGGGAAACACGTGAGACTTCGAAATAGTGCTAAGCACCAACGATTTGGCCTTGGAGATCTTGGATCACTATTTTTTTATTGACGAACTAAGTTATAGGGTTAAACCCTAATCTTTGGAGGAATTAAATTCCTATATGTTCCCGTTCTTCTCCCCCTTTTTTATGTAACTTAGTTCTTCTCCCCTAGATTTTGAATCTTGCAAAGCAAAATCTCCCCGATGAGAATTAAATTCTCAACTTGTGGGGAGATTTGCCTCTGCAAATCTCAACCAAAGGAAAGAACCGAGTTCTTATATGAAGGTTTAAACCCTTGGAGAGGCAAAGGAGAGGTGTTTTCTTTTTACTTAGTGTTTCAAGGAAGCAAATCTTTTCTTTGAGAATTAAATTCTCCCGTTCCTCAAAAGCTCATTGTATATTCTCTTTTTCTTTAAGCCTCTGGAAAGTTCTCTCTCTGCCTCTCTCTGAGACTTGAAGTCTCGGGTTCTTTATATAGTGGAGAGAAGTTTGTTTTATTCTGAGAAAATCTCTTATTGAAAGATCCCAATTGATTTAATTGGTCTCAGAATTGATTTAGAGAATTTTACCCACCGTTGGATTTTTGATCTAAGGACTTCTGTTTTACAGAAAATATTGTTCTTGTTTTTAACAAGATTGGAGATATTCTCCAATATATAGAATAAAATTCTATCGAGCGGTGACATTTTAATCACCATTGGATTTTTAATCCAAGGGTGCTCAGTTTAACAGAGTATAATCTTTATCTATTTAGAAAGATATAGAAAATATTTTGGATGTTTGATCCATTAACTCTCTGTCTAACAGGAAATATTTTTCCCAATAGAATTTAATTCTATGTTTAATCACCGTTGGATCCTTGATCCAACGGTTCATTAAGTAGAATTTAATTCTATGTAAGGAGGTGCCCTCACGTGTTTAGCAAGCAAGTCTTTGTTTAGCCTATCTGTTGTTTGATTGCAGCGCCCATATGCTTTGCATATAGACGCTCACATGTTTTAACACGTGAAGCTTTGTTTAGCCTATATGTAGTTTAATTGTAGCGCCCATATGCTTTGCATATAGGCACTCACGTGTTTAACACGTGAGGCTTTGTTTAGTAAGGAGTTTCCCCCTTTCTTTCTCTCATCTTCTTCTTCTCTTTTTTTATAAGGAAACAGTGGTAATAATAAAAAATGATAAAGAAAGATGACGCAAATCCTCGAAAATAGATGCATACAAACAAACTACTTTCTAGAGTGCAATGCATGGAATAAAACATCTGTCGCCAAGATGGTTCACTATTATATCTAAGGTAAACTTCAAATCGACATTTTGTTACAAGAGTCGTCGGAAGTCAATGAGGTCAAACAACTTAATTACACACGTGCCACACATATTAATTACATGCTTCAACTTATACCAAAGAAAGGACAAACAACTTCTAGATAAAGATTCATTGAAGGTCAATGCCTTCATGTTGATCAGTTGAAGAATGGGGAACATCTCGGGTATCATAATTGCCATCTCTACTTTTATAACCCAAACTCTTGAGGTGGACGTGGCATTTTGAGGTTTTTTGCAAAGAAAATTCAAAAACATAAGAAAAAATCCCTCATCTACGACGCTTTCACATAGCATACACGTAATCCACATCTTAAAAAAAGAAAGAAAAGTCGCTTCTCATGGGTCTGCATGAACTTCTAGGCATCAGTCATGATACTCGCTTTGTGCATTATAATGCCACGATTAAAATAAAGACAGTTTTGCATAGACCCCTGAATCTCAGCCACCCTACTTCAAAAGTTGTGCAAATTATATGCCCTGTTTAAAATTATGAAAGTTATCCATAGCCCCCTGAATACGAGCCACCCTCCCTCAAAAGTAGCACAGACGAATTTAAAAAATTAAGCATATCCCCCTTAATCTTTAGATATGGTACATGCCTTCTAAATTTTGCTACATAATTTCTGTCCGTTAAACCCAAACAAAGCGTACACATACTCTGATTCTTTTTCTCACCAAATAATTCTGAAAATGTGATCAAAACTCTCACTTATCTAAATTTGCATTTATTTTCTTTGCGCAGCTTCCCGAGATACATACATAAGCATCGCATGTGCAAATATCTAGTGTTATTTGGAATAAGAAAATCAATCGGTAGCAGCTCAAGCACACAAACTGGTAAAATAAAATGTAGGCTCACAATAAACTAATACTAAAAGGAAAAAGAATTATTAGACTGATTCAAATTAAAAAAACACACAATACTAAAAGAGCTAGAAAATCTTCAGTGCTGATGCCCTAAAAGAAAAGGCCGAACTAAGGAACACACCAAAGATTTATACTACATAATTCATCATACATTAAAAATTTGCTAATATAACTAGTATGATATTGAAACTTAAATCTTGAAATGAGTGAATTGCCTATTCATTAATCTACACCATGCAAAGCCCTGACGGTGCATTGTAACCGAACCTCCATTACAACTTCTACACCATCATTGTGACGCAACAAAACGAAATGTAAGTTTACCCAAATAGAGAAGTCAAACAAAAAAATGAATCACAGCTTAAAGAGTAGATAAATTCCAAGTGAAAAACACTTTTTAATAAGCTAAATCAACAAGAGGAAGCTAAAGGGCAGCCAGACCAAATGGAATATCACACGTAGCAGTTTCAATTAGAATTCAAGGGGAAGCCTACAACCCATATCCTATAAAAGGAAAAATCTAGATATTAATTACACTTAAGAGTGATAAATGTAACATGACACTTGCACATTTTATCACATAGCAGCAAAAACATCAACAATAATTCCTTTATGCAGATACTTGGCATGTGCTATATATATTTAGACAATTAACTACATTCAGCACACATTTTAATAGAAATCTGCAAACTTCCAGATAATGGGTTGCAAAACTCCTTTTACAGGGCCTACGACCAGTGATGAGAGAAAAAGATACCTAACACGATTGGAGCTGATCATATGGCATTGGAACATCTACAATTTCAATTATCTTAGTTGTTCGGTACAAGAAAACTTAACTTCCAAAAAGTGAAATTATACAGACATAAAATTTACAATAACAAGCTCATAAGTAACTATACATTAAATCTTCCATGCATTCATATTTCATAGTAAGGCAGTAAAACTATAAAGTAATCTTCTAAACATATGCCTGAAAATCTACACAAAGGCCAAGGTAACAATTCTAGTAAACAACAATGACTACACACAAATAATTTGCAAATTTACACAAACTAAGTCCACATGAAAAATGATAAAATAAAGATGCTCCCGTGCTCCTCCAACTCTTATTTGATAATCAACAATTGTGATAGCATTAGCTATTTACGAGATCGTAGGAGAATGACAAACCAAATTCTCAAGGCATGTTAGTTTGACATGAAGAACTATATAAAAGAACAAAAACAAGAAGGGCATTTTTGCTACTTCTTATGTTTGCTAACCATGTAAGTTACCTGATCCTAAGAAACCTCTATTTCTCAAAATGTCATGCCAAAGTTGCTCTTAAAATAACAAGAGGTGGTCAAATGATTTTTTTTTTGTCCTTCCCTAATTAATACTACCAAAATAAACGAAAGAGATTGCTTCCTGAATGGTCAGGCAAGGCAAAAACTCTTATTAGAAAACTGCAATTGAATTTCAGATAATTCTGAAACTATGTTGGAGGTTGGGTTCATAGTTCTAAACTTCTGCCATTGCTCTCAAAATTCATACCTTTAACCACTTCCTGACTATTTAAACATAGATGTGTATACCGACACTTCAAAATTCAAGGGGTCGGCTCTCTAAGCTCAACCCACATTGGATCCGCCCCTATAAATCTTGGTCATATTTCTTATCAAACAAACAAAGAAAGTACGTGAAATGTTTTCCTCCTCCTATCACTTCCTACCTCTCCTTCAAAAAAGTTGGCTAGAAAGCTACTTCTACCATTACACTTACAATCAAGCTATTTCTACATGTGCTTCAGGTACTCTTACCGAATTCAACAAACAAAACACCCCTAAACAGGAAACTGCTTTCAAAGAGAAATGGCCGGCGAAATCGCATCCTACTCAATACATGACAGTACCTAATTCAAAATTTAAGTTTTCTTGCCATAACAAACCTCAAACTTTTATTGCAGTGGTGCATACAGAACAAATTGCATGCCCAAAAATAAACAGAATTTCCACCCAGTCTACTGCCCTAATCCTCTAAAAACAAAAACCCATCACCAGAAATCCCCTACAAAAAGCATTGAAACCTAGAATCGAGATGGAATTGTTAGGGTTTCATCGGAGGAGTTACCGTTACGAAGTCCGATGCTGGACTCTTGGGTGTTAATGTTGTACAAGATCCCTTCGTATCTGATCTCACACTTTGAGGTCAAGCTTATGAGGCTCCCGATGTAGGAGTCTGGCGAGCACCCCGGCGATTTCGCTGCCTCCGCCGCCATGGCCGAGATTTTCTCTCTCCTGGAAGCTCTCTCTAGAGAGAGAAATTAGATTTTATTTTTCTTTTTTCTTTTGGTTTTTTAGAAAGAGAGTGATGAATCTTGAACTTTAATTTAGGTCCCACTCAATCTTTTTTGCAGCACGCTCGTAAAATTCGCTGTTGCATAGGAAAATTGCTTCATTACTCTTTGCTCTTTAATTTTTGGAATCAACACCTTTTGCCGATCGAACTTGTGGGCTCTGAAAAGAAAATTGAGACAGCTAAGCCCGGGTGGTTTAAACGTTATGGTTTTGTTGTTTCCTTATGGGTGGGGGTAATTTCGTAATAATATATGTTCAACCCGTCAACCCGAACGGTATAATAAGCCGCATGAAATCACGGTTTATATCTTGAGAGTGAATGACAAGTCCATCTAAATTCTTAGTAAAGCTCTCATTGAACAATTTGTCAAAATAATCTCTCCATCTTTCCTTGATATCCTCATCTCGAACTAAAACCTTCTGATTTTCATTTTTGACACACTTCACCGCACATAAGTCTCTAGTCTGCGGAAAAGGAAGACTAGAGACTTATGTTCGGTGAAGTGTGTCAAAAATGAAAATCAGAAGGTTTTTAGTTCGAGATGAGGATATCAAGGAAAGATGGAGAGATTATTTTGACAAATTGTTCAATCAGAGCTTTACTAAGAATTTGGATGGACTTGTCATTCAATCTCAAAATATAAACCGTGATTTCATACGTAAAATAAAACTACCTGGGGTTAAAGAAGTTTTGAACAGAATGAGTTTAAGAAAAGCGGTTGGTCATGGCGGTATTCCTATCGAGATTTGAAAATACTTAGGAGAAATAGGCATTAAATGGCTGACAGATCTGTTTAATAAGATTTGGCAGACAAAAAAGATGCCAAATGAATGGAGCAAAAGTATCCTTGTACCTATCTACAAGAACAAGGGTGACATTCAAAGTTGCTCAAACTACCGTGGAATAAAACTTATATGTCACACCATGAAACTTTGGGAGAGAGTGATTGAACACAGGCTAAGAAAGGATATTAAGATAACAGAGAACCATTTTGGGTTCATGCATGGACGATCGACGACAGAGGCTATTCATTTGCTTCGTCAACTTGTCAAGTGTTTTCGAGAGAGGAGAAAAGATTTGCATATGATATTTATTGATTTAGAAAAAGCGTACGACAAGATACCTAGAGAGGTATTATGGGGGACAATGATGAAGAAGGGGGTCTCCGTCAAGTATATTGACATTATCAAGGATATGTACGATGGAGCAGTGGCAAATGTCAGAACCTGCGGCGGCTTAACAAGTGATTTTCCAATTACAATTGGTTTACATCAAGGATCTGCATTAAGTCCATTCCTGTTTACCATCGTGATGGATGAACTTACTAGAACTATCCAAGACGAGGTACCTCCGTGTATACTATTCGCTGATGATATTGTTCTAGTAAATGGGACGAAAGCAGGGGTTAATGCCAAATTGGAATTATGAAGGCAAACATTGGAATCTCGAGAATTCAGATTGAGCAGGTCCAAGACAGCATATATGCATTGCAAATTTAGTAACCAGAGAATTCAAAACCATATTGGTATAACATTGGAAGGGCAAGAGATATCACCGAGCGGCCAGTTTAGATATCTAGGTTCCATCATCCAAAAGAATGGAGAGATTGATAGTGATGTTACTCAAAGAATCCAAGCTGGTTGGTTGAAATGGAGGAGTGCAACAGGGATTTTGTGTGATCGTAACTTTCCGTTAAAATTGAAAGTGAAGTTTTATCGGAGCGCTATTCGGCTTGCCTTATTATATGGTACAGAATACTGGGCTCCTAGGAAGCATCATACACAGAAGATGCACGTAGCGGAGATGCGCATGCTTCGTTGGATATGCGGTAACACTAGAAAAGATAAGGTGCGAAATGAGGATATTCGTGCAAAAGTTGGTGTAGCACCTATGGAGGAGAAGATGCAGGAAAACCGGCTAAGATGGTTTGGTCATGTGCGACGCAGACCTATGGAAGCACCGGTTCAACGAATAGATACTCTAGATATGGGCAATGACAAAAAGGCAAAAGGAAGACCAAAGAAAACATGGATGGAGATGATACGAAACGATATGGTTGCCAAAGGACTCGATAAAAGTATATTGTTCGATAGGAGTGAGTGGAGGCGGAGGATTCATGTGCTGAACCCGACATGATTCTCATGTTGGTTCATGTAGCCTACCCCATATGCTTGGGATAAAAGGCTCAATTGTTGTTGTTGTATTGGATAAAGTTATCTAAACTATGTCATGTATGGCTTTCATTTCACCTGTTTAGAAAACTAGGATTATCTAAACTCCAAAGCTGATATAACCTGCGCTTACTAAACTCCAACCAAGCCAAAGATACGTGAACTCTAAAAATTATGAAGAAAACAGTCAATTTGGATTTTGGATAAAACTTCGGAACAACATTTAAGAGTTGAAGAAACTCCAAAGCCGTCAAAGTCGAGTTTGTAAAATGAAGACATGGATTTACAAAATAGAGAGTTTGTGAATGGAGGAGGAGGGTGGGTGGGTGGGATGTATTCCAAACTCAATAAAGTTCCTAGCAGAATTAAGAAAGATGCCAAATGCAATTTAAATGTCCTAGCATTATATGTAAGAACAATCAACAATAAATCAAGCATAGCTATAACCCAGATTGAGCTACTATTATGCGCGGGCGACAAAGCTTACAAAGTCGATAATCGATCATAACCCTTTCTTCTACATTTGCTTCTATACATTGAGACAATACAACAGCCACACTCATTTTAAACAACTGTTTCTTCTTTGAAAATGTTTAAAAAAAAATTCTGTATGAACAGTACATCCTTTTGATGCTCGTTTAGCGGCATAGAGGTTTATCCCGAAAACAAACAACTTCTTGGAGCAGATCATCTAACAACATGGCCTCTTTTGATGATTTTGCAAGTCTCTCAAGCTGCGTCGTCCACGGGCAGGCTATGCAAAGTTGCAGAAAGATATCTATTTTGGTTTCTGAAACTACCGCTTATTCTCTACCCTTTCAACACTCTTAATCTACTTTCAGGCAACGCAGATCCTCTTTCAAAGATTCTCATTCCTCGCAAGTGCCTGCAAATTGCAGATGCAAATGCTGTTGATATCAACAGGCACATCTGATTTGATAAGTAAATTTCCTAATAACGACCCAATGAGCGCAAACTGAATAACCAATAAATGGCTAGCGCTGTAGTTTGCAATCGATAATAACTTCACCAGTTTGCTGATTTAAGTAAAAGATACAAAAACACAAGACATATACATACATTTGATGAAACTAGTTAATGCAATGTACCTAGATGGTGCTCTAGCGATGTGGTTATCCACAAAGGAAAAATGTAAAGAGCGGAATAGGAGAGCATATTTCTAAAATGCAAAGCACGAAAACCATACATAAGGTACGAAAAACCATGCATGTTTATCACTAAACAACCAAAAACTTTATAAGTTACCAGTAACTACAAACAACCTTTCATAGCACACTACTTTCTTTCCACTTAACAACCGTAACTTTGTTTTACAAATTCCTTTGAAGCCATTATGCAAGTTTAACAAAATACGGGGTTGATTCTCTAGGGTCATGTTAGATTGCAACATGCTGGTAGTTACAAAGTTTTCTGTAGTTTAGTGGGAAAATGGTTATAGTTTTGGTAGTTTAGTGAAACTAATTTATGTTAATACTCATGGTCCCATGCACATACCTTTATCAAACAAGCCAATCCTTCACCTATACACATGAATGGACTGCATTTAGCCCTCTCACATCCCTTATCACATATCCAAAATCCAACAACCATTCAAAAACCAATGCAACACTAAAAACCGCATCATCAAAGAATGAAGCATCTCATACATTCTCTCCCTTCTCCACCTCATCTCCTCCCTCCTCCACATCCTTCATGTCAACCAAACACATTCCCAACCTTGCCGCTCCCTTTAAACCTCTCGCGTCGCTCCCTCGCCATCGCAGCCCCGCTCCTGCTCCCTACTCTCTCCGCTTTATCCGAACCTAACCCTGAAAACATCTGCACAGCTCCAATAACGCAACCAGCCACAAATAATGTGTTTCTTGATGTTGCCATTGATGGCCAACCTGCCGGACGAATCGTCATTGGTCTCTATGAATCATATGCGCCTTATGGGTCTGCACGGTTTGCGAAGCTTGTGTCCGGCGCTGCTGGGATCAGCTACCGAAGGAAAGAGTTCATCAAGATCATGCCGAATTACGTGCAGCATGCGGGTGTGAGGTCATATGGTGTTGATGCTGAACTTGCTGCTAGGACTGGAAATAGCACGAGCGCAGCAGACAACTTGGTATGGTGTTAGAATGGGTTCATTATTTTCGTTTATTATCTATGTTATTGTTGGTATTTGTTTGGACTCAAGTCACCCTATAATGGTGGCCACGATGGGCTAATACCTTATCAAATTTTAACCCCAAATGGACCATAGGTTGTCACCATGAGTTCTATTAAAAAAATTCTAATGCTTAAATTTTCAGTTTCCAAATTTTCTACATGTGATATATTGTTTCCAAGAAATGGCAGCCCTGAATCTAAATTTGGTATTCCCCTGCCCTGAATCTACATGTGACGAGCTTCCATTTTTCTCTGTCTCTACTAGTGCAAATGAATTATCATCCCTAGCAGCCACCAATTAAAGTAATTTGTCCCTAAAGTCAAGATGAGGTGGCTGCACGAGTGATAAATTCAACATCAATTAATCGGCTAGAGCATAAGTGGAAAAATGAAGGCACATGGATGCAAGTTGGTACTTCGGGATGTTAGGCATGTTCCGGATATTCGTCTCAATTGGATTTCCACCGGTAAGCTTGGTGATGAAGGCTACGGTAATTACTTTGGTAAAAATAAATGGAAGCTTCTTTGGTGGTAGCCAGAGGACAGAAGTCCAACGGTCTCTATATTATGCATGTGAAGCTCTGTAAAAAAGTAGCAAATGCAGTTGAAGACTGAGCTGATGTGGATCTAGCATCTCCATTAGTTGTGATTGATGTTTCCGTAAAATTCGTTCAAGTTGAGAATCCTACAGCATATGCATTAATAGAAGAGCCAGTTGAGCTAGCACCTCTGGTGTCACAGCACAGCCTCAAATTTGAATATCTGAGAGAGCCTCCACTAGATACTCGTTGAATGAGCATGTGTTGCTTACCAACGGAGGAACATCCGAAGATTTTCGGAAGGCTATTGGTCATAAGAAGAAAAATCGACACTGATAACCATGCAAGAAGAGATGCAATCCTTGCATGATGACCTTACTTATGACTTGATTGAGCTGCCTAAGGACAAGAAAGCACCGAAGAATATGCGAGTTTATCAAAAAAAAAAAACCATGAGAATACCTCACAACCAAGATACAAGATGCAATCAGTTGTGAGAGAATCTAGCTAGAAAAGGTGCGTCAAATTCGATGAGAAAATCTATATCAAGAAGAACAAATCTGATATGACGACCAAATCGTTATCGAAAGAGAAGCTAGACGTTTTCTGAAAAAAGAGGGGACCCACCATATTTGTAGGCATCCATGTGCCTTCATTTTTATATCCTATGCCCTAACCAATTAATTGATGTTGAACTTATCACTACTACTACTGCCTCATCTTGACTTTAGGGGCAAATTACTTCAATTGATGGTTGCCTAGTTTTTGTAGGGTGAGACTTCATTTTGCAGCAGAGCCAAAGAGAAAAAATACAGAAAAAGTTGTAGAGAGACAGAGACTTTTGTTATATTCGCCGATTGACTCAACGGCGGATCCTTCTCCGATCGACCTTCTACTAAAAGGTTCATAGCTAATAACGAGTTCTACACATCCACCAGATCAGATCGGGTTTTCTCCTCCATTGCATCTCTATTTTAGTGATATTCTCTCAAACTCCTTTGTTTGTAGTCGTAGCTGAAATCCATCTCTAAAGTTGACATTGTCTTTGATGTTAACACTAGGGACTTAAAAAATTACATCCAAAAACTCTTAATCTGCCTTCAACCAAGTCAACCAAACCGAGGCGCACCGAAATTTGTACTACTTGGACGTCAAATTACATCGACTTTGATGTTTAAACTAGGGATTAAACAATATTTCATCCAAAATTAGATAGCTTAAGCAAAATTGTGCACTTCTATCCAAGGTAATTAAAGTTAAATAATTCAAAACTTGCAAGCTTTGAATTATTCAAAGAAAACTTAGCTCTTTACAATTCCTAAATCACTATATACATTAAAAAAATTCATAGAGAGAGAAAGCAAAGTAACGAAATTTACTCTAAGAATCTTAATTTAATGACAAAAATAAACAAATGCCGCCAATAAACATATAGAAATTACCAAATCAGCGAGGGTTTTTTTTATGGCTTCGAGCTAAATCCCAAACCCTAATAAAACCGCGATCTTCGATCCGCTAGGCTTTGTCATCGTTTTACATTTAAACACCGAGATGAAACAGTATTTGCATAGCAGTCCCGGGATGTCTGTTTTCATATTTATCTCCCTTTGGTAGCACGTGCTCCGCACAGGCGTAAACTAGACGAACTTGAACAGGTCGGACCAGCTTGTTCCTTTATTTGCATAGAGATGAACTTGTATAGGCCACGCTTGGATCCGCATGTTTATTTACATATTTCTTCGTTATTTAAAAATATGTTCTGATAATCATCGAGGACGACAAGGGTAAAACATCAAACCCTCTTCCGATTTTATCAGTAGCCAGGGAGGAAACGATCTCCAAAGCTGCCATCGATGACTAAAGAGCTCAGCAAATATGAGCTCAGCAGGCAAGTGAAGCAGCTGGCCAAGCCGTCAGAACCGGACGACCTTACCCAGACTGGTACGATCAAATCAAGTACCCGCCGGAATATACGATCCCCAAGTTCCACGTATACAAGGGAACAGGCAACCCGTATCAGCACGTCGCCCAGTTCAGAGCATTATGCGGCAATACTGGAGGCGACGACAAATTGCTGCTTCACCGGTTCGTTGGCAGCTTGTCAGAGATGGCGTTTGAATGGTACTCGGAGCTCCCAAATGACTCCATCAAAACAATCACAGAAATGGCGCCGACTACTCCAAGCATACGTCAGCCACCTCCTTACCGCTGCAGCTACAGTACTACCTCGAGACCACCCTCTCCAACATCCAAGCTCTAGCCACTGCCCCGAGCCACTACCAGCACCCTCAACTTCTCGTCTCCAAGCCAAGCTCAAGCCATGTCGAGGCCGCGCTACGAGCTCGGGCTAGAGCCGAGCCCAAGCTTGTGTTGTTGTCGCTGCAACTGCTGCTTGCGTGTGTCGTTGCGTCGTGATCGTACCGTTGTTGTCGTAGCCCCTACCGCTAGCTGTGCCGAACCCAAGCCATGTCGTGTCCGTGCCACACCGTGCCCGTCTCCGTGCCACATCGCACCCAGTCCTTGTGCCACGTCGTGCCAGCCCCGTGCCACACTGTATCTGATCCAGTGCTCGCGCCGTGCCACACCCGCACCACGCACCGAATCAAGACCATGCCCAGTACCGTGTCACGCCCGCGTCATCACCACGCCCACTACCGTATCACGCCCGCATCGCTACTGCATTCAGTACCGAGTCATCGCGCATCGCACCCACGTCGCGCACGTGTCCAACATCGCACCGTCTCGTATGTCGAGACGAAATCCGCAAGTGGTGTCGCTTCTATATCAGCGACCGAAGGCAAGTGAAAACCCGATCACTTGCTTTACATGCTAGTATTATTTTAAGTGGATCATTCGGTTTTAAATCGTAATGATATTATTGCATACGTATCTACATCGTTTAATAATCGTACACTAGTTAAGTGCTCGACACAAATTCCTAGATCAAAACTTATCTGTTATGAAAGAATTTAAGCATAACGGTTTACCCTAGCGATAACGAATACTGTGTTAAGCGTTGGCTCGAAAATACGGACCCTAACGCCGTGAAATGTCATCCCAATTTAGATCCATCGAATCTGAAACCTTCTGTACCTGAAATTTATGAAAATCATAGTAAATTGGTTACACACCGGAATGTGGTGTTCGAGGGCACGTATCGAAGCCGACTCGACAACCTAGAACCCCATATAATTTATATTTTGTTTATATTTTATAACGGTGACGGAAACTGTTCGGAAGTGCGGCTCAGGACTGCAGTCCAGAGCTGCACTACTTGCCAACACTTGATTAGAAATGCTTTTACATTTATGTGTGAAAATGGTATTATGCGGAACCCTATACCGTAGCAAAGACGAATCTGTTAGCTAACTATTGGAAGTGGTTTCGCTCGTTTTTACCATCGTTTGCTATTTTAATCACATTTTAAACCATCAGTACATACTGCTGTCCCAAGCAGGGACAGAATGCAGATTCCGATCTTAGATAATGCATAACTCCACGCACACAGCGGATATTATCGATCCGTCTGGTGCGTTGGAAACCTAACTGATAAACCTAAATATTATCTAACTGTAGCGTCGCCTAATTATGCTCCCAACTGGGAGTAAGACGTGTTACGAAACGGACTTCCGGTTCAGAAATTGGATTTCCAACAGTATGAAATGACCAAAACTAGCAAACCTGAAATCCGATTGACGCGAAACCAATTTTGATGGACAAATAATTAAACATGCTGCTTACCCCTTTTATATTTGTTTTGCTTAATTCTGCACGTGTGACTTATAGTAAATTTTGCGAGTGGTATAACACTGGCTGCTATATTTTATTCGTATTACAATTAATTGCATTCTCATCATATCATATAGCGGTTATATCCTCATTTGAATAGTGGTCATAAACATTGATAACCTAGCGACCGTGTTACATTACCCAGTGATAAATATTAGTGATTGGATTGTGGCAATTACGTTAGTGTTAAAGCGTGAATGAATAAGTGAAGTGACACGTACTTGTACACAATCAGCGGAACCGGTTAAATTATTGCATTGTCGATGCCTATAGGACATATATATGTGTAACTATGACTGGAATGAGACGGTTATGGAAGCACGTATATTAGTGTCATAGGTAAGACATCGAGTACTGTCCATTTATCTTGAATACCAGTCGAGCCATACATGATGGAGATCTTGTCTCCAGTTCTCGCGTAAGACTTGTCATAGAGCGACTAGTATTTGGGTTCATGGTCGGTGTTTGATGTAGACCGCAGGTGTAGGGTAGTTTGAGTGTGAGTTCGATCAACGAAATCTCGGGAGTCCCACCGCCAGCATATACAGCGATTTCGGGAGTCATATAGGTGATATTATTGATTATTAGCGAGCGTGATTCGGACCCGTGTTCCCTTGCCCCAGGGGCCTACCCTTGGGTTTGGGATACTCCTGCGGTGGTTGATGCTCATACTTGGACTGACGATATATTTAGCGACCTGGACAATGATACTTAAAGACTGGTAGGTTTAGTGACATGGACATTACATTGATCACTGATTCAATATACCTGTTTTATCGTTCACATGTACCGGTTACTTCATGCCTATGTCTTCACTCCATGTTTACCGTTTCATGTTCATCATTATTGCACGTGTTTACATATGTATTTATATATATTGCTATTGTGTCCTCTGACGACCTGAGTATGCATGCTCAGAGTGAGAAATGGACTTAGCTCGGATCAGCATCTGTCGCACCTCGAGGATATTGTGCACATCTGGATCAGCGGCGCCAGCGCTATCTTTTCTTTGACTCTATCTGGTTAGTTTTATATCTGTTTTGATAGATTTAGTGATAGCATTTTTCATTACCTGTGCATTGATTACTGATTACCACGTAATGCTAGAAGCCGAAGTATGACTACGGCAGGATATTTCATCGACCGTAGAAACATGGCTGGTCTTGTCACCCCTCGTATTCCGTATTTTGGGAAGCGGGGCGTGACATTTATGAAGGCTACAAACGGTTGACACGAAAATATAATCTCACCAAAACGTACCCTTCGGGCCAATCCTTATATAATGTATATTCTGATAAAACTTGAGCTTTTTATAGATCCCAATTACGTGGGGTGTCAATTAGAAAGTAAAAAGGTTGAACTTGACAACTAATCAAAAAAGGCATGCATAATGATGCATATTAAAACTTTAAGCCATTTTCGAATGTCAACCCTTGCCAAATCCTTTACTTCATGAATGTATAGCGGTGGTCAATATTTTAAAAGGCATGCAGAAGAGTCGCACTGCACTGCATTAGACTGCTTAGCCGAAACTTATATTACCCTTGTGTTCTTATTGTATACTCTCTTTATTTGTTTATCAGAATGTAATATATAATAAATTGGAGTTGTTTTAGCACTATTAAATGCCGCTGCCTTGAGAGCCTTCTACTGTCGACTTCAAGAGCCATCGCCGATTTCGAGAACCATGAGGGCTAGCGACATGCCGTCGACTTCGAAGTTCTCTATGTCGATCTCGGTCCAAGATCTCCACTTTGATCTCAACTTCAAATTTCGATCTTGTTTTCATATATGATTTTTAACTTTAAACTCACCTTTGAGTTCGAGCTCCAACCATGACGCCGCCGCCTTCGAGTTTCAAGACTTTGACGACAATGTTTTTTTCCTTTTTGGGGACTTAAAATTAAAGAGAGACTCGGGTTAGACAATCAATTTACTATTTAGTTAAACTTTTTGGATCTTTGAAAAATTGGCTGAATTTAATTCATTGCCAGCTTGCATTTAATTATTAACATCTTGAAAAATGTTTATCTAGACGGCATCTATAAGTGATTAAAAAACCAAAAACAGTTAACAATCAAATCAGTATTAATGTTCAATAAATAAGCATTAAAAATAACAAAATTAACTTAAAATGCCGCTAAATCGATGCAATGCGGACTGAGCGGCCATCTATGCGGCCAAGCTTTTTGGCCGCACCACTTTTTTGCCACTTTTTAATCACCGGCAGTGGATAGTTTAATAGAGAAAATCTTCATATGATAATAATGATGAAAATGATGGTTAGACAGTTGGGTCATGAAATTGATGAGAATGACATGTAATTATTTTTTTGTAATATGTTTCTAAAGTTTGCGGTAGTGTTTTCAATTATACTTATTCGGTTATACTGTAAATTTGAGTATGGAATATCTTGTGTGATAGTTATGTCAAGTATATTGTCGGAAAAAAACCTATGATAATCATCCAATAGCTTCCGTCTAAATTTTACTTGAATTGTCAACTCTTTAATCTAACTAAGTAGATGAAAAATTGAATATGTTTTCTTTCTTTACTATAATGACGTAGACAGCTTAATTAAGATTTTTTATAATAATACATGCTTAATTAAAAAAAACCAAACCTTTAAGCTAAATTACGAGAAACTCCAAATACTTTCAAAATTACGAAAAAATACCGTGGTGCAATTTTTTTTCCAGTTTTTGACAGTTTCGTGCAATTTATTGCCGGTGTTGCACCTTATTTTTGGTAGTTTTTCGTTTTTGAAAGATGTAGTTTCTTGTATATGTGGTAGTTTCTTGTGTATTTTAGAAGTTTTTAAGGCTTTTTCGTAGTTTAGCTAAAATGTTTGGATTTTTTTGGAATTAAGCCAATAATATAAATATAAGATAGCAATTTACTTATGATGTTATATTAGAGCATGCATGACCCAAATTTTTTGACCTTGCATTACGACCTATGAAGAATGAACACTTGTAAATGCCTCACGAATCGTCCCCGATCGCGTATCGGAGTCCGATACTCTCAAAAACTCTCAGATTCTTTCGGATTCGCTAGAACTTGTAAATGTCTCACCAACCTCCTATATCGATACATGTTGTTTTTCTCTTGAAAATTAAGGCTCTTGGAAATTTAAAAGTGCATTGAAAATCTAATACAATTCCATTATTTATTTTATTATTATATATTTATATGCATATCTTAATATATATTTATATTTATTTAATGAAAAATCAATATAAAAACGTATCCCGTATCATAAGTTTTTAGGAAATTGTGATTCTGTATCCTATAGTATCCCGTATCCGTATTCGAACCGTGCTACATAGATTACGACACATAAACGAGCATATAATTAGTAATAGGTATTATGATGCATTCTTTTCAATTCTGGTTTATTTCCAAGATTTTTTTTATCCTCATATTTATGGAATTTTCTTGAGTTCTTTGCTTTAGAAATAAGTGTACATTTTCTTTTTCTACCTATGAGTTTTCTCATAAAGTACTTTTAATTTATGATTGCTGTAATTTGATTTTCATACAATTCTATTCAAAAGTCAACAATTTTGGGAATTCATATTTTCTAATTTTGAGAAACTTTGGCTTCCATATGGAAATTAATAATTATTAATGTCCATTTGGAATCATAAATAATTATGCTTTTTTCGGTGTTGGGGTTGTTTTAGTAAAAAGATTTCTTTATCTCTATCTTATGTTGGTATTCCAAATATTACTTATTTCTCTACTCTTATAAAGCAAACTCTATATGAATTCATCATGTAATCTACTGAATGGTCTATGTTTATTTAGAAACTGCATATAAAAAAATGAAACTTCCCAAATGAATTCTCTCACTTTAAGCTATTCATACATTAACTTCTTTTTTTCAAATTTCAAATTTCCATCTCTCGTTCGTCCTTCCCTCTCCAAATCTATCCACATCATCATTTATCAGTTGTTTTAATTTCAACCATCATGTTCGCCATCCCCTCTTTCTCGCACACAAAAAATGTATTAACTACTGATATTCTTCGTGTGCATTGCACGTGCAACAAACTAGCACAATTTAATGTATACTATATTTTTACCGTTGCGCTATACATATGAGTATCACGCTTTTCTTATGATACAACATGAGGTTTTTTTAATAGTGCGGGTATAAATTGCACTTATAGCGTGAATAATTTTTTTATGGTGCATTGCCACATATTATTATATCAATTGATCTTGGTGAATGTAATGTTTTTCATTCAGGATAGTATTTGAGTTTAGCAATGATACTTTCTAAAATCGATAAAAAGAATTCAGTTTATTTTTCCTAATATTTCAATCCCAATATGTTTAAAATGGAAGCTTGTCATCTCTTTTTCCGATTTAATCCTTACTATAAAATGGTATATCGATACAAATATATAGTAAATGGATTTGAGACTTCTCTTTATCTTTTCTTTTGTTATTTAATCCTTACAATAAAAACATGTACTTTCACCTTGGAATTTTCTAAAGTATGTTAAGGTGGAAAAATGTAATACTTCTAGAATGAGAAGCAAGTCCGGAAGAAGCAAAAATATGATAGAACTATAGCAGAGGAAAAGATGCAATACGAAGTAATATTCGAGTGAACGAATAGAAAAAAATCAAAAGCATGGTAGAACTCTCTTCCACACTACACATGGATTGCGATATACAATCACATGTTTAACATTAGGAACAATCCTTCGCTAGAAATTATGTGTATCATAACAAAGAAGAAAACTTCCAAACTACCAAGCTCAAGTGATATACGTGTCAGAGACAAGATTGACCGAGATAATCTCCATCTCCATGTGAAATCAAATGAACAAAGAAAAGGTACTAAAATGTGTATCCGACACACCCTACCAATAAATAGCAATGGTGGTTGTTCACCGCCGAAAACAGAGACGAACTGGGATGGATCGTCCCGTCTGAATTTGGGAGCAGATACTATTTGGATTTATCCGTCCAACTCTCCGAAGATGCCAAGTTGATTTATAGCACTGTATACCGAAGGTTTGAACGGATGCGGCCGTTGTAGCAGACTTCATCAGATCCCCCTCATTTGCGAGGGGTTTTTGATTGTGGGGACGCTCTTCCCTGCAGGCGCAAGCCCCTGCAGTTAAGTACGTTACCGCATCGCGATAACCACTTTCTCTTGCTCCGGAAGTTCACTTCATATCGTGTGCGTTTTTGTTTGTTTGGGTTGCCCGTGGATTGTATACAAAGACTAATTTATGTCGTCGCCCGTAGGACGCGGATTAGTCCAAATCCGTATATTTTAGATTTGGGCTTGGGTTGATTTAAGGATCGTCAATCTGGTTTGAGATTAATATCAACTTAAACATATGAGCATTTAGAGCTCGACTGGTTTTTTGTTAAGGGTACATTAATCCAATTTGAGACTAAGATCTACTTAACAAGATCTTAGGATCATTTTTTGCTTCAGATCCAACAAAAGAGCATTTGGGCTCCGTTGTTCTAGTTTAAGGACGTTTCGGTCCGTTATCGTCATTTTGTTTAAGGATGACTCGATCCGTTGTTCATCTTGCGCGCACGTGTACTTGTTACGTGACGGGATGAACAACGATGATTTAGGATGCATCCAGTTTGGGGTGCGGGCTGATTTGAGGTGTGCACATTAGTTTAGAAGTGCACCAACGAGTTGTCGGTTATCGGGACCCGTCACCTCTCTGAAAACGTTGAAGAATTACAACGACATATATCAGAGGTGTGGAGAGATGTACTCTTAAACCAAATCCTATATTTGAGGAAAAAGATGGTGATGTTGGAGACCTAAGGAATGTTAGTCATGTTTGAAACTAAAATTATCTTAAAAGATATAAGATGAGTATCATTTAGGATATCATCAATATGAGACCGCTAGTCATTTTTGAGATTAAGGTCAATTTGGGAAAACATGAGCATAGGAGCTCGGTTGTTTTAGTATCACAGAAGTCTAACCTCAGAAAACTTTAACCAATTTGGGCTAAGATTGAGTCTCCAACAGTGCTACGCACTGAAGAATACAGTACTCACGTGCGTTTCACGTGGGCACTAGATTAATGTTAAACACTAGAGTTTTATAGCGCTCACGTGACACACGTGAGATACCCCAAATATGGACACTGCTCTTTGGGTTTTATTCCCCCCTCTTTTATATAAGTGCTAAGCACTTGGCTCTCGTGCAAAGCACGTAAGTGTCCCCTTTTCCTATATTGATGCTGGAGTAGTTTCCTCTTTCTTCTATTTGTTTTCCACTTAAACAAATCACGTGGTAAACACGTGAGGAAGTTTTGGTTATTTTCCTTGTTCGTTTGAAGTACTCACGTGGGAAACACGTGAGGCTTTGAAATAGTGCTAAGCGCCAACGATTTGGCCTTGGAGATCTTGGATCGCTATTTTTTTTATTGAAGAACTAAGTTCTTATATATATAGGGTTAAACCCTAATCTTTGGAGGAATTAAATTCCTATGTGTTCCCGTTCTTCTCCTTTTTTATGTAACTTAGTTCTTCTCCCTTAGGTTTTGAATCTTGCAGAGCAAAATCTTCCCGATGAGAATTAAATTCTCAACTTGTGAGGAGATCTGTCTCTGCAAATCTCAACCAAAGGAAAAAACCGAGTTCTTATATGAAGGGTTAAACCCTTAGAGAGGCAAAGGAGAAGTGTTTTCTTTTTACCTAGTGTTTCAAGGAAGCGGATCTTTTCTTTGAGAATTAAATTCTCATGTTCCTCAAAAGCTCACTGTATATTCTATTTTTCTTTAAGCCTCTGGGGAGCTCTCTCTGCCTCTCTCTGAGACTTGAAGTCTCGGGTTCTTTATATAGTGGAGAGAAGTTTGTTTTATTCTGAGAAAATCTCTCATTGAGAGATCCCAATTGATTTAATTGGTCTCAGAATTGATTTGGGGAATTTTATCCACCGTTGGATATTTGATCCAAGGACTTCTGTTTTACAGAAAATATTGTTCTTGTTTTTAACAAGATTGGGGATATTCTCCTATATATAGAATAAAATTCTATCGAGCGGTGACATTTTAATCACCATTGGATTTTTAATCCAAGGGTGCTCAGTTTAACAGAGTATAATCTTTATCTGTTTATAAACATATAGAAAATATTTTGGATCTTTGATCCATTAACTCTCTGTCTAACAGAAAATATTCTTCCCAATAGAATTTAATTCTATGTTTAATTACCGTTCGATCCTTGATCCAACGGTTCATTAAGTAGAATTTAATTCTATGTAAGGAGGTCCCCTCACGTGTTTAGCACGTGAAGCTTTGTTTAGCCTATCTGTTGTTTGATTGCGCTAGCTTGTCTGTTGTTTGATTGCAACGCCCATATGCTTTGCATATAGGCGCCCACGTGTTTAGCACGTGAGGCTTTGTTTAGTGGGGCGTTTCCCCCTTTCTTTCTCTCATCTTCTTCTTCTTCTTCTCTTTTTTTTTTATAAGGAAACATTAGTAATAATCAAAAATGATAAAGAAAGATGATGCAAATCGTCGAAAATAGATGCATGCAAACAAACTACTTTCTAGAGTGCAATGCATGGAATAAAACATCCGTCGCCAAGATGGTTCACTATTATATCTAAGGTAAACTTCAAATCGACATTTTGTTACAAGAGTCGTCGGAAGTCAATGAGGTCAAATGACTTAATTACACACATGCCGCACATATTAATTACATGCTTCAACTTATACCAAAGAAAGGACAAACAACTTCTAGATAAAGATTCATTGAAGTTCAATGCCTTCATGTTGATCAGTTGAAGAATGGAGAACATCTATGGTATCATAATTACCATCTCTACTTTTATAACCCAAACTCTTGAGGTGGACATGGCATTTTGAGGTTTTTTGCAAAGAAAATTCAAAAACATAAGAAAAAATCCATCATCTACGACGCTTTCACATAGCATACACGTAATCCACATCTTAAAAAAAGAAAGAAAAGTCGCTTCTCATGGGTCTGCATGAACCTCTAGGCATCAGTCATGATACTCGCTTTGTGCATTATAATGCCACGATTAAAATAAAGACAGTTTTGCATAGACCCCTGAATCTCAGTCACCCTACTTCAAAAGTTGTGCAAATTATATGCCCTGTTTAAAATTATGAAAGTTATCCATAGCCCCTTGAATACGAGCCACCCTCCCTCAAAAGCAGTACAGAACAAAATTATGCCCCATTTGAGAACATAAAAAATTAAGCATATCCCCCTTAATCTTAGATATGGTACATGCCTTCTAAATTTTTCCTACATGATTTCTGTCCGTTAAACCCAAACCAAGCGTACACATACTCTGATTCTTTTTCTCACCAAATAATTCTGAAAATGTGATCAAAACTCTCTCTTATCTAAATTTGCATTTATTTTCTTTGCACAGCTTCCCGAGATACATACATAGGCATCGCATGTGCAAATATCTAGTGTTATTTGGAATAAGAAAATCAATCGGTAGCAGCTCAAGCACACAAACTGGTAAAATAAAATGTAGGCTCACAATAAACTAATACTAAAAGGAAAAAGAATTATTAGACTGATTCAAATAAAAAAAACACAATACTAAAAGACCTAGAAAATCTTCAGTGCTGATGCCCTAAAAGAAAAGGCCGAACTAAGGAACACACCAAAGATTTATACTACATTATTCGTCATACATTAAAAATTTGCTAATATAACTAGTATGATATTGAAACTTAAATCTTGAAATGAGTGAATTGCCTATTCATTAATCTACACCATGCAAAGCCCTGACGGTGCATTGTAACCGAACCTCCATTACAACTTCTACACCATCATTGTGACGCAACAAAACGAAATGTAAGTTTACCCAAACAGAGAAGTCAAACAAAAAAATGAATCACAGCTTAAAGAGTAGATAAATTCCAAGTGAAAAACACTTTTTAATAAGCTAAATCAACAAGAGGAAGATAAAGGGCAGCCAGACCAAATGGAATATCACACGTAGCAGTTTCAATTAGAATTCAAGGGGAGCCTACAACCCATATTCTATAAAAGGAAAATTCTAGATATTAATTACACTTAAGAGTGATAAATGTAACATGACACTTACACATTTTATCACATAGCAGCAAAAACATCAACAATAATTCCTTTATGCAGATACTTGGCATGTGCTATATATATTTAGACAATTAACTTCATTCAGCACACATTTTAATAGAAATCTGCAAACTTCCAGATGATGGGTTGCAAAACTCCTTTGACAGGGCTTACGACCAGTGATGAGAGAAAAAGTTACCTAACACGATTGGAGCTGATCATATGGCATTGGAACATCTACAATTTCAATTATCTTAGTTGTTCGGTACAAGAAAACTTAACTTACAAAGAGTGAAATTATACGGACATAAAATTTACAATAACAAGCTCATAAGTAACTATACATTAAATCTTCCGTGCATTCATATTTCATAGTAAGGCAGTAAAACTATAAAGTAATCTTCTAAACATATGCCTGAAAATCTACACAAAGGCCAAGGTAACAATTCTAGTAAACAACAATGACTACACACAAATAATTTGCAAATTTACACAAACTAAGTCCACATGAAAAATGATAAAATAAAGATGCTCCCGTGCTCCTCCAACTCTTATTTGATAATCAACAATTGTGATAGCATTAGCTATTTACGAGATCGTAGGAGAATGACAAACCAAAATTCTCAAGGCGTGTTAGTTTGACATGAAGAACTATATAAAAGAACAAAAACAAGAAGGGCATTTTTGCTACTTCTTATGTTTGCTAACCATGTAAGTTACCTGATCCTAAGAAACCTCTATTTCTCAAAATGTCATGCCCAAGTTGCTCTTAAAATAACAAGAGGCGGTCAAATGATTATTTTTTTGTCCTTCCCTAATTAATACTACCAAAATAAACGAAAGAGATTGCTTCCTGAATGGTCAGGTAAGGCAAAACTCTTATTAGAAAACTGTAGCAATTGAATTTCAGATAATTCCGAAACTATGTTGGAGGTTGGGTTCATAGTTCTAAACTTCTGCCATTGCTCTCAAAATTCATACCTTTAACCACTTCCTAACTATTTAAACATATATATGTATACCGACACTTCAAAATTCAAGGGGTCGGCTCTCTAAGCTCGACCCACATTGGATCCGCCCCTATAAATCTTGGTCATATTTCTTATCAAACAAACAAAGAAAGTACGTGAAATGTTTTCCTCCTCCTATCACTTCCTACCTCTCCTTAAAAAAAATTGGCTAGAAAGCTACTTCTACCATTACACTTACCATCAAGCTATTTCTACATGTGCTTCAGGTACTCTTACCGAATTCAACAAACAAATCACCCCTAAACAAGAAACTGCATTCTAAGAGAAATGGCCGGCGAAATCGCACCCTACTCAATACATGACGGTACCTAATTCAAAATTTAAGTTTTCTTGCCATAACAAACCTCAAACTTTTATTGCAGTGGTGCATACAGAACAAATTGCATGCCCAAAAATAAACAGAATTTCCACCCATTCTACTGCCCTAATCCTCTAAAAACAAAAACCCATCACCAGAAATCCCCTACAAAAGGCATTGAAACCTAGAATCGAGATGGAATTGTTAGGGTTTCATCGGAGGAGTTACCGTTACGAAGTCCGATGCTGGACTCTTGGGTGTTAATGTTGTACAAGATCCCTTCGTATCTGATCTCACACTTTGAGGTCAAACTTATGAGGCTCCCGATGTAGGAGTCTGGCGAGCACCCCGGCGATTTTGCTGCCTCCGCCGCCATGGCCGAGATTTTCTCTCTCCTGGAAGCCCTCTCTAGAGAGAGAAATTAGATTTTATTTTTCTTTTGGTTTTTTAGAAAGAGAGTGATGAATCTTGAACTTTAATTTAGGTCCCACTCAATCTTTTTTGCAGCACGCTCGTAAAATTCGCTGTTGCATAGGAAACTTGCTTCATTACTCTTTGCTCTTTAATTTTTGGAATCAACACCTTTTGCCGATCGAACTTGTGGGCTCTGAAAAGAAAATTGATACAGCTAAGCCCGGGTGGTTTAAACGTTATGTTTTTGTTGTTTCCTTATGGGTGGGGGTAATTTCGTAATAATATATGTTCAACCCGTCAACCCGAACGGTATAATAAGCCGCGTGAAATCACGGTTTATATCTTGAGAGTGAATGACAAGTCCATCTAAATTCTTAGTAAAGCTCTCATTGAACAATTTGTCAAAATAATCTCTCCATCTTTCCTTGATATCCTCATCTCGAACTAAAACCTTCTGATTTTCATTTTTGACACACTTCACCGCACATAAGTCTCTAGTCTGCGGAAAAGGAAGACTAGAGACTTATGTTCGGTGAAGTGTGTCAAAAATGAAAATCAGAAGGTTTTTAGTTCGAGATGAGGATATCAAGGAAAGATGGAGAGATTATTTTGACAAATTGTTCAATGAGAGCTTTACTAAGAATTTGGATGGACTTGTCATTCAATCTCAAAATATAAACCGTGATTTCATACGTAAAATAAGACTACCTGGGGTTAAAGAAGTTTTGAACAGAATGAGTTTAAGAAAAGCGGTTGGTCATGGCGGTATTCCTATCGAGATTTGAAAATGCTTAGGAGAAATAGGCGTTAAATGGCTGACATATCTGTTTAATAAGATTTGGCAGACAAAAAAGATGCCAAATGAATGGAGCAAAAGTATCCTTGTACCTATCTACAAGAACAAGGGTGACATTCAAAGTTGCTCAAACTACCGTGGAATAAAACTTATATGTCACACCATGAAACTTTGGGAGAGAGTGATTGAACACATGCTAAGAAAGTATATTAAGATAACAGAGAACCGTTTTGGGTTCATGCATGGACAATCGACGACAGAGGCTATTCATTTGCTTCGTCAACTTGTCAAGTGTTTTCGAGAGAGGAGAAAAGATTTGCATATGATATTTATTGATTTAGAAAAAGCGTACGACAAGATACCTAGAGAGGTATTATGGGGGACAATGATGAAGAAGGGGGTCTCCGTCAAGTATATTGACATTATCAAGGATATGTACGATGGAGCAGTGGCAAATGTCAGAACCTGCGGCGGCTTAACAAGTGATTTTCCGATTACAATTGGTTTACATCAAGGATCTGCATTAAGTCCATTCCTGTTTACCATCGTAATGGATGAACTTACTAGAACTATCCAAGATGAGGTACCTCCGTGTATACTATTCGTTGATGATATTGTTCTAGTAAATGAGACGAAAGCAGGGGTTAATGCCAAATTGGAATTATGAAGGCAAACATTGGAATCTCGAGGATTCAGATTGAGCAGGTCCAAGACAGCATATATGCATTGCTAATTTAGTAACCAGAGAATTCAAAACCATATTGGTATAACATTGGAAGGGCAAGAGATATCACCGAGCGGCCAGTTTAGATATCTAGGTTCCATCATCCAAAAGAATGGAGAGATTGATAGTGATGTTACTCAAAGAATCCAAGCTGGTTGGTTGAAATGAAGGAGTGCAACAGGGATTTTGTGTGATCGTAACTTTCCGTTAAAATTGAAAGTGAAGTTTTATCGGAGCGCTATTCGGCTTGCCTTATTATATGGTACAGAATACTGGGCTCCTAGAAAGCATCATACACAGAAGATGCACGTAGCGGAGATGCGCATGCTTCGTTGGATATGCAGTAACACTAGAAAAGATAAGGTGCGAAATGAGGATATTCGTGCAAAAGTTGGTGTAGCACCTATGGAGGAAAAGATGCGGGAAAACCGGCTAAGATGGTTTGGTCATGTGCGACGCAGACCTATGGAAGCACCGGTTCAACGAATAGATACTCTAGATATGAGCAATGACAAAAAGGCAAAAGGAAGACCAAAGAAAACATGGATGGAGATGATACGAAACGATATGGTTGCCAAAGGACTCGATAAAAATATATTGTTCGATAGGAGTGAGTGGAGGCGGAGGATTCATGTTGTGAACCCGACATGATTCTCATGTTGGTTCATGTAGCCTACCCCATATGCTTGGGATAAAAGGCTCAATTGTTGTTGTTGTATTGGATAAAGTTATCTAAACTATGTCATGTATGGCTTTCATTTCACCTGTTTAGAAAACTAGGATTATCTAAACTCCAAAGCTGATATAACCTGCTCTTACTAAACTCCAACCAAGCCAAAGATACGTGAACTCTAAAAATTATGAAGAAAACAGTCAATTTGGATTTTGGATAAAACTTCGGAACAACATTTAAGAGTTGAAGAAACTCCAAAGCCGTCAAGGTCGAGTTTGTAAAATGAAGACATGGATTTACAAAATAGAGAGTTTGTGAATGGAGGAGGAGGGGGGGTGGGTGGGATGTATTCCAAACTCAATAAAGTTCCTAGCAGAATTAAGAAAGATGCCAAATGCAATTTAAATGTCCTAGCATTATATGTAAGAACAATCAACAATAAATCAAGCATAGCTATAACCCAGATTGAGCTACTATTATGCGCGGGCGACAAAGCTTACAAAGTCGATAATCGATCATAACCCTTTCTTCTACATTTGCTTCTACACATTGAGACAATACAACAGCCACACTCATTTTAAACAACTGTTTCTTCTTTGAAAATGTTTTAAAAAAAATTCTGTATGAACAGTACATCCTTTTGATGCTCGTTTAGCGGCATAGAGGTTTATCCCTAAAACAAACAACTTCGTGGAGCAGATCATCTAACAACGTGGCCTCTTTTGATGATTTTGCAAGTCTCTCAAGCTGCGTCGTCCACGGGCAGGCTATGCAAAGTTGCAGAAAGATATCTATTTTGGTTTCTGAAACTACCGCTTATTCTCTACCCTTTCAACACTCTTAATCTACTTTCAGGCAACGCAGATCCTCTTTCAAAGATTCTCATTCCTCGCCAGTGCCTGCATATTGCAGATGCAAATGCTATGATATCAACAGGCACATCTGATTTGATAAGTAAATTTCCTAATAACGACCCAATGAGCGCAAACTGAATAACCAATAAATGGCTAGCGCTGTAGTTTGCAATCGATAATAACTTCACCAGTTTGCTGATTTAAGTAAAAGATACAAAAACACAAGACATACACATACATTTGATGAAACTAGTTAATGCAATGTACCTAGATGGTGCTCTAGCGATGTGGTTATCCACAAAGGAAAAATGTAAAGAGCGGAATAGGAGAGCATATTTCTAAAATGCAAAGCACGAAAACCATACATAAGGTACGAAAAACCATGCATGTTTATCACTAAACAACCAAAAACTTTATAAGTTACCAGTAACTACAAACAACCTTTCATAGCACACTACTTTCTTTCCACTTAACAACCATAACTTCGTTTTACAAATTCCTTTGAAGCCATTATGCAAGTTTAACAAAATACGGGGTTGATTCTCTAGGGTCATGTTAGATTGCAACATGCTGGTAGTTACAAAGTTTTCTGTAGTTTAGTGGGAAAATGGTTATAGTTTTGGTAGTTTAGTGAAACTAATTTATGTTAATACTCATGGTCCCATGCACATACCTTTATCAAACAAGCCAATCCTTCACCTTTACACATGAATGGACTGCATTTAGCCCTCTCACATCCCTTATCACATATCCAAAATCCAACAACCATTCAAAAACCAAAGCAACACTAAAAACCGCATCATCAAAGAATGAAGCATCTCATACATTCTCTCCCTTCTCCACCTCATCTCCTCCCTCCTCCACATCCTTCATGTCAACCAAACACATTCCCAACCTTGCCGCTCCCTTTAAACCTCTCGCGTCGCTCCCTCGCCATCGCAGCCCCGCTCCTGCTCCCTACTCTCTCCGCTTTATCCGAACCTAACCCTGAAAACATCTGCACAGCTCCAATAACGCAACCAGCCACAAATAATGTGTTTCTTGATGTTGCCATTGATGGCCAACCTGCCGGACGAATCGTCATTGGTCTCTATGAATCATATGCGCCTTATGGGTCTGCACGGTTTGCGAAGCTTGTGTCCGGCGCTGCTGGGATCAGCTACCGAAGGAAAGAGTTCATCAAGATCATGCCGAATTACGTGCAGCATGCGGGTGTGAGGTCATATGGTGTTGATGCTGAACTTGCTGCTAGGACTGGAAATAGCACGAGCGCAGCAGACAACTTGGTATGGTGTTAGAATGGGTTCATTATTTTCGTTTATTATCTATGTTATTGTTGGTATTTGTTTGGACTCAAGTCACCCTATAATGGTGGCCACGATGGGCTAATACCTTATCAAATTTTAACCCCAAATGGACCATAGGTTGTCACCATGAGTTCTATTAAAAAAATTCTAATGCTTAAATTTTCAGTTTCCAAATTTTCTACATGTGATATATTGTTTCCAAGAAATGGCAGCCCTGAATCTAAATTTGGTATTCCCCTGCCCTGAATCTACATGTGACGAGCTTCCATTTTTCTCTGTCTCTACTAGTGCAAATGAATTATCATCCCTAGCAGCCACCAATTAAAGTAATTTGTCCCTAAAGTCAAGATGAGGTGGCTGCACGAGTGATAAATTCAACATCAATTAATCGGCTAGAGCATAAGTGGAAAAATGAAGGCACATGGATGCAAGTTGGTACTTCGGGATGTTAGGCATGTTCCGGATATTCGTCTCAATTGGATTTCCACCGGTAAGCTTGGTGATGAAGGCTACGGTAATTACTTTGGTAAAAATAAATGGAAGCTTCTTTGGTGGTAGCCAGAGGACAGAAGTCCAACGGTCTCTATATTATGCATGTGAAGCTCTGTAAAAAAGTAGCAAATGCAGTTGAAGACTGAGCTGATGTGGATCTAGCATCTCCATTAGTTGTGATTGATGTTTCCGTAAAATTCGTTCAAGTTGAGAATCCTACAGCATATGCATTAATAGAAGAGCCAGTTGAGCTAGCACCTCTGGTGTCACAGCACAGCCTCAAATTTGAATATCTGAGAGAGCCTCCACTAGATACTCGTTGAATGAGCATGTGTTGCTTACCAACGGAGGAACATCCGAAGATTTTCGGAAGGCTATTGGTCATAAGAAGAAAAATCGACACTGATAACCATGCAAGAAGAGATGCAATCCTTGCATGATGACCTTACTTATGACTTGATTGAGCTGCCTAAGGACAAGAAAGCACCGAAGAATATGCGAGTTTATCAAAAAAAAAAAACCATGAGAATACCTCACAACCAAGATACAAGATGCAATCAGTTGTGAGAGAATCTAGCTAGAAAAGGTGCGTCAAATTCGATGAGAAAATCTATATCAAGAAGAACAAATCTGATATGACGACCAAATCGTTATCGAAAGAGAAGCTAGACGTTTTCTGAAAAAAGAGGGGACCCACCATATTTGTAGGCATCCATGTGCCTTCATTTTTATATCCTATGCCCTAACCAATTAATTGATGTTGAACTTATCACTACTACTACTGCCTCATCTTGACTTTAGGGGCAAATTACTTCAATTGATGGTTGCCTAGTTTTTGTAGGGTGAGACTTCATTTTGCAGCAGAGCCAAAGAGAAAAAATACAGAAAAAGTTGTAGAGAGACAGAGACTTTTGTTATATTCGCCGATTGACTCAACGGCGGATCCTTCTCCGATCGACCTTCTACTAAAAGGTTCATAGCTAATAACGAGTTCTACACATCCACCAGATCAGATCGGGTTTTCTCCTCCATTGCATCTCTATTTTAGTGATATTCTCTCAAACTCCTTTGTTTGTAGTCGTAGCTGAAATCCATCTCTAAAGTTGACATTGTTGGTGCTGTAATCCTCTAGTTCTGTCTAGAGAAGAAATATTGTGTAATGATCGTTGGTCGCGGTTTTTGCGAAAGGGTTCCCAGCGTAAAAATCAGTGTTCTTGTTTTGTGTAGTTGGTTCACTTATTTATTTCTGCTGTGTTATTTTCTCGTATATATTTTCGTGATTGTCAACTACGTGATTTTGTAACCATCTTATCCGTCCCAACAATATTGTTTCCAAGAAATGGCAGCCATGAATCTAAATTTGGTAATCCCCGACCCCGAAAAAAAGAAGTCAGCATGATCATCATCCATAGCATAGTAATTTAAGCATGGATATTTAAACTTCTACAGCATGGGCACTTTCTCATTGCATAATAATAATAATAATAAATAGTTGTTTAAACTTTTTTAAATGGCTAGTTAAAATGTTCAAGTCTTCGACTTTAGAAATTGTTATATTTGATAGAGTACATACCATATTTAGTTCCATACCTTGCAGCATGCCGCATTTTCTTTGTTGTTCCACATTTAATCTTATGTTTATCGTCAAACCTATCACGGGCTCAATGTTCAAACATAATATATTCTTTCTTCAGCAACTAAAAAAAATCCTCTAAAAATAAAATGTACATAATCTATTTTCTGTGTGAAGCCTAAGTCTTTGATCAGATCTACAGTCAATCAGTTTGTGCATCTCTGACAGTCGGAGTTTAAGGAGTTAACTGCCTTGGGTGCCCTTAAGAGATGTGAAATCAACAATTCTAAGACAGAGTATCTTGTCTAAAACATAGGGCGGTGTTTTCTAACTTAGTTTGTTTTCTATAGATATTTTTCTATTGGTTAATTTATTGATAATATTAACTATTTCACGTTTCAGAATTAATTCTTCAGATTAATTTCCAACAGGTAGCAGAGTGGGAGGCCACCACAACTGACAAGTGCGTAAAAAATGTAGCCGGGGCGGTAGGGATCGTGGTGAGGGATCCTGCGAAGCCACCGCCAAAGGTGAAGATTGTGGCGAAGAACGGGAGGCTGAAGGTGGAGGAGGAAGAGGTCGGAGTGGAGCCGAATGGGACGGAGTTTGTCATAGTCATGAAGGACTCGCCGGAGCTTGACCAGTCGGTGCTGGTGGTGGGGAGGGTGGTGGAGGGGATGGATGTGGTGGAGAGGATATTGAAGGTGAAGACCGTAAATGACAATACTAGCTCTCCTTACTTCAGGTAATTAATATTTTCTCACTGGATTTCTTTTGTGCAGGAGTTGGTTACGCTAAACCCATACTTATCGCTGTTTAAACTCACTTAAAGTTTTCTAATTACAGTAAGCGCACTTAATTGCTACGTTTGAGGCAACTTTAGCGCGAAAAAACTCCCTTGAAACCATACTTTAAGATACCTTACTGTAACAACAAAAACTTTAAGGTACTTCAGTGAAAAACAGAGATGGTCAAAAGTATTTTAGTGTAGTTTAGCTATTTGATTGAAATTCACGCTTTTTTAAGATTGGCTGGTTAACTTCGGAAACTATAGCCTGCGACAAATGATGCATGCCATACAAATATTATAAAAACATGCCAAATCAGCATTGTCGTATTTGTACCTATTGCATCTAAGCAAATTGGATTTGCATAGGAAATGCAAGTCCTTCAACAGAAGTTGCAATCATCCAAAACAGTTCGAGATGAAACTTATCAAAAAACTTGTTTTGTACTAAAATTTTTTACGCATCCGCATTGCAGGAGGTGCATTTGAACTTTAGTCTTGCATCTTAAACATATGAAGTAAAGTATAGAGTTTAAATATGCACTATGGGCCCTCTGAACTTCACACAAGTATTTATGCACAAGTGCATGTGTATAAAACTATGTTGTATCCCTATAAGTGATGATGTCTGTGATGCATTGTTTGGCAAATTATAATATACTTTCTATGGACATATGTGCATTCAAAATAAATCCACATGAAATTTTTGAATGGAAGAGGCTAAGTTATTCATCTTCATCAAAGAACTTAAATTGTTGGATAGTGGTCCGCATGCTATTTAGAGCCAAATATCACAAGTCTACATATGACGTGAAAGAGAGCATAGTGGAATACAATACAACACATTTAACAAGAAACATTTGATGTTTTACAATTTTGTTACTTTATTAACACTTGTGAGGGGGTGCTCATGCCAATGTAGGAAGTAACAATAAGAGGACTTCATATGTTCTAAGAAGTAAAATCCAAAACAAAATAAAAACTTAAGCTGATTAGGCCTAGTAACTACAAAAATTTTCTTCGCTTCTCACTTAACCTATTAATGTATAAAATAAGTAAATTTGTAAAATTTCAAGTGTTTAGGCATATATGCACATGAAAAATGTAAAACTGGGAACGTATAAATCCAAAATGACGTTTTTTTAATGATTCAGGGAAGGAACTTGAAATCGTGGCTAAAAGAAAACTTAATGAACCAAAATGAACTTGCAAGTATTTATTAGTTAAAGGAAACTTTTAATTTTATACTATATTAGAGTTTTTCCGAAAACAAAGAGTATTATTTGGAGGGTTAGTAAAACAGTACTCACACTTGCAATATATTTGCATTTGTGCATCTATGTGTTCAGCTCATAAGATCAAAATTTTCAGGTTAAAATTTATAAATCCATTAAAATAGGTTTAAGTAGGAAATTTTAAATCTTCTGGTCTTATTGACCAGAAATTATTGTTTACTATTGAATTTACCACAAAAATCATGGTATCCACTATTTTGTTTGCTTGTATTGATAAAGAGTGGCGAAGTTGATCGGAGATAAAAGAGCCGTCGTGGCGGAAAGGGGATTCAACCGGCCATACTCAAAGGTGGTGGTTACAAACTGTGGTATAATTAGCTAAAAGAGAGGAAACACGCTCATTCTTTTTGCCATATGTAATTTATAGAGCATGAGTTATCATTTGTATTATCCTTGTAAACAAGGCTAAATTTTTATTTGTTAGAGGAAGGGATTCAATGCCAAAGCCTGAAGGATTATTTGTTCTAATTTGTTTGGGGTGAAATCTACAGATATGGGCTAAACATCTTAGGCAGGATATTTTTTTATGTACATACCAAGAAATCAATGGAGTTATATGTGAGACTCAAACTGAATATCACACACCATGCTTCAGTTATTGCAATTTGCCAACGCATTAACTTGGACTCTTGGCCAACAAAATCCTATGGAGTCTTCTTAATGTTGGCAAATGATATTATGATATGAATAAAAATCACACCAATCACAATAAGCAATAATTGTTGATATCAAAGTCATAATCCAACACGTTGCATGGTCCATATGTGTGCGATAACAATTTTCCAACCTACCGACACCAACCCACTTAAATTCAGTGCAAACATTGGAACCTATTTAATCAGGTATGCAGTTTAAGTTCATGCAACCAATATGCAAGCTTGAAGATTTTTGTAGACAGATAAACTCAAGAAGATGATGGAAAATGATATATGGCAATAGAAATTACATTCAACTCTAAGAAATAAACAAAGCCAAAGAGTAAAAACATAATTCATACCTAATCCAACCAGAGAGCAGCACACCAAATTTGTACTAAACCAGAATCGAGTTTGATAAAAAGGCCGTGTGCTTGTAAATCATCTAAACTGATACCTGAAATTTTACACAAGTTTGAAGTCAAGCATGAGCTTTTCCTATATTAAACTAATTAATTTCTAATAAGACATAGTTAAAGAACCTATTAACCATTGATCTAAGAAAACAGAAGTTTCATATGGTTCGATATAAAAGAGATGAGATGTTATTTTTGCAAAAATGACAATTTTACTTCTATACGCACACGTGAAAATTTCAAAATGTATTGCTCAAGTTTTAATTAAGAAAACATTAATCAAACATAACTAGAAGAACAAGTATATGTCAAAAAATGCTTAGTATTCATGATCCTTTGGTAGAACAACCTTATCCATCTCTGGCTTGTAATCAATCAATTTATATTTCATTGATTAGCAAAATTGCATTTCAATAGAAATCAAGGCTTCAATAAGAATAAATTCTTACGATATAGCTTGTTAAGATTTGTCACACATTCAAGTTTTTTAGGAGAGGAAGTTACGGATTTAGATTTAGATTAGATCTAAATTTAAATTGTTAGTTGAATGAGATTAATTATGAAGATATTTGAAGATTTGTTTAGAGATAAAATTTAGTTAGTTATTTAGAGATAAATCCTGATTAAATCAATGTTATCTCTAAGCACCATTGTCTAGGCCTATAAATATAGATTGATTAGGGTATTTTATGTAGAGAAAAATAAGAAGAGTTGAAAAGAAGTTTTGTAATTCGTATTGAAGTTGAATAAAGAAGAGAAGTTGGAAAATTTTTCCTAGTGTTTGATTGTGTTTTTATATTTTCTTTTATTCAAAAAGATCTATGTTTGATTTCTAAATTGTTTGGGACCTAAAAATCCTAACAAATTGGTATCAAGGCTTGGTTCAGAGAAGAATGACAAAGATAGAGAAAACTCAAATCGCAATGAAGATAGTGTGTTTGAATTAGCATAAATTGGTCGATATAGAAATCAAGGATGAAGGATATGTTGAGCCTCAAAGATTTAGATGCATCTCTTTATGGGATTAGCGCCAAGCCAGAGAAGATGTCCGATGAAGATTGGGTAAGGATGGATCGAAAGGTGAAAGGTCTTGTTCGGGAATGAATAGAAGATTCGGTATTCCACCATGTGTCATCAGAGAAGACGACAGAGGAGTTATGGAAGTTGACAAATCTGAGAGAAACACGGCTACGAACAGGGCTTTTCTAAGGAGAGAATTGATGAATTTGAAGTTCCAAGAAGATTCCTCAATAACGGAGCACTTGAACGAAATTCAGAATATTGTGAATCAACCTGCAGCCATGAAGATGCCGATTGAAGACGGGATGCAAGCACTTATCGTATTGAGTTCCCTTCTGAGCAGTTGAGAAACTCTGGTAGTTTCTTTGAGCAATTCGTCTCCTGAAGAAGTTATTTCTATGAGCGTAGTAACAAATTGTCTTCTAAATGAAGAATTAAGAAAGAAATCATTAAGTAGATCATCTGATTCATCTGCACTTGTTGCAAGAGAGGATCCGAAGTAAAGAAAGGAACAAAGCAACGATGGAAGAAATCAAAGATCGTGGCCTGCAATAAATGTTTCAAAGATAACGTGTCATTGCTGCAACAAAATGGGTCACTATATGTCTAATTGCCCCAAGATGAAAAGGACTTAGATGATCTGAAGAGACGTAAAGAGGAAAAGGAAGCGAATGTGGCCCACAATGTCGAGATAGAGCACGATTTACTTATGACTAGTGAAGATAAAGTCAAAAAGGAAGATATGTGGCACATGAATTTGGAAGTATTTTTCACTTATATTCAAAAAGGAGTGGTTCGATGAAATCAAGGAGAAAGGAGACAGTGATGTTGGCGGATAATTCTAAAGTGGAAGTGGAAGACATGGGCACCATGAAGATGAAGATGATCGATGGGAAGCAGAGAGTTCTTGGTGATGTCAGGTATGACTCAAAACTGAAAAGGAATTTAATTTCACTTGGGAGATTGAATACAAGAGATTACACTATTATTGTTCAAGATGGAGTAATGAAGGTGTGCCAGAAGAACTGTCATAATGAAAGTGAAAACAACCTTAAAGGGGGTGAATAAGATTTTATGACAAACTCAGCGTGATTTGTAATAATTTAAAAATTATATAGCGGAATATAAAATCAGAGTCTAAAATACAAATACTATCACAATACGGAATCACAGAGACAACACAGAATCACAGAAAGTAAATAAACACAAATGATTGTTATCGAAGTTCACCAACCCTGTAACTAATTCCCGCATGAGAACTCCTGCTCAGAATTCAACATCACTATCCAGTGACTCCTTCACGGATGGAGAAACCCAGATCTTTTATCAAACTCAGATCTTAAAACCTTTACATTTACAGACGATGAACACCTAGATTTTTTACCAAAAGCTCAAGTCTGAAATCTTTTACACTTGCAGATGGTGAACACCTAAATTTTTTCCAAGGCGTAAACCTGAAACCTTTACAATATGAAGATCTTAGACCTTTTTTCACTGGGTCGTACAAAATAAGATTTTTACAATCTTGACAAACCAACTCTAACAATCCTAACGATCTTAAAAGATAAATCAAAATTTTCAATTCAAGAAGATGAAGGATTGTATTTTGAAGATTAACAAAATTTTAAAAACAAATCGAAGTAGTTTTTCAAGATTAACCAAATTTTAAAAACAATTGCTTCTTCAAAATATTTAGAGATCTTTCTTTTCTAAAAGAATAGAAAAGTCTAAGGGCGCTAGAAAGATCTTTCTTTCTAAAAAGAGTAGTGAAAAACTTAAGAGCAAAAAAAAGGCAAAGTTTTCATAAATACTTGAAAGTAAAGAAAATGAAAATCAGGTTAAAAAGTTAGTGAAAACTCTTGGAAATTTGTCCTATATAAAAGAAGGCAATATGGATCAGTTAGGACAGTTATAATAACTGCTCCTAAAGTATAAGACAGTTATTGGCCATTTTTTGGCCGTTGGAAATTCAAAAATCCCACTTAAATTCAAATTTTGAAAATTTATGAACTGTTAGACGTCTGTCATAGAGGTCCTAGGGACGTCTATCATAAACGTCTATTTGTCTGATATTTTTAGATACAACACCTGTTTTGAAAAATGAATTTGAAAATTGAATTTTTGGTTTTGTAACTTGAATTGAAATAGGATAGAACACTTGATTCTAATATTTTGATATCGACTCGACTCTAGACTAAAATAAATTAGAAAAGTCTTGAATATCTCCGATGTGTGATTTATATCTTTTAATGTGCATTGAATCTTCCAAGTCTTACCGATCTTTGCCAATGTTACTTTTGAGTTGTCAGTAACAATGTTGATTGTCCTTATATTTGAATAACTCCAGTTGTATAGCATTTTGACTCGTCTGACATTTTTAATAACATATAGTATATTTGAAAATATAGTTTTATAAAATAATCAAAACATAAAGAGATTCATAGGTCAACAATCTCCTCCTTTTTGATATTTTACAAAACCTAATTAATAATATTTAAGATATACACAATTTCAAAATATATATAATTTTTAAAGATATAATTAAATTTTTTGTTTTGTAACTTGAATTGAAATAGGATAAAACACTTGATTCTATCATTTTGAGACCGACTCGACTCTAGACTCAAATAAATTAGAAAGTCTTGAATATCTCCGATGTGCGACTTCTCCATTATATCCTTTGAATGTGCATTGAAATCTTCTGAATCTTGCCGATCTTTGTCAATGTTACTTTTAAGTTGTCAGTAGTAATGTTGATTGTCCTTATACTTGAATAACTTCAGTTGTGTAGTATTTTGACTCGTCTGACATAATTAGTAACATATAGCATATTTGAAAATATAATTTTGTGACGCCCCGCTTCCCAGTATACGAGCAGAGGACGCGACTGGCAGCCACGTATTTACTCCGAAGTAAATACGCTAAGCGTATCTAAGCAATATAAATAAAAATGCACAAGAGACAAAGACAATAGATATAATTGAACATTATCTTTATTTATTAACATTCTTTTTACAATACATGGAAAAGTAAATATATGAGATAAAGCGATGCCTAAAAAGTAGCATAACAGAAATAAAAAGTACTGAAATGAAATGTACAAGTATTAGAGCTCTGGGTAGAAGGCTAGCTGGTTCAAGTCTTCTGTAGTGGGCTCGATCTCTTGAAGATCCGAATCACCTGACAACATTCCAAAGAAGAAAGAAAGAGAATGTCTTCAGCGAACAATCGCTCGGTAAGTCCCAAAAATAAGGGAGAAGTAGAATAGACAGAGAGAATGTGACTTTTAAAGTTATATTATATTGTTATATTGTTGACGTTGTTGTTAACGTAAGTTCAAGGGTGAATGTCAACCAATCTCAAAAGTATTCTCGAACCCAACATGTTGTAATCCAGGGATAGGGAACCACGGGCTCGAATCAAATGTTAGTAACGGGACTTCAACCTAATGTTGAAGTATTCCAAACTCAACAGGCTGTAATCTAGGAGCAAGGAAATACGGACCCTCATGATAGCTTGCTTGTGTTAGTAGACATAGATTCATGATCTAGGAAGACTCTTGAGATTTTGTTGGATTCACGCATGAACTACCCCAATATCCCGTGTATTAATTGTATTGATAGTAATGATTGTACTGATAGTATTGTATTGTACATTGTATTGTCTTGTATAGATGGATGACTTACCGAAAACATGATATCAGTAAATGAATGTAACTGGAGAATCATTTAAATGGAAGTATATCCATGGTTCGGTTTAGTCAATGCATATTGAATATATGGATTCATGGATTCATGTTGAATTGTAGTTTGTACTTGAATCATATTCAAGTCAGCTTATTTATAATGAGACTCGGTCTGAGTCAGACAATTAGAAATGAAATTGAAATCCTGAATTGGGTTTTGATGTTATCGGTAACCGTGCACATGGGCGGCAGGATTTGTCTCTTTTTCAAAGACGATTACCGTATTGATAACACCGTTTGTTAAGTTGTCTACCTTAAATAGGCAAGCACCCATATCTCCGGCTCCCTGAGGCTCAAGAGACCGGTCCCGCTTGAACCTATGTTTAGTAGGGTCCTTATTGTAATTTATAGAACTTGAGGGAGTTTTATGTAAAAATAATTTTGTATAATTTTCAAAATACACCTCAAGCATTTTATTATCGTCTTTAAAGTTTTCATAGATGTAGATTTTATATATGTGACATTTCTAGTGATTAAAACCTATTTTCCATAATATAAGGTATTTATTTGTAAAGAATTGAACTTGTATAGAATTGCATGGTATTTTCATGTAAGTGGTTCTTTTGATTTAGAAAAGTTGGAATATTTATATAATATCAAAATTAGATATTTTGATGATACATATATATTTATATAAAATAATTTTAATATATTATATTTCTAGAAATCTCATTTTCTTAAGATATTTGTATTTTTAAATCTCTCGAAACCGAATGCTCCTTGCGGAGGTCTGCATCTCGCACTGCTAAGTCCGAGGATCTGATAATCCGCACCATTCCGAACAGGTTCCCCAAATGGGTTGTAGCGGCGCTTTGCAAAGACTTGCTTAAAATACATAATCTTGTGAAAATGGTTTTTTTATAAGTTAAAGGTAGTTTTGTGTAAAACGGTATTTTCCCGAATCTATATTTCCCAAAAGGTATCGTGATATGTTGCATATGAGTGTTGTGAAGAGGTAGGTCATTACCCCGTGATTTATCTAAAGGTATAGCAAGAAATATGATATTTAATGTCAAAACTAAACTATGTGGTATTTTACTGAAAAAGTACGATAAAAATTGCAATATGAAATATTTTGCTATGAAACTTGTTCAACATGTTTTGTTAATGATTAACAGTCAAGATGTAAGAGTTTGATATGTTGTATTTAAGAAAAGATGGAATTTTAAGAAAAACCGAATCGGAAGTCGGATTAACTCCGCTTCCGTCGGGTTTTAGTTTTACAAATTTTTAGAATAGAATAGAGAAGAGGGAGGTGGGACTTACGGGATTTCAGATTAGAGGAGAGGGAGAGGGATTGGTAGTAGTTTCCGGTGCGTCGTTTCGTCGCCGAGAGCTCCTAGAAGTCGTCGTCGGAAAATTGCCGAAGTTTCGCCCTTCGCTAACTTCACTTGTACACAAAATTCTAGAGAGTTTTCTTGAGAGTTTTGAACAGAATTTGGAAGTGAGGGGGGTGTATTGGAGTGGTATTTATAGGAAAATCTAGAGTTAGGGTAGTGAAAGTTTGCATTGAAATTTGCATTAAAAATGAGATTAAATGGGTGATTTAATCCTCTTTGATTGAATGCAGAATAAACAAACAACATGGGGTTAGTGGGGTAGTTGAAGAGGTGCAGGGGGTGATGTTTGGAGGCATTTGGAACGGTTTGACCCGAGCTTGCCGGTTTTTTGCATGTGTTGCCGATTTTGTACCGTCGGGTGGGGCTAGGGTTTTGGCCACATGTCGGGATCGCTTCATTTTCCCTCGTATTTATGTTTATTTATTCTGTAACTTACCATATTACGTGTGATGCACGTGTAAACTCTTGGGATTCTAAAAATTTAAAAGAAAACTAATAAAAAAAATTTGTGGCTAATGGGATTTAAACTTTGGTGCTTTGGTTCAACAGTGTAAGGTCTTACCAATAAGCTACAAGCTCCTTCTTACTGTTCTAAAGCAAAACAAACTTATAACTTGTGCTCAGCCTCAAATACCCCTTTCTGTATTTTTCAAAAAAAATTGTACAGAAAGTTTAGGGTTGTTACAAATTTTGTAAAATAATCAAAACATAAAGAGATTCATAGGTCAACAATCTCCTATATTTTGATATTTTACAAAACCTAACTAATAATATTTAAGATACATAATTTCAAAATATATATAATTTTTAAAGATATATATTCAAATGCTCCCCCTGAATATATGAAAATTATTTTTCCCACTTTTTGGAAATATCAAAACGTTAAAAGAATGGAGGGGGGAATGAGGCAGCAAGTGAATAGTAGGTATATAATTAAACAATCATACTAAAGTAATAATACAAATACAATAATTAAAACATATAATTTTTTTATCTATATTTTCTATTATTAAGTCCTTAAGATAATTTTTGTTGAATTAACTTTTCCTGTTCTTCCAAATGATTGGTTTTAACTTCTTTGCCTAGTAATTACTCCTTTATTAATTTCTCCTATTATTAAAATCTTAAGGTGATTTTTGTTGAATTGTCAATCCTTTGAAAAAGAAGTATCAATTACTTCCTCTTGTTGTTCCAATTTATTGGTTTCAATATTTTTGTTTATTAATAAATTATCTAAACCTTTAAACAGGTTAGAGTTATTATTCTCTATTGAATTATTAAGATTAATGAAGTTAATTTCATTAAATTGGTTATGTATACTTTCTTGAATTAAAGTTTGTTTGAGTTGATTATTGTTAAGTTTAGGAACCCATACTATTTTTCATTCATTTAGGTCAGTCTTAGGAGTAAAGTAATATTTGTAAGTTAATTTGTTTTTAATATTACAATATTGTGAAATATGCCATAAAGTGCAACAACGGTCACATGTGGAGCGGACGTATTTATTACCATATCTATAGTAATATTTATGCCTAAAAGACTTACTTTTACGAACTAACTTAGAATACTTATTATAACCTATGCCTACTTTCTTACAATGTTTTATAAATTGTCCTAATATAATATCTAAGTTATTTTTACTCTTAGTAAATTTTAAAAGTATTTTATCTTTTAAATCTACTTTTCTTTTTAAGTTAAAGATTTCAAGGTTTAGCGTATTATTAGTTTCAATTAACTTATTATTTGTTAAAGTTATATATTTTAATTTTTCATTTAAATTTTCATTTTCTAATTTAATTTAATTTAATTTGTGTGGCTATATCTAAATTGTTTTTAGTAGATAGGTTTGACTTTAATATTTTATATTTAGTATTAACCTTATCATAACTGTTTTTAAGATAATGACATAAATCTATTAAATTGTCTTTACTAAGGAAATCTAAATTAAAGTCTTCATTAATTACCTTATCATCTTGTGTCATGAAGCACATGTTTACGACTTCTTCGGCTTCTGAGTCCTTGGAATCCGTATCGTCCTAAATAGCCTGAAACGGATATTTTTCTAATTCCTTCTTAGACTTCCACATATTCTTATTGAGCATAGGACACTCTGACTTGGCATGGCCTTCCTTATTGCATTCAAAATAATGAAGAGAATTAAAAAATTTATGTAAATTATACGTACCTTTCTTCGAATATAAATTTCTTGACTTCATATAATTCCTGAAGTGTCTTGCAATATCGGTCATTTCTTCATCGTTGCTTTCATCGTCACTAGATGTTTCTTTAGGTTTTGACTTGTCAGTCATTGCTTTTAGCGCGTTATTCTTCCTTTGAGTGTCCTTCTCTTGCTTTTGCTTAAGATCCCTTAACTGCATCTCGTAAGTTTTTAATTTTCTTATAAAGATGTCAACTTTCAATGATGTCATATCATTAGCCTCTTCGATGACAGTGAACTTAGGTTGCCATAATATCATAAGAGATCTCAACAACTTATAGCACTTTTCTTTGTCATCGAATTTCTTTCCTAAATTGAAAAGCTCGGTAATGATATTGCTGAACCTAGAATACATAGAGTTGATGGTTTCATTGTCTCTCATTTGGAATATCTCATACTTATGCATGGGACGGTTGATCTTACTTTCTTTAACTTGACCGGTTCCTTCATAAGCAGTCTGGAGAGTATTCCAAATCTCATTTGTCGTTTGACACATAAAGATTCTATTGAATTCTTCTGAATTCAAAGAACAATGAAGTGCATTCATTGCCTTGACATTCAATATCATTGATCTCTTGTCGGTGTTAGATAAAAGATTCGTGGTAGGGATGACAAAGGGCTTTTCTATGATTTCTAAGATTTCTAGATCTATACACTGAACGAAAACGCTAATCTTGGTTTTTCAGAATTGATAGTTGGTACCATTGAAAAGAAGAGAACAATTAGTGGATTGTCCTTCCATTGGGCTTACCATAAGATTAGAAACTCAAGAGGTTAATCTTACAAACAGAGTAATCTGCTCTGAAACCAATTGAGGACAGCCTTAGAGAGGGTGAATAAGACTTTATGACAAACTCAGCGTGATTTGTATTAATTTAAAATTTATGCAGTGGAATATAAAATCAGAGTTTAAAATACAAATACTATCATAACATAGAATCACAGAGACAACACAGAATCACAGAAAATTAAATGGACACAGAGGACTGTTATCGAGGTTCACCAATCCTGTGGTTAATCCCCGCCAGAGAACACCTGCTCAGGATCCAACTTCACTATCTGGTAACTCTTTCACGGGTGGAGAAATCCAGATCTTTTATCAGGCTCAGATCTTAAAACCTTTACACTTGCAAGCGGCGAACACCTAGACTTTTTACCAAAGGCTTAAGTCTGAAACCTTTTACACTTGGAGGAGGTGAACACCTAGACTTTTTCCAAGGCGCAAGTCCAAAATCTTTACAATGTGAAAATCTTAAACCTTTCTTCACTAGGTCGTACAAAGTAAGATTTTTACAATCTTAACAAACCAACTCTAACAATCCTAGCGATCTCAAAAAATAAATCAAAATTTTCAATTCAAGAAGATGATGGGTTGTATTTTGGAGATTAACAAAAGTTTAAAACCAAATCGAAGAAGTTTTTCAAGATTAACCAAGTTTTAAAAACAAACGCTTTTTCGAAACCTTTAGAGATCTTTCTTTTCTAAAAGAATAGAAAGATCTAGGGACGCTAGAAATATCTCCTATCTCAAAAGAGTAGTGAAGAACTTAAAAGCAAAGAGAGACAGTTTTCATAAATACTTGAAAGTAAAGAAAATGAAAATCGGATAAAAAGATCAGTGAAAACTTTTGGAAACTTTTCCTATATATAGGGAGGCAATGTGGATCAGTTAGGACGGTTATAATAACTGCCCCTAAAATATAGGACAGCTATTGGTCGTATTTTGCCATTGGAAATTCAAAAATCCTACCAAAATTCAAAATTTGAAAATTTATGAGCTGTTAACGTCTATGACAGATGTCTATTTGTCTGATATTCCCCTGTTTTGTAAAAAGAATTTGAAAATTGAATTTTGGTTTTGTAACCTGAATTAAAATAGGATAGAACACTTGATTCTAACCTTTTAAGATCGACTCGACTCTAGACTCAAATAAATTAGAGAAGTCTTGAATATCTCCGATGCGCGACTTCTCCGTTACATCTTTTGAATGTGCATTGAAATCTTCCGAGTCTTGCCGATCTTTTCCAATGTTGCTTTTGAGTTGTCAGTAGTAAAGTTGATGTTGATTGTTGTTGTGCTTGAATAACTCTGGTTGTATAGCACTTTCACCCGTCTGACATTGTTAGTAACATATAGTATATTTGAAAATATAGTTTTGTAAAATAATCAAAAGATAATGAGATTCATAGGTCAATAGAAAGGAATCAGAATCTCAAGCGATATTTATCAAGTTATGGGAAAGCCTGTGTACGGAAGAATAAATAAGGTGGAGGAAACTTGAGTCAATGTGGAGCTTTGTGCAAAGCTCGGAAGATGTGGACGGCTTGTTGAATGCATGCCAAGGTGGAGATTGTTAAGATTTATCATACATTCAAATCTTTTAAAAGAGGAAGTTACGGATTTAGATTTTGATTTAGATTAGATCTAAATTTAAATTGTTGGTTGAATGAGATTGATTATGAAAATATTTGAAGATTTGTTTAAAATTAAGATTTAGTTAATTGTTTAGAGATAAATTCTAATTAAATCAATATTATCTCTAAGTATCATTGTCTAGGCCTATAAATATAGATTGATTATGGTATTTTATGTAGAGATAAAGAAGTTTTGTAATTCGTATTGAAGTTGAATAAAGAAGAGAAGTTGGAAGATTTTCCCATATGTTTGATTGTGTTTTATATTTACTTTTCTTCTCAAAGATCTGTGTTCTTCTCAAAGATCTGTGTTCGATTTCTAAATTGTTTGGGACCTAAAAAACCTAACATAGCTAGCAGTAGTTTTCAATTAGTTTACATATTAGAAAGGAAGGGTAAGGTCAATTAGTTTACATATTAGAAAGGAAGGGTAAGGATTGCTGTGAAATATCATATTGAAATGGATAAGGGAATAGACAATCGGCCAACAAAGAAAGTAAGAAAATGGAGATGCAAGACGCTTCAACCGCTGTTTCACCTCCAAAAAAGCATAAGAAGGGAAGAACTTGAGTTGTCTTTTTACAAATATAAAAAAGAATGGAGATGAATTAAAGAATATTTGGCTTTGACATTAACAATAAAGATCAACCAATAATCAGTCTAGTGCAGCTGCTGGGATTTGTGGATAAGGACCGGCAAATAATAACTTAGTCTATAAAGCTGGTTCGATGCCAAAAAAAATGACATAGATAGCATTGATAAAAATGTAACATCTGATGACAACATGATAACAAGCAATAATCCAGTAGGGTAGCAATTGGTTGGCTTTTTAACGATCATAAATATCCACTTGCAGACTCATCTTAAAAAGAAATAATAGCAATTTCCTATTACTAATTCTGGGAGATGGCTCTATAGGAAATCTAAATATATATAGCACCCTTCAAAGGACACCAAGTCAATATATGGCGACACTGAGATATCTTAGCACTTCATTGACTTCTATTAATATAGTAGGAAGGTTCAGTTTTCATTAACTTGCATTATTATAACATTCGGTGTAAAAAATATTAGGCTAAATCCTTTCCGATTTCTAGATGCCGTATACTAATGGATAGTGATTGATGGACATTTACATGAGCTACAAGCATAATAGAAAATGTGTCATTTGAAAGTTTAGGCAATAGATAATCCAAACAAGCACTGCATAATTAAAAATTTAACGCGGCTCTCGCCGTGTCAAAACAATCCGAGATGTACCGAACTTGTACTAATATTTAAAAAGTTAATATTAAATGTTAGCGGTAAGGAAGACTCATCTGTCTAAAGGATAAATCGAGGCGTTACGGAACTTATACTAATTAAAGTCGAATTACATCGACTTTGATGTTAACACTAGGAACTTAACAAAATTACATCCAAAAACTCTTAATCTGGCTTCAACCAAGTCAACCAAACCGAGGCGCACCGAAATTTGTACTACTTGGACGTCAAATTACATCGACTTTGATGTTTAAACTAGGGATTAAACAATATTTCAACCAAAATTAGATAGCTTAAGCAAAATTGTGCACTTCTATCCAAGGTAATTAAAGTTAAATAATTCAAAACTTGCAAGCTTTGAATTATTCGAAGAAAACTTGGCTCTTTACAATTCCTAAATCACTATATACATTAAAAAAAAATCATAGAGAGAGAAAGCAAAGTAACAAAATTTACTCTAAGGATCTTAATTTAATGACAAAAATAAACAAATGCCGCCAATAAACATATAGAAATTACCAAATCAGCGAGGTTTTTTTTATGGCTTCGAGCTAAATCCCAAACCCTAATAAAACCGCGATCTACGATCCGGTAGGCTTTGTCGTTGTTTTACATTTAAACACCGAGATGAAACAGTATTTGCATAGCAGTCCCGGGATGTCTGTTTTCATATTTATCTCCCTTTGGTAGCACGTGCTCCGCACAGGCGTAAACTAGACGAACTTGAACAGGTCGGACCAGCTTGTTCCTTTATTTGCATAGAGATGAACTTGTATAGGCCACGCTTGGATCCGCATGTTTATTTACATATTTCTTCGTTATTTAAAAATATGTTCTGATAATCATCGAGGACGACAAGGGTAAAACATCAAACCCTCTTCCGATTTTATCAGTAGCCAGGGAGGAAACGATCTCCAAAGCTGCCATCGATGACTAAAGAGCTCAGCAAATATGAGCTCATCAGGCAAGTGAAGCAGCTGGCCAAGCCGTCAGAACCGGACGACCTTACCCAGACTGGTACGATCAAATCAAGTACCCGCCGGAATATACGATCCCCAAGTTCCACGTATACAAGGGAACAGGCAACCCGTATCAGCACGTCGCCCAGTTCAGAGCATTATGCGGCAATACTGGAGGCGACGACAAATTGCTGCTTCACCGGTTCGTTGGCAGCTTGTCAGAGATGGCGTTTGAATGGTACTCGGAGCTCCCAAATGACTCCATCAAAACAATCACAGAAATGGAGCTACTGTTCACATAGCGGTTCGCAAGCGAACGCACCCTGATCACGACATTAATCAATTTCAGGGTGAAGCCAGGAGAGACCTAGGTTCAATACGCAATTCGGTGGCGGAACCTATGGTCGAAATGCGAACAACGCATCGAAGAGGCTCCTGCCATGGGCATGTTCATAGGGACTCTCGATTCTCAGACGAGTGTGTCTCAGTTCATAACGTTCTTTAAGCCGACCACCTTCCAGGGTTTGATCGACAAGCTGGCCCAAATGGACCAGATGGGCCGCGGGCCTCCCTCTTCAAAAATGGATCCTCGGAATGCAAAGGGTAAAGAGAAAGCGGCATTCGTTGCCAACACTCAACAACAACCGAGTGATCCGAAACCAGTTGCTCGCCAAAACAACGCGCGCCCGCGCCAATCCCTGGAAGAGAAGCTTGGACGTGCTTACTCGTTCCCCCGTGATAAAACGAGGAGATTATTCGAACTGGCAATGCACAACAAACTCATCACACTGCCGGATCCGAGACGTCCACTGCAGCCCGGTGACGTCAACAGTCCCAACTACTTCTCCTACCACAGAGTAGTGGGCCACCCAATTGAGGATTGCTACATCTTCAAAAACTGGGTCGAGGACTAGTACCGTCAAGGAAAATTCGTGCTGTCAGAAAATTGGAGGGTGAACCCGCCACAGAGGCACGCTCCTAAAAAGGTTGACACGCCGGGGGCATTATGCTCGTTTGTGGAAGAAGTTCTTTGGGAAGTGGTCCTTTCAGCTAAAACCAAAAGAATGCTGAAGGATCTTCGAGCATATCCGGCGATAAAATGGAAAAGCCCGCTGGAGTCCAAGATCATTGAGGGGATGCTTAAACCGCGTCCAACACCGAAACTGGTAATGATGGGCAAGACCTTCAGGCCAAACCTTCAAAGTCTTCGAAGGAAAAGAAGAAGCCCACGCAGCCTGATGACAAGCGCACAGACCTGCAAAGGTATATCGACACGCTGGAGGAGTACAACAAGAAAGCGCGGACCTCAGTCACCCTCGAAGAGTTTCTCAACCATATACTTGAGAACAGAGATAGTGACAATGATAAGGGAAATGGCTCATCGGGAGAAACCGAAGATTATGTAGCAAGTTGCCGCATGATTTCTCATTCTTCGTTAAATAACGAAGAAACTCTCTCGACGTCGGAAAGCAACGCAGAGGGACTGGGGGCAGGGTCGGTGCCAAAAATCCCCGGAGCTTACAGAAGTCCTAATCGACAGACTGCTAAACGAAGCTTTTCAAAAGAACAGATTCTTCTAGCACCCTTCGCAGGAACTCCGTATCGGTCTCATGCTCCTGGCGCTGTTCTGATGCTGCTTTCGGGTTTTCTTTTTGTCCAATGAGTGTTGTCGTTTTCGTCAGCATCTCCTATAGCTTTTGTTGTTGCTCCTGAGCCTTTGTCAATGACCGAGTTTGCGGCCGATGACTCACGGAAGCACGACTCTCCTTCCGGAAGCCATGTACACCGTGTGCACGATCATGCCCCCAGACTTGGGGCGTTTAGATCCATCACCTTTGGGATTTGCCGCCGGTGATGGTAGATTCTCCGGCCATCTCTTTTTGTGAGAAGTCGAAATTGAAGGAGCCATTGTAATAGGAACCTTCATGAAAGAAGTCCCTCGCTTCATGGTGGAGGGATGGTCCTCCTCTTGCCGAGACTTTGTTTTCTTCAGTCGGCGGGAGTAGTCTTTATTGATCACAGAATCTTGAACTTTGCGCCAGACCCTATGAATTTGGTTTGGTTTGGGAAGTGCACGTCAAATTGGGAAGTGCACCAAAAATCAGTTGGTTGTCGGGACCCACCACCTCTCTGAAGACGTTGAAGAATTACAACGACATGCATCGGAGGTGTAAAGAGATGTACCCTTGAACCAATTCCCGTGTTGGAGGGAAAAGATCGTGGTGGATAATCTAAGAATCATTAGTCATTTTTGGAGACTAAGATTAACTTAGGGGATGTGGGATGAACCTTATTTTGGATATCATCATTTAACAGATCGTTGGTTATGTTTGGGACTAAGATCAATTTGGGGAATGATGAACACAGTGGGGTTTTGACTTTGGAAGTAATTAGTCAATTTTGGTTAGATTTGGGTCTCCATAATTATCCAACAGCGCTAAGTGCTGAGGCATACAATGCTCACGTGCATTCCATGTGGGCACCGAAGTACTGTTAAACACTAAAGTTCCGTGGCGATCACGTGACACACGTGAGGCACCTGATTAGTGTTAAACACTAGGGTTGTGTGACGCTCACGTGACACACATGAGGCACTCAAATATGGGTACTGCCCAATTGTTTATCTCTTTTATATAAGTGTTGAGCACTTGATTCTTGTGCCGCTCACGTGTGAAACACGTGAGGTGCCCCAAAGTTGGGTTCATAGATCATCTTACGCACACATGTATTTGTTACGTGACGGGATGAGCAATGATGATATGGGATGCATCCAGTTCGGAAATGGCAACTCCGTCTTTGCCTACGTTCAGCTTGTTTTTTTTAGGAAATAGATGGGTGATTAAGCCACCCAAGTGTCATTAAAAAGGTCTCGATGTAAACACGGAGGCTGGCACGAGCCGCGACATGTCTTGATATATGGAATAATGGATTCATGGATTCGTGTTGATAGATTGAATATATGGAATAATGGATTCATGGATTCGTGTTGAATTGTAATATTGTAGATTGTAGATTGTACTTGAATTATATTCAAGTCAGATTATAGAGAGACTCAATCTGAGTCAGACAATTAGAAAAGTAAATTGAAGTCCTGATTGTTTTGATGTTATCGGTAACCGCTGCACATGGGCGGCATGATTTGTGTCTGTTTCAAAGACGATTACCGTGTTGATAACACCGTTTGTTAATTGTCTACCTTAGATAGGCAAACACACACTTCTCCGGCTCCCTGAGGCTAAAGAGATTGGTCCCGCTTAAACCTATGTTTACCAGGGTCCTCAGGGTAATTTATAGAACTTGAGGGGGTTTTATGTAAAAATACTTTTATATACTTTTCAAAATACTCCCCAAGTATTTAGTTATCGTCTTTGAAGTTATCATGAATGTAGATTTTATACATGTGACATTTCTAGTAAGAATGACCTAATTTTCATAATATATGGTATTAACTTGTAATATTGATCTTGCATGGAACTCATGGTATTTTAATATAAAGTGATTTTTGTGATTTTTGAAAAGAGTTGGAATATTTATATTATTTGCAAAATAGATATTTTAATGTTACTTATATATATTTATAGAAAAATAATTTTAATATATATTTATTATTTCTAAAAATCTCATTTTCGTAAGATGTCTTATTTTAAATCTTTCGAGACCGAATGCTCCTTGCGGAGGTCTGCATCTCGCACTACTAAGCCCGAAGATGTGCGATAATCCGTACCATCTCGAACGGGTTCCCCAAAATGGGTTGTAGCGGCGCTTTGCAAAGATTTGTGTCAAATACTAATCATTAAGGGAAATGGTTTTATTAGTAATGGTATTTATTTGAAAATGTGTCGTTTTCCCGTATTCTATATTTCTGAGGGTATTGGCTATGTTGCATATGAGTGTGTGAGGAGATATGTCATTATCTCGTGATCTACTTAAAGGTATAGCAAGGTTATGATGGTTTAAATGTCGAAATGAAACTATATGGTATTTAAATGAAAAGGTACGGTAAAATGAAAATAGCAATTTCTTTTGGTATGGAACTTGTTCAATATGATTAGTTAGTGTTTAATAGTCAACATGAATTGGTTTTAGCATAACTGTATTAAAGAAAAGTGAGGTTTTATAAAGAAACCGAATCGGAAATTAGATTTGCTCCGATTCCGTCGGGTTTTGTAATTCCGTATTTTTAGAAAGAGTAGAGAAAGGGGAAAGTGGGACTTACTGGCTTAGGACTTAGAGGAGAGGAAAAGGAATCGGGAGGAGGCGCCGGTGCGTCGTTTCGTCGCCGGGAGCTCTTAGGGTGATCGTCGGAATTTCGCCGAAGCTTTCGCCCTTTTGTTCACTTCAAATGCACACTAGGGTTTCTAGGAAATTTCTTGAGAGTTTGCTCAGAATTTTGGAGTGAGGGGGTAGTGTGTAGGGGTTGTATTTATAGGGTTAGGGTAGATGAAGAGTTAATTGAAAAAATATATTAAAATGTAATAAAAGTGGAGTAATTGATGTATTAAGAGGTCTCTGGAAATGGTCTGAGGATAAAATTTTGCAGGTGTATAAGGGAGACCAAAAGACACATTTTTTGTGTTGGGGCCGTCGCAGGAATCGGCCGACTCGGCCTTGACTCGGCCGTTTCTCGGTCGGAGACCTGAGTCGGCCGAGTCGAGGCCGAGTGGGCCGATTTCCGGCCGAGTCAGGCGGCCGGAATCCCCCCAACGGTTCGTCTATCCTCTGGCAATGTTACATTTTTGGGTGTAGTGGGGTTTTTTGTGAGATATGCACGTGTAAACTCTTGGTATTTTAAAGGTTTAAAATAAAACAATATTAAAAATAATATGAGGTGTGGGATTTGAACTCTGGTGGCTTGGTTCAGCAGTGCAAGGTATTACCAATGAGCTACAAGCTCCTTCTTGTAATTATAGAGCTAATTAGTTACTTAAAGTAATAACAGTAAATGTAAATACCCCAAGCATACATTAATTTTTAAGCAAATTTTGTACACTAAAAATGGAGTTGTTACATTATTTTAAGTTGTAATTAAAAAGCAAATTAATTACTTATATCCTGTGCTCAGGCTAAAATACCCCTTTCTGGATTTTTGAAAAAATTGTACAGAAAATTGTACAGGAAATTTAGGGTTGTTACAGGCACGGTCTTGACTCGGTGTGTGATGCAGATGCGGCACGACGCGGCATGGTACGGGACGCGGCGTTAGTGTGGGAGTGGGCATGGTGCGTGCACTAGATCGGGGCACGGGGGGCATGGAGGCGAGCATAGTGTGGCACGGAGGCTGGCACGAGCCGCGACATGTCTGGGTACGTGGTGACACGGAGCTGGCTCGGCTGTGGCAGGGTGGCAGCGACGACGAGGATACTACTAGCGATGGGTTGCAACATGGTGAGGAGCTCAAGAGAACTGTTTGCGGGGGGTCGTCGGAGGTGCCAGGGATTCATGGAGGAGGTCGGAGTTGCTCTGGGGTCGCCAGCGGTGATGGCATAAGGTGAGCGAGGAAGGAGGAGGAGGAGGCGGAGGCGCTCGTGGTGCAGGCGACGGTTGCCGACGAGGAGCGGCAGTGCTCTGGTGGTGGCTGATGGTGCAGGTGGTGATCGGGGTCGAGCTAGGGGGATTCTCGTGGTTGGAGTCAGCGCCGGTGATGGTGAAGACGAGAGCTGAGGGGTTGTAGTTGCTTAAAGATGGTGAGGTGATGGGTTGCGGGTGCTCGGGGTTACTGGAGATGAAGGAGGAGGCTTCGAAAGTGACGGTGGAGGTAGAGATAAAGAGTTGTGGGATGTCGGTGAGGACGACGGTCGGCGGTGGCGAAGCTTCTTGTTTTGGGGATGGCCGTGAGGGGTCGGGTGGGTGAGTTTGGAAAGAGGAGGGAGATGAGAGAGGAGGAGAGAATACGAGGGGCGATGGAGATGGTGATGAGGACTTCGGTTGCCGGAGGAGGAGAAGAGAGAGGTGTTGAAGTTGAAAATTGCACTCCGGTTGGCCAAGTCAAACTCAAAGTCAACCCCAAGCCAAGTGGGCTCATGCCCAGGTCGAGTCCGAACATGAAGCGGCCGGCCTTCCCCCATGCTAAAATGAAATCATGTAATAAATAATTTTTATGTAATTTTTTATGCATGAATGTAAACAAAATGGGCATAAAGCCAAATTTTTGTAAGCCCGTGGCTTATGTGCAAAAGGAAATGGCATATGAGCCATGGGATGGCAAAATGCCATTTTGAAAAGTCCAAGGGGATATATGTAAATATGTAAGCCTGTATAAGGCAACATGATGAAAATATCTAATAGACAATTTTCATTCCCCCAAAAACTAGGGTTCTTTGTGCCTCCTGCTCCTTCTCCAAGGTTCTAAACCTTCTCATTTCTTTTGAATTAAATCAAGAGTTTTACTCTTTCTTTTCCAAAACTAAGTAGTTTTCCACCACAAAACCCACAAAGGGGAACTCGGATCTTCCATCAGATCTAAAAAAGAAGAGATTTTTAAAATCTCACATCTCTTGATCTTCAAGATCCTGCCAACCGAGGAGGAAGGAGGAGACCCATCTCCAGAAACCCCACTTTGGGGAAGAACTAGGGCTTAAGGGGAGAAGCCCTTCATCAGCTTCAAAACATCCTAGGAGTTTAACTCCTCTCTCTCTCACACACACACACACACATAAAACATAATAAGTGCTCCTTTCTGGGAGTACAACTCTTATTGCAGGGACCAAGTCCCTTTTGCCGTCTGAGCGCCCACGTTCTGACACGTGGGGCCCTAGCGCCCAAAGCGCTAGCGCCCTAGTGCCCAAAGCGCTAGCGTCCGAGCGCCCACGTGTTGACACGTGGAGCGCTAGCGCCCTTGCGCTCAGAGCGCTCGTGCCCAAAGCGTCAGCGCCCGAGCGCCCATGTGTTGACACGTGGGGCGCTAGCGCCCTTGCGCTCAGAGCGCCAGCGTCCGAGTGCCCATGTGCTGACACGTGGGGCGCTAGCGCTCTTGCGCTCAAAGCGCCAGCACCCAAAGCGCTGGCGCTTTTTTCCAGAATCTGTAGGGTGTTTTTCGTCATCCCATTGAGATGGGAATGCGCGCAAGCTGGTCAGGCGCATTACAGATTCCCCCTGCCTATGGTAGGCGGGGGTTTATTGATTGTGGGGATCTGAATCTCCGGCAGCCGCGGACTAAGCTGCCGTTAATTACCCCTCGCATTTGGAGCGAGAGAACCTCCGATTGACGGGTTAAACTGGTCATGCGAACTCAATGTGTAATGCTTGTGTTTTGAAGGGGTTTTGGATATATCGGGGGCTCCGCAGAGTTTTCACGGGGGTCCCGCTACCCGGATAGCGGGTTGGGGGTCAAGGGGGCTAGCAGCCCCCTTGCGGGGTGCGGGGCAGCACCCCGTTAGAAAATTTTTCTAACGGGGGTATATTTAGTGTGGAGTGCATATAAAAAATGGGGGGGAAGCGTCTTAAAGACGCGTGCGTGGCGCGTGGGCGCATGGTGCCCGGGGTCACATGCGCGCACATGGGCGCTTTCCCCCATTTTTTTATATGCACTCCACACTAAATATACCTCCCCCGTTAGAAAAAATTTCTAACGGGGCGCCGCCCCGCACCCCGCAAGGGGGCTGCTAGCCCCCTTGACCCCCAGCCCGCTATCCAGATAGCGGGACCCCTGTGAAAACTCTGCGGGGCCCCCGATATATCCAAAACCCCTTCAAAACACAAGCACTGCATATTGAGTTCGCATGACCAGTTTAACCCGTCAATCGGAGGTTCTCTCGCTCCAAATGCGAGGGGTAATTAACGGCGGCTTAGTCCGCGGCTGCCGGAGATTCGGATCCCCACAATCAATAAACCCCCGCCTACCCTAGGTAGGGGGAATCTGTAATGCGCCTGACCAGCGCGCGCGCATTCCCATCTCAATGGGATGATGAAAAACACCCTACAGATTCTGGCACGCCCGGTGGGATCATCTATCCTCCCATATTTCGGGTTAAACGTTCATGCGAACTCAATCAATATACATATCTATATTTATACTAAAATAATGCTCTTTCATGCAGGTTTTCAAGCAATCACTTCTCAACAATGTCTCCAAAGATGAACTTCACTCCCATCTCCTATACGATGAAGATGGACTCCCGGACGGTCCTCCCGGCCAGTCTCGGGCGACAATGGGAAGAGTCGCTGCTACCATTCGGCTCTATTCTGTTCGTGTCAGCTAACGCCATCCCAGCTCCTCAAGCTCCGGTAACAGTCAAACCGGCCTCAAAAGACAAGAGGTCAAATGTAGTGGTCTCGAAGGCGCCCCAACTCAAACGCAAGTCGGTGTTTGAACGACTCTCCTTGGCCCCAACTGGGGGCAAGGCCATCAACGTCAACGAAGCAACGGGGCATCTCGGGCAAGCTCCAGCGGTACCCCCGACAACTGCTCGATCGGGTGTCTTCTCTAAGATCCCCGCTAATCAACTCACAATGGCTTCTCGGATAACGAATGCCCGCCAAGCCTTCAAAATCGAGAAGCTGAGGCAAAAAAGGCTCAGGTATCGAGCCAACAAATGGGCTAGAGCTCCTACTAGACTGAACTTCACGAGGTTCGAGGAACGGGGTCACCCCGCTAAAGATAAAGAGACGGCTGCATATGTGGTCCACATTGTCTACATGGTCAGACATGAAGAAACGAACCCTCCCATGCTTCATAGCCAGGGTGATGATACAGTGGACGCTACCCAACGTCAACTCGGTCTAAATGACGAAGAGCTCGCTCAGGCCAATGGGCCAAAGGAGACCGAGGTTCCTGCGGAATTGAGCTCAGGCAATGAAGATGACCCAGTTGTCATAACTGGGACTGCAGAACAAGCATTATTCCGATGGCTTCAGAGGCAGCTTCAGGACAGGGATGAGAAGTTAGCCAATGTACAATCTAAGGTCGACGAATTGGCAAACGTCGCGGCAGATCTCACGACCCAAGTCGCCCGATTGCAATTACAGCAGAATTAAATTTTGGTTCATGAGCTAGGGATTGATACCCGGAGGCAGCCAACTGATACCCCCTTCAACCTAAGAGCGGAGTGCCTTCATGAAAAACGGCCGCGATCATCCTCCAGTCCCTCCGATACATACACTGGAGGAGAATGTCCACTGAAAGAGAAGCTGGATAAGGTCTATTCCTTCAGAAGGGACAAAATCCGTAAATTATTCAAAGACGCCCTAAGAAACGGTCTACAACTGCTAGAATCAAAGAGACCGCAAGAAGCGAATATGACCGACGACCCAAAATATTGCCCCTATCACAGAGTGATAGGTCATGCCATTGAGGACTGCTTCGTCTTCAAAGATTGGGTCGAAAGGCAATACAAGACGGGAGAGATAGAATTGTCTAAAGGCGTGTTAGCAAACAGTCAAGCTACGGCCGCCGATTTCATACAAATGGAGACCGAAGCCTTTCGAGAACCTAATCCTCCCAGACATGTGCCATTATCTGAAATGGGCGAACCAAAGACTGATCGGCCTCAAGGACCAGCATCAGTAAGGGCACCTACTCTAATGGAGAGAAAGAAGAAGGTGTACTCCTTCAGGAGGGATGAGGTCCGCAATATATTCGAGGAAGTCTTGAACAACAGTCTGCAATTCCCTATTCCGAAGAGGCCACATGAAATGAATATGACCGGCTATCCCGTATACTGCCCATACCATAGGGTGGTGAGTCATACCATTGAAGAATGCCGTGTTTTCAAAGATTGGGCAGAGGACCAATACAAGATTGGAAAAACCTCACAGTCCTCGGATGTATCGGCAAGCCATAGAGCTACGATCTTCAACACAGCTCCGCCAGGATCAAAGTTCAAGGAGCTGGGATAAGCAAAGCTGACCACCACGTCGTTAAACTGGGAACGATAGACCTCTAAGTCTTTAAACTGGGAATAATCGACCACCACGTCATTAAACTGGGAACAGTCGACCACCACGTCATTAAACTGGGAATAGTCGACCTCTAAGTCGTTAAACTGGGAATGTAAAAAAAATATATATATGTAAATAAACAAAAATGTGTAAATAGAAGAAAAATAAAGAAAAGCCGAAATGATTGGGCAACTCGCAATAAAAATCAGCGAGTAAAATAAAGATGAAAATAAAAGCCGAAATGATGGGGCAACCGCGAATAAAAGCCGAAATGATACGGCAATCGCGATCTTCGCGATAAGAAAAGCTGAAATGATAGAGCAATCGTGGTAAAACAAAAAAAACAACAATAAAAACAAAAACAAAACAAAACAAAAAAAGAGGCGAATGATGAGTCGCTCCTGATACCATATTCCAGTGCAGCGTTGCAGACGCCAACCAAAATCCAATTTCTCAAAATTCTCCTAGCCCTACGGCCAGTCCCCAAATTGACTACCGTATACAATCCACGGGCTCAAATAATTCTCATCATACCCATATCCCACCGCAATCACCGGTTACGCGGCTGGTCTCCGCCTTTGGAACTATGCTCCATTGAGAAGACCCACTCATGTGTCCTCACGATACATGAGGAGAACAAACCCTTATGGGATCCTTACGACTCACAAAGGAAAAATACACTTAGGAGTCTTCACGACTCCTAAGGAGAAAATACACCTGCGAGATCCTTACGACTCGTGGGGAGAAAATGCTTTTATGGGACCCTCACGGCCCATAAAATTGAAAAGCCTTAGGTGATAGGGATCTAAACCTGTCTCCTAAGCCATCACTTCCCAATAGGCAATGGAAAATGATGAGTCGCTCTTGGTACCATATTCCAGTGCAGCGATGAAGACGCCGGCCAAAATCCAAATTCCTAAGTGACGAATGATGAGTCACTCCTGGTACCATATTCCAGTGCAGCGATACAGACGCCAACCAAAAACTCAAATCCCCAACGGCGAATGATGAGTCGCTCCTGGTACCATATTCCAGTGTAGCGATGCAGACGCCAACCAAATCCCATACCCCAACGGCGAATGATGAGTCGCTCCTGGTATCATATTCCAGTGCAGCGATGCAGACGCCAACCAAATTCCAAATCCCATACCCCAACGGCGAATGATGAGTCGCTCCTGGTACCATATTCCAGTGCAGCGATGCAGACGCCAAAAAAGTCCCAAAATTTTTTCGGCCCTACGGTCTGGATCATACATCCTGCAAAACTGTATACAATCCACGGGCGTAAAACGATCCCAACCTCTCCCAAGTCCTACCGGCGAGACCACATTCAAAATCCCACCGGCGGTGAAGAATAAAAAAAAGGGTATGTCCACAAGCAAAATGGCACGGATGAAAACCCGAAAGGGCTCCGTGAGTAAAAACAGCAGGACTGCCGGCGAGTTTGTGAAAACCCGAAAGGGCGCAAACTCATGAAAAAGAGATGTAATGCACTCACATAGTCCTTTCGACTTTGTGAGGAGAAAATTCCCGCGTGAGATCCTTATGACTCACAAAGGAGCAACACACTTAGGAGCCCCCACGACTCCTAAGGAGAAAATACACCTACGGGATCCTTACGACCCGTAAGGAGAAAATGCTTTGTGAGACCCTTACGGCTCACAAAATTGAAAAGTCTTAGGTGATAGGGACCTAAAACCTGTCTCCTAAGCCATCGCTTCCTGATAAGTAAGCGCAAATGATGATTCGCTCCTGGTACCATATTCCAGTGCAGCGATACTGATGCTAAGCAAAAACCAATTCCCAAATCCTCCCGGGGCATATGATGAGTTGCTCCTGGCATTATTCTAGTGCAGCAATGCAGATGCCGACCAAAAAAAATCCCCAAATCCTCTCATGGCAAATGATGATTCGCTTCTGGTACCATATTCCAGTGTAGCGATGCTGATGTCAACCCGAATCACAATCAACAAGTCAACTTCAACCCCGACACCGCAGAAAGCGGAGCAAGTCAGAATCCAATCTCGACACCGCAAGAAGAGGAGCAAGTCAGGATCACCCCTGACACTGCAAGAGGCAGAGCAAGTCAAATAGAGCGTTGACCGTCCATGTCGCAAAAAGGGCAGTGTAGGCTTCCTACAAAGAGGGAACCAAATCACTCCGGGCCAGGGAAAAGTCTACCACGGACACCCCGTCTCGGAGACGCGTAAAGCGTCGACCGTCCATGTCGCAAAAAGGGCAGTGCAGGCTTCCCACAAATCGGGAACCAGATCACTCCGGGCCAGGAAAAAGTCTACCACGGACACTCTGTCTCGGGTACACTGTTTCCCCCAATCAGAGCAAAGCTCTGTTTGAATTTCAAAAATTGAAGCAACACTTCAGATTCCTTGCGCTGCGCGCAACGCGCTACGTGTCAAAAGAAAACACGTCAGCGCTGCGCCCAAGACAGCACACCCAATCAGAGCAAAGCTCTGTTTTAAAATAAAAATAAAGGAAGCAACGCTTCAGGTGACTTGCGCTCTGCGCTGCGCGACACGTGTCAGCGCAGTGGCGCTGCGCTCTGCGCTGCACGACATGTGTCAGCGCAGCTGGTACGTGTCAAGCGCTGGTGCGCTTGCACTAACTATGTCAGCATTTAAACAATAAAATTCTGGAAAGATCTTTCCAGTCTTGTTAAAAACAAGAAGATTCTCTTCTGTAAAACAGAACCCTTGGATCAAAGATCCGACGGTAGGGAAATATCCCCAGATCAATCAGAGAAAGATCTCTGTAACAAACTTAACAAATCAATTGGCCCTATATAAAGGCCCCTAGACTCCAAGTCTAAAACACACAGATATACAGAACTCCTCTAAAAGTTTTGAGAAGAGCTCGAAAAGAAAAAAAAAAGGTAAACCTTTGGAAAAAAGAAGAAGTTCTTCTAAAAAGATCAAAGATCTAAGAACAAGATCAAGATCTTGAAAAAATAATAATAAGATTAAAAAAAGAAGTAATTTACTTCTTTATTAGATCATTTGATCTACATAAAGGCATTGCCTTTTGTTGAACCCTCGGTTCTTGAATCTTGAAGAAAGAACCTCTTCAAAGATTCTTCTCTTTGATCTTAATTGGATCAAGATGCGCTCTGCGCCATGAAACAGTGCTTTGCACTCTTGATTTGCATTGTTGCGCTCCTTGGACTGGCACAAGTCACCAGGAAGCGCCACGTGTCAATCTGCGCTCTACGCTCACAAAATATAGCGCACTGCGCTCTTGGATTGGCGCACTGCACTCTTGGATTGGCGCACTGCACTAGAGCGCGCCACGTGTTAATCTGCGCTTTGCGCTCACAAAATATAGCGACCACGCTTTTGGATTGGCGCACTGCACCAGAGCGCGCCGCGTGTTAGCAGCGCACTAGCGCAACGCAATGACGCAGCGCATTGCGCTAACAGACTTGCGCTCACCAGAACGTGACACGTGTCACCTCCACATCAGTTTGCGCCTTGCACTCCTCAATTGGCGCAGAGTGCCTGACAGGCCACGTGGCACACTGTCAGAAAAACAAATGCTATGCATTATCAAAAAAGGGCAGAGCCCAAGCAAAAGCCTAACAGGCCTAATATAAATGCCATGCATTTAATTAAAGAGCCCAATGCCATGCATTATAAAAGGGCTGACCCCAAATAAAGGCTCAAACTGCCAGAACAACAAAATGTTCAAACTCATATCAACCGAGCCCATATGCTCATAAACCTTCAAACAGACTTTAGTCCCAAATTGGACTATAAATCTCCCAACCAACTTTGGTTCAAGGGTACATCTCTGAACTCCACTGATATCTATCGTTGTAATCCTTCAACGTCGTCAGAGAGGTGACGGGTCCCGACAACCACACATTGTTACGGACTGTGGGGTCTTTAAACTCATGGACCGAAATGTCATTAAACTAATATTCGTCCCCAAAATGGGAACGTTGGACCGAAATGTCATTAAACTAATATTCGTCCCCAAAATGGGAATGTTGGACCGAAATGTCATTAAACTAATATTCGTCCCCAAAATGGGAATGTTGGACCACTACGTCCCTAAACTGGAAATGGACCACTATGTCCTCAAACTAGAACAATAGAGCCCCCCCAAATGCTCTTTTGTCGGATCTAAACGATCCCGTTAAGTTGATCTTAGTCTCATATTAGACTAACGTATCATTAACAAACGTTTAAGTTGATCTTAGCCTAAAAAATGGCTAATGTATCCTTAAACCAAAATCCCAAACCCAAATCTAAGAAAATACGGATTTGGACTAATTCACGTCCTACGGGGGACGACATAAATTAGTCTCCGTATACAATCCACGGGCAATCACAAACAAAACAAACACCCACGATACGAAGTGACCAGCTGAAGAAGGAGAAAGTTATTACCGCGATGCGGTAGCGTAATTAACTGCAGGGGCTTGCGCCTGCAGGGAAGAGCGTCCCCACAATCAAAAACCCCTCAGACGAGGGGGAATCTGACGAAGTCTGCTACATCGGTCGCATCCGTCTAAACCTTCGATACACAGTGCCATAAATCAACTTGGCATCTTCGGGAGAGGTGGACGGATAAAACCAAATAGCATCTGCCCCGAATCTCAGTGCCAAGACGCCCCGGTCTTGTGCGCAGTCCTTCGGAGGGGAATAGATTCTGGCACGACCGGTGGGACCTCTTCCTCTTTCCACTCCACACTTCGTGTGTCGTGTTCGCGAACGAATCGCGGTTTGCTATGGTTGCCTTCGGGTTTCAAGTTACTAAGATTTGGTCTCTTTCTTGGCGCAGAAATCAAACAGCAATGGCGTTCAACTGCTCGAACTGCTCCAACTGCAAATGCATCCGATGCCCCGCCTCACCCGGAGTTGTAGCCTATGGACCGCAGGCTGCTTCCCTGTTCACTATGCCTGTGGAATAAGTGACTCAGGCTACCACCGGTCTGTTCTTCGGGACCATGCTCCCGCCAGTGAACATTAATATCCCGCTGCCTCAGGAAGCGCAAAAGAAGTCGGTCTTTGATCGACTCACTACTACCACGGCCCCTCTCAACGGGTCGTCCAATGTCAAGCCGGCAGCATCAGTCTTCACCAGGCTGAACTCGAGCTCCAAAGGGCCTGCCAAGAAGCCCATTACACTTGAAGTGGCCATCCCAAAGAAGATAACCATCTCTGCTCCTGAAGTCGTCAAGACGGCTTCTTCTGCTAAAGGGTCAATCTTTACAAGACTGACTGCTCCCGCTCCCGCTCAGAAATCTGTTCTTGACCGGCTGGACACGGCTTCTCAACGGACGTCAGTCTTCAAGAGGATGACACCCGCGACAACCCCCCACCTGAACGAGGGGCAAGACAAAACCGTCACTGAACCAATCCCAACGACTCTCCATGCCCGACGTTGCCACTGGCGCCGAATAAGGAAGGCTGGGGGCAACTCCCCCTCTGGGCTAACTCCACCAGCTCCAACGGTGGAAATTAATGCTGCTGTTCCGACCGGGAATAGCTTTGAACCGCTGAACAGGGTAAGCAGGAACTCGCCGACTGCCGTACTGAAAAGATCTCCTCCACCCGCAGAGAATGTTACAGAAACAAAGCCGGAGTAACCCCCTCAATGGCTGTCCTCCAAAATTTACAAGGTCTGGCGACGGGTTCAGGACTCAGTAATCGATCGAGATCACTCTCGCCGACAGAAGAGGGTGAAAGTTCAGGAAGAAAAGAACCGTCCTGTCAAACCGCAAAGGATGACAACTACCTGGGTGCCCACTGCAACGGCCCCCTCAACGTCAACTGCTCAGAAGAGAAGGAGGCCGGAGAAAGCCCTTATGACTGCGGCAAACCGCAAAGATGTTGAGCCCAAATTCCCCAGGTCTGGGGGCATAATGGTGCATACCGTTTATATGGCTTCCGGAAAAGAGGAAAGCCGTGCTTCGACGGGTCACCGACCGCTCACCCGATCCATCACAAGGGCCCAGGAACAGCAGCAGCAGAAGCTCCAGGAGATGTTGACTGCGATGGCCGCGCTCACCGGACCAAAAGAAAGCCCGGAGATGTCATCGGAGCAGCGTCGCGAACACGAAACCGATGCCGAGTTCCTTCGTAGAATGCTTGAAAGGAAAGACAAGGAGGCTGCAGAGCAAGCGGCCAATATAAAGCGGATGGCTCTCCTATTTCAAGACATGGTCGGGATGATGATCCAGCCGAAGATCCTCTGATTATCCTTGAAGATGATAGAGGAGAAACGTCAAATCCACCGCCGGCTCTTTCAACGGCCAAGGAGGAGACAATTTCCAAAGCTGCCCTGGATGACTACATTGCTCAACAAATACGAGTACACCAGGCAAATGAGGCAGCCAGTCAAGTTGTCAAAACGGGGCGACTATATCCGAGCTGGTATGATCAGATCAAATACCCGCCGGGCTACACAATCCCCAAATTCCATGTGTACAAAGGGACAGGCAATCCACATCAATATGTTGCCCAGTTCAGGGCTCTTTGTGGCAACACCGGCGGCGATGATAAGCTCTTGCTTCGCCAGTTCGTCGGCAGCCTATCGGAGACGGTGTTTGATGTAGGGTTGCTAGGCACTGCCACAAGGGTCTACGAGGCATCTACCATACCCGATTAAAATTTTAGCCGTGCCGAACAACCCAAAGCTGGATCTTTAAACTAGAGATTAGGCGAAAACAAGTATGTTAAACACTTTAACACTAAGTGAGAGGTATTACAACCTTTGTAGATCCGGCCCTTCACTTTTTAAGCTCCGTATTGAGGTCCCTTCGCAGCGATCATCGTGTTCCGGACTCTCGAGAGGCTCCACGAAGAGAAAGATGCAGTCTTGCTTCCGATCTTCGATAACATAGATGATCTACCATGAAGTTTCATTAACACAAGCTAACACTCACTAAATAAAGTGAACACTCTCATCTAAAGGGCAATGATAGATGAGGATGATGAAGTAGGATTTTTGCTCTCTTTTATTTTCTTATTCTCACTCATTTTCATCACTTGGAAAAAAGCTAGAAAGCTTTTTTCATGAAAGAAAGAAGGAAGAAGAAGATGAATAATCATTAGAATCCTTTTGTGATGAATAATGAAAAGATAAATATGATGAATAATGCAACCATGGTCAACTAAACCCATGTAGAGAATTAACTAGGGCTAGGGTTTGGGTTGGGTTAAAGCATGAGTCATATGAAAATATCTTTGCAAAAACAAAAGGAAACCTTCTAGAATCATCAAGAAGGAACTAACCCAAAACAAACCTTAACCTTATTTAATCTCCACTAAACTTGTTGCATTAGTTATCATATCATGTTACAATATCATATATCACATATATAATATTTATTGTAACAAAATAAAATAATACAATTAACATATATCGCATATATATCAATGTATTACCCGAGTGAGAAAAAGAATCTTTTAGTGAGCTAATATTAGTTAATGTAATTTAATATATCATATATATTATTATACATTAAATTATCGAATCAACACTTGATCCGACAATCCGGCTATATCGCATATAACTGACTAATACGATGACCCGGCTATATCACATATACCCGGCCGATATCTCATATCGCGAGAATCCAATACGGTATCACATACGACATTATCCTCGGTCCCGCACATATCACATATGTGCTCCTACTCCATTTTGTCTGAGTCAAGAAACCTCTGTGTAGGACTCTAAAGAATCGTCAATACGCCGGCAGTAGGTGATGATCATATCAAACACCCACAAGCTGCAAGCGGTCAGCTAAACGTAACAGCCACCCAAGTATTGAGCGCTAAGAAGATCAACAAGCAAGCCTGTACATTCTCCTGTGAATCCAATCAGTAACACTCCCGTACAGTCCGGTCTCGTCGTCTGATATGTCGCATATCTCGCCTAGGGGTGGTAAACGTCAGACCCCAGTAGCTTGATAAGTCGTGTCGATATGAGGTCTATAACAGTTCGAGAAACTACTGATAACACTTACCAGTAAATCTCAGCAACCCTGGCCAGGGATTTCCGGTTATAGCCAATCGAACACAGCGCAACATCAACTCCCTATACCGGGAGAGACGAATCCCCTCCTATCGCTCATTGCCTCCATGTGATTCGGGAATGTACCCAAAAGCCACCTTTTTGCACGCCCTCTTGGACGTGGTATGATGGAAATCAAAGCACAGTGGGAATCACACAAGACTCTATGACGATCTCGGGTCAACAGACTACTCTGTACCAGTGTCACCAGAGAACTGCCATCTGACGTGAGGTATAATACCATCTGGGAGTTCTCGGCGAGTCCGTCCAGTGTACCCAGTCTCTACTGAGCACCCATACACCATCCTTGATGTCAAACACCGATGGATATGGGATCATCCATCGCCCATTATATGGGTCAAGATGCGTATACGCTAGTCTACTCTGGTGCATCGATGCCCTGTCTCGATACACCCTCGACTAGGAACAGTTATAGGATGTACTCGTCGACTACCGTGGCCCCACTAGTATGATCTCATCATAGTCCCAGTAGTCGAGTGCATATCCTAAGGGCTTTATCAACATGTAATATAGAGACAATCAGAGTACATGTTAAGATAAAGTACAACCAGATAGCATACTATCATGTCGAGCAAGAAAGTCCTCTCTATATATGTCCAAGCATCCATTACAATATACATCGTATGTACAGTAATGGCCTCTAGGGCATACATATAACTAACAATCTCCCACTTGCACTAGGGCCATCTGTTGTGGTATCACATACCCAACAATTAGCTGCGGTTGAAGTATCTCATACTCAACCATCCCATAAAAGTCTCTACTGGGAAAAAGGCCTTTGTGAGTAGATCCGCGTTGTTGTCCTCTGTGTCTACTCTCCTAACCTCGATCTCCCTGGAGATCAACCATCTCCATGATCAGGTGATACTGCCTAAGACTTATATCTGGATTTCTGATGGGACGAGCGTTCTTTGGCCAAAAGCCATAACTCCATTGTCACACAATGGTTGGAACGAAGTTCATCTCATGAACTTATATATCCAGACCGTCTCTTTGGTAGTATCCTTGGTAACGATGTATCTTGCCTTTAATCGTCTAGTATGTCACGGTATCTAGCTTGGAACTCTTCCAACATACCGTCCCTCCACTGAGGGTAAAGACAATGCCTGCGACTGACATTCAGTCGTCCTTATCACACTGGAACAATTCCAGTGATTCTCCCCAGGATCGATTGATACCATCTCACTACAACTAGTGAGTATCCTAACATCCAATTAGATCTATCTCATAGATCCAAAAACCCAGGATTTAGAAGGTATCACTTTGATCCTGTATGGAGAATCTTTGTGATAGGCGGAGATTGACCGAGCGTAGCATAGGAAACTCCTTCCCTATCAAGAGTATGTCATCCACGTACTCTACGAGGATCACCACCATACTCCCTATTACCTTTTTGTATATACAAGGTTCATCTACCATTTTGATGAAGTCAAACTCTTTGACTACCACATCAAAACAGATGTTCTAACTCCGTGATGCCTGTTTTATCGCATAAAACATCTTGCACACGTTTCCGCTGCTCCCACTGTCTACGAAGCCCTCTGGCTGTATACTTATAGACGCTCTCTTCTAAAACATCATTTAGAAAAGCAGTCATGACACCCAACCGCCAGATATCGTAGTCATGGTATGTAGCCGTGGCAAGTAGGATCTGGATGGACTTAAGCATAGCTTTGAAAGTCTCAACCTTTCCATGTACACCAAGTAATCTTCTCAAGATATACTTGCTCCTGATGGAGATTTAACCCTTCAGATAAAGCAACCAAAGTCCATACTTTGTTGGTGTATAAGGATTCCATCTCAGATCGCTAAGCATCCAGCCATTCTTACAGAGTCCCACTCCTGATGGCCAGCTCGAAACTAGTTGGGTCATCATCTCATGATGCAATCCTTGCTCCCACTGTCATAGAGAAACCGAAGTATCTCTCAGGTGGGTGAGGAACCCTACTAGATCGGCGGAGAGGCTGAGGTTCGTTGGAAACTATTGAATCCTTTGGTTCTTCCAAATCATCTGTTGTAGTTTGTATAGCTGGAACTCCTTCCAGTTTTACCTCATGACCACTAATTTCTTCACAAGAAATTCCCTTTCACAAAGGTGGCATGCTGAGAAACAAAACATTTTTGTTCCTCGGTTAGGCAGAAGATATTCCCTTGCCTATGCTTGGGATATCCAACAAACTTCCACAAATCTGACTTTGCCTCGAGCTTGTCCAGATTTTTGCTATTTAGACATAGGCCGACAACCCCAAATCTTAACAAATTTAAGATATGGGCTCTTCCCTTTCCATATCACATATGAAATGGTAGGCAACTGATTTGATTTGAACCCTATTCAATAGGTATGCAGCTTCTCAAGTGCATAACTCCCAAAAGGAAATAGGAAACTCAGTAGTACTCATCATAGAGCACACCATATCAAATAGGGTGTGTTTGCTCCGCCCCGATATACCATCGTGCTATGCTGTATACGGAGGAGTAATGCTGAGAGAGAATCTCATTCTCCTTTAGAATAATCCAGGAATTCCGTGCTCAAGTATTCTCCTCCCTGATCATATCAAAGGACATAATACTTATACCCGTTTTTGGTTCTCTACTTCTAACTTATATTCTGTGAATATCTCAAAAGCTTCGGACTTGTGTTTCAACTGGAACATATGTTTGAATCTTGAGAGATTATCAGAGAATGTAATGAAGTACAAAGAACCGATCTTGGCATGTGTAGACAGGGGACCTTACATACATCAAAATGTATCAATCCCAAAAGTTCACTAACTCTTTCTCTGTTTCCAATAAACAGAGCTATGGTCATCTAATCTTTGTGACATGACCGGCAAGTTTCACAAGATGTAAATTCAAACTAATTTAAATATGCATCTTAATATAACTTCAGCTAGTCGGGTCGCATTGATATGACCTAGTCTACAATGCCTCAAGAAGTATTCGTTCATTTCTGAACTCTTCCTCTTGTGTGTATTCTATATACTAAGAACTGTAGTTTGATTTAGAACTTCAATGCTTTTAGATAACGTGCCTGAACCGATCAACTCTTGATTATAGGAAATGTTCAAAACATTATCCAACAATACAAAATTATATCCTTTCTTTACTAATAAAGAGACTGATATGATGTTGTATATCAGGTTCGGTATCTCGTTCAGAATCAATGTATTCTGGTAATACAGGATGATAGTGACCAACAGACTTGGCTGCAACACTTGCACCGTTTTCTGTCTCATGAAACTTATCATCCGTTCTCAGTTCTCTACCTGTCTGTAGCCCATGTAACAGATTACATTTGCGGGATCCTGATCCGGTATCTCATACCCAGGACGTAAAGGATACTGAGAAAAAGTTCTCTGTAATGAATATACTCGAAGATGATGCATCAACATGCACTTTCTTCGTTTGGGCGGCACGGGAAATCTGGTATTCCTCAATTTCCTGCTCTGTCTTATAATAATTATAAGTTGGAGCGGGACCAACGTTCCCCAGCTCAGTATAACAAGCGGGTTCGGTCAATTCATCCGTATTATTATCTTGATTAAGGCGTGATATGGTCGCTACCTGGAGAGAGAGAGAAGAAAACACTCAGCGTATGCTCTTACAAGATTAGATTGGTTATCTAATATATCTAATCAGGATGTCTCCCACTGTTTTAGTCAAATCTTCCTTCAAACCCTAAAAGGAAAGACTAGCCGGGATTAATTACACGCTACAAGTTCGCCAATCTTTCAGCCAGGCCAGTGTCGGTACTTTGAGGGAGGTCCCCCGTGCTTTCGCACGAACCTAATTAAAGTAAACCTCGTTTTCCCAGTGGCGTAACCCCGTTGGCACCTTTCTAGACACCTACTTGATCGGCTAATTATAATGTGTAAAACTCTCCCAGGAGTAACTCTTACTCGCAGCGGGTATCAGGATCCAACTATCTCATAGAAGGTATGCAATCTCATTGTAAATTTCAACACTTGAAATTCCCAATAATATTTTGCCCCTAGCAGCTATATGACCTTAACATAGTCAACAAATCATAAGTGCTATTCAAGTTCAACCCGTCATTTCCCGATTGAATTAAACCCACCCGCACGACCCTTAACATAGTCAACAAAGTCGCACGACTACCCTAATCCAATCGCATCATATGCTTATACAGATAAGCACTAATCAGCTACCGCACACTACGCCTTAACATAGTCAACAAACGTAGCACGAATACTAACTAGTACTTATCTGAAATGACGGAGGGCTACGACAGGTTTTTAAGAAAACCTTTTGCGTAATGAACTTGATATCGTTGTAGAATCGAGTGATTTTTAAATGGAGTGTTTTTGAGGCTTTTCTAGTTTTGCTAAAGGGGTCACTCCCGGTGAAGTTATCGTCGGCCCTTTCCTCATCGAATAAGGTGCAGGATATTTCACAAATATCACTATGCAAAGCAAGAACTATAGAAGCAATTAAAAGACAAACCTAGTTTGTAGCATCTGCTAGTTTCACTAAAGAGGTCACTCCCGGTGAAGGGATCTCGGCTCTTTCCTTATCGAATAAGGTGCTTGTTCCCCTCCGAACGGCGGCCGAGACGCGTGGTCGTCTCGCCTGGGGCTCGGGGCAGATGCTAATTGGTGTTATCCGTCCACCTCTCCGAAGATGCCAAGTTAATTTATGGCACCATGTATCGAAGGTTTGAACGGATGCGTCCGATGTAGCAGACTTTGTCAGATTCCCCCTCGCTTGAGAGGTTTTTGATTGTGGGGACGCTCTTCCCTGCAGGCGCAAGCCCCTGCAGTTAATTACGCTACCGCATTGCGGTAACAACTTTCTCCTTCTCCAGATGGTCACTTCGTGTGCGTGTTTATTTTATGTTTTGTTGCCCTTGGATTGTATACGGAGACTGAGTTATGTCATCGCCCGTAGGGCGTGGACTAGTCCAAATCCGTATTATCTTAGATTTGGGTTTGGGAGTTTGGGTTTAAGGATACGTTAGCCTCATTTGAGCCTAAGATCGACTTAAACGTTTGTTAAGGATACATTAGTCTAGTTTTTAGACTAAGATCAACTTAACGGGATCGTTTAGATCCAACAAGAGAGCAATAAAAGAGGGGGCTCTGTTGTTTAGTTTAGTGACATTACGGTCGGTAAGTAGTTTAAGGACATTGCAGTCCATGGGTAGTTTAAGGACATTGCGGTCCAATGTTAGTTTTAAGACATTGCGGTCAAGGTTAAGGACGTCATAGTCCATGGGTTTAAGGACCCCACAGTCCGTTGTTAGTTTTAAGACATCTCGGTCAAGGTTAAGGACCTCATAGTCCATGAGTTTAAGGACCCCACAGTCCGTTGTTAGTTTTAAGACATCTCGGTCAAGGTTAAGGACCTCATAGTCCATGAGTTTAAGGACCCTACAGTCCGTTGTTAGTTTTAAGACATCTCGGTCAAGGTTAAGGACCTCATAGTCCATGAGTTTAAGGACCCCACAGTCCATGTCAATGTGTGGTCATCGGGACCCGTCACTTCTTTGAAGACGTTGAGGAATTACAACGCCAAGTATCAAAGGAGTGAAGAGATGTACCCTTGAACCGGGGTGGATTAAATAGTCTTTGGCCCAATTTGGGATCAAGACCAATTAATTATGTTATGAGCCCATTAGCCCGGTAAAGTCTGAATTGAGGACTTATGGCCATCTTGGGCTAAGTCCAATCATGTTTGGAATATTGGCTTCCTGTTGGTCCATTGAAAGAGAGGCTTTGCCTCAGACCATTTAGCCAATTGGGCTAACGTTAATTCAGCAGTGTTGAACACTGGGATCAAGTTAGTGTTTTAACACTAAAAGATAGTTGGTGTTAAACACCAGCAACGGGGGGTTCAAATTAGTGTTAAACACTAGAGCAAATCAGTGTCAAACACTAGCAGCAGAGGCTTCAAATTAGTGTTAAACACTTAAGAAATTCAGTGTTAAACACTGCAAATAAAGTTCTTTGATTAGTGTTGAACACTAAGGCCAAACAGTGTTTTAACACTGGATTCAGGGGTTCCAATTTAGTGTTAAACACTAAGGCAAGAGGGGTCACGTGGTAGCACGTGAGGGCGCCCTCCCTTCATTTGTTATGTTGAGAATATCGTATCTTTTGGAGCATCACGTGCCATCACGTGACGAGCATTTAAATGCTTGTATGTTAAAGCCTCTGCCAAGGGTCACGTGGGTCACGTGAGGCACTGCCTCAAAGGGCCTTTTCTGTGGATCTTTTTTGGGGGGTCACGTGGTGACACGTGACCCTGCCTCTATGTATGTTTTTTAGAAGATCTGTTAATCCCTTTCAAGAATTAAATTCCTCGTAGGGTTGAACCCTAACAATGATTTTAGAGGAATTAAATTCCTATTTCCTTTTGAAGATTTATATTCTGGGATAGAGTTGAACTTTGAATTTTCTGTAGGAATTAAATTCCTCATATATGTGAAGAACTGAATTCTATCATAGGGTTAAACCCTAATAAAAGCTTTAAGGAATTAAATTCCCACTCTCTTTTAAAGAATTATTCTGAGGAATGAGATTCTGTCATAGGGTGAAACCCTAATTTCTTCTTTCTTAAGGGAATTAAATTCCTGTTATTTTAACAGAACTAAGTTCTTAACTAGGGTTAAACCCTGATTCTGTTCATTCTGAAGGAATTAAATTCCCACAACATAGGGTCAAACCCTAATTTTATTCTAAAGGAATTAAATTCCTATAGTTCTGTGAGAATTGAATTCTCAAGCTTCCATTCCCTCTCTATGCTTTGGATCTGCATGGCAGGATCTCAACCCAATGAGAATTAAATTCTCAACTCAAGGGGAGATGTGCACTTTACAGATCCTCCACCAAAGAGAGAACTATGTTCTTCTGTTTTATATCAGAGTTAAACTCTGTTGAGAATTAAATTCTCTTTTAAGGCCTTCCCTTTCTTACCTAAGCTTTTCTTTTGCAGAAAATCCAAATTCCTCCAAAGTATCAAGGCTCTCTCCTTTCTCTATGTTATCGATCCCTCTGCATATCTATCCCTCTGTGTGTCTCTTGGCTCCTATTTATAGGAGAAGCAGCCGAATCAATTAGTTTTGGTGAATCTTTCATTGAGAGATTTGATTTGTATTCATCATTCATTTGGACCTTTGGATTATTGGGTGAATTTTATTCACCATTGGATTTTAAATCCAGAGATTTTCCTTTGTTATTTCGGTTAGATTTTAAGGGGAAATCTTTCCAAGTTCAGGCTTTTTCCACAAATAGATGATATTTAATCACCTTTAAATCTTTAATTCGATTGGTTCCGAGTAATTACTTTCCTTTGGAAAGATTCGAATGCCGTTCAGAATTTAATTCTGTTAAATAAATGGGCTTTGAAAGCCGGTCACGTGTGACCACGTGACCCATGGTTACGTGTGGGTACGTGACCCTTGGTCACGTGTAAGCACGTGACCCCCCTGGAACGAGCTTTCTTTTTCTTCTGCACTATGTCTTTGCCGCTGCTCGGTCATCACGTGCCAACATGTGACCACTGGTCACGTGTGAGCACGTGACCCGCGTCTGGAGCCTTTTTCTTGATTTAATCAGAGAATGAGTCTGCTGCTTTTGAGTGTCACGTGCCAACACGTGACCCTGGTCACGTGGTAGCACGTGACCCTTTCTGAAGCCCTTTTCTTTTATGTAGTTGGGAAACTGAATCTGCCTTGCCGATGCTTTTAGATGTCACGTGCCAACACGTGATTGCTGGTCACGTGTGAGCACGTGACCCTTTTCTGAAGCCTCTTCTGTAGGCTTTCCTGATTTTAAATCAGGAAACAAATGCCCCCACAGCGTTGTTCTCACGTGTCTGCACGTGAGTGCAACGCTGTCACCTTTTGTAACCGTTGGATTCCTCTAGGGATTTGGGGAGATGAAGCGTCTCCATCACATCCTATAAATACCCATGTCTCTTCAGACGAGCCTTCACTTTGCTTATCTTCTTCCTTTGAGAACTTTTTCCCTTGAGAATTTAATTCTCGTTTCCAGAGCTTAGTTCTCTGTCTCAAACATTTTCCAGAGTTTAACTCTGTTGAAGGATCCTTTTTCCTCAGGTAATGATGTTGAACGGTCGAAGCACCTTTGTTTTAAAAGAACTCTCTGGATTTTAAATCCACATTAGGGGTTTTACCTCTTTTAATACGAACCCATTTTTTTTCCGAATTTATCAGCGAAAATAGAGAACCATATAATCTTCGAACAATGGATCTCCTAGGGTTCACTTGATGCTTTTAGGGAGATGATGAGATCCGTTACCTCTTTTTAAGGAATTTAATTCCGTTTGAAGAAAATGTTTCTGGGAATTTAATTCCCTTCTCTTAATAAGGAATTTAATTCCTATGAAGAACTCAGTTTCTTCACCTGGAGGCTTCTTAGGGTTTCCTTGCCCTAAGCTGTCCCTCTGTAATCAATGCAACAGAAGCCTTGTAACAATTCTCATGACCTTTATTTCAGGTATTATGGATGCTCATATGTATGGCCTTGCCGAAATCATTTCCTACGGGAACATTCGTGCACTGGGCCGCAGTCAGAACCAAGAGTTCACCAATGCTCAATGCGCCGAGATCATGAGCCGCTTTGGCGAATACAACCATCGGCTGCTCCCCCGTCGCTCTTCTCTTTTGAGACTCATCATGCTGGCCATTTGGGAGGCGCTTCCTCTCTTTTGCGCCGGTGTACCGCTCAGGGCATTGGACGCTGCCGAGGACAAGATACATTCGGTGTATTTGATGAGCTTGATCTCAAAGAGGAGGCGAGATCACCTTATTGATCCCTTGCACCAGGCCTTTCAGCAGTCAGCCATACTTGCCGCCTATCGGAGGGTGGAGGACATTCGTGAGGACCCTGACGCTTGTGATCGTGAGAGAAAACATACTCGGGAAGTTCGAAATGCTTGGAGGATCTTGGACAAAGTTAAACTTGAGTTTCTCAATCCGTGCCCCGCGTCCGAAGTCTTACCATTGTAAACGTGTTCTCTTTATTTTGTATGACCTTCTTGAAGTATGAATGATAAGTTCTATTATGTCTTTGTATGTTTGCATGCCTTTTTGTGGGATTTTATCATTTCACTATTGTTGCTGCTGATGCTTTTAATATGCATGGTGCTATTCCATATTTAGTGCACGTCAAGTTTGGGGCTCACGTGGGGTCCTTTGATGGGACTGTTCAAAAAAAATTTTATGCCACATTTTTAGTGCAGAATATCAAATGCAGAAAAGGAGCCTTGGAAATAGTTCCATCTCCTTGATTTTCGATGCCTTACCTTTTTTGGGCCTTGGAAATAGCTTCATCGTGCAAGATTTTCCGGGCACAGCATTTAATGCACCTCTTTATATCTGAGGCAATGGCTTTCCTTTTCTCTTCACAGAGAACTTTTAATCCCATTTTAACGCGATTTAATTTAAGAAGAACTAAGTGTCATGGCCTGCAACCGTTCACACGCTCGTCGACAGCCATGGGAAGTGCCTATCGAGGAGATGATTCCTCGCTTTGCTGCCCGACTGGTGGATCCCCTTCTTACCGACGACGAATGCGACTCGGCGGCGTATGAACTCTCGATCCGCAGAGGGTCTCCCCTCCCAATGGGTTCCCTCTGGCTCCGGATGATTCTCGCCGCCGTTCTTGCTGACGTCCCTCCTCACCCGGCGGAGATGACCCTGGCGATGCTTGATGCTGCCGAAGAAAAGCTCGAGGGCTTTCACGAAGCGTGCCTAATTACTCAAGCTTTGAAAGATCGCTCGGTTCACCTTTTGAGCGAAATAAGGGCCCGTCGGGCCATTATGTCTGCTTTCGCGGATGAACATGGTGCCAATCGGTGGGGAGCGACTCCTCGCGAGAACCGGCGCTTTGACGTGTTGGAGAGAGCGGAAAGAGAGATGGAGAATTTGTCCTTTGTTTCGTCAACCCTTGCGCTACCGATCCTTTGTTTGGCGACCTTTTCCCGCTAGTGTAGTGTTTTTAAATTAGTCCTTCTTTTGTATGCTTTATGCTGAACTTCCATGTAGGCTCGGTACTCGTATGTGTGTTTTCGCTTGCATAAATAAACTTTTGTGTTTTTCTTATAAGAGCTTTTCTTTAATTATCAACACTATCATCATGTCGCAGGCACATTAAAGCTTCGAATTTTATTTCTTTTTCGGGTGTTCATATGATTGCGAACACATGCTCGATAGGATAAACATTGGAAATTTTCTCGTTGCTTTTCATACCAGGTGATGTGAGCGCGTTTTAGATCGATTATTGCTGTCGACTGGAAGCCCATTTATATGGTCTAGAGCGTGTATGTCCCGTCTCCAAGGTTGCGGTCGCGAAAGTGAGCTTACATGGCCTGATAGGGCGACACGTGGCGAACATATTGTTGTGCGAGAAAAAGGGCTCGGCCGTAAATTCTCGGAGAGGGAGCTGGCTTCTAAGGCGCTGAGCGAGCTTCAGGCCAGCCTCACAGCCAAAGCCAACAAAGCATACGAACTCTGGCGGGTGCTTCAAGAGTCTATCAAAGAGGTGGTGCCTCTCGACAAAGCTGCCACGTTCACTCGTGAAAGGGTCGAGGCTCATAAAGCCACCGAGAAAGAGCTTGAAGCTCGGCTTGCTTCGTATCAGGCTCAGCAAGCTCAGGCGGAGGCTCGTCTTCTGGAGATCTTGCGTCATGAAGCCGTGGCTCAGCAACAAAACAATGAGCTGGTAAAATTACTATACCGCCCGCCGGCTTGAGGACTTGTATTTTTTCCCTTTTTTTGCACATACTCATGGATGAGAGTATCTTCTTTTTGTTTCTTTCATGAATTGTACTTTGTATCCATTTTGGTTTATGAATAAAAGATACATTTTTCTTTTCAACGGCGTGTCTCTTTTCATTGAATGCGTTTGCGGACAATTTATCTTGATCTCCTTGCAGGGCAGCGATGGCTTAGGATTCAGGGTTAAGGTCTGCTTCCTAAGACTTCTACGCTTTATGAGCCACGAGGGTCTCATAAAGAGTTTTTCTCCCTACAGGTCGAGAGGATCCCATAGGTGTAAGTTCTTCTTAAGAATCGTGAGGATTCTTAAGCGCGTTTTCCCTTGAGAGTCGTAAGGATCTCACAAGAGAGTTTTCTTCCTTACAGGTCGTGAGGACCTGCAAGTGCTGGATGTGGTCGCCCTTATTCGTGTTTCACGGGGTCAGGGGTTGCTCCAGGTATCGTAGTTTAAATACGTCGCGGTCAAGGTTAAGGACATCATAGTCCGTGGATTTAGGGACTCCACAGTCCGATGTTAGTTTTAAGACATCACGGTCAAGGTTAAGGACCTCATAGTCCGTGGATTTAGGGACTCCACAGTCCGATGTTAGTTTTAAGACATCACGGTCAAGGTTAAGGACCTCATAGTCCGTGGATTTAGGGACTCCACAGTCCGATGTTAGTTTTGAGATATCACGGTCAAGGTTAAGGACCTCATAGTCCGTGGATTTAGGGACTCCACAGTCCGATGTTAGTTTTGAGATATCACGGTCAAGGTTAAGGACCTCATAGTCCGTGGATTTAGGGACTCCACGGTCCGATGTTAGTTTTAAGACATCACGGTCAAGGTTAAGGACCTCATAGTCCGCGGATTTAGGGACTCCACAGTCCGATGTTAGTTTTAAGACATTACGGTCAAGGTTAAGGACCTCATAGTCTGTGGATTTAGGGACTCCACAGTCCGATGTTTGGTTGCAGGGACCCGTCACCTCTTTGAAGACGTTGAAGAATTACAACGCCAGGTATCAAAGGAGTGAAGAGATGTACCCTTAAACCAAGGCCAGAATCCGTAGGGAATCGGGGTGGTTGATTGTTAGTTTTAAGACATTACGGTCAAGGTTAAGGACATCATAGTCCGTAGATTTTAAGGACTCCACAGTCCGGTGTTTGCTCTGGATGCTTCACACGGGTTCACTGTTGTGCTTGGCAAGGACCAGGCTCCGCTCTGGGTGTTTTCCGCGGGGTCAAAGAGTGAAGTTATCCGCGTTCCACGTAACCAGGAATTTTGCACTAGATGCTTCACACGGGTTCACTGCCGTGCTCGGCGAGGACTAGGCTCCGCTCTGGATGCTTCACACGGGTTCACTGCTGTGCTCCGCGAGGACCAGGATCCGCTCTGGACATTTTCCACGGGGTCAAAGAGTGACGTTATCCGCGTTCCACGTAACCAGGAATTTTGCACTAGATGCTTCACACGGGTTCACTGCCGTGCTCGGCGAGGACTAGGCTCCGCTCTGGACGTTTTCCACTGGGTCAAAGAGTGACGTTATCCGCGTTCCACGTAACCAGGAATTTTGCACTAGATGCTTCACACGGGTTCACTGCCGTGCTCGGCGAGGACTAGGCTCCGCTCTGGATGCTTCACACGGGTTCACTGCTGTGCTCCGCGAGGACCAGGATCCGCTCTGGACGTTTTCCACGGGGTCAAAGAGTGACGTTATCCGCGTTCCACGTAACCAGGAATTTTGCACTAGATGCTTCACACGGGTTCACTGCCGTGCTCGGCGAGGACTAGGCTCCGCTCTGGACGTTTTCCACGGGGTCAAAGAGTGACGTTATCCGCGTTCCACGTAACCAGGAATTTTGCACTAGATGCTTCACACGGGTTCACTGCCGTGCTCGGCGAGGACTAGGCTCCGCTCTGGATGCTTCACACGGGTTCACTGCCGTGCTCCGCGAGGACCAGGATCCGCTCTGGACGTTTTCCACGGGGTCAAAGAGTGACGTTATCCGCGTTCCACGTAACCAGGAATTTTGCACTAGATGCTTCACACGGGTTCACTGCCGTGCTCGGCGAGGACTAGGCTCCGCTCTGGATACTTCACACGGATTCACTGCCGTGCTCTGCGAGGACCAGGATCCGCTCTGGACGTTTTCCACGGGGTCAAACAGTGACGTTATCCGCGTTCCACGTAACCAGGAATTTTGCTGATTGTATCCGCATTTCACGGGATGAAGGTTTGACTGTTGGCGATATGTATACCACCGAGCTATAGAACTGGGAGTTGCCGCTGTTCCGCTTAGCTTAGAGTTGTGTTCGTTGTTACGAGACGAGTGTTGAAACGATCTCCAGGTCTCCTTTGGCCCGTCGAGACTTGGCTTCTTCTTCTGATGAAACCTGGGGGAGAAGTATGATCCCTTTTTGTTTACGCCCTTGGATTGTGTACAAGGTGTGATGGAACATCACCTGTAGGGCATAAATTGAAACTTTTTTTTTTTATATTTTATTTCTTTTTCCGCGATGCTCTATCATTTCAGCTTTTATATCGCGGAGGTCGCGATTGCCTTATCTTTTCGGCTATTTTTCGCGGTGTCCAATCATTTCGGCTATTTATTTCATTTTCACCCGCTGTTTTTTTTTATTGTGAGTTGCCCCATCATTTCGGCTATTTTTCATGCATACATTTTTACTTGCTGCTTTTTATTGCAAGTTGCCCCATCATTTCGGCTATTTCGTATGCATGTGTGGCTTGCTAGCTTTTTCGCCGCAAGCTTGGATTTTAGACACCGATTTCGGCATCAGCACCGCTGCAACTGGGATGTTGCCAGGAGCGAATCATCATTTGCCTCTGTCGATGTTGAACAAAGGTGGCTTAGTAAACAGGGTTAAGGGTCCTGTCGACCAAGGCTTTTGACTTCATGAGCCGTAAGGGTCTCCCAAAGGTATTTCTCCCTACAAGTCGTGAGGATCTTGTAGGTGTATTTTCTCCCTAGGAATCGTGAAGATTCCTAAATGTATGTTCCTCTGCAAGTCGTAAGGATCCTACAAGAGGGCTTTCTCCTTATAGGTCGAGAGGACTTACAAGGGTTGCTCATCATATGGACATATCCCTAGTCACGGGTGGGACTTTGCTGAGGAAATGTTTATTCGCGCCCGTGGATTGTATACAAGGGTCAGTATGGAGCCGCTTGTAGGGCAGTGTCGAAGGTTGTGGGGGTTGCTTAAGCACAGGTTCAGGTCTCTGTAACTTAAGGCTTTCAAATCTTATGAGCCGTGAGGGTCCCATAAGAGAATTCTCCTTACGAGTCGTGAGGATCTCGCAAGTGTATTTTCTCCTTAGGAATCGTGGGGATCCCTAAGTGTGTTGCTCCTTTGTGAGTCGTAAGGATCTCACGCGGGTGGTTTCTCCTTACAAGGTCGAGAGGACCCTATAAGTGTCTTTTAACGAGGTTGCGCCCTTTCGGGTTTTCACAAACACTCGCCGGTAGTCCTGCTGTTTTTACTCACGGAGCCCTTTCGGGTTTTCATCCGTGCCCATTTTGCTTATGGACATACCGTTTTTTTTTATTCTTTTCATTTTTCTTTTTTTTACAAGGTCGCGCCCTTTCGGGTTTTCACGAACACTCGCCGGTAGCCCTGCTGTTTTTACTCACGGAGCCCTTTCGGGTTTTCATCCGTGCCCATTTTGCTTATGGACATACCGTTTTTTTTTATTTATATTTATATATTTTTTCTTTCTCTCTCTTTTTTTTTATTCATCTCGTCAGCCTGAGGATGCTGCGGTAATAGTTTAGGGACGTTTCGGTCAGTCGTTAGTTTAAGGACGTTTCGGTCCGTCGTTAGTTTAAGGACGTTTCGGTCCCTCGTTAGTTTAAGGACGTTTCGGTCCATTCAGGGGAAGGCCGGCTACTGCTTATAAAGTCTGAGTTTAGGAAGATAGCGAGCGGACATAGTCGTCGTCATCTATCATTGACCTAGGCTGTGGCTCATTAAGCGTAGTATTTCTTTAGGAAGCGGCCGTTTATTGGCCTGAAAGGCCTTTCACCGTGCATGTCCATGAGTAGATAGGCTCCACCCTGGTAGACCTTGTCTATGATGTACGGGCCTTCATAGTTCGGCTCAAATTTTCCCCGCTTGGCACGATTGGGGATCATAAGTCTTTTGACCACTAGTACGAGTTCGCCTTGGCGGAATGTCCTCGGCCTGGTCAATCTTTCGTGCGAGCGCGTCATCTTTGCTTTGTAGGCCTCTAGATTTTGTTGCGCTATGAGCCGGGTTTCATCGAGGGCATCAAGCTCCTCAAGCCGAAGGTGAGCATTTTCTTCGTCCGTCAGCTCGTAGTGGACTGCTACTCGTAGAGAGGGTAACTCTATCTCGAGGGGGAGCACTGCTTCCATCCCAAATACCAACGCGTACGGCGTTGTGTTCGTGGCCGTCTTGAACGTAGTTCGATAGGCCCAAAGGGCCTCTTGCAGCCTCTCGTGCCAGTCTTTCTTATTTCGGGACACCGTCTTTTTTATGATCTTCGTCAGGGTCTTGTTGAAGGCTTCAGCTAGACCATTAGCTCGCGGATTGTAAACTGAAGAATATCTCCAGTCTATATTGTGCTGCTGCGCGAAGCGGCTAATCTTATGGCTTCTGTAGGCTGGCCCGTTATCGGAGATAATCCGCCGTGGAGTTCCAAACCGATAGATGACGTGCGTCTTGAAGAAGTGGAGGATATTCTCCGTCTTCACTTCCCTCAGCGGTACTGCTTCTGCCCATTTGGAGAAGTAATCAGTTGTCGCTAGGATGAAACGATGTCCCCGGGACGATGCTGGTTCGATGGGGCCGACTATGTCAGTCCCCCACATTTCGAATGGCCAGCTAGCCACCGTCGGATGTAGTGGATTTGGATGCTGGTGGATGAAATCCCCGTGGATTTGGCATGAGTGGCATTGCTTCGCATATTCGAGGCAGTCCTGGATCATCGTGGGCCAGTAGTAACCCATCCGTTTAATTTTTAACTTCATCTTCGGGCCTGCTTGATGAGAACCACAGATTCCGTCATGAACCTCTTGAACGACCCTTTCTGCTTCGTCAGGTCCTAAACATCTCAGCCACAGAGAATCAAACGACCTCTTATACAGAGTATTATTGACGAAAGCGAAAGATAGAGCTCGTTTCATGAACTGATGTCTTGAGGACGCTTCTTTGGGCATTCGGTGGGACTTAAAGTAGTCTATGAAGACTTCCCTCCAATCCTCAACCCTTTCTCGTTCTTTTACTTGTAAGGTCATCTGCTCAGTCGCTCCCTTCTCTTCGGGTGATTCCAGAGATATCTCCGTTGGGGCAAGCACCCGACGACTTTGTACCACGATTCTTACATCATCGAGGTTTTCATCAGCCAGCTCTTTAGCAAGTTTGGCCAACGTGTCTGCTTTGCTGTTTTCCGCGCGCGGTATGTTCTCCAAAGTATAGGAGGGAATTTGGGTCAACAGTTGTTGCACCTTTTCGCCGTATTTCACCAATTCTGGTTTGCATGTCTGGTAGTCGCCGTTTACTTGACTAACGACCAGTTGGGAGTCCCCATATATGAGGAGATTTTCAATTCCCATGTCGATGGCGATCTCGAGGCCTGCTATCAGAGCTTCGTATTCGGCTTCATTGTTTGTCCTCGGCTCTGTTAAGGAGAAGGAGAAGCGCATTATCCCTCCTTGTGGAGTTACGAAGATGAGGCCTACCCCCGATTTGATCATTGGGATACCTTGTTTGCGCTTCTTTACGGAGGACGCTCCATCAAAATAGAGTTCCCATCGGGTACCACCGCCGCTGATCGCATCAAATGCATGCTCGTCCGGCAGATCGCAGTTCAGAGGAGAACCGGCAGGTACTGGATGCTCAGCAAGGAAGTCGGCAATGGCCTGGCCTTTCACTGACTTGAGAGGTCGATACGTTATCGAGAACTCCATCAAGAGTAGAGCCCATTTAGCGAGTCGACCCGTCAATATAGCCTTTGACATCAAATATTTAAGAGGGTCCACCTTCGAGATGAGACGGACTTCGTGCGCCAACGCATAGTGCCTGAGCTTTGTTATCGCGAAGATCAATGCCAAGCAGTGTTTTTCAATGGGAGAGTAGTTGCTTTCTGCCCCCAGCAGAACTCGACTTAAGTAGTAGAGTGCTCTCTCTTTTCCTTGATCGTTCTCTTGTGCCCATAATGCGCCTAAGAAACCTTCGAGGGCGGTTGTATAAAGAATGAGGGGTTTTCCCTTGACCGGCGCAGCCAACACCGGAGGGTTCTGCAGGTACTGCTTGATCTCGTCTAGTGCACCTTGGCATTTGTGATCCCAAACGATTGGAGTTCCCTTCTTCATCAGGTGGCTGTAAGGACGGCACTTGCCTGAAAGATTGGCGATAAATCGCCGGATGTATGCGAGCTTCCCTTGGAGAGACCGCAACTGTTTGAGGGTTCTTGGCGGAGGCATTTCCATGATCGCCTTGATCTTAGATGGATTTACTTCAATACCTCGGTGTCGAATGATGAATCCCAGGAATTTACCCGAGGAGACTCCGAACGTGCATTTGAGGGGATTCATCTTCAAATTATATTGCCGAAGGCGTTGAAATACAGTCTCCAGATGCTTTAAATGCTCTTCGTATGACATGCTCTTCACTACGAGGTCATCGATATAGCACTCGACGATGTCATGTATGAGATCGTCGAAGATCTTTGTCATGGCCCTTTGATAGGTAGCGCTGGCGTTCTTTAGACCAAAGGGCATAACCTTGTAGCAGAATATACCCAAAGGGGTCCGGAAAGCGGTGTGCTTCTAGTCTTCGGGATGCATCTTTATCTGATTGTACCCTGATGAACCGTCCATAAAGGAGAAAACCTCGTGAGTGGACGTGTTATCTATCATTAGCTCGGTTACCGGTACTGGGAAATCGTCCTTCGGGCAGGCTTTATTGAGATCCCTGAAATCCACGCATATGCGTACCGTCCCATTTTTCTTCATTACCGGGACGATGTTGGCGATCCAGTCGGGATATTGGACTTCTTGGATAAATCCAGAATCGATCAGCTTCTTGACTTCGGCGTTGATGCTCATCTCAAGCTCGAGCCGCATCCTTCTCGGCGCCTGCTTGACTGGCTTGATATCCGGGGATATTGCTAATTTATGCCCAGCAATCTTCGGATCTAATCCTGGCATCTCGGAATAATTCCACGCGAAGCAGTCTTTATGCAGTAGAAGCACGTTCTTTAACGCAGCCGCCCTTTCTTCAGATAGCAGCTCGCTGACGAATGTCGGTCGCGGATCATCTGCCGATCCCAACTCAATCTTCTTGAGGTTATCTGCAGTAGTATGTATGCCATCTTCCAGTTCTTTCGGAGCTGGCGGAAATTCTGAGATCACCTCATCATTGCTGTTCTCAAAGCACCAGGGAAGGTCATCCATGTTCTTAGGCTCTTCTTTTAATATCGTAATCATGTAACAGGTGCGAATCCGCTTCCAAGACTGAGGTGGATCCGGTTCTGCTCTTGCGGCTTTGGGTTCGTGCTTTTGTGGCGGCGTTACCCTCCAGCCGTTGGATAAAGCAAATCTGCCCTGTTGGTACTGGTCCTCAACCCAGTTCTTGAAGGTGAAGCAGTCTTCGATAGGGTGTCCTATGGCTCGGTGATAAGAGCAATAGCTCAGATGAGAAGCCTTGTTAGCTTGCTCAGGGTGCTTAGACTCTGGAAGTGCGATCATTTGATGTTTTATAGCGAGCTCGAGTAACCTCTCCGTCTTGTCTCGGGGGAAGGAGTACGCTCGACTCATCTTCTTCATGAGGGACAAATCCGGACCGCGCAATGTCCGATCACACGACTCTCTAATCCTGTGTCGTTTTTGTCGACTCCTTTTTTCGCTTCTTGACTTACTTCCGCTTTTGCGTCGGGCCTTTTGTACAACGGGTTGACAGGGAGGAGCATCCTTGTCTTTTGCAGCCTGTTGAAACAGACGTCGCGTCCTGGCCTTCTCGTAGATGGTCATCTCACGGTTGTGGTCTTCCCGAGCCTTTTGACCTGCTTTCCTGATAAGCTTGTCCATTCGTTCTTCAAACGACAGACTCGGCACTTCAATCGCGGGATTTAGTTTTGATGAGGGGTTGGCATTTCCTGACAGGGCGTCCTCTTCTTCATCAAAGGTATATATGGCGTAGCTACTGTGGGCCCGTTCCCGTTTTCCGGCTCTCACATATCCAAGCCCAAGTGTTTCCATTTTCCCGTTGGGCAATTTGCATTGAGTCCCAGGGACATCCCAAATCCTGTTGTAGAACCGAGCTTGTCGAACAGTCTGTTTTAAGGGTACTCCTTGGCGCTTCAATAGCCTCTTTAGTCCATTTGTGTAATATCTGGGCAAACGGATGGGTTGGAGCCTGTCGAGTGTAGCATCCGCGCCATGCCAGATCTCTTTCTCTACTTTCGTCTCTGAGGATCGGTAGAATAGGATTACCTTCTCACCCCTTTGCCTGGGAGGGACGTAAAACGTCTGCAGGTCCTGCACATTGTAAGCTTGAAGTGTGTCGAGATCCTTGTAGTGTTCTCGCGGCACCATGGTGATTTGCAAACTCTGATCATCGCTAGGGGATGCTTGTATTGACGGCCGATTGGAGAACACGGCATTAACGTCATCTTCCGAGTCACTTCCGAAGATCAACATGGGGGCGGACGTCCCCGGGTTGTTGCGTTGAGACGGCCCAGCATAAACTATCTCTTCTTCTTCTTCGGTATCGCTCCCGAAAACAGGGATGGTGGCGGCGGCTTTGTTCTCCGGCTTGCGATACCTTTCTGTATCCTTGAAATCTGGCAAAAAGTACTTCGCATCTTCGTATTTGCGGACTTCGTTCACGGAAAATGGGTTCAGCTCACCTGTTACAGTATACTCGAAACCATCCTTAAAGTACTTCATACACTGATGTTGTGTAGAAGGGATGATGTTGTACTCGTGTAACCAAGGACGACCGAGCAAGGCGTTGTAGCAGGTCTTGGCGTCAATGACATGGAATTTGATGTCTGTGACGAGTAGTCCAAAGCGTAATGTCAGTATCACGGATCCGAGAGTCCGTGACGATTGTGAATCGAAACCGGAGATGGTAATTTTGTCACGAGCGAAGTGTTGCACACTCATGCAGATTTCCTTTAACACCCGAATGTTAAGGAGATTGACGGAGGATCCATTATCCACCAGGATCTTGCCTATCTTGATATCATAGCAGTATCCAGAGACATATAGGGGACGGTTGTGGTCGCACGTCCCGAGAAGGAGGTCTTCGTCACCGAAAGTGATGTCGGCCGTATGCACTTCCTCCAGTTCATCCTTCATCCTTTCCGCGGCGAGGAAGGCTTGGAATTGCTCAGGTTCTTGTAACACCTTAATTAGTGAATCTCGCGCTTCTTTTGATAATAGGAGGGCATCGAGAATGCTAAGTTGAGAAGGTAGCTTCCTTAGGTGCACCAGGATGTTGTAGTCCACCTTACCCTTCCTGGGAGGGTCTTTGGTAGTCAGCTCTTTCATGACTTGGTCATCTAAAGTGATATCCTCAGTGACCTATTCCTTTCCCTTATCTTTTCTATTTGCGGGCCAGAGATTCTTTTCCGGGAGCGTGCGACTGCGCAGCTGAATGTTTTCGCAGGCCTCCGGTTCCTCCTCTTTCCCTAAAACGGATTCTTTAAAGAGAGGGCCCAGAGCCATTTCTTCATCAGAGTCGCTCCCAAAGGTGAGAACTTGTGACCCTCCGGCGTTAACCATGTAACAGTTGCCAGTAGTTCTGTTGTGCCCGTCGGCAGTACTTCTTCGTTCCCGACGAGTCTTGCGTTTCATGCGCTTAAAATGTTGCCGATGAGCAACATATCCCTGCCACCATATCCTAAAGGCGTGGCACTCCTCCGTAGGGTGTGAAATTTTCCGATGATATGCGCAATAATTAGGGTGCCTTTCCGCCCCATTGAGCGTGTTTTCTTCCTAGGGTGGTAGCTTCATTCCCATTGACATGGCTTTGGCAAACCTTTTCCTCGTCTTGAATATCTTCTTGTCTGCCTTGGATGCCTTTCGATCTGGCGGGAGTACTTCAACTCTTTCGTTCAGTCGCCTGCATTTGGCTCCTTCCGATGCGGCCATCTCACGCTCCTGATCCGCTTTGCTCTTCAGACGAATCTCATCTAGAAAGGCGTCGATCATTTCATCTGTTGGCCACACACGCTCTGGTTCAGGCTCTGTCCCCAGTTTCTAGTGCCATGAGTTTTTTCATCGTCGGTAAACGAGTGGGAGATTACGTTACAACTCGCCACATATCCCTCGGATTCATCCGACGAACTCTCTCTATCATCTTCCTCTTGAAAGATGTGGTTGAGGAACTCTTGCAGCGTGACAGGAGTTCTTGCCTTTTGATCGTACTCTTCCATCACGTTGATTTGCTTCTGCAAGTTCGTGTGCTTGTCTCCAGGCTTCACGGGCTTCTTGGATTTCTTCTTCTTTTTCTTCGAAGATTTTGACGGTTGGGCGTGAGTATTTGGGCCATCACCACGAGTCTTCGTAGTTGGGCGCGGCTTCAACATCCCTTCGATAATTTGAGGTTCAAGCGGGTCCTTCCATTCGACCGCAGGGCACGCATGAAGGTCCCTCAGCATTCTTTTGGTTTTAGTTGACAGCACGACCTCCCATGGAGCTTCTTCGATAAAGGAACAGGTTGCCCCCGGTGTATCTGCTTTCTTAGGAGTATGCGGCTGTGGTGGGTTCACCTTCCACTTTTCGGACAGTGCAAACTTCCCCTGGAGGTATTGATCTTCAATCCATCTTTTGAAGACGAAGCAATCCTCAATCGGATGACTTACCGTTTGATGGTAAGGGCAATAGTTAGGGTTATTCATCTCAGTGGGTTGTGGGGGTCGCCTTGGATTTGGCAGGTTTATAAGTCTGTTGCGTATTGCCAGCTCGAATAACCGTTTCGTCTTGTCCCGTGGGAACGAGTAGGGACGCTTCATCTTCTCATTATAATAGCGGCGTCTTTCTTCCAATTGATCCGCCAGCTTTGGGGCATTGGATTGCTGCTGGGCATTCGCGACGAAGGTTGATTTTCCTTTACCCTTGTCACCCCTAGGCTCGGGCTTCGGGGGAGACGGTCTATGACCCATTTGGTCTATCTGGGCCAACTTGTCGATTAAAGCCTGGAATGTGGTTGGCTTAAAGAACATCATAAACTGGGAGATAGTTGCGTGAGGGTCTAGGGTTCCCACGAACATGCCCACCGCGGGCACTTCTTCAATGCGTTGCTCGCATTTCGACCATAAATTTCGCCAGCGTATAGCATACTGGACCCACGTTTCGCCTGGTTTCACCCTGGCATTAATCAACGCCGTTATTGGAGTGCGTTCGCTGGCGCTCGCGAACCGCTGAGTGAATAACATCTCCATTTCAGCGAACGTCTTGATAGAATCGTTCGGGAGTTCCGAATACCATTCGAACGCTGTTTCTGATAAGCTGCCCACGAACTGGCGAAGCAACAGTTTATCATCACCGCCGGTGTTACCGCAAAGGGCCCTGAACTGGGCAACATGTTGATGGGGATTGCCGGTCCCCTTATACACGTGGAATTTTGGTATTGTATAACCCGGCGGGTATTTGATTTGGTCGTACCAGCTTGGATACGGCCGCCCCGTTTTTACGACTTGACCAGCTGCCTCAGTCGCATGATGAACCCGGATTTGCTGGGCTATATAGTCGTCCAAGTCAGCCTTAGAGATTGTCTCCTCCTTGGCCGTTGAGAGGGCCGGCGGAGGATTCGACGTTTCTCCCCTATCGTCTTCAAGCATGGTCGGGGGATCTTCAGCGGGAGGATCTTGTTGGATCATCATTTCCACCATGTCTTGGAATAAGTGGGCTATCTGCTTTATATTGGCTGTTTGTTCCGCAGCCTCTTTATCCTTCTTTTCCAACATCCTCTGGAGGAACTCGGCGTCGGTTTCCTATTCTTGTTGCTGATCCGAGGAAGCCTCAGGGCTTTCTTTCGGCCCAGTAAGCGCGGCCATTGCGATCATCATTTCCTGGAGCTTTTGCTGTTGCTTCTGAGCTTTGGTCACCGACCGTGTGAGCGGTCTATGACCTGTGGACGTGCGGCTGTCTTCTTTCCCCGACGCCATGTAGACAGTGTGGACCATCCTGCCCCCAGCCTTAGGGCGTCTGGGTTCAGCGCTTTTAGCTCTCGTTGCAGGCCCGGGGATCTTCTCCGGCCTCCTCTTTTTATGAGCAGTGGAAGTTGAGGGGGGCGTTGGGGTGAGCACCCAGACAGCTTTTCGTGGCTTAGCGTGATGACTGATTTCCTGTTGGATTTTCAGCTTCTTGTGCTGGCGGGAGAAATTTGGATCGATCACCGAGTCTCGGGTCTGCCGCCAAACTTTATAGATTTTGGAAGATAGCCGTTGAGGGGATCGGGGCTGTTCTGGCTCTATTTCCGCAACCTTTTTTAGTGGAGGGGGATACCTCTTTAGCACCGCAGTAGGAGAATTCCTTCGCACCTTATTTAGCATCTCAAAGCTGTTCCCAGTTGGAACAGCAGCATTAACTTCCACCGTTGGGGCTGGTGGAGTTAGCCCAGAGGGGGAGTTGCCCCCAGCCTTCCTTACTCGGCGCCAGTGGCGACGGCGAGCGTGTCGAGCGGACGGCGTTGGTTCAGTGGTGAGGATGGCTTCGTCTTGCCCCCTGTGCAGGTAGGGGGTCGCTGCTGGTGTTAGCCTGTCAAAGACCGATGTCCTTTGGGTAGCAGGAGAGGGAGCTGGAGCCGTCAATCTTGTAAAGACCGACTTTTTGGCAGGGGAAGCCGCCTTGACGACTTCAGGAGCAGGACCGGTCGCTTTCTTAGAAGCAGCCTTCTCTGGGATTGTAGGCCCCATTGTGGGTCCACAGGAGTTCTGGCCCAATCTAGAGAAGACTAAGGCGCTGGTGTTGGGCGACCCGTTGAGAGGGGCCGCGGCAGGGGTAAGACGATCAAAGACCGACTTCTTGGGAGCTTCCTTTGTCAGCACCGGAGCGGTGAAGCTTGTCGGCGGGAGCATGGTCCCAAAAAACAATCCTGTGGTGGCTCGAGTGACCTGTTCCACGGGCATTGTGAATAACGAAGCAGCTTAGGGTCCGTAGGCCATACCTCCTGGCGAGGCAGAGCGTTGGTTGCAATTGCAGTCCGAGCGATTGAAGCATTTCGCACAAATAGAAGCCATCGATTCTTTGCTTTCTGCAATAGGCAAGACGCCAAGTTTTAGTACCTTGAAACCTAAGGGCAACCATTAGTGAACCGCGATTGGTTCGCGAATCACGACACACGAAGTGTGGAGTGGAAAGAGGAAAAGGTCCCACCGGGCGTGCCAGAATCTGTTCCCCTCCGAACGGCGGCCGAGACGCGTGGTCGTCTCGCCTGGGGTTCGGGGCAGATGCTAATTGGTGCTATCCATCCATCAATCCGAAGATGCCAAGTTGATTTATGGCACCATGTATCGAAGGTTTGAACGGATGCGTCCGATGTAGCAGACTTCGTCAGATTCCCCCTCGCTTAAGGGGTTTTTGATTGTGGGGACGCTCTTCCCTGCAGGCGCAGGCCCCTGCAGTTAATAACGCTACCGCATTGCGGTAACAACTTTCTCCTTCTCCAGATGGTCACTTCGTTTGCGCGTTTATTTTATGTTTTGTTGCCCGTGGATTGTATACGGAGACTGAGTTATGTCGTCGCCCGTAGGGCGTGGACTAGTCCAAATCCGTATTATCTTAGATTTGGGTTTGGGGGTTTGGGTTTAAGGATACGTTAGCCTCATTTGAGCCTAAGATCGACTTAAACGTTTTTTAAGGATACATTAGTCTAGTTTTTAGACTAAGATCAACTTAACGGGATCGTTTAGATCCAACAAGATAACAATAAAAGGGGGGGGGGCTCTGTTGTTTAGTTTAGTGACATTACGGTCGGTAGGTAGTTTAAGGACATTGCGGTCCATGGGTAGTTTAAGGACATTGCGGTCCAATGTTAGTTTTAAGACATTGCGGTCAAGGTTAAGGACGTCATAGTCCATGGGTTTAAGGACCCCACAGTCCGTTGTTAGTTTTAAGACATCTCGTTCAAGGTTAAGGACCTCATAGTCTATGAGTTTAAGGACCCCACAGTCCGTTGTTAGTTTTAAGACATCTCGGTCAAGGTTAAGGACCTCATAGTCCATGAGTTTAATGACCCCACAGTCCATGTCAATGTGTGGTCATCGGGACCCGTCACCTCTTTGAAGACGTTGAGGAATTACAACGCCAAGTATCAAAGGAGTGAAGAGATGTACCCTTGAACCGGGGTGGATTAAATAGTCTTTGGCCCAATTTGGGATCAAGACCAATTAATTATGTTATGAGCCCATTAGCCCGGTTAAGTTTGAATTGAGGACTTATAGCCATCTTGGGCTAAGTCCAATCATGTTTGGAATATTGGCTTCCTGTTGGTCCATTGAAAGAGAGGCTTTGTCTCTGACCATTTAGCCAATTGGGCTAACGTTAATTCAGCAGTGTTGAACACTGGGATCAAGTTAGTGTTTTAACACTAAAAAACAGTTGGTGTTAAACACCAGCAACGGGGGGGGGGGGGTTTCAAATTAGTGTTAAACACTAGAGCAAATCAGTGTCAAACACTAGCAGCAGAGGCTTCAAATTAGTGTTAAACACTTAAGAAATTCAGTGTTAAACACTGCAAATAAAGTTCTTTGATTAGTGTTGAACACTAAGGCCAAACAGTGTTTTAACACTGGATTCAGGGGTTCCAATTTAGTGTTAAACACTAAGGCAGGAGGGGTCACGTGGTAGCACGTGAGGGCGCCCTCCCTTCATTTGTTCTGCTGAGAATATCGCATCTTTTGGAGCATCACGTGCCATCACGTGACGGGCATTTAAATGCTTGTATGTTAAAGCCTCTGCCAAGGGTCACATGGGTCACGTGAGGCACTGCCTCAAAGGGCCTTTTCTGTGGATCTTTCTTGGGGGGTCACGTGGTGACACGTGACCCTGCCTCTATGTATGTTTTTTAGAAGATCTGTTAATCCCTTTCAAGAATTAAATTCCTCGTAGGGTTGAACCCTAACAATGATTTTGGAGGAATTAAATTCCTATTTCCTTTTGAAGATTTATATTCTGGGATAGAGTTGAACGTAGGAATTAAATTCCTCATATATGTGAAGAACTGAATTCTATCATAGGGTTAAACCCTAATAAAAGCTTTAAGGAATTAAATTCCCACTCTCTTTTAAAGAATTATTCTGAGGAATGAGATTCTGTCATAGGGTGAAACCCTAATTTCTTCTTTCTTAAGGGAATTAAATTCCTGTTATTTTAACAGAACTAAGTTCTTAACTAGGGTTAAACCCTGATTCTGTTCATTCTGATGGAATTAAATTCCCATAACATAGGGTCAAACCCTAATTTTATTCTAAAGGAATTAAATTCCTATAGTTCTATGAGAATTGAATTCTCAAGCTTCCATTCCCTCTCTATGCTTTGGATCTGCATGGCAGGATCTCAACCCAATGAGAATTAAATTCTCAACTCAAGGGGAGATGTGCACTTTACAGATCCTCCACCAAAGAGAGAACTATGTTCTTCTGTTTTATATCAGAGTTAAACTCTGTTGAGAATTAAATTCTCTTTTAAGGCCTTCCCTTTCTTACCTAAGCTTTTCTTTTGCAGAAAATCCAAATTCCTCCAAAGTATCAAGGCTCTCTCCTTTCTCTATGTTATCGATCCCTCTGCATATCTATCCCTCTGTGTGTCTCTTGGCTCCTATTTATAGGAGAAGCAGCCGAATCAATTAGTTTTGGTGAATCTTTTATTGAGAGATTTGATTTGTATTCATCATTCATTTGGACCTTTGGATTATTGGGTGAATTTTATTCACCATTGGATTTTAAATCCAGAGATTTTCCTTTGTTATTTCGGTTAGATTTTAAGGGGAAATCTTTCCAAGTTCAGGCTTTTTCCACAAATAGATGATATTTAGTCACCTTTAAATCTTTAATTCGATTGGTTTCGAGTAATTACTTTCCTTTGGAAAGATTCGAATGTCGTTCAGAATTTAATTCTGTTAAATAAATAGGCTTTGAAAGCCGGTCACGTGTGACCACGTGACCCATGGTCACGTGTGGGCACGTGACCCTTGGTCACGTGTAAGCACGTGACCCCCCTGGAACGAGCTTTCATTTTCTTCTGCGCTATGTCTTTGCCGCTGCTCGGTCATCACGTGTGAGCACGTGACCCGCGTCTGGAGCCTTTTTCTTGATTTAATCAGAGAATGAATCTGCTGCTTTTGAGTGTCACGTGCCAACACGCGACCCTGGTCACGTGGGAGTACGTGACCCTGGTCACGTGGGAGCACGTGATCCTTTCTGAAGCCCTTTTCTTTTATGTAGTTGGGAAACTGAATCTGCCTTGCCGATGCTTTTAGATGACACGTGCCAACACGTGACTGCTGGTCACGTGTGAGCACATGACCCTTTTCTGAAGCCTCTTCCGTAGGCTTTCCTGATTTTAAATCAGGAAACAGTGCTGGATGTTCTACAAAGAACACCGCTATGCAAAGCAAGAACTAGAGCTACCAGTTTTTAAACAAGTTTCTACAACATCTTAGGTTTCTTTTATTTCATTAATCTCATTAATGAAGTCCCATTTTAATATGCTTCACAAGCATCAGATATGAAACGAAATCAACAATATATAATATATATCTCATATATATAATATAAACATTCGTCTCAGGCAGTAATATGATCTCATCACAGAACATAGCAGCAGAAGAACATATATGAAATATTGGATATACTAGGACGTCCGTGTTTTTAATACGAGCCTGTATAAAACACGGATTCCACGGTCGCGATGAATAGCCAAACCCACATCCCTAGACCCCTACGAGAGCGGCAAGTAACACTGCCAATTCTAGGGTTAGGAGACCCGGTCTCGACTCCTCGAGATGGTCTCCCACTGTACCCTAGAACCCGGTTACTTGTGCTCCCCTCCTTGGGTCTACCTAATGCGGAAAAGTAAATAATATACAATGGTGACATCATCCTCAGCCCGGAAGTGCCCCAATAAAAGAATATTACATACAAATGAATTTTACATGAATGAAAATGAAAAACTCTCATCTCATATAACAAAAACCGGCTATTCAAACACGACGATCCAATATAACATATCATAGCAACACATAACATCACATGTCATCAACGTAAGTAAGTATGCATACGCCGATTGTCGTCGATGTATAGCAATGAAAACCGGCGATACAACTTCATACTACACTTACGGTCACAGAAAAGAAAGTGTAAAACTACAACAGTTGGAATCCGCAACCTTTTTAGACATCGCATGCCTAACCAAATGAATTCCTTAGACATCGCATGCCTAACAATTATAAACCCCGCATTTTAGTCTTATTATCGAAAACTCTTTTCAATATCAAGTCGGGCAATTCAACAAGATTCCCGACATCCTGATCGAATGCTCGTCGCAAACTTTAGTAGACGGCCGCACCCCGATGCCGTCGACGAAGTGCACTAAGGCGGAACACCGCTGCCGCGAGCACCCGAACGGATGCTTTTGGTGACGGGGTTCTCCTACAGTCACTTGGTCGGGGCTTTGGGGCGTGGCTGTCTATTAAGTTTACTCGGCGAGTATCCGCGTACGCTACGTGATTGCGACGGACTTTTGATCGCATCAAAATCCCATGGCAACCGATCATCTGAGACTTAACTGCTAGATTTACAACATTCAAATTAGTTATCTCATAACTACATGTGGATTCTAAATATTATATCACATTCCAGATAAATAGACAATGTTAAACTTTCCGATTTTAATCAAACACCCAAGTTTTCCCAAATAGTTCTCAACACTTGAAATTAGTTTTAAAACATCCATCACATGCTACAGTACCAATGGTCCAGCCATAGAAGGGTCAAGCCAACGCCTCACATGTGGCACGCCGTACTGTCACAAACCCTAAGGTTTAGAAGCAGTTCAATACGGTCACATAATCGAGTTAAGGTTTGTTGTCTTCCAGAGTGTCCACCGCGTTACTTGCACGACTTAGAACGTTCCTAAACTACGGAAAAATCCAATGCTTGGAAATTTTTCCGGCAGGGGAAAAAGTGAGTTATTGATATCCGTTCGAACTTTTTAACACGTTCTAAAAATTACCCGGACAAACTAAACAAAGTTAAATTATCCGATCGAATCAACGAGTCCCCAATACAACCCTAGAAAACTCAACACTTGAGTGGAATTAAAAAATTCCCATAAAAAAATGACAAGAAAGGACCTAAGAATAAATATGTGAAGTTCCAGGGACTAATTCAAAATTTTGGCCGCGGAACCGCCGCCAAACCCTTGTTTTGGCCGAGGTTCCGCGGTCAAATCAACGCATTACAGTTCCGTACTTCACAGTAATTCTTAGTTTTTCCTGCTTAATTTTCTGAGCATTTTTAATTCATAAAAAATCACATTTTTGGAAAATGTCCAGAGAAGGGTTCGTGTCAGGGTTTTCGGGTTCGATCGGACTTTAAACTTCGCTCAAACTTTGCCTAAAACTCTAGCTTGGCTCTGATACCACTGTAGGGTTGCTAGGCACTGCCACAAGGATCTACGAGGCATCAACCATGCCCGATTAAAATTTTAGCCGTGCCGAACAACCCAAAGTCGGATCTTTAAACTAGAGATTAGGCGAAAACAAGTATGTTAAACACTTTAACACTAAGTGAGAGGGATTACAACCTTTGTAGATCCGGTCCTTCACTTCTTAAGCTCCGTGTTGAGGTCCCTTCGCTGCGATCATCGTGTTCCGGACTCTCGAGAGGCTCCACGAAGAGAAAGTTGCAGTCTTGCTTCCGATCTTCGATAACATAGATGATCCACCTTGAAGTTTCATTAACACAAGCTAACACTCACTAAATGAAGTGAACACTCTCATCTAAAGGGCAAGTATAGATGAGGATGATGAACTAGGATTTTTGCTCTCTTTTATTTTCTTATTCTCACTCATTTTCATCACTTGGAAAAAAACTAGAAAGCTTTTTCCATGAAAGAAAGAAGGAAGAAGAAGATGAATAATCATTAGAATCCTTTTGTGATGAATAATGAAAAGATAAATATGATGAATAATGCAACCATGGTCAACTAAACCCATGTAGAGAATTAACTAGGGCTAGAGTTTGGGTTGGGTTAAAGCATAAGTCATTTGAAAATATCTTTGCAAAAACAAAAGGAAACCTTCTAGAATCATCAAGAAGGAACTAACCCAAAACAAACCCTAACCTTGTTTAATCTCCACTAAACTTGTTGCATTAGTTATCATATCATGTTACAATATCATATATCATATATATGATATTTATTGTAACAAAATAAAATAATACAATTAACATATATCGCATATAAATCAATGTATTACCCGAGTGAGAAAAAGAATCTTTTAGTGAGCTAATAATAGTTAATGTAATTTAATATATCATATATATTATTATACATTAAATTATCGAATCAACACTTGATCCGACAATCCGGCTATATCGCATATAACCGACTAATACGATGACCCGGCTATATCACATATACCCGGCCGATATCTCATATCGCGAGAATCCAATACGATATCACATACAGCATTATCCTCGGTCCCGCACATATCACATATGTGCTCCTACTCCTTTTTGCCTGAGTCAAGAAACCTCTGTGTAGGACTCTAAAGAATCGTCAATACGCCGGCAGTAGGTGATGATCATATCAAACACCCACAAGCTGCAAGCGGACAACTAAACGTAACAGCCACCCAGGTATTGAGCGCTCAGAAGATCAAAAATCAAGCCTGTATATTCTCCTATGAATCCAATCAGTAACACTCCCGTACAGTCCGGTCTCGTCGTCTGATATGTCGCATATCTCGCCTAGGGGTGGTAAACGTCAGACCCCAGTAGCTTGATAAGTCGTGTCGATATGAGATCTATAACAGTTCGAGAAACTACTGATAACACTTACCAGTAAATCTCAGCAACCCTGGCCAGGGATTTCCGGTTATAGCCAATCGAACACAGCACAACATCAACTTCCTATACCGGGAGAGACGAATCCCTTCCTATCGCTCATTGCCTCCATATGATTCGGGACTGTACCCAAAAGCTGTTAGTGCATATGCCCTAGAGGCCATTACTGTATCATACTAGTTTGTATATTACTTGATGGAAGCTTGGGATATTCACAGTTGTATATACAATCTTGCTCGAAATGGTAGTATGCTACTTGGTTTGTCTCTGCTTTAATATGTGTGCATGTGTTTCTTTTAGCATATCGCTGATATACATATTAGTAGAGCCCTTAGGATCTTTGCTTGATTACCAGCGTTGTGATGGCGCTCACACTCGTGGGGCTGGGTAATCCATAAGCACATCCTTATACAGGTCCCTGGTCGTTGGACTATCGAGACAGGGCATCGATACTCCGGAGTAGACTAGCGTATGCGCTTCTCATCCCAGTGTGGGAGACGGTCTGTCCCACAGCCGTCAGTACGTCGTACTTGAGATAGTATGCGGGTGCTCGTTAGGTTACGAGTACACTGGACAGGACTCGTCGGGAACTGTTGGTTAGTATTATACCTATCGTCAGTTATCAGTTCCCAGATGACATGAGTACAGCATAGTCCGCTGACTTGACACTGTCACTTCGCCTCGAGTGTGTTCCCACTGCACTTTGATTACTACCCTACCACGGCTCAAAGGAGTCGTGCAAACAGGTAGTTTTTGGGTGCAGTCCCGAAGCACTTGGAGGCAGTGACGGTTAGACAGGATTCGTCTCTTCCGGTATTGGGGGTTGACATCGCGCTGTGTCCAGGAGAGCCATTACATAAGTAGTCCCTGGTCAGGGCAAGCGAGATATACTGGTAGGTTTCCAGTGTTATCTCAGAGTGTTCTGGGCTACACTCCGACACGACTTGTACCGCTATTAGGGGATTGACGTTCACCGCCCCCTAGGCCCGGCATGCGATGTATTAGACGAACAGACCGGACTGTACGGAGACTGTCACATACAGGCTCAGTAGGAGTTCAGATGGGGTTACCTCGTCAGTCTTCTTATCGGCATCTACCTGGGGACCGTTACGTACAGCTAGTGCCGCTTGCGGTCTGTGGTTAAACCCACTGCCAGCGTAGTGTCGAGTCTTTAGAGTCCCACACAGAGAGCTATTCGCCTTTAGGCAAAATGAGTAGAGGTCGCATGGTTTTGCGATAGGGTTCGTTCATATCCGCGCACTTGTGCACGTTTGCTGTCCGAACAGCTTATACTAGCGGGCTTTGGTTTAAGCCAGATCCTAGTATATGATTTGGGATTGGTTTTATCTCTTTGTATTCGTATTCCTCGGATCACGAATACGGGTGCGTATGCACAGTTGCTTGAGACAGAGGGAGGGGACTTTGATTAGGGTTAATGACCATTGTCATTTTATTAACCTTAATGCTTATGTGTGTATTATGGTTAATTGATATTAGTTTATTATAATTGTGCATGGTTATGGTTGTTGACCATTTGACATTCTTGACTTGTTGACCTAGGTTGACACTTTGACCATCATCATTTCATTTGGAAGATGCTCTTTGATCCTTGCAATTTGCATTAAAAATGAATTGATAATGGTCATGTCTTGATTAAGCCATGACAATTATCTCACTAATTATCTATTTACAATAATTCACACATATATGAGAGAATGCTTCATATTTTCTCTCATTCTATCATTTACTTTCTCTCTCTTGTTCTTCCTCTTCCTCTTCCTCAAGCTCTCCCCTCTTATGTGTTGAGAAACACTTGAGCTTGAGAAAAACCCCTTCTTGATAATCTCTACTCTCATCTAGGGTTCTAGAATTAGCACTTCTAGCACCCTAGTTACTTCTAGCTTGGAGTTGAAGCCAAAGGTTGAGGCTTTCGGGTGGATCCTTCTTCGACGTGAGAAGACGACAAAGGTGATCTCTTTCTACTACTCCAATGAGCAAGAAGAGAAGGATATAAAGCCCTAGGTATAACCATTCTACCCTTTAGCTAGTTTCTAGTTAGCTTTAGCTTGTTTTTGTTTAGCAAAGATCCTTCTTTGTCTAGTCCATGTTGCCTAAAGTGATAAAAATCCGATTTTTATTCCGTTTTCCGCCTCCCCGCAAGCACCGGGGTGGGCAACGTGGACTTACAAAAGCCACCTTTTTGCACGCCCTCTTGGACGTGGTATGATGGAAATCAAAGCACAGTGGGAATCACACAAGACTCTATGACGATCTCGGGTCAACAGACTACTCTGTACCAGTGTCACCGGAGAACTGCCATCTGACGTGAGGTATAATACCATCTGGGAGTTCTCGGCGAGTCCGTCCAGTGTACCCAGTCTCTACTGAGCACCCGTACACTATCCTTGATGTCAAACACCGATGGATATGGGATCATCCATCGCCCATCATATGGGTCAAGATGCGTATACGCTAGTCTACTCTGGTGCATCGATGCCCTGTCTCGATACACCCTCGACTAGGAACAGTTATAGGATGTACTCGTCGACTACCGTGGCCCCACTAGTATGATCTTATCATAGTCCCAGTAGTCGAGTACATATCCTAAGGGCTTTATCAACATGTAATATAGAGACAATCAGAGTACATGTTAAGATAAAGTACAACCAGATAGCATACTATCATGTCGAGCAAGAAAGTCCTCCCTATATATGTCCAAGCATCCATTACAATATACATCGTATGTACAGTAATGGCCTCTTGGGCATACATATAACTAACAATTGAATGGTACTCCGAGCTTCCGAACGACTCCGTCAAAACTTTCGCGGAGATGGAGCTATTGTTTACACAGCGTTTCGCAAGCGCCAGCGAGCGTACTCCAATAACAGCTTTGATCAATGCAAGAGTAAAGCCGGGCAAAACTTGGGTTCAATATGCAATCCGATGGCGGCACTTGTGGTCAAAATGTGAACAACGCATTGAAGAAGCGCCGGTGGTGGGCATGTTCGTGGGCACCCTAGATCCTCATGCAACTATCTCACAGTTCATGATGTTTTTTAAACCAACCGCATTCCAGGCCTTGATCGACAAATTAGCCCAAATGGACCAGACGGGCCATAGACCGTCTCCTCCAAAGCTGGATTCTAGAAATGAGAAGGGGAAAGGAAAAGCGATCTTCGTCGCCAATGCTCAACAACAGCCGAGCAACTTGAAGCCGGTTGTTCGTCAAAACAATATGCTTCCACGCCTATCCCTTGAGGAGAGGCTAGGGCGTCCTTACTCGTTCCCCCAAGATAAGACGAGAAGACTGTTCGAGCTGGCAGTGCACAATAGATTCATCAACCTGCCAGATTCAAAACGTCCGTTGCAGCCAAATGACGTCAATGATCCCAATTACTGCCCCTACCACCGAGTATTGGGTCATCCGATCGAAGATTGCTACGTCTTCAAAAACTGGATTGAAGACCAATACCAGCAAGGCATGTTCGCGTTATCCGAAAAATGGAAGGTGAACCCGCCGCAACCTCATACCCCTAAAAAGGTGAATATGCCGGGGGCAACGTGCTCCCTTGTTGAAGAAGCTCCGTGGGAGGTTGTGCTATCAGCCAAAACCAAAAGGATGCTGAATGATCTCAAGACATGCCCGGCGATCAGGTGGAAGAACTCGCTAGAACCCCAGATCATCGAAAGGATGCTGAAGCCGCGCCCAACTCCAAAGATCGGTGGTGATGGCCCAAGCACTCACACCCAGCCATCGAAATCTTCAAAGAAGAAGAAGAAGGGATCCAAAAAGCCCGTGAAGCCTGGCGACAAGCGCACGGACTTACATAAACAGATTGACGCGCTGGAGGAGTATAATCAGAAAGCACGGACTCCCATCACGCTCCAAGAGTTCCTCAGCCACGTCTTTCAGGAGGAAGATGATGGAGAAAGCTCGTCGGATGAATCCGAGGAATGCGTGGCGAGTTGTCATATGATCTCCCACTCGTTTACAGACGATGAGAAAACTCCTTGCACTGAGAAGCTGCGGGAAGATCCTAAACCGGAACTTCTGGGGCCATCAGATGAAACAATTGATGCATTCCTCAAAGAAGCTCTCTTGAAAAGTAAAGCCGATCGGGAACGCGAGACGGCCATATTTGAAAGAGCCAGGCGTCGGCGACTAGACGAAAGAGTAGAGACACTCCCGCCAAATCAAAAGACATCCATCGTGGATAAAAACAAATTCAAGACGAGAAAGAGGTTCGCCAAAGCCATATCAATGGGGATGAAGCTACCACCCTCTGAAGGTAACATTGCCGGCAAAGCAGAAATGCACCCTTCCTACTGCTTATATCATCAAAAGATTTCGCACCCCACCGAAGAGTGCAAAGCTTTCAATAGATGGTGACAGGGGTATGTTGTTCACCGGCAACATTTTAAGCGGGAGAAGCGCAAAACCCGTTGGGAGCGGAAAAGTACGACCGAGGAGCTTAGAAGAACCACCGGCGATTGTCGCATGGTTAACGCCGGGGAAGCGCAAGTTCTCACATTCGGGAGCGACTCTGATGAGGAAATGGCTCTTAGCCCTCTCTTTAAAGAGTCCTCCTCGGGAAAAGAGGAAGAGCCGAAGGCCTGCGAAAATATCCGGCTGTGTAATCGTACGCTACCCGAAAAGAATCTCGGACCCTCAAATAAAAAAGATAAGGGAAAAGAAAAGGTCTCTGAGGATATCGCTGTAGGGTGTTTTTCGTCACCCCATTGAGATGAGAATACGCGCGCACTTGTCAGGCGTACTACAGATTCCCCCTGCCTAGGGTAGGGCGGGATTTAATGATTGTGGGGATCCGAATCTCCGGCAGCCGCGGACTAAACTACCGTTAATTACCCCTCGCCTTTGGAGTGAGGGAACCTCCGATTGACGGGTTAAACTGGTCATGCGAACTCAATGTGCAGTGTGTGTGTGTTGTGTTTTGAAAAGGGGTTTTGGATATATCGGGAGCCACGCAGAGTTTTTACGGGGGTCCCGCTACCCGGATAGCGGGCTGGGGGTCAAGGGGGCTAGCAGCCCCCTTGCGGGGTGCGGGGCAGCGCCCCGTTAGAAATTTTTTTCTAACAGGGACAGTTTCGTGGAGCAAGTGTGTGTGCAAATATGTATACATATGTATATGTATATGTATGTACATAAAAAGAGGGGGGAAAGGCATCCAGGCAGCACTTTGGGCGCTGTGCGCCCAGGTGCTGTGCGCTCAGGCGCTAGAGTGCCACGTGTCGGCACGTGGGCGCTCTGCGCTTGAGTGCACGCACGCCACGTGTCGATACGTGGGCGCTTTGCGCTTCAGCGCCTGACGCTCGAGCGCAAGTGCGCACGGGGGCGACTTGCGCTCGAGCGCTTGCGCTGGAGCGCAAGTGCGCCACGTGGGCGCTTTGCGCTTGAGCGCAGGGCACTGTAGTGCAAACGCGCCACATGTCGGCACGTGGGCGCTTTGCGCTCGAGCGCTGAGCGCTTGAGCGCAAGCGCGCCACGTGTCGGCACGCGGGCGCTCTGCGCTTGAGCGCCGGCGAGAAAAGGAGGCTTTTAGCCTAAGAAACAGAAGCTATGCTTCAGAAAGGAAATATTTGTTTTTATATATATATATATATATATATAGTTAAAACTCCTAGGATGTTTTGAAGCTGATGAAGGGGGTTCTTCTTCTTCCTCCTGTTGCTTGGTCGGATCTTGAAGATCAAGAAGTAGGAGGTTTTAAAAATCACTCCTTTTTGAGATCTGATGGGAGATCTGAGTTCCCCTTTGTGGGTTTTGTGGTGGAAAACTACTTAGTTTTTGGAAAAGAAAGAGTAAAACTCTTGATTTAATTCAAAAGAAATGAGAAGGTTTAGAACCTTGAAGAAGCAGCAGGAGGCACAAAGAACCCTAGTTTTTGGGGGAATGAAAAGTGTTTTTTTTATTCATCATCATGTTGCCTTTTATAGGCTTACATATTTACATATATCCCCTTGGGCTTTACAAAAATGGCATTTTAGCCATCCCATGGCTCATGTGCCATTTCATTTTTGCACATAAGCCACGGGCTTACAAAATATTGGCTTTATGCCCATTTTGTTTACATTCATGCATAAATAATTACATAAAAATTATTTATTACATGATTTTTTTGTTGGCACGGGGAGGCTGGCCACGTGCTCGACTTGGGCATGGGCCCACCTGGCTTGGGGTTGACTTTGGTTTTGACTTCGTCAACCAGGGTGTAAATTTTTACCCCAACAATCGCCCTAGATGACCAAGTCATGGAAGAGCTAACCGCCAAGGACCCGCCAAAGAAAAATAAGGTGGACTACAACGTCCTGGCACACTTGAGGAAGCTACCCTCGCAGCTCAGCATTCTTGATGCCCTTTTACTATCAAAAGAAGCAAATGATTCATTGATCAAAGCGCTGCAAGAGCCCGAGCAATTCCAAGTTTTCCTCGCCGAAGAAAGGATGAAAGATGAGTTGGAAGAAATGCACACAGCCGATGTCACTTTCGGTGATGAAGACCTTCTCCTTGGGACGTGCGAGCACAACCGTCCCCTCTATATCTCAGGGTACTGCCACAATATAAAGATAGGCAAAAATCTTGGTTGACAATGGGTCTTCCGTCAATCTCCTCAATGTACGGGTATTGAAGGAAATCTGCATGAGCGTCCAGCAACTCGCTCGGGATAAGATCACCATCTTCGGGTTCGACTCTCAATCATCACGGACTCTCGGGTCTGTGATACCGACGTTACGTTTTGGGCTACTCGTCACGGACATTAAATTCCACGTCATAGACGCCAAGACATACTATAATGCTTTGCTCGGCCGACCCTGGTTACACGAGTACAACATCATCCCTTCTACACAGCATCAGTGTATGAAATATTTTAAGGATGGTCTTGAGTATACCGTAACTGGAGAGCTGAACCCATTCTCCGTGAACGAAGTCCGCAAATATGAAGATGCTAAATACTTCTTACCAGACTTTGAGGACACAGAGAGATGTCACAAACCGGAGAACAAAGCTATCGCTACCATCCCTGTCTTCGGGAGTGATACTGAGGAAGAGGAAGAGATAGTTTATTCAGGTCCACCCCAACACAACAAGCCAAGACCGTCCGCTCCCATATTGATCTTTGGCAGTAACTCGGAAGATGAGGTCCATGCTATATTTTCCGCTCGGCCTCCGGTACAAACATTCGCTGATGAAAAGCAGAGTTTGCTAGTTGCCATGGTTCCGCCCAAACATCATAAGGAACTAGACGCGCTTAATACCTACAGTGTGGAAGAGCTGCAGACGTTCTATGTCCTTCCCAGGCGAGAAGGAGAAAAGGCGATTCTATTCTACCGCTCAGGGGAAACCAAAGTGGAAAAAGAAATCTGGCACGACATGGATCCTACAGTTGACAGGCTTCAGCCCATCCGTCTGCCTAGATATTATACAGAAGGCTTAAAAAGGCTGTTGAAGTGCCAGGGGATACCCTTCAAACAGACCGCTCAAAAAGCCAAATTCTATGACAGGGTCTGGAACGTTCCCGGAACTCAGCACAAGTTGCCTAATGGGAGGATGGAAATAATCGGGCTTGGATAGATTCGATCCATGAAACGGGAGCTCCTCAGCGATTGCTATGTTGTACATGACTTTAATGAAGAAGGGGATGCTCAATGGGAAGACGCTAACCTTGAGCCAGGAAAAGTTCCCGACGTAAAAACGCTCAGTCCGTCGTTCGAAGAACAAATGGACAAGCTCATAAGAGAAGCTGGTCAAAAAGTCCGAGACGACCACAACCGCGAAATGGCCATCTATGAGAAAGCCAGAACGCAACGCCTTCTCCAACTGGCTGTGAAAGACGAAAATACCGCTCCCTGTCAACCTGTTGTAAAAAGGGCCCGACGCCGAGGCAGAAACAAGTCAAAAAGCGGAAAAGGCGCTCGACAGCAACAAAGCGGGACTAAGAAGCCACACGAGCGGGAATCAAGCGGTCCGGATTTGTCCTTTATGAAGAAGATGAATCGAGCATACTCTTTTCCTAAAGAAAAGACAAAGAAGATACTTGACCTCGCTATAAAACATCAAATGCTTACACTGCCGGAGTCTAAACACCCCGAACAAGCAGGCGGAGTCTCACATCCGAACTATTCCTCTTATCACAGGGTAATAGGCCATCCTCTCGAAGATTGCTTCACCTTCAAGAACTGGGTCGAAGATCAGTATCAGCTCGGCAAGTTCGCTCTATCTGACAGCTGGAGGGTAACACCGCTACAGAAGCATGAACCCAAAGCCACGAGAGCAGAACCAAATCCACATCGGTCTTGGAAGCGAGCTCGTACTTTCCATATGATAACAATATCAAAAGAAGAGCCCGAGAATATGGATGACCTTCCCTGGTGCTTCGAAAACAGCAATGACGAGGTGATCTCAGAGTTTCCACTAGCGCCAAAAGAGTTGGAAGATAGCATACACACTACTGCAGATAACCTCAAGAAAATTGAGTTGGGGACGGCGAACGACCCGCGACCAACATTCGTCAGTGAACTATTATCTGAAGAAAGGGTGGCTGCGTTAAAAGACGTGCTTATGCAGCATAGAGATTGCTTCGCATGGAACTATTCCGAAATGCCAGGACTAGATCCAGAAATTGTTGTACACAAACTGGCCATATCCCCGGACGTTAAGCCAGTCAAACAGGCGCCGAGAAGAATGCATCTCGAGTTTGAGATGAGCATCAACGCCGAAATCAAGAAGCTAATCGACTCTGGGTTTATCCAGGAAGTTCAGTATCCCGATTGGATCGCCAACATCGTTCCGGTGATGAAGAAAAATGGGACGGTGCGCATATGTGTAGACTTTCGGGGTCTCAATAAAGCCTGCCCAAAGGATGACTTCCCAGTACCGGTCACCGAGCTGATGATAGATAACGCGTCCACTCACGAGGTTTTTTTCCTTCATGGATGGCTCATCAAGATAAAATCAGATAAAGATGCATCCCGAAGACCAGAAGCACACCGCTTTCCGGACCCCTTTGGGTATATTCTGCTACAAGGTGATGCCCTTCGGTCTAAAGAACGCCGGTGCCACCTATCAGAGGGCTGTGACAAAGATCTTCGATGACCTCATACATGAAATTGTTGAATGCTATATCGACGACCTCGTGGTTAAAGCAAATCATACGGGGAACATCTCGAGCATCTGAAGATCGTATTTCAACGCCTTCGGCAATATAACTTGAAGATGAACCCTCTCAAGTGTGCATTCGGAGTTTCCTCGGGCAAATTCCTAGGATTCATCGTCAGACACCGGGGTATCGAAATAGATCCGTCAAAGATCAAGGCGATCATGGAAATGCCTCCGCCAAGGACTCTCAAGCAATTGCGGTCTCTCCAAGGGAAGCTCGCGTATATCCGGCGATTTATAGCCAATCTTTCAGGCAAGTGCCGTCCTTACAGCCACCTGATGAAGAAGGGAACTCCGTTCGTCTGGGATCACAAATGCCAAGACGCGCTGGACGAAATCAAGCAGTATCTACAGAATTTGCCAGTGCTGGCTGCCCCAGTCAAGGGAAAACCCCTCATTCTTTATATAACCGCCCTCGAAGGTTCTTTAGGCGCATTATGGGCACAAGAGAACGACCAAGGGAAAGAAAGAGCTCTATATTATTTGAGTCGGGTTCTACTGGGGGCAGAAAGCAACTATTCCCCCATCGAAAAACACTGTCTGGCGTTGATCTTCACGATAACAAAACTCAGGCACTATGCATTGGCACATGAAGTCCGTCTCATATCGAAGGTGGACCCTCTCAAATATTTGATGTCAAAGGCTATACTGACAGGTCGACTCGCTAAATGGGCCCCGCTCTTGATGGAGTTCTCAATAACCTATCAACCCCTTAAGGCAGTGAAAGGCCAGGCAATCGCCGACTTCCTCGCTGAGCATCCGATACCTGCCGATTCTCCTTTGAATTGCGAGCTGCCAGACGAACACGCGTTTGATGCGATCGACGGTAGTGATACCCGATGGGAACTCTATTTTGATGGAGCGTCTTCCTTGAAGAAGCGCAAACAAAGCACCCCTATAATCAAATCGGGGGTAGGCCTCATCTTCGTAACTCCATAAGGAGGGATAATGCGCTTTGCTTTCTCCTTAACAGAGCCGAGGACGAACAATGAAGCTGAATACGAAGCTTTGATCGCAGGCCGCGAGATCGCCATCGACATGGGGATTGAAAACCTCCTCATATACGGAAACTCCCAATTGGTCGTCAGTCAAGTAAATGGCGACTACCAAACATGCAAACCAGAGTTGGTGAAGTACGGCGAAAAGGTGCAGTAACTGTTGACCCAAATTCCTTCCTATACTCTGGAAAGCATACCGCGCGCGGAAAATAGCAAAGCAGATGCACTAGCTAAGCTCGCTAAAGAACTGGCCGACGAAACCTCGATGACGTAAGAATCGTGGTATAAAGCCGTCAAGTGCTTGCCCCAGCAGAAATATCTCCAGAATCATCCGAAGAAAAGGGAGCGACTGAGCAAATGGCTATGCAAATAAAAGACCAGGAAAAGGCTGAGGATTGGAGAGAAGCCTTTATAGACTGCTTCAAATCCCGTCGAACGCCTGAAGATGCGTTCTCAAGACATCTGCTTATGAAACGAGCTCTGTCTTTTGCCTTCGTCAATGATACTCTGTACAAAAGGTCATTTGATTCTCTGTGGCTAAGATGTCTTGGACCTGAAGAGGCGAAAAGAGTCGTCCAAGAAGTTCATGACGGACTCTGCGGTTCTCATCAGGCCAGCCTTAAGATGAAGTTGAATATTAAACGGATGGGTTACTATTGGCCCACGATGATCCAGGACTGGCTCGAGTACGCGAAACGATGTCACTCATGACAGATACATGGGGACTTCATCCACCACCATCCAAATCCACTACATCCAACGGTGGCTAGCTGGCCGTTCGAAATGTGGGGAACTGACATAGTCGGCCCTATCGAACCAGCATCGTCCAGGGGACATCGTTTCATCCTGGCGACGACTGATTACTTCTCCAAATGGGCAGAAGCAGTACCGTTGAGGGAAGTGAAGATGGAGAATATCCTCCATTTCTTCAAGACGCATGTCATTTATCGGTTTGGAACTCCGCGACGGATCATCTCCGATAACGGGCCGGCCTAAAGAAGCCACAAGATCAGCCGCTTCACGCAACAACACAACATAGACTGGAGATATTCCTCAGTTTATAATCCCCGAGCTAACGGTCTAGCTGAGGCTTTCAACAAGACCTTGACGAAAATCGTGAAGAAGACGGTGTCCCGAAATAAGAAGGATTGGCACGAGAGACTGCAAGAAGCTCTCTGGGCGTATCGAACTACGTTCAAGACAGCCACGAACACAACGCCGTATGCGTTGGTATTCGGTACAGAAGCAGTACTCCTCCTCGAAATAGAATTACCCTCTCTACGAGTGGCAGTCCACTACGAGCTGACGGACGAAGAAAATGTTCACCTTCGGCTTGAGGAGCTTGATACCCTTGATGAAACCCGGCTCATAGCGCAAAAAAATCTGGAGGCTTATAAAGCAAAGATGACGCGCTCATATGAAAGATTGACTAGGCCGAGGACATTCCGCCAAGGCGAACTCGTGCTACTGGTCAAAAGACCTATGATCCACAATCGCGCCAAACGGGGAAAATTCGAGCCGAACTATGAAGGCCCGTACATCATAGACAAGGTCTACCAGGGTGGAGCCTATCTACTCATGGATATGCACAGTGAAAGACCTTTCAGGCCAATAAACGGCCGCTTCCTAAAGAAATATTACGCTTGATGAGTCACAGCCTAGGTCAATGATAGACGACGACGACTATATCCGCTCTCTATCTTGCTAAGCCCAAACTCTATAAGTAGTAGCCGGCCTTCTTCAACAATGGACCGAAACGTCCTTAAACTAATGACGGACCCCTACGTCCTAAAACTAGCTGTTGACCGAGATTTCAATAAACTACGGTGGATTGCAACATCCCAAAGCCAATACAAAAAAAAAGAATAAAAAAACGGTATGTCCATAAGCAAAGTGGGCACGGATGAAAACCCGAAAGGGCTCCGTGAGTAAAAACAGCAGGGCTACCGGCGAGTGTTTGTGAAAACCTGAAAGGGCGCGACCTCGTTATATAAAAAGAATAAAAAGAGAGAATAAAAAAACGATATGTCCATAAGCAAAAGGGGCACGGATGAAAACCCGAAAGGGCTCTATGAGTAAAAACAGCAGGGTTACCGGCGAGTGTTTGTGAAAACCTGAAAAGGCGCGACCTCGTTATATAAAAAGAATAAAAAAAGAGAATAAAAAAACGGTATGTCCATAAGCAAAAGGGGCACGGATGAAAACCCGAAAGGGCTCCGTGAGTAAAAACAGCAGGGCTACCGGCGAGTATTTATGAAAACCTGAAAGGGCGCGACCTTGTTATATAAAAAGAATAAAAAAAGAGAATAAAAAAAATGGTATGTCCATAAGCAAAAGGGGCACGGATGAAAAACCGAAAGGGCTCCGTGAGTAAAAACAGCAGGGCTACCGGCGAGTGTTTGTGAAAACCCGAAAGGGCGCAACTTCGTTAAAGGAAACTTGCAGGGTCCTCTCGACCTTGTAAGGAGAAACCACCCGCGTGAGATCCTTACTACTCACAAGGGAGCAACACACTTAGGGATCCCCACGATTCTAAGGAGAAAATACACTTGCGAGATCCTCACGACTCGTAAGGAGAACTCCCTTATGGGACCCTCACGACTCATAAGATTTGAAAGTCTTAAGTTACAGAGACCTAAACCTGTTCTTAAGCAACCCCCACAACCTTCGATATTGCCATAAAAGTGGCTCAATACTGACCCTTGTATACAATCCACGGGCGCGAATAAACATTTCCCGTGACTAGGGATATGTTCGCACGATGAACAACCCCTGTAAGTCCTTTCGACTTATAGGAAGAAAACCCCTTTTGTAAGATCCTTACGCCTTGCAAAAGACCATACACTTAGGAGTCCTCACGACTCCTAAGGAGAAAACACACCTACGAGATCCTCACGACTTGTAGGGAGAAAAATCTTTGTGAGACCCTTACGGCTCATGAAATCAAAAGCCTTAGGCGACAAGACCCTAACCCTGTTTACTAAGCCACCTTTGTTCAACATCGACAGAGGAAAATGATGATTCGCTCCTGGCAATATTCCAGTTGTAGCGGTGCTGATGCCGAAATCGGTGACTAATCCCAAGCTTGTGGCAGAAAGCTATCAAGCCACACATGCATACGAAATAGCCAAAATGATGGGGCAACTTGCAACAAAATCAGTAAGTAAAAATGTATGCATGCAAAATAGCCGAAATGATTGGGCAACTCACAATAAAAAGCAGCGAGTAAAAATAAAATAAATAGCCAAAATGATTGGGCACCGCGAAAATATCCGAAATGATTGGGCAATCACGACCTTCGCGACATAAAAGCTGAAATGATAGAGGATCGCGGAAAGAAATAAAATAAAAATATATATAATGAAATTTATGCCCTACAGGTGAGCTCATATCGATCCCTGTATACAATCCAGGGGTACAAACAAAGAGGGAACCATACCTTCCCAACAGGTTCCACCAGAAAGCGAAGCCAAATCTCGACGGTTCATAGACAACATTGTTCCCCTCCGAAAGGCGGCGCACAGGACCGCGATGTCCTGACGCTGAGGTTCGGGGCAGATGCTATTTGGTTTTATCCGTCCACCTCTCCGAAGATGCCAAGTTGATTTATGGCACCGTGTATCGGAGGTTTAGATGGATGCGGCCGATGTAGCAGACTTCGTCAGATTCCCCCTCGCTTGAGGGGTTTTTGATTGTGGGGACGCTCTTCCCTGCAGGCGCAAGCCCCTGCAGTTAATTACGCTACCGCATCGCGGTAACAACTTTCTCCTTCTCCAGAATTTCACTTCGTGTCGTGGGTGTTTGTTTTGTTTGTGGTTGTCCGTAGATTGTATACGGAGACCAATTTATGTCGTCGCCCGTAGGACGTGGATTAGTCCAAATCCGTGTTTTCTTAGATTTGGGTTTAGGGTTTTGGTTTGAGGATGCGTTAGCCATGTTTGAGGCTAAGATCAACTCAAACGTTTTTTAAGGATACGTTAGTCTAATTTGAGACTAAGATCAACTTAACAGGATCGTTTAGATCCGACAAAAGAGCAATCGGCTCTATTGTTCCAGTTTAGGGACATAGTGGTCTATTTCATGTATGGTCGTCGAGACCCGTCACCTCTCTGACGACGTTGAAGGATTACAACGACAAATGTCAGAGGAGTTCAGAGATGTACCCTTGAGCCAAAGTTGATTGGGGGAATTTATAGTCCAATTTGGGACTAAAGTCTGTTTGAAGGTTTAAGGATGCGTTAGCCATATTTGAGGCTAAGATCAACTTAAACGGTTGTTAAGGATACGTTAGTCCAGTTTGGGACTAAGATCGACTTAACGGGATCGTTTAGATCCGACAAAAGAGCATTTGGGCTCTATTGTGCCAGTTTAGGGATATGGTGGTCCAATACCAGTTTAAGGACATAGTAGTCCACCGTTAGTTTAAGGACGTTTCGGTCCGATATTAGTTTAAGGACGTTTCGGTCCGATATTAGTTTGAGGACATTTCGGTCCAATATTAGTTTAAGGACATTTCGGTCCAATATTAGTTTAAGGACATTTCGGTCCATGAGTTTAAGGACATTTCGGTCCATGAGTTTAAGGACCCCGCAGTCCATATTAATGTATATGGTCGTCGGGACCCGTCACCTCTCTGACGTAGTCCATATTAATGTATGTGGTCGTCGGGACCCGTCACCTTTCTGACGTCGTTGAAGGATTACAACGATAACTGTCAGAGGAGCTCGGAGATGTACCCTCGAACCGGATATAAATTAATTTAGGGAGCAGCTGTGCTCAGTCAATTTAATTTGAGGACTTACGACCATGATTGGGTTAAGTCCAGTTGAGAATATTCAACATTTTTCTTGATGTTTGGCCTATTAGGCCTGTGCTAGGGCTTTACCCATATTAAATAATGCACTGCATTCTATCCTGACCTGCTAGGCTTTTGATTTGGGCTCTGTCCCTTTATTTATGATGCAGAGCATCTATTTTGGTTTGGGCTCTCCCCCCCTTTTTTTAAAAGTAGTGCATTGCATTTTATTAGACCTGTTAGGCCTTCTTTAATTGGGCTTGGCCCCTTTTGTAAGCAATGCAGTGCATTTGTCTGGCGCTTTGCGCCAAGTAATGAGCGCAAGCTCATATGGTGATGACACGTGTTATGCTCTGGTGAGCGCAAGCGCAACAGCGCAGTGCGCTGCGCTAGTGCGCTGCGCTAGTGCGCTGCGCTGTTGCGCTGCTGACACGTGGCGCGCTCTGGTGAGTTGCGCCAATTCCAGAGAGCAAAGCTCTATTTCAAGAGCGCGTAGCGCAAGTTGTTCTGTAGCTGACACGTGGCGCGCTCCGGTGAGCGCAAGCACAACAGCGCAGTGCGCTGCGCTAGTGCGCTGCGCTGTTACGCTGCTGACATGTGGCGCGCCCTGGTGAGTTGCGCCAATTCCAGAGAGCAAAGCTCTATTTCAAGAGCGCGTAGCGCAAGTTGTTCTGTGGCTGACACGTGGCGCTTTCTTAAGAGCGCAACAGCGCAGTTCGTAAGTGCAGAGTACTAAGAATCTTTTAGATTCAAGAACAGAAGTGCAAAGCACTATTTAATTTCTTGATCTAAATTAGATCAAAGAAAAATAAATTTTTCTTCTCTCTTTTTTTGTTTCAAGAACCAGAGGTTCATAAAAATGCAAAGCACTATTTTTTATTTTTATTGTTTTCTTGTTTTAAAGAACCAGAGGTTCATAAGAAGTGCAAAGCACTGTTTATTATGTAAAGATCATTGATCTTGTTTTTAGATCAATGATCTATTAGAAGGAATTTCTTCTACTTCATGAAGGTTCTTTACCTTTTTCTTGAAATTTTCTCAGAGTTATCTCTGTTTAAAGCTCTTGATTTTTTTCAAGAAATGTTGATACCTTTGAATTGAGGTCTAGGGTCCTTTTTATAGTGCCCATAAATTAGTTAAATTTGTTAAAGAGATCTTTCTCTGAGTGATTTGGGGAATTTTCCCCACTGTTGGATCTTTGATCCAAGGGCTTCTGCTTTGCAGAAGAAAATCTTCTTGTTTTAACAAGAACAGAAAAGATTTTTTTATAAATTTAATTCTGTTTGGCGCAGATGCCCCAGCGCGTGACACGTGTCGCGCAGCGCAACTGCGCTAGCGTAACTGCGCTGACACGTGTCGCGCAGCCCAAAGCGCAGCGCAACTGCGCTAGCGCCACTGCGCTGACACGTGTCGCGCAGCGCAACTGCGCTAGCGCATCTGCGTTGACACATGTCGCGCAATGCAAAGCGCAACGCAACTGAAGCGTTGCTTCATTAAATAGAGCTTTGCTCTGATTGGGCGCGCCTTCTTGGGCGCTGCGCTCCCTGCGCCAACGTGTGTGATTTTGACACGTGGCGCTCTGCGCACAGCGCAGGGGATCTGAAGCGTTGCTTCATTTATTTTAATTTTAATTTTAATTTTCAATACAGAGCTTTGCTCTGATTGGGGGAAACAGAAGCGTTGCTTCGTTTCCCGTCTTGGAATTTGAACAGAGCTTTGCTCTGATTGGGGTAAACAAATGCCCCCCCACCGTTGCGCTTACGTGGCCTTCCAAACGTGAGCGCAGCGGTGGCAGAATTCCAACCATCACGGCAACTCTTGGAAGTTGAAAGGGCATTTGATGCCTATAAATAGGACCTTTGGTCCCTTAGATGATTTTCATCTTCAAAATTTTACTTTCAGAACTAACTCCAAGAGTTAAACTCTTTAAAACTTTTTAGGTGAAAATTTAAATTAAAATCAAATTAAATTAAATTAATTTTCACTGACAGAGCCTTGCTCTCCATAGATCCCTGACCTAAAGAAAACCCATTTAGGGTTCCACTTAGCAGAGTTTTGCTCTAAAGGGGTCCAAAGAGAACTCAGGAGAACCCTGTTAGGGTTCCATTAATAGAGCTTTGTTCTATAAAAGATTTTTCTTGTATTTTCTCATTTCATTAATGGAGCTTTGCTCCTTCCAAATCATGCAAAAGAACTCTTAGGAGTTTCTTCATTGATCTTGGAGTTTAAAGATGGAATTTTATTCCTCGATGCATTATATTGCTTTTCTTAATCAGTCTTTCTGATAATTTTGTTGATTCTCTTTCACAGAAACAATGGATGCCCATATGTATGCTCTTAACGAGATCATCTCTTACGGGGACATCCGCCGACTTGGCCGCTCTCAAAATCGAGAGTTCACAAACGAGAAGTGTGCTGAAATAATGAGTCGCTTCGACGCGTACAATGGTCCACTGCTTCCCCGACGTTCCTCCCTCCTTAAGCTTATCGTGGGAGCCATCTGGGAAGCGCTTCCCCTCTTCTGTTCCGGCGTGCCACTTAGGGCGTTGGATGCTGCTGAGGACAAGGTGCACTCGGTGTACCTGTTGAACTTTATCTCGAAGAGACGGCGAGACAGTCTTATCGATCTCTTGCACTAGGTCTTTCAATAGTCCGCCATACTCGCTGCTTATCGGAGGGTGGAAGACATCAGGGGGGACCCTGACGCTTGTGCTCGCGAAAGGAAGCACACTAGGATGGTCCGCGAGGCTTGGAAAGTCATAGATAGGGTCGCTTTTGAATTCCTCAATCCATGCCCTGGATCTGGGGTTATTCCATTGTAACTTTCGTTTATTGTTTTTATGATTGTAAGAACTCCGGGCAATATTAATGAAATTTTTTTGTTTTTCCTAGCCTGTCTTATCTTTTGTTCTGAGTCTTTTGCCCATACATGAATGAATGTGTCTTGAACGCTCGATCAAATATAAATCGGATGCTCTTTCTGTTGCTTTTCCTCTTTCTCAGCATGTCGTCACAATTAGCAGGTAATAGAGTAAGCTTCTTGATTTCTTCACGAGATAGCGAGGGCTTAGGCCGCAGGTTCAGATCTGCTTCCTAAGACTTTTCAACTCTATGAGCCGTGAGGGTCTCATAGAGATTTTTCTCCCTACGGATCGAGAGGATCTCGTAAGTGGCTTTTTCTCCTTAGTAATCGTGAGGATTCCTAAGTGTGGTTTTCTCTTATAAGTCGTAAGGATCCTATAAGAGAATTTTTCCCTCTTACGAGTCGAGAGGACTCGTAAGCGGTTATGTCCCTCATCGTCGAAACTCGACTTTGAAGAGTGAGACCCGTGAATAGTATGCAAGAGACCATTTTGGATTGACTTGCAGGGTCCCAATGCTTAGGAAACAGGCTTCTTTTATGCCCACTGCCTAAGGCTTTATCTCACGAGTCGAGCCGCCTCAACAATTTCTTCACAAGTCGAGACGAATCGAACGTTTCTCGCAAGAACATCTTAACGTCGCATTTAACCTCTGCTCTTTACGACAAAAGCCCGTTAAGGTTGGTGGTACTTAGGGTTTGGCCATCGTACCGTCGCATAAGCTGATATAGTCCTCGATAGGCAATCATGCTGTTCGAGTAGCCCTGCGACTGCCGTGTCTCTGATCCCATCGGGGGCTGGACAAGACGTCTTCAAGCAATCCTCCTTGGCAGTTTGACCGTCGGAAGAGCAAGCGTTAGGAATTTGCCATGTCGCTTTTTACTTGAGGTTAGGCTTATTTTGGTGAGCTCCGATGAGTCATAACCACTCCGCGCTGGTGTGGGGATGATCTCCGATAGTCTTTCGGGCTTTATGTGAGTTGCCGTCAAGACCCTGAAGCTAGGAATTTGGCCTTTGCTTCGTTTGCTGGCATTGCGTCTGCTGTATCGAGACGAATGTTGCGGTGGGAACTAGGGATTTTGCCGTGGCTCCTTTTGTTTGATGACGTTGTGTCTGCTGTATCGAGACGAACGTTGGGGTGACATCTCGTCTGCTGTATCGAGACGGACGTCGAGGTTGTCTCTAGGTTGCTGGTGAACCGCCGAGGTTTGGAACTAGGGATTTTGCCGTGGCTCCATTCGTTTGATGACGTTGCGTCTGAAGTGTCGAGACGAACGTTGGGGTGACATCTCGTCTACTGTATCGAGACGGACGTCGAGGTTGTCTCTAGGTTGCCGGTGAACCGTCGAGGTTTGGAACTAGGGATTTTGCCGTGGCTCCATTCGTTTAATGACGTTGCATCTGCTGTGTCGAGACGAACATTGGGGTGACATCTCGTCTGCTGTATTGAGACGGACGTCGAGGTGGTGACCATTCTGTGCTGGTGCGAGATGATCTCCGATTGTCTTTCCGGTTTTATATGAGTTACCGTCAAGACGTCTAAGCTAGGAATGTGGCCTTCGCTTCGTTTGCTTTGGTGTGTCCAAATCCTGTTGGAGGACGAACGCTGGGGTTAACATTTCGTCTGCTGTATCGAGATGAACGTCAAGGTGGTGACCACTCTGTGCTGGTGCGAGATGATCTCCGATTGTCTTTCCGGTTTTATGTGAGTTACCGTAAAGACGTTGAAGCTAGGAATGTGGCCTTCGCTTCGTTTGCTTTGTCACGTCCGAATCCCTGCTGGAGGAAGAATGCTGGGGTAACAACTCGTCTGCTGTATCGCAACGAACGTCGAGGAGGTGACCACTCTGTGTGAGATGATCTCCGGTGGTCTTTCAGGCTTTATATGACTTGCCGTTAAGACCTTGAAGCTAGGAATTTAGCCTTCGCTTCATTTTCTCACACTGCGTCTGGTGTATTGAAACGAATGCTGAGGTGGAGCTGGGATTTTGCCGTCACTCCGCTTGGTTTCGACCATGGGGTCTTTTGTTAACTTTGCATGTACACCCTGCTGGACTGTGAAGGAACGCCGTTGTTGACATTGCGTCTGCTGTAACGAGACGAATGCTAAGGTGGAGTTGGGATTTTGCCGTTACTTCGCTTTGTTTCGACCGTGAGGCCTTTTGTTGACGTTGCATCTGCCTCCAGCTGGACTGCGGAGGAACGCTGTTGTTGACATTGCGTCTACTGTATCGAGACGAATGCTGAGGTGAAGCTTGGATTTTGACATCGCTCCGCTTGTTTCGACCGTAAGGTCTTTTGTTAACGTTGCATCTGCCTCCAGCTGGACTGCGGAGGAACGCTGTTGTTGACATTGCGTATGTAATATTGCGACAAATGTCGAGATGGTCTCTAGGTTGTCTATGAACCGTCGAGATTTGGCTTCGCTTTCTGATGGAGCCTGTTGGGAAGGTATGGTTCCCTCCTTATCTGTGCCCCTGGATTGTATACAGGGATCGATGTGATTTTACCTGTAGGGCAAAAAGTTTCATTCTTTCATTTTTTTTATTCTTTCCGCGATGCTCTATCATTTCAGCTTTTTATATCGTGAAAATCACGATTGCCCAATCATTTCGGCTATTTTTCGCGGCGCCCAATCATTTCGGCCATTTATTTTATTTTTACTCGTTTCTTTTTATTGCGAGTCGCCCAATCATTTCGGCTATTTCGCATGCATACATTTTACTTGCTGCTTTTTATTGCAAGTTGCCCCATCATTTCGGCTATTTCGTATGCATGTGCGGCTTACTGGCTTTTCGCCGTAAACCTGAAATTAGACACCGATTTCGGCATCAGCACCGCTACAACTGGGATATGGCCAGGAGCGAATCATCACCTGCCTTTGTCGATGTCAAACAAAGGTGGCTCAGCGACCAGGGTTAAGGTCTTGTCGGCTAAGGCTTTTGACTTCATGAGCCGTAAGGGTCTCACAAAGGTATTTCTCCCTACAAGTCGTGAGGATCTTGTAGGTGTATTTTCTCCTTAGGAATCGTGAGGGTTCCTAAGTATTTTGTTCCTCTGTAAGTCGTAAGGATCCTACAGGAGGGTTTTCTCCTTGTAAGTCGAGAGGATTTACAAGGGTTGTTCACCATGCAAACATATCCCTAGTCTCGGATGGGACTTGGTTAGGGAAATGTTTATTCGCGCCCGTGGATTGTATACAAGGGCCAATATAGGACCACTTGTAGGGCAATGTCGAAAGTTGTGGGGGTTGCTTAAGCACAGGTTTAGGCCTCTGTAACTTAAGACTTTCAAATCTCACGAGCCGTGAGGGTCCCATAAGAGCATTCTCCTTACGAGTCGTGAGGATCTCGCAAGTGTATTTTCTCCTTAGGAATCGTGGGGATTCCTAAGTGTGTTGTTCCCTTGTGAGTCGTAAGGATCTCACGCTGGTGGTTTCTCCTTCTAGGGTCGAGAGGACCCTATAAGTGTTTCTTAACGAGGTTGCGCCCTTTCGGGTTTTCACAAACACTCGCCGGTAGTCCTGCTGTTTTTACTTACGGAGCCCTCTCGGGTTTTCATCCGTGCCCGTTTTGCTTATGGACATACCGTTTTTTTTTCTTTTATTCTTTTTATTTTCTTCTTCTTCTTTTTTTTTTACGAGGTCGCGCCCTTTCGGGTTTTCACGAACACTCGCCGGTAGTCCTGCTGTTTTTACTCACGGAGCCCTTTCGGGTTTTCATCCGTGCCCTTTTTGCTTATGGACATACCGTTTTTTTTGTTTTTTTATTTATATATATATATATATATATTTTATCTCGTCAGCCTAAGGATGCTGCGGTATTAGTTTAAAGACGTTTCGGTCTGCTATTAGTTTAAGGACGTCTCGGTCCGCTATTAGTTTAAGGACATTTCGGTCCATGAGTCCTTCTCCATGAATGAACATGATGCCCCCGGCGTATCCATCTTCTTCGGAGCGTGCGGTTGTGGCGGACTCACCTTCCAGTTCTCAGACAGCGCAAACTTGCCCTGTTGGTATTGGTCTTCAACCCAGTTTTTGAAAACGTAGCAGTCCTCGATCAGGTGACCTACTGTTTGGTGGTAAGGGCAATAATTAGGATTATTAACATCGCCTAGCCGCAACGGACGTTTTGGACCCGACAGATTGATGAGTCTGTCGCACACTGCCAGCTCGAACAGTCCCCTTGTTTTATCTTGCGGAAACGAGTAAGGACGTTTCAACTTTTCCTGGAGGAGTTGCCGCTTGTTGCTTTGGCAAGCAACCGGTCTAGGGTTACCTGATTGTTGTTGAGCGCTGGCGACGAGGGCCTTTTTTTCTTTTCTTTTATCCTTTTTGTTCGCTCCGTTATTTGCGGGGCCGGGATTTTTTCCGAGTAGCATGCGATTGCATGGCTGAACGTTCTCGCAGGTTCTCAATTCCTTTATTTTTGAAATAGATTCCCCGAGGGAAGAGTTGGGGATAGCTTCTTCGTCAGAGTCGCTTTCAAAGGTGATAATTTGCGATCCCTTGAAGTCGGCTATATGACAGTCGGCAGCGGCTCTTTTGCGCTCATATATTGCATTTTTCCGATGTCCACAAGCTTCACACTTTGTCCCGTCGGAGTGTTGCTTTTGAGCGACATACCCTTGCCACCAACAGTTAAAGGATTCGCAGTCTTCGGTAGGATGTATGATCTTCTGATGATATAAACAGAAGTTAGGGTGCATCTCTTACTCAACGAGAGTATTTTCTTCAAAGGGCGGTAGCTTCATTCCTACTGACAGAGCTTTGGCGAACCTTTTCCTCGTCTTGAATTTGTTTTTACCCGCAGTGTATGGCTTCTGATTTGACGGGAATGCCTTGGCTCTTTCCAGTATGGCCATTTCATGCTCTTGATTGGCTTTTGCTTTCAGACGAATTTCATTTAGGAAGGCATCGATCAACTCGTCTGACGGCCGCGGAATTTGTGTTTCAGGGTCCGCCCTCGTTTTCTCGGCGCAAGGAGCCTCTTTATTATCTGCCAATGAGTGAGAGATCGCATGACAAGTTGCCCCCGGCGTGTTTGTCTTCTTTGGAGTATGCGGTTGTGGTGGGTTCACCTTCCAGCTTTCAGACAGCGCGAACTTGCCTTGTAGGTATTGATCCTCGATCCATCCCTTAAATACGAAACAATCCTCAATCGGGTGACTTACCGTTTGGTGGTAAGGGCAATGATTGGGATTATTAAGATCGCCTGGCTGCGACGGACGCTTTGGACTCGGCAGATTAATGAGTCTGTTGCGCACTGCCAGCTCGAACAGTCTTCCCGTTTTATTCTGAGGAAACGAGTAAGAACGTCCTAGCCTCTCTTCGAGGGATGGGCGTGGACGGCGTTGTTTTGGCGAACGACCGGCTTTGAGTTGCTCGACTGTTGTTGAGCATTAGCGACGACGATCGCTTTCTCTTTTCCTTTCTCATCTCGGGAATCTGATTTTGGAGGAGACGGTCTATGGCCCATCTGGTCCATTTGGGCTAATTTGTCAATCAAGGCCTGGAAGTGGTCGACCTGAAGAACATCATGAATTGTGAGATGGTCGCCTGCGGATCGAGAGTGCCCATAAACATGCCTATCGCAGGTGCCTCTTCTATGCGTTGTTCGCATTTCGACCATAGGTTCCGCCATCGTGTTGCGTATTGGACCCACGTTTCGCCGGGCCTTATCCTGGCATTTATCAGTGTTGTAATCGGGGTGCGTTCACTAGCACTCGCGAATCTTTGTGTAAACAGCAGTTCCATCTCTGCAAATGTTTTGACAGAGTCGTTAGGTAGCTCCGAATACCATTCAAAGGCTGTTTCTGCTAAGCTGCCGACGAATTGACGTAGCAACAATTTGTCATCGCCTCCAGTATTGCCGCATAAGGCCCTGAATTGAGCGACATGCTGATGCGGATTCCCTGTCCCTTTATATACGTGGAATTTAGGGATCGTATATCCTGGCGGGTAACTGATTTGATCATACCAGCTCGGATACGGTCGTCCGGTTCTAACAATTTGCCCAGCCGCTTCATTCGCCTGATGAACCCGGATCTGCTGAGCTATATATTCGTCTAGGTCAACTTTGGAGATTGCCTCCTCCTTAGCTGTTGACAGAGCCGGCGGAGGATTTGACGTTTCTCCCCTGTCGTCTTCAAGGACGATCGGAGGATCTTCAGCAGGAGGGTCCGGCTGTAACATCATCCCTACCATATCTTGGAAGAGGAGCGCCATCTGTTTTATGTTAGCCACTTGCTCTGCAGCTTCTTTGTCCCTCTTTTCGAGGGCTCTGCGTAAAAAGTCAGCGTCGGTTTCTTGTTCTTGACGCTCATCCGAAGACGTTTCAGAGCTTTCTTTTAGCCCAGTGAGTGCAGCCATTGTAGTCATCATTTCCTGAAGCTTTTGTTGTTGCTCCTGGGCTTTCGTCACGGATCGGGTGAGCGGTCGGTGGCCCGTAGAAGTGCGGCTTTCCTCCTTTCCAAAAGCCATATAAACAGTGTGCACCACCATGCCCCCAGACTTGGGGCGTTTGTGTTCGGTGTCTTTGCGATTTGCCGAAGACACAGGGGCTTTTTGCGGCCTCCTTTTTTGAGTGATTGGAGTTAAGGGAGCCGTTGTAGTGGGCACCCAAGTAGCTTTTGCTTTTTGTGGTTTGACAGAGTAATCCTTCCCCTGCCGAACCTTCATCTTTTTCTGTCATCGGAGGCAGTCTTGATCGATCACTGACTCTTGGACCTGTCGCCAGACTTTGTAAATTTTAGAGGACAGCCGTTGAGGGGGCTGCTCTAGCTTCTTCTCTGGAGTATTCTCCATAGGTGAAGGAGTACGTTTCAACATCGCAGTAGGAGAGTTTCTGCGCACCGTATTCAACAATTCAAAGCTGTTCCCGGTTGGAACAGCAGCATCGATCCCCACCATCGGAGCTGGTGGCGTAAATCCAGAGGGGAAGTTGCCCCCAGCCTTCTTTACTCGGCGCCAGTGTTGACGTCGAGCATGTCGTGCTAATGGAGTTGTTTCAGCTATAGGGGTGACCTCCTCATGCCCCCTGTGTTGGTCAGAATATGCTGGTACCAGCCTTTTAAAGATCGACGTCCGTTGAACGGGGACGGCCAACCTGTCAGAAGCGGACTTCCGAACATGGGAAGCGACCTTGGTGACTTCGCCAAGAACGGGAGCTGGGATGGCTATCCGCTTCGGGATAACGCCTTCTGGTATGGCAGGCTTCTTCATGGGCCCGATGGAGCTCTGGCCTAATCCATTAAAACCTGAAGTAGTGGAGTTGGGCGACCTGTTGAGAGGGGTCGAGGCAGTGGTAAGTCGATCGAAGACCGACTTCTTTGGAGCTTCTTGCAATGTCATTGGGGCGTTGAAGCTCATTGGTGGGAGCATGGTCCCAAAAAATAGTCCAGTGGTGGTTTGAGCCACCTGCTCCACCGGCATTTTGAAAAGGGAGGCCGCTTGGGGCCCATAAGTCACTCCTCCAGCAATGACGGAGCGGGAGTTATCGCTGCGGGCGGTGCAGTTCGAAGCCATAGATTTTCTGTTTTCTGCATAAAGCAAGACACCAAATCTTAGTACCTTGAATCCACAGGCAACCACAACAAACCGCGATTGGTTCGCGAGGACGACACACGAAGTGTGGAGTGGAAAGAGGAAGAGGTCCCACCGGACGTGCCAGAATCTGTTCCCCTCCGAAAGACGGCCGAGACATGGAATGTCTCGCCTGAGGTTCGGGACAGATGCTATTTGGTTTTATCCGTCTACCTCTCCGAAAATGCCAAGTTGATTTATGGCACCGTGTATCGGAGGTTTAGACGGATGCGGCCGATGTAGCAGACTTCGTCAGATTCCCCCTCGCTTGAGGGGTTTTTGATTGTGGGGACGCTCTTCCCTGCAGGCGCAAGCCCCTGCAGTTAATTACGCTACCGCATCGCGGTAACAACTTTCTCCTTCTCCAGAATTTCACTTCGTGTCGTGGGTGTTTGTTTTGTTTGTGGTTGCCCGTGGATTGTATACGGAGACCAATTTATGTCGTCGCCCGTAGGACGTGGATTAGTCCAAATCCGTGTTTTCTTAGATTTGGGTTTAGGGTTTTGGTTTGAGGATGCGTTAGCCATGTTTGAGGCTAAGATCAACTCAAACGTTTGTTAAGGATACGTTAGTCTAATTTGAGACTAAGATCAACTTAACAGGATCGTTTAGATCCGACAAAAGAGCAATCGGCTCTATTGTTCCAGTTTAGGGACATAGTGGTCCATTTCATGTATGGTCGTCGGGACCCGTCACCTCTCTGACGACGTTGAAGGATTACAACGACAAATGTCAGAGGAGTTCAGAGATGTACCCTTGAGCCAAAGTTGATTGGGGGAATTTATAGTCCAATTTGGGACTAAAGTCTGTTTGAAGGTTTAAGGATGCGTTAGCCATATTTGAGGCTAAGATCAACTTAAACGGTTGTTAAGGATACGTTAGTCCAGTTTGGGATTAAGATCGACTTAACGGGATCGTTTAGATCCGACAAAAGAGCATTTGGGCTCTATTGTGCCAGTTTAGGGACATGGTGGTCCAATACCAGTTTAAAGACATAGTGGTCCACCGTTAGTTTAAGGACGTTTCGGTCCGATATTAGTTTAAAGACGTTTCGGTCCGATATTAGTTTAAGGACGTTTCGGTCCAATATTACTTTGAGGACGTTTCGGTCTAATATTAATTTGAGGACGTTTCGGTCTAATATTAGTTTGAGGACGTTTCGGTCCAATATTAGTTTGAGGACATTTCGGTCCAATATTAGTTTGAGGACATTTCGGTCCAATATTAGTTTAAGGACATTTCGGTCCACGAGTTTAAGGACCCCGCAGTCCATATTAATGTATGTGGTCGTCGGGACCCGTCACCTCTCTGACGTCGTTGAAGGATTACAACGATAAGTGTCAGAGGAGCTCGGAGATGTACCCTCGAACCGGATATAAATTAATTTAGGTAGCAGCTGTGCTCAGTCAATTTAATTTGAGGACTTACGGCCATGATTGGGTTAAGTCCAGTTGAGAATATTCAACATTTTTCTTGATCTTTGGCTTATTAGGCCTGTGCTAGGGCTTTGCCTATATTTAATAATGCACTGCATTCTATCCTGGCCTGCTAGGCTTTTGATTTGGGCTCTGTCCCTTTATTTATGATGCAGAGCATCTATTTTGGTTTGGGCTCTCCCCCCTTCTTTTAAAAAGTAATGCATTGCATTTTATTAGACCTGTTAGGCCTTCTTTAATTAGGCTTGGCCCCTTTTGTAAGCAATGCAGTGCATTTGTCTGGCGCTTTGCGCCAAGTAATGAGCGCAAGCTCATATGGTGATGACACGTGTCATGCTCTGGTGAGCGCAAGCGCAACAGCGCAGTGCGCTGCGCTGTTGCGCTGCTGACACGTGGCGCGCTCTGGTGAGTTGCGCCAATTCCAGAGAGCAAAGCTCTATTTCAAGAGCGCGTAGCGCAAGTTGTTCTGTAGCTGACACGTGGCGCGCTCCGGTGAGCGCAAGCACAACAGCGCAGTGCGCTGCGCTAGTGCGCTGCGCTGTTACGCTGCTGACACGTGGTGCGCCCTGGTGAGTTGCGCCAATTCCAGAGAGCAAAGCTCTATTTCAAGTGCGCGTAGCGTAAGTTGTTCTGTGGCTGACACGTGGCGCTTTCTTAAGAGCGCAACAGCGCAGTTCGTAAGTGCGGAGCACTAAGAATCTTTTAGATTCAAGAACAGAAGTGCAAAGCACTATTTAATTTCTTGATCTAAATTAGATCAAAGAAAAATAAATTTTTCTTCTCTTTTTTTTGTTTCAAGAACCAGAGGTTCATAAAAGTGCAAAGCACTATTTTTTTTTTATTGTTTTCTTTTTTTAAAGAACCAGAGGTTCATAAGAAGTGCAAAGCACTGTTTATTATGTAAAGATCATTGATCTTGTTTTTAGAATCAATGATCTATTAGAAGGAATTTCTTCTACTTCATGAAGGTTCTTTACCTTTTTCTTGAAGTTTTCTCAGAGTTCTCTCTGTTTAAAGCTCTTGATTTTTTTCAAGAAATGTTGATGCCTTTGAATTGAGGTCTAGGGTCCTTTTTATAGCGCCCATAAATTAGTTAAATTTGTTAAAAAGATCTTTCTCTGAGTGATTTGGGGAATTTTCCCCGCCGTTGGATCTTTGATCCAAGGGCTTCTGCTTTGCAGAAGAAAATCTTCTTGTTTTAACAAGAACAGAAAAGATTTTTTTATAAATTTAATTCTGTTTGGCGCAGATGCCCCAGCGCGTGACACGTGTCGCGCAGCGCACAGCGCAGCGCAACTGCGCTAGCGCATCTGCGCTGACACGTGTCGCGCAGCGCAAAGCGCAGCGCAACTGCGCTAGCGCATCTGCGCTGACACGTGTCGCACAGCGCAGCGCAACTGAAGCGTTGTTTCATTAAATAGAGCTTTGCTCTGATTGGACGCGCCTTCTTGGGCGCTGCGCTCCCTGCGCTAACGTGTGTGATTTTGACACGTGGCGCTCTGCGCGCAGCGCAGAGGATCTGAAGCGTTGCTTCATTTATTTTTATTTTAATTTTCAATACAGAGCTTTGCTCTGATTGGGGGAAACAGAAGCGTTGCTTCGTTTCCCGCCTTGGAATTTGAACAGAGCTTTGCTCTGATTGGGGTAAACAAACCTAGAGACAATCTCGATATTTGTCGCAATACAGCAGACGCAATGTCAACAACGGCGTTCCTTCGCAGTCCAGCAGGATGTAGATGCAACGTCATCAAAAGACCCAATGGTCGAAACAAAGCGGAGTGACAGCAAACCAGCTCCACCTCAGCATTCGTCTCGATACAGCAGACGAGATGTAACCATAACGTTCTTCTCCCAACAGGATTCAGACGTGACAAAGCAAACAAAGCGAAGGCCAAATTCCTAACTTCAAGGTCTTAACGGCAAGTCATATAAAGCCTGAAAGACAATCAGAGATCATCCCACATCAGCGTGGAGTGATCACCACCTCGACGTTCATCTCGATACAGCAGACGAGATGTCACAACAACGTCCTTTCTCCAATAGGATCCGGACACACCAAAGCAAACGAAGCGAAGGCCAAATCCCTAGCTTCAGGGTCTTAACGGCAAGTCATATAAAGCCTGAAAGACAATCGGAGATCATCTCGCCTCCAGCGTGTAAGTCCACGTTGCCCACCCCGGTGCTTGCGGGGAGGTGGAAAACGGAATAAAAATCGGATTTTTATCACTTTAGGCAACATGGACTAGACAAAGAAGGATCTTTGCTAAACAAAAACAAGCTAAAGCTAACTAGAAACTAGCTAAAGGGTAGAATGGTTATACCTAGGGCTTTATGTCCTTCTCTCCTTACTCCTTGGAGTAGTAGAAAGAGATCACCTTTGTCATCTTCTCACGTCGAAGAAGGATCCACCCGAAAGCCTCAACCTTTGGCTTCAACTCCAAGCTAGAAGTAACTAGGGTGCTAGAAGTGCTAGTCCTAGAACCCTAGATGAGAGTAGAGAGTATCAAGAAGAGATTTTTCTCAAGTTCAAGTGTTTCTCAACACATGAGAGGGGAGAGCTTAAGGAAGAGCAAGAGAGAGAAAGTAAATGATAGAATGAGAGAAAATATGAAGCATTCTCTCATATATGTGTGAATTATTGTAAATAGATAATTAGTGAGATAATTGTCATGGCTTAATCAAGACATGACCATTATCAATTCATTTTTAATGCAAATTGCAAGGATCAAAGAGCATCTTCCAAATGAAATGATGATGGTCAAAGTGTCAACCTAGGTCAACAAGTCAAGAATGTCAAATGGTCAACAACCATAACCATGCACAATTATAATAAACTAATATCAATTAACCATAATACACACATAAGCATTAGGGTTAATAAAATGACAATGGTCATTAACCCTAATCAAAGTCCCCTCCCTCTGTCTCAAGCAACTATGCATACGCACCCGTATTCGTGATCCGAGGAACACGAATACAAAGAGATAAAACCAATCCCAAATCATATACTAGGATCTGGCTTAAACCAAAGCCCGCTAGTATAAGCTGTTCGGACAGAAAACGTGCACAAGTGCGCGGATGTGAACGAACCCTGTCGCAATGCGACCTCTACTCATTTTGCGTAAAGGCGAATAGCTCTGTGTGTGGGACTCTAAAGACTCGACACTACGCTGTCAGTGGGTTTAACCACAGACCGCAAGCGGCACTAGCTGTACGTAACGGTCCCCAGGTAGATGCCGATAAGAAGACTGACGAGGTAACCCCATCTGAACTCCTACTGAGCCTGTATGTGACAGTCTCCGTACAGTCCGGTCTGTTCGTCTGATACATCGCATGGTGGGCCTAGGGGGTGGTGAACGTCAGTCCCCTAATAGCGGTACAAGTCGTGTCGGAGTGTAGCCCAGAACACCCTGAGATAACACTGGAAACCTACCAGTATATCTCGCTTACCCTGGCCAGGGACTACTTGTGTAATGGCTCTCCTGGACACAGCGCGATGTCAACCCCCAATACCGGGAGAGACGAATCCTGTCTAACCGTCACTGCCTCCAAGTGCTTCGGGACTGCACCCAAAAACTACCTGTTTGCACGACTCCTTTGAGCCGTGGTAGGATAGTAATCAAAGTGCAGTGGGAACACACTCGAGACGAAGTGACAGTGTCAAGTCAGCGGACTAAGCTGTACTCATGTTACCTGGGAACTGATAACTGACGATAGGTATAATACCAACCAACAGTTCCCGACGAGTCCTGTCCAGTGTACTCGTAACCTAACGAGCACCCGCATACTATCTCAAGTACGACGTACTGACGGCTGTGGGACAGACCGTCTCCCACACTGGGATGAGAAGCGCATACGCTAGTCTACTCCGGAGTATCGATGCCCTGTCTCGATAGTCCAACGACCAGGGACCTGTATAAGGATGTGCTTATGGATTACCCAGCCCCCACGAGTGTGAGCGTCATCACAACGCTGGTAATCAAGCAAAGATCCTAAGGGCTCTACTAATATGTATATCAGCGATATGCTAAAAGAAACACATGCACATATTAAAGCAGAGACAAACCAAGTAGCATACTACCATTTCGAGCAAGATTGTATATACAACTGTGAATATCCCAAGCTTCCATCAAGTAATATACAAACTCGTATGATACAGTAATGGCCTCTAGGGCATATGCACTAACAATCTCCCACTTGCACTAAGGCCATGTACTGGCGTATCGAAGACCTATCATCTCGATCAGCCGCTCGAACTGAGTCTGGGGCAAGGCCTTGGTGAATAGATCTGCAGTGTTATCTTCTGAAGCAACCCTCCGAACCTCCATCTCCTGGCGATCCACGATCTCCCTGATCAGGTGATACCGCCTCAAGATGTGTCTGGATTTCTGATGGGACCTGGGTTCCTTCGCTAAAGCTATAGCCCCATTGTTGTCGCAATACAGAGGTATTGGGTCAACAATGGACGGAACCACCTGAAGTTCTTTCAAGAACTTCCTTATCCAGACAGCTTCTTTTGCGGCATCAGATGCAGCGATGTATTCCGCTTCCATAGTCGAGTCAGCAACGGTTTCCTGTTTGGAGCTCTTCCAACACACCGCCCCTCCATTGAGGGTGAAGACAAAACCCGACATGGACTTGGAATCATCCTTGTCACTCTGGAAGCTGGAGTCAGCAAAGGCCTCAATCTGGAGGTCTTTTCCGCCATACACCAAGAACATCTCCTTAGTCCTTCTCAGGTACTTGAGAATGTTCTTTACCGCTATCCAATGTTTCTCCCCAGGGTTTGACTGATACCTGCTTACCACACTCAGTGCATAAGCCACATCTGGTCTGGTACAAAACATCGCATACATTATAGAGCCTACCGCAGAAGCGTAGGGTATAATAGACATGCGATCCCTTTCCAAATCAGTCTTGGGAGACATCTCTTTGGAGAGGGTGATCCCGTGACAAGCCGGTAGATTACCGCGCTTGGAATCTTCCATACTGAATCTCTTCAGTATGGTGTCGATGTACCTGGACTGTGAAAGTCCCAATATCCTCTTGGATCTGTCACGGTAGATCCGGATACCCAGAATGTATGAGGCATCACCCAGGTCTTTCATGGAGAACCTGTGTGACAAGAACCCTTTGACAGATTGTAGCATAGGAATGTCATTTCCTATTAAGAGAATGTCATCCACGTATAAAACGAGGAATACTACAGTTCTCGCTACAAATCTACAATAGATACATGGTTCATCTGGATTTTTGATAAAGCCAAATTCCTTGACCGTCTCATCAAAACAGATGTTCCAACTCCGCGATGCCTGCTTCAGTCCATAAATGGACTTAAGAAACTTTCACACCTTTCCGCTGCTCCCACTCTGAATGAAACCCTCTGGCTGTTCCATATAGACACACTCCTCTAAATGTCCATTTAGAAAAGCGGTCTTTACGTCCATCTGCCAAATTTCATAATCGTGGAAGGCAGCAATGGCAAGAAGGATCCGAATGGATTTCAGCATAGCTACTGGAGAAAAGGTTTCGTCGTAGTCCAAACCAGGTCGCTGACGAAAACCCTTTGCAACCAGTCTAGCTTTATAGGTCTCAACCTGTCCATCTACACCAATCTTCCTTTTGAAGATCCACTTGCATCCTACGGGTTTTACCCCATCTGGAGCAATGTCCAACGTCCATACTTTGTTGGTGTATATGGACTCCATTTCGGTCCGCATTGCATCCAGCCATTTTACCGAGTCGACGCTCTGAATGGTTTGCTGGAAGCTAGTAGGCTCATCACAATCTATGATGCAATCCTCTCTATCCCCGTCAATGAGAAAACCGTAGTATCTCTCGGGCGGATGAGACTGCCTTGTTCCCCTCCGAAAGGCGGCGCACAGGACCGCGATGGCCTGACGCTGGGATTCGGGGCAGATGCTATTTGGTTTTACCCGTCTACCTCTCCGAAGATGCCAAATTGATTTATGGCACCGTGTATCGAAGATTTAGACGGATGCGGCCGATGTAGCGGACTTTGTCAGATTCCCCCTCACTTGAGGGGTTTTGATTGTGGGGACGCTCTTCCCTGCAGGCGCAAGCCCCTGCAGTTAATTACTCTACCGCCTCGCGGTAGCCACTTTCTCCTTCTCCAGAATTTCACTTCGTGTCGTGTGTGTTTGTTTTGTTTGTGGTTGCCCGTGGATTGTATATGGAGACTGAGTAATGCCGTCGCCCGTAGGACGTGGATTAGTCCAAATCCGTATTTACTTAGATTTGGGTTTGGTGTTTTTAGTTTAAGGATGCATTAGTCGCGTTGCGGCTAAGATCAACTTAAACGTTCGTTAAGGATACGATAGTCCTGTTTGAGACTAAGATCAACTTAACGTGATCGTTTAGATCCGACAAAAGAGCGTTTGGGCTCTATTGTTCCAGTTTGGAAGATTCATAGTCCAATTTGGGACTAAAGTCTGTTTGGAGGATACGTTAGCCATTTTTGAGGCTAAGATCGACTCAAACGTTTGTTAAGGATACGTTAGTCCAGTTTGAGACTAAGATCAACTTAACGGGACCGTTTAGATCCGACAAAAGAGCATTTGGGCTCTATTGTGCCAGTTTAGGGACGTGGTGGTCCATATTCCAATTTAGGGACGTGGTGGTCCGATATTAGTTTAGGGACGTCTCGGTCCGATATTAGTTTAGGGACGTCTCGGTCCAATATTAGTTTAAGGACGTTTCGGTCCACGAGTTTAAGGACCCCGCAGTCCATATGGGTGTGTGGTCGTTGGGACCCGTCACCTTTTTGACGTCGTTGAGGAATTACAACGATGGATGTCAAAGGAGTTCGGAGATTTACCCTCGAACCGGACGTAGATTGATTTAGGAGAGCCATTTTGCTCAGTCAATTTAATTTAAGGACTTATGGCCACGATTGGGCTAAGTCCAGTTGAAAATGTCCAACATTGCTTTTGCATTTCTTTTTACTTTTATTTGGGCTTTGCCCAGAAAGGATGCAGAGCATCAATTTGTTTTGGGCTCTGTTCTTTATAAATGATGCAGAGCATCAATTTTATTTGGGCCCAGCCCTTTTATTGCTTTGCAATTTATTTTGGCCTGCTAAGTCTTTTTGATTTGGGCCTAGCCCTTCAAGTAATGCATTGCATTTGTGCAAAGCACCAAGAATCTTTTAGATTCAAGAAAAGAAGTGCAGAGCACTTTTTAATTTCTTGATCTAAATTTAGATCAAAGAAAAGAAAGAAATCTTTTCTTTCTTTCTGTCTCAGAGAACCAGAGGTTCATAGCAAGTGCAAGGCACTATTTTTATTATTTTTATTTATTTATTTATTTATTGAAGATCACTGATCTTGTTTTTTAGATCAATGATCTATTCTTTAAGAGAATTTTCTCTTATCCCAAAGGTTTTTACCTTCTTTTTTGTGTTCTCCAGGAGTTCTCAAGAGTTCTCTTCTCTCCTTTTTTTTTAATCCCATTGTCTCTCCTTTTGAAATGGGGTCTGGGGTTCTTTTTATAGTGCTCAAAAATCAGTTAAATTTGTTAAAAAGATCTTTTCTGAGTGATTTGGGGAATTTTCCCCACCGTTGGATCTTTGATCCAAAGGCCCCTGTTTTACAGAAGAAATCTTCTTGTTTTAACAAGAACAGAAAAAATTTCCTTAAATCTTCATTCTGTTGTTGCGCAACTCACCAGCGAGTGACACATGTCGCGCAGTGAGGCGCTTGCGCAGCTGTGCTTGCGCAACTGCACAGACACGTGTCGCGCAGTGAGGCGCTTGCGCATCTGAGCTTGCGCAACTGCGCAGACACGTGTCGCTCAACGGTGCACTTGCGCAACAGTGTTTGCACAACTGCGCAGACATGCGTCGCGCAGAGGTGCGCTTGCGCAGTTGTGCTTGCGCAACTGCGCAGACACGCGTCGCGCAGAGGTGCGCTTGCGCAGTTGTACTTGCGCATACTGCGCAGACACGTGTCGCGCAGCGGTGCGCTTGCGCAGTTGTGCTTACGCAACTGCGCAGACACGTGGCGCGCTGTGGTGCGCTTGCGCAGTTGCGTTTGCGCAACTGCGCAGACACGTGTCGCACAGCGCAGCGCTTGCGCAACTGAGCGTTGCTTTTGTTTTTTAAAGAGCCTTGCTCTGATTGGACGCACTGCCTTGGGCGTCGCGCTGACGTATCAACTTCTGACACGTGGCGCGTTGCGCGCAGCGCAAAGAATCTGAAGCGTTGCTTCATTCATTAAAGTTTTAATTTTTCAAAGCAAAGCTTTATTTCTGATTGGGGGAAGATGAAGCGCTGCTTCATCTCCCGCCTTGGAATTTGAACAGAGCTTTGCTCTGATTGGGGTAAACAAATGCCCCCCACCGCTGCGCTTACGTGGCCTCCAAACGCAAGCGCAACGGTGGCAGAATCCGAACCGTCGCGGCACTTTTGGTAGTTGAAGAGGCAATTGATGCCTATAAATAGGACCTTTGGTACTTTAGATGATTTTCATCTTCACAATTTTATTTTCAAAACTCAGAGCCCTGCTCTTTATTTTCAAGAACTGCAAGAGTTGAACTCTTTAAAACTTTTTAGGTGAAAATTTAAATTAAGATTAAATTAAATTAGATTAATTTTCATCAACAGAGCCTTGATCTCCATAGATCCCTGATCTAAAGAAAACCCATTTAGGGTTTCATTTAGCAGAGCTTTTCTCTAAAGGGGTCCAAAGAGAACTCAGGAGAATCCTGTTAGGGTTCCATTAATAGAGCTTCGCTCTATAAAAGATTTTTCTTATATCTTCTTAATTAATGGAGCTTTGCTCCTCCTAAATTATATGGCACTTGATAATATTATTATTATTATATCATTTTCTTCCCAGAGCGGAGCTCTCAATGTTCTCAAGGAATTTTCCTCAAATTCTCCTCATAACTGATTTTGACTGGTGTCGCTCCTGTCTGCAGAGCATTGCTCTCGAGGAGTTTAACTTTTAACTTTCTGTATTTTCTTGTTTGTTAATCTCCCTGTATTTTTTCTTCAGGTATTATGGCGGTGCGTCTATACAGCTTGCACGAGTTCATCACTTATGAGGATATCCGTGTACAGGGCCGTCAACAGAACCGGGAGTTTACGGACGCCCAGTGTGCGGAGGTCATGGGTCGCCTCAACGCGAGTTGCGGTTGGCTGCTTCCTCGTCGTTCAGCTCTCTTAAAGGTTGTGCTGGGAGCAATATGGAGAGCACTTCCGGGTCTTCATGAGGCCCTACCGCTCAATGCGTTGGATGATGCCGAAGACAAAGTGCATTCAGTGTACCTGACGGGGCTGATCTCAAAGAAACGGCGGGACGGTCTCATTGACATCCTACATCAAATCTTTCAGCAGACGACGATAGTTGCTGCTTATCGAAGGCCGGAAGGGCTTGCCGATGATATCGACACAGAGGAGCGCGAGAGGCTGCGCATAAGAATAATTAGAATGGCCAGAAGAACTCTGGATGACCTTACTTTTGAATTCCTCAATCCGTGCCCCGGATCTGAGGTTATTCCCTTGTAATAATACTTTTCTTTCATTGCTTTTTTATGATTGTAAGAATTTTGGGCAATATTAATGAATTTTTTTTTTATCCCAGCTTGTCTTTATTATATATCTTTTGTCCTGAGTCTTTTTATGCCCATGCATGAATGAATGTGCCTTGAACGCTTGATCAAATGTAAATCAGATGCTCTTTCTGTCATCTTCTTTCTTTTAATGTCAGCAGGCTGTCTTAATAACCATGGTTGATGGATGTCTAAAACGAGTATTCTGACTTCCTCAGGAAATAGCGATGGCTTAGGCCGCAGGTTCAGGTCTACTGCCTAAGACTTTTCAATTCTATGAGCCGTGAGGGTCTCATAGAGGCTTTTCTCCCTACGGATCGAGAGGATCTCATAGGTGGATTTTCTCCTTAGGAATCGTGAGGATTCCTAAGTGTGGTTTTCTCTTATAAGTCGTAAGGATCTTATAAGAGAATTTTCCCTCTTACGAATCGAGAGGATTCGTAAGTGGTTGTTTCCCTCCTCGTCGAAATTCGACTTCGGAGAGTGAGACCCGTGAATAGTATGCAAGAGACCAGTTTGGATTGACTTGCAGGGCCCCATTGCTCAAAAAGCAAGCTTTTCAATCCTTGCTGTCTAAGACTTTATCTCACGAGTCGAGCCGCCTCGACAATTTTTCACAAGTCGAGACGAATCGAACGTTTCTCGCAAGAACATCTTAACGTCGCATTTAACCTCTGCTCTTTACGACAGAAGCCCGTTAAGGTCGGTGGTACTTAGGGTTTTGGCCATCGTACCATCGCATAAGCTGATATAGTCCTCGATAGGCAATCGTGCTGTTCGAGTAGCCCCGCGACTGCCGTGTCTCTGATCCCTTCGGGGGCTGGACAAGACGTCTTCAAGCAATCCTCCTTGGCAGTTTGACCGTCGGAAGAGCAAGCGCTAGGAATTTGCCATGCCGCTTTTTACTTGAGGTTAGGCTCATTTTGGAGAGCCCCGATGAGTCATAACCACTCCGCGCTGGTGTGGGATGATCTCCGATAGTCTTTCAGGCTTTATATGACTTGCCGTTAAGACCCTGAAGCTAGGAAGTTGGCCTTTGCTTCGTTTGCTGGCATTGCGTCCTCTGTATCGAGACGAATGCCATGGTGGGAACTAGGGATTTTGCCGTGGCTCCATTTGTTTGATGACGTTGCGTCTGCTGTGTCGAGACGAACATTGGGGTGACATCTCGTCTATTGTATCGAGACGGACGTCGAGGTTGTCTTTAGGTTGCTGGTGAACCGTCGAGGTTTGGAACTAGGGATTTTGCCGTGGCTCCATTTGTTTAATGACGTTGCGTCTGCTGTGTCGAGACGAACATTGGGGTGACATCTCGTCTATTGTATCGAGACGGACGTCGAAGTAGTGACCACTCTGTGCTGGTGCAAGATGATCTCCGATTGTCTTTCCGGTTTTATTTAAGTTACCGTCAAGACGTCGAGGTTGACATTTCGTCTACTGTATCGAGACGAACGTCAAGGAGGTGACCACTTCATGTGGGATGGTCTCCGATTGTCTTTCCGGTTTTATGTGAGTTACCGTAAAGACGTTGAAGCTAGGAATGTGGCCTTCGCTTCATTTGCTTACACTGCGTCTGGTGTATTGAGACGAATGCTGAGGTGGAGCTGGGATTTTGCCATCACTCCGCTTTGTTTCGACCATGGGGTCTCCTGTTGACGTTGCTTCTACATCCTGTTGGACTGCGAAGGAACGCCGTTGTTGACATTGCGTCTGCTGTGTCGAGACGAATGCTAAGGTGGAGTTGGGATTTTGCCGTTACTCCGCTTTGTTTCGACCGTGAGGTCTTTTGTTGACGTCATGTCTGCATCTAGTTGGAGTGAGGAGAAACGCCGTTGGTGATCTTTAAGTTGTCGATATTGACGTTGAGACCCTGAAGTTAGGGACCTTCCTTTGCTTCATTTGTTGACATCGTGTCTGTAATATTGCGACAAATGTCGAGATGGTCTCTAGGTTATCTATGAACCGTCGAGATTTGGCTTCGCTTTCTGGTGGAGCCTGTTGGGAAGGTATTGTTCCCTTTTTATCTGTGCCCCTGGATTGTATACAGGGATCGATGTGATTTCCCCTGTAGGGCAAAAAATTTCATTCTTTCATTTTTTTTTATTCTTTCCGTGATGCTCTATCATTTCAGCTTTTATATCGCGAAGGTCGCGATTGCCCAATCATTTCGGCTATTTTTCGCGGTGCCCAATCATTTCGGCTATTTACTTTATTTTTACTCGCTACTTTTTATTGCGAGTTGCCCAATCATTTCGGCTATTTTGCATGCATACATTTTTACTTGCTGATTTTGTTTGCAAGCTGCCCCATCATTTCGGCTATTTCGTATATATATATATATATATATATATATATATATATATTTGGCTCGCTGATTTTTTTTTTTTTTTGCGAGTAGGGGATTTGGGATCTGATACCAATCTAGGCATCAGCATCGCTGCGACTGGGATATTGCCAGGAGCGAATCATCATCTGCCGTGAAAGGACTTGGAATTTGATACCGGTCTAGGCATCAGCATCGCTGCAACTGGGATATTGCCAAGAGCGAATCATCATCTGCTGTGAAAGGACTTGGAATTTGATACCGGTTTAGGCATCAGCATCGCTGCAACTGGGATATTGCCAGGAGTGAATCATCATTTGCCTTGAAAGGGCTTGGAATTTGATACCGGTTTAGGCATCAGCATCGCTGCAACTGGGATATTGCCAGGAGCGAATCATCATTTGCCTCTGTCGATGTTGAACAAAGGTGGCTTAGTAAACAGGGTTAAGGGTCCTGTCGGCTAAGGCTTTTGACTTCATGAGCCGTAAGGGTCTCACAAAGGTATTTCTCCCTACAAGTCATGAGGATCTTGTAGGTGTGTTTTCTCCTTGGGAATCGTGAGGATTCCTAAGTGCATGTTCTCTTGTAAGTCATAAGGATCTTACAAAAGGGTTTTCTCCTTATAAGTCGAGAGGACTTACAAGTGTTGTTTGCTGTACAAGTATATCCCTAGTCACGGATGGGACTTTGTTAGGAAAATATTTATTCATGCCCGTGGATTGTATACAAGGGTCAATATAAGCCGCTTGTAGGGCAATATCGAAGGTTGTGGGGGCTGCTTAAGAACAGGTTAAGGTTTCTGTAACTTAAGACTTTCAAATCTTATGAGCCGTAAGGGTCCCACAAGAGAGTTCTCCTTACGAGTCGTGAGGATCTCGCAAGTGTATTTTCTCCTTAGGAATCATGAGGATCCCTAAGTGTGTTGTTCCTTTGTGAGTCGTAAGGATCTCACGCAGGTGGTTTCTCCTTACAGGGTCGAGAGGACCCTATAAGTGTTTCTTAACGAGGTTGCGCCCTTTCGGGTTTTCACAAACACTCGCCGGTAGTCCTGCTCACGGAGCCCTTTCGGGTTTTCATCCGTGCCCATTTTGCTTATGGACATACCGTTTTTTTTATTTTTTTATTTTATTCCTCTTTTTTTTTTTTTAAACGAGGTCGCGCCCTTTCGGGTTTTCACGAACACTCGCCGGTAGTCCTGCTGTTTTTACTCACGGAGCCCTTTCGGGTTTTCATCCGTGCCCGTTTTTCTTATGGACATACCATTTTTTACTTTTTTACTTTTTTTTTATTTCTTTTTTTTGATATATATATATATATATTCTATATATTTTTTTTATCTCGTCAGCCTAAGAATGCTGCGGTAGTAGTTTAAAGACATTTCGGTCATTTGCAAGTTTTAAGACATTGCGGTCTATCATTAGTTTAAGGACATCTCGGTCCGTTGTTAGTTTAAGGACGTTTCGGTCCGTTATCCAGTTTTAGGACGTAGTGGTCCGTTAGGCTTTCTCTATGAATGAGCATGATGCCCCCGGCGTATCCATCTTCTTCGGAGCGTGCGGTTGTGGCGGACTCACCTTCCAGTTCTCAAACAGCGCAAACTTGCCCTGTTGGTATTTGTCTTCAACCCAGTTTTTGAAGACGTAGCAGTCCTCGATCAGGTGACCTACTGTTTGGTGGTAAGGGTAATAATTAGGATTATTAACGTCACCTGGCTGCAACGGACGTTTTGGATTCGGCAGATTAATGAGTCTGTTGCGCACTGCCATCTCGAACAGTCCCCTTGTTTTATCTTGCGGAAACGAGTAAGGGCGTTTCAACTTTTCCTGGAGGGATTGCCGCTTGTTGCTTTGGCAAGCAACCGGTCTAGGGTCACCTGATTGTTGTTGAGTGCTGGCGACGAGGGCCGTTTTTCTTTTTCCTTTATCCTTTTTGTTCGATCCTTTGTTTACGGGGCCGAGATTTTTTCCGAGTAGCATGCGATTGCACGGCTGAACGTTCTCGCAGCTTCTCAATTCCTTTATTTTTGAAATAGATTCCCCGAGGGAATAGTTGGGGGTAGCTTCTTCGTCAGAGTCTCTTCCAAAGGTGATAATTTGTGATCCCTTGAAGTCGGCTATACGACAGTCGGCGGTGGCTCTTTTGCGCTCATCTATCGCATTTTTGCGATGTCCACAAGCTTCACACTTTGTCCTGTCGAAGTGTCGCTTTTGAGCGACATACCCTTGCCACCAACAGTTAAAGGATTCGCAGTCTTCGGTAGGATGTATGATCTTCTTGGTTCTTTCCAGTATGGCCATTTCATGCTCTTGATTGGCTTTTGCTTTCAGACGAATTTCATTTAGGAAGGCATCGATCAACTTGTTTGACGGCCGCGGAATTTCTGTTTCAGGGTCCGCCATTGACTTCTCAGCGCAGGGATCCTCCTCATCATCCGTTAGTGAATGAGAAATCACATGACAAGTCGCTACGTAGTCTTCGGATTCATCCGATAAGTTTTCTCCATCGTTTTCATTTTCGACGAAAGAACAAGTTGCCCCCGGCGTGTCCGTCTTCTTTGGAGAGTGCGGCTGTGGGGGGTTTACCTTCCAGCTTTCAGACAGCGTGAACTTGCCTTGCAGGTATTGATCCTCGATCCATCCCTTAAAGACGAAACAATCCTCAATCGGGTGACTTACCGTTTGGTGGTAAGGGCAATAATTGGGATTATTAAGATCGCCTGGCTGCGACAGACGCTTTGGACTTGGCAGATTGATGAGTCTGTTATGCACTGCCAGCTCAAACAGTCTTCTCATTTTATTCTGAGGAAACGAGTAAGGACGTCCTAGCCTCTCTTCGAGGGATGGGCGTGGACGCACGTTGTTTTGGCGAGCGACCGGCTTTGAGTTGCTCGACTGTTGCTGAGCGTTGGCGACGATGATCGCTTTTCCTTTCTCATTTCGGGGATCGGGTCTTGGAGGAGACGGTCTATGGCCCATCTGGTCCATTTGGGCTAATTTGTCGATCAAGGCCTGGAAGGTGGTCGGCCTGAAAAACATCATGAATTGCGAGATGGTCGCCTGCGGATCGAGAATGCCCACAAACATGCCTACCGCAGGTGCCTCTTCTATGCGTTGTTCGCATTTCGACCATAGGTTTCGCCATCGTGTTGCGTATTGGACCTACGTTTCGCCGGGCCTTATCCTGGAATTTATCAGTGCTGTTATCGGGATGCGTTCACTAGCACTCGCGAATCTTTGTGTAAACAGCAGTTCCATCTCTGCAAATGTTTTGACAGAGTCGTTAGTTAGCTCCGAATACCATTCAAAGGCTGTTTCTGCTAAGCTGCCGACGAATTGACGTAGCAACAATTTATCATCGCCTCCAGTATTGCCACATAAGGCCCTGAATTGAGCGACATGCTGATGCGGATTCCCTGTCCCTTTATATACGTGGAATTTAGGGATCGTATATCCTGGCGGGTAACTGATTTGGTCATACCAGCTCGGATACGGTCGTCCGGTTCTAACAATTTGCCCAGCCGCTTCATTCGCCTGATGAACCCGGATCTGCTGAGCTATATATTCGTCTAGGTCAACTTTGGAGATTGCCTCCTCCTTGGCTGTTGACAGAGCCGGCGGAGGATTTGACGTTTCTCCCCTGTCGTCTTCAAGGACGATCGGAGGATCTTCAGCAGGAGGGTCCGGCTGTAACATCATCCCTACCATATCTTGGAAGAGGAGCGCCATCTGTTTTATGTTAGCCGCTTGCTCTGCAGCTTCTTTGTCCCTCTTTTCGAGGGCTCTGCGTAAAAAGTCAGCGTCGGTTTCTTGTTCTTGACGCTCATCCGAAGACGTTTCAGATCTTTCTTTTGGCTCAGTGAGTGCAGCCATTGTAGTCATCATTTCCTGAAGCTTTTGTTGTTGCTCCTGGGCTTTCGTCACGGATCGGGTGAGCGGTCGGTGGCCCGTAGAAGTGCGGCTTTCCTCCTTTCCAGAAGCCATATAAACAGTGTGCACCACCATGCCCCCAGACTTGGGGCGTTTGTGTTCGGTGTCTTTGCGATTTGCCGAAGACACATGGGCTTTTTACGGCCTCCTTTTTTGAGTGATTGGAGTTAAGGGAGCCGTTGTAGTGGGCACCCAAGTAGCTTTTGCTTTTTGTGGTTTGACAGAGTAATCCTTCCCCTGCCGAACCTTCATCTTTTTCTGTCGTCGGAGGCAGTCTTGATTGATCACCGACTCTTGGACCTGTCGCCAGACTTTGTAAATTTTAGAGGACAACCGTTGAGGGGGCTGCTCTAGCTTCTTCTCTGGAGTATTCTCCACAGGTGAAGGAGTTCGTTTCAACATCGCAGTAGGAGAGTTTCTGCACACCTTGTTGAGCATTTCAAAGCTGTTCTTGGTTGGAACAGCAGCATCGATCCTCACCATCGGAGTTGGAGGAGTAAGTCCAGAGGGGGAGTTGCCCCCAGCCTTCCTCACTCGGCGCCAGTAGCGACGTCGGGCATGTCGTGCTGATGGAGTTGTTTCAGCTATAGGGGTGACCTCCTCATGCCCCCTGTGTTGGTCAGAATATACTGGTACCAGCTTTTTAAAGATCGACGTCCGTTGAACGGGGACGGCCAACTTGTCAGAAGCGGACTTCTGAACATGGGAAGCAACCTTGGTGATTTTTCCAGGAACGTGAGTTGGAATGGCTATCCGCTTCGGGATAATGCCTTCTGGTATGGCAGGCTTCTTCATGGGCCTGTTAGAGCTCTGGCCTAGTCCGTTAAAAACTGAAGCAGTGGAGCTGGACGACCCGTTGAGAGGGGTCGCGGCAGTGGTAAGTCGATCGAAGACCGACTTCTTTGGAGCTTCTTGCAATGTCATTGGGGCGTTGAAGCTCATTGGTGGGAGCATGGTCCCAAAAAATAGTCCAGTGGTGGTTTGAGCCACCTGCTCCACCGGCATTTTGAAAAGGGAGGCCGCTCGAGGCCCATAAGTCACTCCTCCAGCAATGACGGAGCAGGAGTTATCGCTGCGGGCGGTGCAGTTCGAAGCCATTGATTTTCTGTTTTCTGCATAAAGCAAGACACCAAATCTTAGTACTTTGAATCCACAGGCAATCACAGCAAACCGCGATTTGTTCGCAAACACGACACACGAAGTGTGGAGTGGAAAGAGGAAGAGGTCCCACCGGGCGTGCTAGAATCTGTTCCCCTCCGAAAGGCGGCGCACAGGACCGCGATGGCCTGACGCTGGGATTCGGGGCAGATGCTATTTGGTTTTACCCGTCTACCTCTCCGAAGATGCCAAATTGATTTATGGCACCGTGTATCGAAGATTTAGACGGATGCGGCCGATGTAGCGGACTTTGTCAGATTCCCCCTCGCTTGAGGGGTTTTGATTGTGGGGACGCTCTTCCCTGCAGGCGCAAGCCCCTGCAGTTAATTACGCTACCGCCTCGCGGTAGCCACTTTCTCCTTCTCCAGAATTTCACTTCGTGTCGTGTGTGTTTGTTTTGTTTGTGGTTGCCCGTGGATTGTATACGGAGACTGAGTAATGCCGTCGCCCGTAGGACGTGGATTAGTCCAAATCCGTATTTACTTAGATTTGGGTTTGGTGTTTTTAGTTTAAGGATGCATTAGTCGCGTTGCGGCTAAGATCAACTTAAACGTTCGTTAAGGATACGATAGTCCTGTTTGAGACTAAGATCAACTTAACGTGATCGTTTAGATCCGACAAAAGAGCGTTTGGGCTCTATTGTTCCAGTTTGGGAGATTCATAGTCCAATTTGGGACTAAAGTCTGTTTGGAGGATACGTTAGCCATTTTGGAGGCTAAGATCGACTCAAACGTTTGTTAAGGATACGTTAGTCCAGTTTGAGACTAAGATCAACTTAACGGGACCGTTTAGATCCGACAAAAGAGCATTTGGGCTCTATTGTGCCAGTTTAGGGACGTGGTGGTCCATATTCCAGTTTAGGGACGTGGTGGTCCGATATTAGTTTAGGGACGTCTCGGTCCGATATTAGTTTAGGGACGTCTCGGTCCAATATTAGTTTAAGGACGTTTCGGTCCACGAGTTTAAGGACCCCGCAGTCCATATGGGTGTGTGGTCGTTGGGACCCGTCACCTCTTTGACGTCGTTGAGGAATTACAACGATGGATGTCAAAGGAGTTCGGAGATGTACCCTCGAACCGGACGTAGATTGATTTAGGAGAGCCATTTTGCTCAGTCAATTTAATTTAAGGACTTATGGCCACGATTGGGCTAAGTCCAGTTGAAAATGTCCAACATTGCTTTTGCATTTCTTTTTACTTTTATTTGGGCTTTGCCCAGAAAGGATGCAGAGCATCAATTTGTTTTGGGCTCTGTTCTTTATAAATGATGCAGAGCATCAATTTTATTTGGGCCCAGCCCTTTTATTGCTTTGCAATTTATTTTGGCCTGCTAAGTCTTTTTGATTTGGGCCTAGCCCTTCAAGTAATGCATTGCATTTGTGCAAAGCACCAAGAATCTTTTAGATTCAAGAAAAGAAGTGCAGAGCACTTTTTAATTTCTTGATCTAAATTTAGATCAAAGAAAAGAAAGAAATCTTTTCTTTCTTTCTGTCTCAGAGAACCAGAGGTTCATAGCAAGTGCAAGGCACTATTTTTATTATTTTTATTTATTTATTTATTTATTGAAGATCACTGATCTTGTTTTTTAGATCAATGATCTATTCTTTAAGAGAATTTTCTCTTATCCCAAAGGTTTTTACCTTCTTTTTTGTGTTCTCCAGGAGTTCTCAAGAGTTCTCTTCTCTCCTTTTTTTTTAATCCCATTGTCTCTCCCTTTGAAATGGGGTCTGGGGTTCTTTTTATAGTGCTCAAAAATCAGTTAAATTTGTTAAAAAGATCTTTTCTGAGTGATTTGGGGAATTTTCCCCACCGTTGGATCTTTGATCCAAAGGCCCCTGTTTTACAGAAGAAATCTTCTTGTTTTAACAAGAACAGAAAAAATTTCCTTAAATCTTCATTCTGTTGTTGCGCAACTCACCAGCGCGTGACACGTGTCGCGCAGTGAGGCGCTTGCGCAGCTGTGCTTGCGCAACTGCGCAGACACGTGTCGCGCAGTGAAGCGCTTGCGCATCTGAGCTTGAGCAACTGCGCAGACACGTGTCGCTCAACGGTGCACTTGCGCAACAGTGTGTGCGCAACTGCGTAGACACGTGTCGCGCAGAGGTGCGCTTGCGCAGTTGTGCTTGTGCAACTGCGCAGACACACGTCACGCTGCAGTGCACTTGCGCATACTGCGCAGACACGTGTCGCGCAGCGGTGCGCTTGCGCAGTTGTGCTTACGCAACTGCGCAGACACGTGGCGCGCTGTGGTGCGCTTGCGCAACAGCGTTTGCGCAACTGCGCAGACACGTGTCGCGCAGCGGTGCGCTTGCGTAGTTGTGTGTGCGCAACTGCGCAGACATGTGTCACGCAGCGCCGCGCTTGCGCAACTGAGCGTTGCTTTTGTTTTTTAAAGAGCCTTGCTCTGATTGGACGCACTGCCTTGGACGTCGCGCTGACGTATCAACTTCTGACACGTGGCGCGTTGCGCGCAGCGCAAAGAATCTGAAGCGTTGCTTCATTCATTAAAGTTTTAATTTTTCAAAGCAAAGCTTTATTTCTGATTGGGGGAAGATGAAGTGTTGCTTCATCTCCCGCCTTGGAATTTGAACAGAGCTTTGCTCTGATTGGGGTAAACATGCCTACTACTCCTGTGGAGTGGCGTGGGAATGTCCTGATCTTTCGAACCCTCTGGTTCTACTAAGCTTTCAGTAATAGCTCGTGGTTCTTCCAGTTCTATTGCGCTCCCACTTATTTCTTTTTCTATGAACTGGTGTTCTAGTAAGTGGGCATGGCGAGAAACAAAAACCTTTTGCTCCTCTTCGCAATAGAAGAAATATCCCTTGGAGTTCTTTGGATATCCCACAAACTTGCACTGTACTGAGCGTGCCTTGAGCTTGTCCGCATGCTGCTTTTTTACAAAAGCTGGACATCCCCATGTCTTAATGTGATTAAGATAGGGTCTCTTCCCACACCACATCTGATATGGTGTAGTAGGCACAGTCTTAGTTGGAACTCGGTTCAAAAGGTATGCAGCTGATTCTAGCGCATATCCCCAGAACGATCGCCGCAACTCAGCGTTACTCATCATGGACCGTACCATATCCAATAGGGTTCGGTTCCGTCTCTCCGATACACCGTTATGTTGCGGAGTGTATGGAGGAGTAAGCTGAGAGAGAATTCCATTCTCTTTTAAGTAACCCAGGAACTCGGCACTCAAGTAATCACCACCTCGATCAGATCTCAGTGCCTTGATACTTTTGCCTGTTTGTTTTTCTACTTCATTCTTATATTCCTGGAATTTTTCAAAAGCCTCAGATTTATGTTTCATTAAGAAGACATAACCGTACCTTGAAAAGTCATCCGTAAAAGTAATGAAGTAAGAATAACCGCTTCGCGCATGTTTTGACATTGGACCGCACATGTCGCTGTGTACGAGTCCCAAGAGCTCGCTCGCTCTTTCTCCGTGTCCAGTGAACGGAGTCTTTATCATCTTTCCTTTGAGACAGGATTGACAAGTTGCATACGATTGATATTCGAACGGATCCAAATATCCTTCTGCATGTAACTTAGTCAACCTTCTCTCATTGATGTGACCCAGTCTACAATGCCATAAGAAAGTTTTATTGATTTCTGGAGACTTTCTTTTGTGTGTATTCTGGACATTGAAAATCTGTGGTTGGTTTAAAACGTATATACCGTTGTTCAATGTACCTGACCCAATCAAAACTTGATTAAGGTGAATGTTCACTACATTACTTACAAATGCAAATTCATAACCTTCTTTAGATAATAAAGATACAGAAATAATATTACAGGTTGCATTTGGTACATAATAACAACTACGCAAAACCAAAAAGTGTCCATCCGATAATCCCAGGTGATAGTCCCCCACGGCCTCAGCATCCATGCTAGCACCGTTTGCAACTCTGAGGGTCATGTCACCTGCCTTCAAAACTCTACGCTTTCTCAACGCCTGCAAAGAATTACAGATATGAGATCCTGATCCGGTATACAATACCCGGGATGTAGATTTTATTGATAGACGGTTTTCAATAACATACACACCTGAAGCTGAAGCCGCAACTCGCTTCAAATCCTGTGTTCTGGCCTTCCAAGTCTTGCAATCCTGTTTCCAGTGACCACTTTTATGACAGTAGAAGCATTCTTCCTTCCCCACCAGCTTTCCCGCTACTTTTGTTGCCTTTCTCTTTCCCTTCGTATCCACTTTACTGACACCGCCTCTTGGTTTGGCGGGGGCTTTCTTCTTCTTACCCTTGGCTTTCGCCCTGGATCTAGAAGAGGAAGATCCTCCTACAAACAAAGTGGATGTCTCCCTACCCTTCTGTAGGGTGCCCTCAGCACTCCTCAACATGTTCAGAAGTTCGGAAAGTTCAACCTCCTTTCCTTGCATGTTGAAGTTAAGGATAAACTGGGCGTAAGTGGAAGGAAGGGACTGGAGAATCAAATCAGTATAGAGTTCATTCTCCAACGTGGTCCCAAGGTCCGCGAGCTCCTCTATGTAGCCAATCTTCTTAAGCACGTGTTCCGCAACCGATGATCCGACGGCCAACCTTGCCGAAAACAACTTCTTCGACACTTCGTATCTGGCGATACGAGACTGCTCTCCATACAGTTCTTTTGTATGAAGAAATATGGACTCTAGGTCCATATTCTCGTGCCTCCTCTGATGTTCGTTGTCCATCGAGGCTAGTACGAGGCATTTGGCCTTCACGCAATCTATTTCCCAGGTCTTGTAGATTTCCCTATCTACGACACTTGTTTTGGGACCTGGGACAGGGGGAGCTTTGGTGGTAAGGACATACCCCAACTTGTCGTAAGTGATTGCCATCTTGACATTCCTGAGCCAATCTTTGTAGTTTGGCCCTGTCAATATGTTTTTATCTAGTAATAACTTAAGTCCGGTCATGTTGAATGGTCGCTGCAATTAGGAGAGAGAAAAGAAACACTTTAGCATGATGCTCTTGCAAGTTTAGAGTGGTTTTTAGTTTGTCTAAACTGGATGGCTCCCACTGTTTCTCGAATCCCTTCTCAAACCGTAAAGAAAGGATTAGTCGGGATCAATCTCACCGTACAATACTTGCTTAACCGTTCAGCCAGGCCAGTGTCGGTACTTCGAGGGAGGTTTTCCAACGCTTTCGCGAAGTTCCTTAATTTAAGAACCTCTTTTCCCTGGGGGCGTAGCCCCGCTAACACCTTTCTAGACACCTACTAGGTTTATAGCATTGATCGTTAAGTGAGAGTTTTCTCGAGGAGTAGCATATACTCACAGTAGGATCAGGATCCAAATATCATCGCGTGATAAAACCGAAGGAATCCTACCAGAATTATCACACTCCAAATGGTATGCAGCGCTAGCAAGTTTCAGTGCTTATGAAACTCCCGATGTGGATTTTTGCCCCATGCTCTTATGACCTTGACTTTGGCCAAAATATCGTAAGTCACATGTCAAGTTCTACCCGTCATTCTCCTGGTTAATTTAGACCCACCCGTACCTACCCTTGACTTTGGCCAAAATGGCAGCACGACTGTCCCAAACCAACGCATCTATCTATGCTGCACATGAATACCCAATAGCTACCAATCACTATGCCTTGACTTTGGCCAAAATACATAGCTTGAATACTTTTGACCATTCATGTGGAATGACGGAGGGCTACGAATGGTTTTGGCGAAACCGTGAACGTAGTGAACTTGATATAATCGATGGAACGAGATAGCTTTTAAATGGAGTGGTTCAAGCTCCGCGTTTAAAAGTTTAGTTTTGAAAAGAACCGAGTGGTTTTCAAAGTGTTCCAATCGACTTTTACTTGGTTTATTTTCTTGCATTAGTTCTTTTAATGCGTCCCATCATTTAATCCTACCATTTCAGAAAACAACCAAAATATGGTGTACGCTTATGCCATCCGCATTCGCCACGGGGTCCCGTCATCACCCGTTAGGTTACTTAACTAACGACAGAGCGGGGGCAGGACTAGCGTGGATGCAAAACATAAGCAACACCTAAATAGTTATAGTACATAGATATAAAGCAATGATAGACATTACAGATCACAGATGAATACATTGGATATACTAGGAATCCGCAGTCCGTTCGAGCCTGCAACGAAAAGCGGATTACACGGTCGTGGTGAATAGCCAAATACCCCACCCAAGACCCCTACGGGTGCGGCAAACTACCCGCCAAGTACCCGAAGCGAAGCAACCTCCCTCAACACCGTGAGTAGGCCACTCGGCACTTCGAGATACCCGGTAGTTTGTGCACCCCCTCCATGGGTCTATCCTAGGAGCAAAAACAGTAAAAAGAATTATACAATGACGGCTACAACCCCGACCCGGTTGTGCGACCATACAAATAATATTACATAAATTTACATATTACAATGAATGAAAGAAAAAGAAACACTCATCTCACATCCACCCCGGCTATTCACCCGCGACAATCCAACGCATTCATATACACACACCATCATCAAACACAGATCACAGATATGTATAACCCCCACTAATCGACATATAGCGATTAGCCGACGTTCAATACATATAAACATCACAGATATAACCCTTTAGTCAAAGTGTAGTGAAGTTCGATCAAAAATACGGATTTATAGGCCCCCAAAAACAAATTTCTTTTATGGAAAACCTGGGCACAAATAAACCATCTTAAAAATCCCAAAACCAAGCCAGAAGAACACTGCGCCAAACTCGACCCAGAACCGAGCCAAAACGGCCACGGTTGCGCGGCAATAGCTTGCTATTGCCGCGGAACCGCGACGCTTTGATCGATTCACTGGATCGTTTTTGGTGGCTTTCTTCACAAAACCCTGAGACGATTTTTGACGTACGATTTATTTTATTTTGAACAGAAAAAAAAATTAACAGAAAGTTAGGGTTTTGTAAACTCGGTTTTGCGATTTTTCCGATTGAACTTCGATACACTTTACTACCTAGCTAGTTTATGTTTAGTTAGGCTCTGATACCACTGTAAATCCACGTTGCCCACCCCGGTGCTTGCCGGGAGGCGGAAAACGGAATAAAAATCGGATTTTTATCACTTTAGGCAACATGGACTAGACAAAGAAGGATCTTTGCTAAACAAAAACAAGCTAAAACTAACTAGAAACTAGCTAAAGGGTAGAATGGTTATACCTAGGGCTTTATGTCCTTCTCTCCTTGCTCCTTGGAGTAGTAGAAAGAGATCACATTTGTCGTCTTCTCACGTCGAAGAAGGATCCACCCGAAAGCCTCAACCTTTGGCTTTAACTCCAAGCTAGAAGTAACTAGGGTGCTAGAAGTGCTAGTCCTAGAACCCTAGATGAGAGTAGAGATTATCAAGAAGAGGTTTTTCTCAAGCTCAAGTGTTTCTCAACACATGAGAGGGGAGAGCTTGAGGAAGAGGAAGAGCAAGAGAGAGAAAGTAAATGATAGAATGAGAGAAAATATGAAGCATTCTCTCATATATGTGTGAATTATTGTAAATAGATAATTAGTGAGATAATTGTCATGGCTTAATCAAGACATGACCATTATCATTTCATTTTTAATGCAAATTGCAAGGATCAAAGAGCATCTTCCAAATGAAATGATGATGGTCAAAGTGTCAACCTAGGTCAACAAGTCAAGAATGTCAAATGGTCAACAACCATAACCATGCACAATTTTAATAAACTAATATCAATTAACCATAATACACACATAAGCATTAGGGTTAATAAAATGACAATGGTCATTAACCCTAATCAAAGTCCCCTCCCTCTATCTCAAGCAACTGTGCATACGCACCCGTATTCGTGATCCGAGGAACACGAATACAAAGAGATAAAACCAATCCCAAATCATATACTAGGATCTGGCTTAAACCAAAGCCCGCTAGTATAAGCTATTCGGACAGCAAACGTGCACAAGTGCGCGGATGTAAACGAACCCTGTCGCAAAACCATGCGACCTCTACTCATTTTGCCTAAAGGCGAATAGCTCTCTGTGTCGGACTCTAAAGACTCGACACTACGCTGGCAGTGGGTTTAACCACAGACCGCAAGCGGCACTAGCTGTACGTAACGGTCCCCAGGTAGATGCCGATAAGAAGACTGACGAGGTAACCCCATCTGAACTCCTACTGAGCCTGTATGTGACAGTCTCCGTACAGTCCGGTCTGTTCGTCTGATACATCGCATGGCGGGCCTAGGGGGTGGTGAACGTCAGTACCCTAATAGCGGTACAAGTCGTGTCGGAGTGTAGCCCAGAACATCCTGAGATAACACTGGAAACCTACCAGTATATCTCGCTTGCTCTGGCCAGGGACTACTTGTGTAATGGCTCTCCTGGACACAGCGCGATGTCAACCCCCAATACCGGGAGAGACGAATCCTGTCTAACCGTCACTGCCTCCAAGTGCTTCGGGACTTCACCCAAAAACTACCTATTTGCACGACTCCTTTGAGCCGTGGTAGGGTGGTAATCAAAGTGCAGTGGGAACACACTCGAGGCGAAGTGACAGTGTCAAGTCAGCGGACTAAGCTGTACTCATGTCACCTGGGAACTGATAACTGACGATAGGTATAATACCAACCAACAGTTCCCGACGAGTCATGTCCAGTGTACTCGTAACCTAACGAGCACCCGCATACTATCTCAAGTACGATGTACTGACGGCTGTGGGACAGACCGTCTCCCACACTGGGATGAGAAGCGCAAACGCTAGTCTACTCCGGAGTATCGATGCCCTGTCTCGATAGTCCAACGACCAGGGACCTGTATAAGGATGTGCTTATGGATTACCCAGCCCCCACGAGTGTGAGCGCCATCACAACGCTGGTAATCAAGCAAAGATCCTAAGGGCTCTACTAATATGTATATCAGCGACATGCTAAAAGAAACACATGCACATATTAAAGCAGAGACAAACCAAGTAGCATACTACCATTTCGAGCAAGATTGTATATACAACTGTGAATATCCCAAGCTTCCATCAAGTAATATACAAACTAATATGATACAGTAATGGCCTCTAGGGCATATGCACTAACACAGCGTGGAGTGGTCACCATCTCGACGTTCGTCTCGATACAGCAGACGCAACATCACCAAAAGGAGCCACGGCAAAATCCCTAGTTCCAAACCTCGTCGGTTCACTAGCAACCTAGAGACAACCGTGACATTCGTCTCAATACAGCAGACGCAATGCCAGCAAGCGAAGCAAAGGCCAAATTCCTAGCTTCAGGGTCTTAACGGCAAGTCATTAAAGCCTGAAAGACTATCGGAGATCATCCCACACCAGCGTGGAGTGGTTATGACTCATCGGGGCTCTCCAAAATGAGTCTAACCTCAAGTAAAAGTGGCAAAATTCCTAACGCTTGCTCTTCCGACGGTCAAATTGCCTAGGAGGATTGCTTGAAGACGTCTTGTCCAGCCCCTGAATGGATCAGAGACACGACAATCGCAAGGCTACTCGAACAGCAAGATTGCCTATCGAGGAATATATCAGCCAACGCGACGGTACGACGGACAAAACCCTAAGTACCACAGACCCTAACGGACCTCTGTCGTAAAGAGCAGAGGTTAACTGTGACGTTAGGATACTCTTCCGAGAACTGCTCGATTCGTCTCGACTCGTGAGGAAATTAGTGTCTTTGCGAGAAATTCTCGATTCGTCTCGACTTGTGAGATAAAGCCTTAGGCAGCGGAGATTAAAAAACCTATTTCCTAAGTACTGGGAGCCTGCAAGTCGGTCCAAAAATGGACTCTTGCATACTATTCACGGGTCACACTCTCCAGAGTCGAATCTCGACAAGGAGGGAAACAACCGCTTACGGGTCCTCTCGACTCGTAAGAGGGAAAATTCTCTTATAAGATCCTTACGACTTATAAGAGAAAACACACTTAGGAATTCTCATGATTCCTAAGGAGAAAATACACCTACGAGATCCTCTCGATTCGTAGGGAGAAAATTCTTTATGAGACCCTCACAGCTCATAAAGTTGAAAAGTCTTAGGCAGCAGATCTGAACCTGCCTCCTAAGCCATCACTATCTCTTGAAAAAGTCAAGACAAGATACTCGCTCTATCATCTGTCGACCATATTTACTAAGGTAACATGCTGATAATAAAAGAAGGGAGAAGGCAGAGAAATGACACAAGACATTTTGAAGAATGTATATCTTTTATTCATAAATTTGATTGAGTACAAGATATATTGTGGTAAAGAATAAAAGAAACAAATACATTTTATTTATAAATTACAAATGATACAAAATGTTCACGGAAAAGGAAGCGTCTTCAACAAATCTGCAAGCTGCTCTCGCACTTCCTTCACCGCCCTCTCCTGATCGGCTGCCGCAGCCAACTCCGCCTCTACCTGGGCCCGCTGCTGCATGTAGGATGAAAGCTCCTCCTCAACTGCCTGCTGAGCTGCTTCGCGACCTTGGGCATCACGCTCAATGGTATCGAGCTTCTGCTTCAGTGATAGCCCATTAGAAATACTTTGCAGAAGGCCCTCGAAGATAGCCTTCACCCGGGCAGCGTTCGCGTCGACCTCAGCACGCAGTCGAGCAGACTCGCTTGAGGTCTCTTTGCATTACCTCCACCTTAGAGCCGCTTCCTGTTCTAGATGGCGGAAGTAAGAAGCGCTCTGCTCGATCCATGCCGCCAGCTGAGTATTCGTGGCCAAGACCTCGGGGGCAGGACGTATAAGCTCCAGTTGATGCAGGCGGGCCTCGATCTCCCTGTAGTGGTTAACCCAAGACTCGACGACGCCTTCATTATGAAAATTCGCAAGTGTCGCCAGCATCGGATTAACCTCCGCAACGAAATCTGCGGCAGATGGGGGAGCTTCTGCGTCAAGCTCTTCGATGCATCCGCTCAGCATACTCAAACTCATCGCAGCACCCTTTGAGGGTGGATGCTTGGAGAATGGGCCTGCCGGCATTGCGATGCGGGACTCAAAAGGGACCGGAACTGGAACGATAGCTGCAAAACAAATCACAATCAGATGACAGACCTAAAAAAATACAGTACAGTCTACTATACCGGCTGCAGCAGGCGGTAAAGCTGGGAGGACCAGTGGCGCGACTGATCCTACATCTCCTCCTTCGATTAGTAGCACTGCAATCAGGACAAGGAGAAATCAGAAACAATTCCATTATTGAAAAATGAAAGAGCATTAATTGAAAACTATACTCACCAGCGCCACTGGAGGAAGCAAGCTCCGATGGGAAGGAAAAGTGAGGGTGCAGCACCTGGTAAAGGTGATCAAAAAGCACTCCTGCAAAGACGCAATAGTACGACATTAGTACATAAGTTATGCGGCCGAAAGATAAGACTAATGGGTTACAAATCCATACCTTCCAACATTTGCGACGGCGCGAGGGAAGGTAGAGAAGTAGCCACCGTCAAGACAGTAACTGACGGCGCTCCCTCAAGCAATGGAGAATCAGCACTGGCCGCACCTGCGTTAAAAATAAGAGAAACCTATCAGGAAAGATTGCAAGATAAAAAGAAGGACGGTAACCCAAAAATTTACCTAATGAGTCACCAGCCGAAACGGCGGCGTCTCCCTCCTCCATTGACATGGGTCCACCTCCCGATGCCTCATCGCCAGACTCTATAGGAGCCGTCGCCGTGCTCGCAAGGCCGAGAGACGGCGAAGGACCGTAGGCTGGGAGAGCAATGATCGGAGTGGTGCCCGACTCTTGGGAAAGAGCGGCCGGCTCGTCCTTGGCAATCATGCCCATCTCACCCGCTACCCCCTTGGGTTCAGCGGTCGCGGCTGTCTCGTCCACCGCCGCCATGGGTTCGTCGGTCGCAGCCGCTCCATCCGCTGTAGCCCCAGACTCGGCTGTAGCGGCCGTCTCATTAGCCGCTACCTCGGGCTTGGCATCGGCGACCTTCTCGGTCATAGTAGGCGTGACCGTTTCGTCAGCCACTAGCTCCGGCCCGGCGACTACGGCCGCACCGCCTACCTTCGCCTCGGTCTCGGCCGCTACCTTCTCCACCGTCCCCTCGGTCTCTGTCACGCCCCACTTCCCAGTGTACGGCGAAGGGGACGCGACGAGGTCCGCTACGTATATACTCAGAAGTACATACGCTAAGCGTATCTAAGCAATATAAAATAAATACACAAGAAATAAGAATAAAAAGAACAACAATTTTTATTTATTAAAATTCTTTGTACAATAAATGAAAGGAAATACAACTGAAATAATAAGATGCCTAAACAATGGCATAACAGGAAATGAAAAGTACAGAAAGGAAAAGTGTATAATGAAACTACAGTGCAGGGTCTTCAGTAAATTGCCCCAAGTCTTCTTGCGATGGCTCAACCTCTGCCGGGTCCAAATCACCTGACGACATTCAAAGAAGAGAGAAACAGAATTGTTTCCTGATTTAAAATCAGGAAAACCTACGGAAGAGGCATCACGTGCCGGCATGTGACCAGCGGTCACGTGTTGACACATGATGACTAAGCAGCGGCAAAGAACAAAGCGCAGAAGGAAGGGAAGCCCATTCCAAGAAGGGTCACGTGCCTACACGTGACTAGGGGTCGCATGCGTATACGTGACCAACGGTCACGTGGCCATACGTGACCTGCATCAAGAGCCTTATTTTTATGACAGAATTAAATTCTGAGAAAAGATCTCTCAAGTCTTTCCAAAATGGAAAAAGAATTATTTGGAACCGTTGGATTAAAATCTGAAGGTGATTAAATATCACCAATTTATGGAGAAATCTTGGACTTGGAAAGGTTTCCCCCCTAAATCTAACCGAAATAACAAGGAGATACATTTGGATTTAAAATCCAATGGTGAATAAAATTCACCTAATAATCTAAGGCCCGGATTAATGATAAACATAAATCAAATCTCTCAATAAACAAATCAAATCTTTCAATGAAAGATTCACTAAAAACTAATTGATCCACTTCCTTCTTCTATAAATAGGAGCCAAAGGAGAGAGTTTAAAAAAAGGGGGGAGGAGAATAGAGGAATATACAGAGACATATACAGAGAGATAGAGCCTTGAGATTTTGGAAGAAATTAATCCTTTGCAAAAGAAAATCCTAGGTAAGAAAGGAGAGGCTTAAAAAGAGAATTTAATTCTCAAAAGAGTTTAACTCTTAGAAAAAGAAAAGAACTTAGTTCTTTCTCTGGCGGAGGATCTGTAAAGTGCACATCTCCCCATGAATTGAGAATTTAATTCTCATTGGGTTGAGATCCTGCCATGCAGATCTAAAACACAGAGGAGGAACTGAGTTTTGAGAATTTAATTCTCACTAAATGATATGAATTCAATTCCTTTGAGATAAAATTAGGGTTTAACCCTATGTTATGGGAATTTAATTCCTTCAAAATGAACAGAACTAGGGTTTAACCCTAATTGAGAACATAATTCTCTCAAACTCACAGGAATTTAATTCCCTTAAGAAAAGAAATTAGGGTTTAACCCTATTAAGAATATAATTCTTTAGAAGAAAACAGGAATTTAATTCCTCTAAAGTTTGTTGTTGTTAGGGTTTAACCCTATGAAGAATTTAATTCTTAAAAGATGAACAGATCTTTAAAACATGCAAAGAACCAGAGTCACGTGCTACCACGTGACCCATGCAAAGATCCACAGAAAAGAACTTTGAAGCAACACCTCACGTGTTACCACGTGACTCCTGCAAAGATCCATAAAAAAGAACTTTGAGGCAATGCCTCACGTGCCCCATGTGATCTCTAAAGCACACAGAGAAAAAGGCAAAATGAAACAGAAAAGAGCTCTAGGGCGCCCTCACGTGTCGACACGTGACCCTTAATGAACATTCTAACAGATCAAAGCGTAAGCCCCCATCACGTGCCCACACGTGATGGCTTTCAGAATCAAAAGTGTTAAACACTTATCTGTAGAACAAAACAAAGGGAAGCGGGGCGCTCTCACATGCTACCACGTGACCCCTTGGCTGAAGCTCTAACAGATAAACACCTAAATTCCCATCACGTGATAGCACGTGATACTTCAAAGTATTCAAGACTTTTGACTGAATAAAATAAGGGGAACCAGGGCGCTCTCACGTGCCCACACGTGACCCCTCTCTCATTAGTGTTTAACACTAATCTGGAGATTTTGTCCCTAGTGTTTAACACTGATTTTCTTAGTGTTTAACACTAATTGGAAAACTCTATTTACAGTGTTTAATACTGATTTGCTTAGTGTTTAACACTAATTTGAAAGCTCTGTTCCCAGTGTTCAACACTGATTATCTTTTAGTGTTTAACACTAACTTGTTAATCTCATTCCCAGTGTTCATCACTGTTGGTCTCTAGTGTTTAACACTAGCTTTAGCCCAATTGGCTAAGTTTCCAGAGGCAAAGCCTCTCCTTCAATGAACCAACAGAGGGCCAATATCCCAAACATGATTGGACTTAGCCCAAGCTGGCCATAAGTCCTCAATTCAAACTTAACTGGGCCAATGGACTCATAATATAATAATTGATCTTAGTTTCCAAATTGGACTGCAGATCACTTAATTTACCTCGGTTTAAGGATACATCTCTTCGCTCCTTTGATACTCGGCGTTGTAATTCCTCAACGTCTTCAAAGAGGTAACGGGTCCCGACGACCATACATCGATACGGACTGTGGAGTCCTTAAATCCATGGACTACGACGTCCTTAACCTTGACCGTGATGTCTTAAAACTAACAACGGACTGTGGAGTCCTTAAATCCACGGACTACGACGTCCTTAACCTTGACCGTGATGTTTTAAAACTAATATCGGACCGTGGAGTTCTTAAATCCACGGACTACGACGTCCTTAACCTTGACCGTGATGTCTTAAAACTAACATCGGACTGTGGAGTCCTTAAATCCACGGACTACGGTGTCCTTAACCTTGACCGCAACGTCTTAAAACTAACACTGGACCGCAATGTCCTTAAACTGCCTATTGACCGCAATGTCACTAAACTAAACAACATGGCTCCCCTAATCGCTCTCTTGTCGGATCTAAATGATCTCGTTAAGTTGATCTTAGTCTAAAAACTAGACTAACGTATCCTTAACAACCGTTTAAGTCGATTTTAGTCTCAAACGAGGCTAACGTATCCTTAAACACAACCCCCAAACCCAAATCTAAGATAATACGGATTTGGACTAGTCCACGCCCTACGGGCGACGGTCTCCGTATACAATCCACGGGCAACCAAACACAAAATAAACACACACGACACGAAGTGAAATTTCTGGAGAAGGAGAAAGTTGTTATCGCGATGCGGTAGCGTAATTAACTGTAGGGGCTTGCGCCTGCAGGGAAGAGCGTCCCCACAATCAAAAACCCCTCAAACGAGGGGGAATCTGACGAAGTCTGCTACATCGGCCGCATCCGTTTAAACCTCCGATACACAGTGCCATAAATCAACTTGGTATCTTCGGAGAGGTGGACGGATAACACCTATTAGCATCTGTCCCAAATTTCAGGCAAGACGTCAGTCGCGCCGTCCTTCGGAGGGGAACAGATTTTGGCACGCCCTGTGGGACCTTTTCCTCTTTCCACTCCACACTTCGTGCGTCGTGATTCGCGAACCAATCGCGGTTCGTTAATGGTTGCCCTTGGGTTGCGAGGTACTAAGATTTGGCGTTTTGCTTGGTGCAGAAAACAAAGGATCAATGGCGTTCAACTGCTCAAACTGCAAATGCAACCGACGCTACGCCTCACCTGGAGGTGTAGCATATGGACCGCAGGCTGCTTCCCTATTCACTATGCCTGTGGAGCAAGTGACCCAAGCTACTATCGATCAATTCTTTGGGACCATACTTCCGCCGGTGAATGTTGATATCCCAATGCCCATACCGGAAGCTTCGAAGAAGTCGATCTTCGATCGACTTGCTACTCCCACGGCCCCTCTCAACGGGTCGTCCAATTCTTCAGTCTTCACCAGACTGAGCCTGAGCTCCAAAGGGCCCGCCAAAAAGCCCATGATACCTGAGAAGGCCATCCCAAAGAAGACAGCTGCTCCCGAAGTCGTCAAGGCGGCTTCTACTGCCAAAGAGTCGGTCCTTGCAAGACTGGTTGTCCCAGCTTCCGCTCCGGTTCGAAGGTCTGTCTTTGACAGATTGGATACCGCCACCCAAAAGACGTCAGTCTTCAAGAGGTTGACACCGGCAACAGCCCTTCCCCGGAACAGGGGGCAAGACGCAGTCGTCGCTGAACCAATCCCAACAACCCGTCACGCCCGACGTCGCCACTGGCGCCGGATAAGAAAGGCTGGGGGCAACTCCCCCACTGGGCTAACTCCACCAGCTCCAACGGTGGAAGTTAATGCTGCTATCCCAACTGGGAACAGCTTTGAGCTGCTGAACAGGGTACGCAGAAACTCGCCAACTGCGGTGCTCAAAAGATCTCCTCCACCGGTAGAGACTGCCGTGGAAGCAGAAAAGCCGGAGCAGTCTCTTCAATCATTGTCCTCCAGGATCTATAAGACATGGCGACAAGTTCGAGAATCTGTGATTGATCTTAATTACTCTCGCCAACACAAGAAGTCGAAAGGTCGGCCAGAAGAAAATTCCCCGATCAAGCAACGAAAGGTGACGACCAATTGGGTGTTCAAAGCAAAGGCCCCCTCAACTTCAACGGCCTACAAGAGAGGAAGACCAGAGGATGTCCCCGCTCCCACAGCAAATATCAAGGACAATAAGCTAAAACGCCCTAAGTCTGGAGGCATGATGGTGTATACCGTCTATATAGCGTCTGGTAAAGAGGACAGCCGCATATCAACAGGTCATAGACCGCTCACGCGATCGGTGACCAAAGAGCAGGAGCAGCAGCAGAAGCTCCAGGAAATGATGAACGCGATGGCCGCGCTCACTGGGCTGAAAGAAAACCCCGAAGCGTCATCTGATCAACGCCAGGAACAGGAAACTGACGCTGAGTTCCTTCGTAGGATATTGGAGAAGAAGGATAAAGAGGCTGCCGAACAAGCAGCCAATATACAACGAATGGCCCTTCTGTTTCAGGACATGGTGGGTATGATGATCCAGCAAGAGCCTCCTGCTGAAGATCCTCCAATCGTTCTTGAAGACGACAGGGGAGAAACGTCAAATCCTCCGCCCGCTCTGTCCACAGCCAAGGAGGAGACAATCTCCAAGGCTGACCAGGACGAATACATAGCCCAAAAGATACGCGTTCACCAGGCGACTGAGGCAGCTGCTCAAGTTGTCAAGACAGGAAGACCATATCCGAGCTGGTATGACCAGATCAAATACCCGCCGGGATACACAATACCAAAATTCCATGTCTATAAGGGGACAGGCAATCCCCATCAGCATGTGGCCCAGTTCAGGGTGCTTTGTGGCAACACTGGTGGCGACGATAAGCTCTTGCTTCGCCAATTCGTCGGCAGCTTATCAGAAACAGCGTTCGAGTGGTATTCTGAGCTCCCGAATGATTCCATCAAGACGTTCGCTGAAATGGAGTTGCTATTCACTCAGCGATTTGCAAGCGCCAGCGAACGTACCCCGATAACGGCATTGATTAATGCCAGGGTGAAACCAAGTAAGACGTGGGTCCAGTACGCTATACGCTGGCGAAACTTGTGGTCAAAATGCGAACAACGCATTGAGGAAGCGCCTGCTGTGGGCATGTTCATGGGTACACTAGATCCTCATGCAACTATCTCACAGTTCATGATGTTCTTTAAACCAACCACGTTCCAGGCTCTGATCGACAAGTTGGCCCAGATGGACCAGATGGGTCACAGACCGCCTCCCCCGAAGCCGGAACCTCGGAATGACAAGGGTAAAGGGAAGGCAACCTTCGTTGCGAACGCTCAGCAGCAACCCAGTGCCCTAAAGCTGGCGGATCAACTGGAAGAAAGACGGCGGTATTACAATGAGAAAATGAAGCGCCCCTACTCATTCCCGCGGGATAAGACGAAGAGGCTATTCGAGCTGGCGATACGCAACAGGCTTATCAACTTGCCAAACCCAAGGCGACCGCCGCAACCCCGTGAGATGAATAACCCCAACTACTGCCCTTACCATCAAACAGTAAGCCATCCGATTGAGGATTGCTTCGTCTTCAAGGGATGGATTGAAGATCAATACCTACAGGGAAAGTTTGCACTATCCGAGAAATGGAAGGTGAACTCGCCGCAACCTCACGCTGCTAAGAATACGGACACACCAGGGGCAACTTGTTCTTTCATTGAAGAAGCTCCATGGGAAATCGTGCTATCAGCTAAAACCAAAAAGATGCTGAGTGATCTTCATGAATGCCCGGCGGTCGAATGGAAGAACCCGCTGGAACCCCAGGTCATTGAAGGGATGCTGAAGCCGCGCCCAACTCCGAGGATCGGTGGTGATAGCCCGAGCACTCGCAACCATCCGTCGAAATCTTCAAAGAAAAAGAAGAAGAAATCTAAGAAGCCCGTGAAGCCTGGTGACAAGCGTACGGACTTGCAGAAGCAGATTGACGCGCTGGAGGAATATAACCAGAAAGCACGGACCCCCATCACACTCCAAGAGTTCCTCAACCACATCTTTCAAGAGGAAGATGAGGGGGAGGGTTCGTCGGATGAATCCGAGGGATACGTGGCAAGTTGTAATGTGATCTCCCACTCGTTTACCGATGATGAAAAAACTCCTGGCACTAAGAAACTGGGGACGGAGCCTGAACCGGAGCTTGTGTGGCCAACAGACGAAATGATCGACGTCTTTCTAGACGAGATTCGTTTGAAAAGTAAAGCCGACCAGGAGCGTGAGATGGCCGCATCGGAAGGAGACAAACGCAGGCGATTAAACGAAAGAGTTGAGGTACTCACGCCAGATCGAAAGGCACCCGACACGGATAAAAACGTACTCAAGATGAGGAAAAGGTTTGCCAAAACCATGTCAATGGGAATGAAACTACCACCCTCGGAAGGAAACACGCTCGATGGGGCGGAGAGGCACTCTAATTACTACTCATATCATCGGAAGATTTCACACCCCACTGAGGAGTGCAACGCTTTTAAGATATGGTGGCGGGGATATGTTGCTCATCGGCAACATTTTAAGCGAATGAAATGCAAAACTCGTCGGGAGCAGAGAAGTACGACCGAAGGACGCAAAAGAACTACCAGTAACTGTTACACAGTCAACGCCGGGGGATCGCAAGTGCTCACATTCGGGAGCGATTCTGACGAGGAAATGGCTCTTAGCCCCCTCTTTAAAGAGTCCACCTCGGGAAAAGAAGAAGAACCAGAAGCCTGCGAAAACATTCAGCTGCGCAATCGCACGCTTCCGGAAAAGAATCTCGAACCCACAACTAGAAAAGATAAGGGAAAGGAAAAAGTCACTGAGGATATCGCCTTAGATGACCAAGTCATGAAAGAGTTGACTGCCAAGGGCCCTCCCAGGAAGGGTAAGGTGGACTACAACATCCTGGCACACCTGAGGAAGCTACCCTCTTAGCTCAGCATTCTCGACGCCCTCTTGTTATCAAAGGAAGTGAGAGATTCATTAATCAAGGCGCTACAAGAGCCCGAGCAATTCCAGGCCTTCCTCGCCGAAGAAAGGATGAAGGATGAACTAGAAGAAGTGCACACGGCCGATATCACTTTCGGTGACGAAGACCTGCTCCTTAGGACTTGCGACCACAACCGTCCCCTATACGTCTCTGGATATTGCCACGATATCAGGATAGGCAAAATCCTGGTTGATAATGGGTCCTCCGTCAATCTCCTTAATGTTCGGGTATTGAAGGAAATCTGCATGAGCGTGCAGCACCTCGCTCGTGACAAAATTACCATCTCCGGTTTCGACTCCCAGTCGTCACGGACCCTTGGATCTGTATTACTAACATTGCGCTTCGGACTGCTCATCACGGACATTAAGTTTCACGTCATTGACGCCAGGACCTGCTACAACGCCTTACTCGGACGACCATGGTTACACGAGTACAACATCATCCCTTCTACGCAACATCAGTGTATGAAGTATTTCAAGGATGGTCTCGAGTATACCGTAACAGGTGAGCTAAACCCATTCTCTGTAAACGAAGTCCGCAAATACGAAGATGCAAAGTACTTTTTTCCAGATTTCGAGGACACAGAGGTGTCACAGACCGGAGAACAAAGCCGCTACCACCATTCCTGTTTTCGAGAGTGATACCGAAGAAGAAGAAGAGATAGTTTACTCTGGGCCGTCTCGACGCAATGATCCGGGACCGTCCGCCCCCATATTGATTTTCGGAAGTGACTCGGAAGATGAGGTTAATGCTGTGTTCTCCAGTCGGCCGCCAATACAAGAATTCCCTGGTGATGATCAGAGTTTGCAAATCACCATGATTCCTCGGGAGCACTACAAAGATCTTGACGCGCTTGAAGCTCACAACGTGTAAGACCTGCAGACGTTTTATGTCCCTCCCAAGCGAAAAGGCGAAAAAGGCGATCCTATTCTATCGATCCTCAGAAACAAGAGTGGAGAAAGAGATCTGGCATGGCGCGGATTCTACACTTGACAAGCTTCAACCCATCCGTTTGCCCAGATATTACACGAACGGACTGAAAAGGCTATTGAAGCTCCAAGGGGTACCCTTAAAAAAGACTACTGGACAAGCTCGATTCTATAATAGGATTTGGGATGTCCCTGGGACTCAGCGCAAATTGCCCAATGGGAGAATGGAAATACTTGGGCTTGGATACGTGAGAGCCGGAAAACGGGAACGGGTCTACGGTAGCTACGCCATATATAACTTCGATGAAGAAGAGGACGCCCTGTCAGGAAATGCCAACCCCTCATCGAAACTAGATCCCGCGATTGAAGTCCCGAGTCCATCATTTGAAGAGCGAATAGACAGGCTTATCAGGAAAGCGGGTCAAAAAGCTCAGAACGATCATAATCACGAAATGTCCATTTACAAGAAAGCCAGGGCGCAACGCCTTTTTCAACAGGCTGCGAAAGATGAAAACGCTCCCTCCTATCAATCTGTTGTGCGAGAGGCCCGACGCAAAGGTAGAGACAAGTCAAAGAGCAGAAAAGGCGTTCAACAGCGACAAAGCGGGACCAAGAAGTCATGTGATCGAGTATTGCGCGGTCCGGATTTGTCCCTCATGAAGAAGGTGAGTCGGGCGTATTCTTTCCCTCAAGACAAGACGAAGAAGATACTCGATCTCGCTATAAAACATCAAATGATCACACTTCCGGAGTCTAAGCACCATGAGTGAGCTAACCAGGTCTCTCATCCGGGCTATTGCTCTTATCACCGAGCCATAGGACACGCTATCGAAGACTGCTTTACCTTCAAGAACTGGGTCGAAGACCAGTACCAGCAAGGCAGGTTTGCTCTATCCAGCAGCTGGAGGGTAACGCCGCCACAAAAGCACGAACCCAAAGCCACAAGAGCAGAACCAGATCTACGTCGATCTTGGAAGCGGGCTCGTACCTGTTATATGATAACGGTATCAAAAGAAGAGCCCGAGAACATGAATGACCTTCCCTGGTGCTTTGAAAACGGCAATGACGACGAGGTAATCTCAGAATTTCCGCCAGCACCAAAAGAGCTGGAAGATGGCATACATACTACTGCAGATAACCTCAAGAAGATTGAGTTAGGAACGGCAAATGACCCGCGACCGACATTCGTCAGCGAGCTGCTATATGAAGAAAAGGTGGCTGCGTTAAAAGACGTGCTTATGCAGCATAGAGATTGCTTCGCATGGAACTATTCTGAAATGCCAGGACTAGATCCAGAAATAGCTGTCCATAAATTGGCGATATCCCCGGACGTTAAGCCAGTCAAACAGGCGCCGAGAAGAATGCGGCTCGAGCTTGAGATGAGCATCAACGCCGAAGTCAAGAAGCTGATCGATTCTGGGTTTATCCAAGAAGTTCAATATCCTGACTGGATCGCCAACATCGTCCCGGTAATGAAGAAAAATGGGGCAGTGCGCATATGCGTGGACTTCCGGGATCTCAATAAAGCTTGCCCGAAGGACGATTTCCCAGCACCGGTAACCGAGCTGATGATAGATAACACGTCCACTCATGAAGTTTTCTCTTTCATGGACGGCTCATCAGGGTATAATCAGATAAAGATGCATCCCGAAGACCAGAAGCATACCGCTTTTCGGACCCCTCTGGGAATATTCTGCTGCAAGGTGATGCCCTTCGGTCTAAAGAACGCCGGTGCCACCTATCAAAGGGCCATGACGAAGATCTTCGATGACCTCATACATGAAATCGTCGAATGCTATATCGACGACCTCGTCGTGAAAAGCAAATCATACGAGGAACATCTCGAGCATCTGAAGACCGTATTTCAACGCCTTCGGCAATACAACTTGAAGATGAACCCTCTCAAATGCGCGTTCGGGGTGTCCTCAGGCAAATTCCTAGGATTCATTGTCCGGCACTGAGGCATTGAGATAGATCCGTCGAAGATCAAGGCGAACATGGAAATTCCACCGCCAAGGACTCTCAAACAATTGCGGTCTCTCCAGGGGAAGCTCGCGTACATCCGGCGATTTATAGCCAACCTTTCAGGCAAATGCCACCCTTACAGTCACCTGATGAAGAAGGGAATCCCATTCGTTTGGGATCACAAATGCCAAGGCGCGCTGGACGAGATCAAGCAATACCTGCAGAACCCGCCGGTGTTAGCTGCTCCAGTAAAGGGAAAGCCTCTTATTCTTTATACAACCGCCCTTGAAGGTTCCTTAGGCGCATTGTGGGCACAGGAAAATGACCAAGGGAAGGAGAGAGCGCTCTATTATCTGAGTCGAGTCCTACTGGGGGCAGAAAGCAACTACTCCCCTATTGAAAAACATTGCCTGGCGTTAATCTTTGCGATAACCAAGCTCAGGCACTATGCGTTGGTGCACGAAGTCCGTCTTATATCGAAAGTGGACCCCCTTAAATATTTGATGTCGAAGGCCATATTAACGGGGCGACTCGCTAAATGGGCCCTGCTCTTGATGGAGTTCTCGATAACTTATCAACCTTTCAAGGCAGTGAAAGGCCAGGCCATCGCCGACTTCCTCGCTGAGCATCCGGTACCGGCCGACTCTCCTTTGAATTGCGAACTGCCAGACGAACACGCGTTTGATGCGATCGATGGCGGTAATATCCGATGGGAGCTTTATTTCGATGGAGCATCTTCCGTGAAGAAGCGCAAACAAAGCACCCCTATAATCAAATCAGGGGTGGGTCTTATTTTCGTAACTCCACAAGGAGGGATAATGCGCTTCGCTTTCTCCTTAACAGAGCCGAGGACGAACGATGAAGCCGAGTACGAAGCTTTGATAGCAGGCCTCGAGATCGCCATCGACATGGGAATTGAAAACCTCCTCATATACAGAGACTCCCAACTGGTCGTTGGTCAAGTAAACGGCGACTACCAAACATGCAAGCCAGAGCTGGTGAAGTATGGAGAGAGAGTACGACAGCTGCTGACTCAAATCCCTTCCTACACCTTAGAAAACATACCGCGTGCCGAAAATAGCAAAGCGGATGCATTGGCTAAGCTCGCTAAAGAGCTGGCTGATGAAAACCTTGATGATGTTAGGATCGTGGTACAAAGCCGTCGAGTACTTTCCCCTACAGGGATATCCCTGGAGTCACCCGAAGGAAGGGGAGCAAATGAGCACACGGCCCTGCAAATGAATGACCAAGAAAAGGCCGAGGATTGGAGGGAAGTCTTTATAGACTACTTCAAATGCCGTCGAACGCCCGAAGATGCGTCCTCAAGACATCAGCTTATGAAATGAGCTCTGTCTTTCGCCTTCGTCAACGATACTCTGTACAAGAGGTCGTTCGATTCTTTGTGGTTGAGATGCACGGGACCTGTCGAAGCGAAAAGAGTCGTTCAGGAAGTTCATGACGGACTCTGCGGTTCTCACCAAGCGGGCCCGAACATGAAGTTGAAGATCAAACGGATGGGTTACTATTGGCCCACGATGATCCAGGACTGCCTCGAGTATGCGAAGCAATGCCACTCATGCCAAATTCATGGGGACTTTATCCACCAGCATCCAAATCCGCTCCATCCAACGGTGGCTAGCTGGCCATTCGAAATGTTGGGGACTGATATAGTCGGCCCCATCGAACCAGCATCATCCAGAGGACATCGTTTCATCCTAGCGACCACCGACTACTTCTCCAAATGGGCAGAAGCAGTACCGTTGAGGGAATTGAAAATGGAGAATATCCTCCACTTCTTCAAGACGCACGTCATTTATCGGTTTGGAACTCCGCGACGGATCATCTCCGATAACGGGCCAGCTTACAGAAGCCACAAAATCAGTCGCTTCGCGCAACAACACAACATAGACTGGAGATATTCCTTGGTTTATAATCCGCGAGCTAATGGTCTGGCCGAAGCTTTCAACAAGACCTTGACGAAGATCATGAAGAAAACGGTGTCCCGAAATAAGAAGGACTGGCATGAGAGGCTACAAGAAGCTCTCTGGGCGTATCGAACTACGTTCAAGACAGCCACAAACAAAACGCCATATGCGTTGGTATTCGGTACAGAAGCGGTACTCCCCCTCGAGATAGAGTTTCCCTCTCTACGAGTGGCGGTCCACTACGAGCTGACGAACGAAGAAAATGCTCACCTTCGGCTTGAAGAGCTTGATGCCCTTGATGAAACCCGGCTCATAGCGCAACAAAATCTGGAGGCTTACAAAGCAAAGATGACGCGCTCATATGAAAGATTGACCAGGACGAGGACATTCCGTCAAGGCGAACTCATGCTAGTAGTCAAAAGGCCTATGATCCCCAATCACGCCAAGCGGGGAAAATTCGAGCCGAACTATGAAGGCCCGTACATCATAGACAAGGTCTACCAGGGTGGAGCCTATCTACTCATGGATATGCATGGTGAAAGGCCTTTCAGGCCAATAAATGGCCGCTTCCTAAAGAAATACCACGCTTAGCGAGTTATCGCCTAGGTCAATGATAGATGACGACGACTATGTCCTCTCACTATCTTCCTAAGCTCAAACTTTATAAGCAGTGACCAGCCTTCCCCCGACGGACCGAAACGTCCTTAAACTAATGGCGGACCGAAACGTCCTTAAACTAATGACGGACCGAAACGTCCTTAAACTACTACGCAGCATCTTCAGGCTGACGAGATGAATAAAAAAAAAGAAAAGAAAAAAAAATAAAGTATATATATATATATATAAGAACGGTATGTCCATAAGCAAAAAAGGGCACGGATGAAAACCCGAAAGGGCTCCGTGAGTAAAAACAGCAGGGCTACCGATGAGTGTTCGTGAAAACCCGAAAGGGCGCGACCTCGTAAAAAAAAATATATATATATATATATATATATATATATATATATATATATATATATATATATATATAAAGAATAAAAAAGGTATGTCCATAAGCAAAAAGGGCACGGATGAAAACCCGAAAGGGCTCCGTGAGTAAAAACAGCAGGACTACCGGCGAGTGTTTGTGAAAACCCGAAAGGGCGCAACCTCGTTAAAAGACACTTACAGGGTCCCCTCGACCTTGTAAGGAGAAATCACCCGCGTGAGATCCTTACGACTCACAAGGGAGCAACACACTTAGGGGTCCTCACGATTCCTAGGGAGAAATTACACTTGCGAGATCCTCACGACTCGTAAGGAGAACTCTCTTATGGGACCCTCACGGCTCATAAGATTTGAAAGTCTTAAGTCACAGAGACCTAAACCTATGCTTAATCAACCCCCACAACCTTCAATTTATGCCCTACAGGCGGCTCAATACTGACCCTTGTATACAATCCACGGGCGAGAATAAACATTTCCCCAGCAAAGTCCCACCCGTGACTAGGGATATGTCCATATGGGGAACAACCCTTGTAAGTCTTCTCGACTTATGAGGAGAAAACCCTCTTGTAGGATCCTTACAACTTATTGAGGAACATACGCTTAGGAATCCTCACGATTCCTAAGGAGAAAATACACCTACAAGATCCTCACGACTTGTACGGAAAAATACCTTTGTGAGACCCTTACGGCTCATGAAGTCAAAAGCCTTAGTCGACGGGACCCTTAACCCTGTTTACTAAGCCACCTTTGTTCAACATCGACAGAGGCAGATGATGATTCGCTCCTGGCAACATCCCAGTTGTAGCGGTGCTGATGCCGAAATCGGAGCTTGCAGCGAAAAGGCTAGCGAGCCACACATGCATACGAGATAGCCGAAATGATGGGGCAACTTGCAATAAAAAGTAGCAAGTAAAAATGTATGCATGAAAAATAGCCGAAATGATGGGGCAACTTGCAATAAAAAGCAGCAAGTAAAAATGTATGCATGAAAAATAGCCGAAGTGATTGGGCAACTCGCAATAAAAAACAGCGAGTAAAAAATGAAATAAATAGCCGAAATGATGGGGCACCGCGAAAAATAGCCGAAATGATGGGGCAATCGCGACCCTCGCGACCCTCGCGATATAAAAGCTGAAATGATAGAGCATCGCGGAAAAAGAAATAAAATAAAAATGAAATTTATGCCCTACATGTGATATTACATCAATCCCTGTATACAATTCAGGGGCGCAAACAAAGAAGGAATCACACTCCTCCTCTCCCAGGTTTCATCAGAAGAAGAAGCCAAATCTCGATGAGTCACAGATAGCTTAGAGATCATCTCGACGTTCGTCTCATTGCAGCATATATAACCTCGAGCAAAGCGGAACAGTGGCAACTCCCAGTTCCATGACTCGGCGGCGTACAGCTGGCCGAGAGTCAAATTCCGACTTCGTGAAATACAGACAAAGTCAAAATTCCTGGTAACGTGGAACGCGGATAACGTCACTCTTTGACCCCGTGGAAAACGTCCAGAGCGGATCCTGGTCCTCGCAGAGCATGGCAGTGAACCCGTGTGAAGCATCCAGAGCGGAGCCTAGTCCTCGCCGAGCACGGCAGTGAACCCATGTGAAGCATCTAGTGCAAAATTCCTGGTTACGTGGAACGCGAATAACGTCACTCTTTGACCCCATGGAAAACGTCCAGAGCGGAGCCTAGTCCTCGCCGAGCACGGCAGTGAACCCGTGTGAAGCATCTAGTGCAAAATTCCTGGTCACGTGGAACGCGGATAACATCACTCTTTGACCCCGTGGAAAACGTCCAGAGCGGATCCTGGTCCTCGCAGAGCACGGCAGTGAACCCGTGTGAAGCATTCAGAGCAGAGCCTAGTCCTCGCCGAGCACGGCAGTGAACCCGTGTGAAGCATCTAGTGCAAAATTCCTGGTTACGTGGAACGCGGATAACGTCACTCTTTGACCCCATGGAAAACGTCAAGAGCGGAGCCTAGTCCTCGCCGAGCACGGCAGTGAACCCGTGTGAAGCATCTAGTGCAAAATTCTTGGTCACGTGGAACGCGGATAACGTCACTCTTTGACCCCGTGGAAAACGTCCAGAGCAGATCCTTGTCCTCGCAGAGCACGGCAGTGAACCCGTGTGAAGCATCCAGAGCGGAGCCTAGTCCTCGACGAGCACGGCAGTGAACCCGTGTGAAGCATCTAGTGAAAAATTCCTGGTTACGTGGAACGCGGATAACGTCACTCTTTGACCCCGTGGAAAACGTCCAGAGCGGAGCCTAGTCCTCGCCGAGCACGGCAGTGAACCCGTGTGAAGCATCTAGTGCAAAATTCCTGGTTACGTGGAACGCGGATAACGTCACTCTTTGACCCCGTGAAAAACGTCCAGAGTGGATCCTGGTCCTCGTAGAGCACGGCAGTGAACCCGTGTGAAGCATCCAGAGCGGAGCCTAGTCCTCGCCGAGCACGGCAGTGAACCCGTGTGAAGCATCTAGTGCAAAATTCCTGCTTACGTGGAACGCGGATAACGTCACTCTTTGACCCCGTGGAAAACATCCAGAGCGGAGCCTAGTCCTCGCAGAACACGGCAGTGAACCCGTGTGAAGCATCTAGTGCAAAATTCCTGGTTACGTGGAACGCGGATAATGTCACTCTTTGACCCCGTGGAAAACGTCCAGAGCGGAGCCTAGTCCTCGCCGAGCACGGCAGTGAACCCGTGTGAAGCATCTAGTGCAAAATTCCTGGTTACGTGGAACGCGGATAACGTCACTCTTTGACCACGCGGAAAACGCCCAGAGCGGAGCCTGGTCCTCGCCAATCGCGGTGGTGAACCCGTGTGAAGTATCCAGAGCAAACATCGGACTGTGGAGTCCTTAAAATCCACGGACTATGATGTCCTTAACCTCGACCGTAATGTCTTAAAACTAACGATCAACCACCATGATTCTATACTGATTCTACCTTGGTTTTAGGGTACATCTCTTCACTCCTTTGATACCTGGCGTTGTAATTCCTCAACGTCTTCAAAGAGGTGACGGGTCCCAGCAACCACCCATCGGACTGTGGAGTCCTTAAATCCACGGACGATGAGGTCCTTAACCTTGACCGTGATGTCTTAAAACTAACATTGGACTGTGGAGTCCTTAAATCCACGGACTATGAGGTCCTTAACCTTGACCGCGATGTCTTTAAACTACGGTACCCCGGAGAACATCCCAAAACAACCCCTGACCCCGTGAAATACGGATAAGGGCGACCGTACTCAGCACTTGTGGATCCTCACGACCTGCAAGGAAGAAAACTCTCTTGTGAGATCCTTACGACTCCCAAGGGAAAACCCGCTTAAGAATCCTCACGATTCTTAAAGAAAAACTCACACCTACGGGGTCCTCTCGACCTGTAGGGAGAAAAACTCTTTATGAGATCCCCACGGCTCATAAAGCTCAAAAGCCTTAGGAGGCAGATCTTAACCCTGAATCCTAAGCCATCGCTGCCCTGCAAAGAGATCAAGATAGACTGACCGCAGAACACATTCAATAAAAAGGGGACACACCATTGAGAAGAAAATATGTCTTTATTCATAAACTAAAATGAGTACAAAGTACAATTCAGGAGAGAACAAAAAGAAAATACTCTCGCACAAGGGTATGTACAAAAAAGAAAAAGAAGACGCAAGTTTTTCAAGCCGGCGGGCGATTTAGCAATTTTGTTAGCTCATCCTGCTTTTGCTGGGCTACGGCTTCATGATTTAAGATCGCCAGAAGACGGGCCTCCGCCTGAGCCTACTGGGCCTGATACGGAGCAAGCCGGCCTTCAAGCTCTTTCTCAGTGGCCTTGTGAGCCTCGACCCTTTCACGAGTGAACACGGCAGCTTTATCAAGAGCCGCCACCTCTTTGATAGACTTTTGAAGCACCCGCCAGAGCTCATACGCTTTGTTGGATTTGGTTGTAAGGCTGGTCTGAAGCTCGCTCAATGCCTTGGAAGCCTGCTCCCTCTTCGAGAATTTACGGCCGAGCCTCTTCTCGCACGACGTCATGTTTGCCGCGCACCGCGCTATCAGCCCCCACAAGTCCGCCTTTGCAGCCACAACCTCCGAGGAAAGACGAGTACACTCAAGCACTGTATAAACAAGCCTCCATTTGACGGCGATACTCGATCTAGAACACGCACAAATCACCTGATATGGGAGGCAACAAGGAAAATCTCCGATGCATATCCTACCGAGCATGCATTTACAACTATATGAATATTCAAAAGGAAATGATACCCAAAGCTCTGATGTGCATGCAATATAGTGATAGTGTTCGCAATTAAAGAAAGTTCTCATGGAAAGAACACAAAGTTCATTTATGCAAGCAAAAACATATATACGGATACCCAGCACACATGAAAGTTCAACATAAAGCATGCGAAAACTAATTTGAATATACTACACTAGCGGGAAAAGGTCGCCGAATAAAGGATCGGTAGCACAAGGGTTGACAAAACAAAAGACAAAATTCTCCATCTCTCTCTCTGCTCTCTCCAACACGTCAAAGCGCCGGTTCTCGCGAGGAGTTGCTCCCCACCGATTGGCGCCATGTTCGTCCGCAAAAGCAGACATAACAGCCCGACGGGCTCTTATTTCGCTCAAAAGGTGAACCAAGCGGTCTTTCAAAGCTTGAGTAATTAGGCATGCTTTGTGAAAGCCCTCGAGCTTTTCTTCGGCCGCGTCAAGCATCGCCAGGGTCATCACCGCCGGGTGAGGAGGGACGTCGGCAAGCACGGCAACAAGAATCATCCGGAGCCAAAGGGAGCCCATCGGGAGGGGAGACCCCCTGCGGATCGAGAGTTTATACGCCGCTGAGTCGCATTCGTCGTCAGTAAGGAGGGGATCCACCAATCGGGCGGCAAAGCGGGGGATCATCTCCTCGATAGGAACTTCCCATGGCTGTCGACGAGCATGAGGGCGATTGCAGGCCATGGCGCTCAGTTGTCTCTCAAGACAAATCACACCAAAATGAGAATAAATTTCTCTGTGAAGAGAAAAGAAGGCCATGGCTCCAGGATATAAAGAGGGGCATTAAGTGCTGCGCACGGAAAATCTTGCATGGTGAAGCTATTTCCAAGGCCCAAAAAGGGGAAGGCATTGGAAATCAAGGAGATGGAACTATTTCCAAGGCCCCTTTTCTGCATATAAAGCTGTACACTAGAAATATGGTATAAAAAATTGAATAGCCCCATAAAAGGCCCCTCACGTATGGAGCGCGTGAGCACCATGCTTGGTGTGTACCAGAAAGTGAAATAATACCCCACACACTAAACACATCAGCAGCAACAAAAAAAAATGATGATAAAATCCCATAGAAAGGCATTCAAACACAGAAAGGCACGATAAAACTTATCATTCATGCTTTAAGAAGTTCATACAAAATGAAAAGAAAACGATTACAATGGCAAGACCTCATACGCGGGGCACGGATTGAGAAACTCAAACTTGACTCTGTCCAAGATCCTCCAAGCATTTCGAACCATTCGAGTATGTTTTCTTTCGCGGTCACAAGCGTCATGATCCTCACGAATGTCTTCTACCCTCCGATAGGCGGCAAGTATGGCCGACTGCTGAAAAGCCTGGTGCAAGAGATCGATGAGGTTGTCTCGCTTTCTCTTCGAGATTAGGCTCATCAGATACACTGAATGTATCTTATCCTCGACAGCGTCCAAGGCCCCGAGAGGTACACCGGTGCAGAAGAGAGGAAGCGCCTCCCAAATCGCTAACATGATGAGTTTCAGAAGCGAAGAGCGACGGGGGAGTAGCCGATGGTTGTACTCATCGAAGCGGCTCATGATCTCAGCACATTGAGCGTTGCTGAACTCCTGGTTCTGGCTACGGCCTAACACACGAATATTCCCATAAGAAATGATTTCGTCAAGATCGTACATATGGGCGTCCATGATACCTGAAATAAAAATCATGAGAATCTATTACAAACCCTTTTCTTGTTATTTTGGATCACAGAAGGACAACCTGGGGCGAAGGAAACCCTAAGAAGCCTCCATGGAAAGAACCGAGTTCTTCACATGAATTAAATTCCTTTTGAAAAGGGGAATTAAATTCCCAGAAACATTTTTTCTGTGAACGGAGTCAAACTCCATGGATTTGAACGGATCTCATCATTTCCCTGAAAGCTCAAATGAACCTTAGGAGATCCATTGTTCGAAGACTAAATGGTTTTCTATTTTCGTTAATAAATTTTTAAAAAAATGGGTTCATGTTAAAAGGGGTGAAACACTTGGTGTGGATTTAAAATCCAGAGAGTTTTTGAAAAAAAGTATACATAAGGGTTCCTCAATCATCGTTACCTGAAGAAAGGGTCTCTCAAATAGAGTTCAACTCTGGAAAGTTTGAAGCAGAGAACTAAGCTCTGAGGAACGAGAATTAAATTCTCAAGGGAAAAGTTCTCAAAAGAAGAAGATGAGCAAAAGTGGAGGCTCCTCTGAAAGGACATGGGCATTTATAGGATGGGATGGAAAACGTTTCATCTACCCTACTCCCAAAGCAGATCCGACGGTCACAAAAGTGACAGCGTTGCACTCATGTGCAGACACGTGAGAACAACGCTGTGGGGGCATTTGTTTCCTGATTTAAAATCAGGAAAACCTACGGAAGAGGCATCACGTGCTGGCACGTGACCAGCGGTCACGTGTTGACACGTGATGACTAAGCAGCGGCAAAGAACAAAGCGCAGAAGGAAGGGAAGCCCATTCCAAGGAGGGTCACGTGCCTACACGTGACCAGGGGTCGCATGCGTACACGTGACCAACGGTCACGTGGACACACATGACCTGCCTCAAGAGCCTTATTTTTATGACAGAATTAAATTCTGAGAAAAGATCTCTCAAGTCTTTCCAAAATGGAAAAAGAATTATTTGGAACCGTTGGATTAAAATCTGAAGGTGATTAAATATCACCAATTTATGGAGAAATCTTGGACTTGGAAAGGTTCCCCCCCTAAATCTAACCGAAATAACAAGAAGATACATTTGGATTTAAAATCCAATGGTGAATAAAATTCACTTAATAATCTAAAGGCCCGGATTAATGATAAACATAAATCAAATCTCTCAATACACAAATCAAATCTTTCAATGAAAGATTCACTGAAAACTAATTGATCCTTTTCCTTCTCCTATAAATAGGAGCCAAAGGAGAGAGTTTAAAAAAAGGGGGGAGGAGAATAGAGGAATATACAGAGACATATACAGAGAGAAAGAGAGATAGAGCCTTGAGATTTTAGAAGAAATTGATCCTCTGCAAAAGAAAACCCTAGGTAAGAAAGGAGAGGCTTAAAAAGAGAATTTAATTCTCAAAAGAGTTTAACTCTTAGAAAAAGAAAAGAACTTAGTTCTTTCTCTGGTGGAGGATCTGTAAAGTGCACATCTCCCCATGAATTGAGAATTTAATTCTCATTGGGTTGAGATCCTATCATGCAGATCTAAAACATAGAGGAGGATCTGAGTTTTGAGAATTTAATTCTCACTAAATGATAGGAATTCAATTCCTTTGAGATAAAATTAGGGTTTAACCCTATGTTATGGGAATTTAATTCTTTCAAAATGAACAAAACTAGGGTTTAACCCTAATTGAGAACATAATTCTCTCAAACTCACAGGAATTTAATTCCCTTAAGAAAAGAAATTAGGGTTTAACCCTATTAAGAATATAATTCTTTAGAAGAAAACAGGAATTTAATTCCTCTAAAGTTTGTTGTTGTTAGGGTTTAACCCTATGAAGAATTTAATTCTTAAAAGATGAACAGATCTTTAAAACATGCAAAGAACCAGAGTCACGTGCTACCACGTGACCCATGCAAAGATCCACAGAAAAGAACTTTGAAGCAACACCTCACGTGTTACCACGTGACTCCTGCAAAGATCCATAAAAAAGAACTTTGAGGCAATGCCTCACGTGCCCCACGTGATCTCTAAAGCACACAGAGAAAAAGGCAAAAGGAAACAGAAAAGAGCTCTAGGGCGCCCTCACGTGTCGATACGTGACCCCTAATGAACATTCTAACAGATCAAAGCGTAAGCCCCCATCACGTGCCCACACGTGATGGCTTTCAGAATTAAAAGTTTTAAAAACTTATCCGTAGAACAAAACAAAAGGAAGCAGGGCGCTCTCACGTGCTACCACGTGACCCCTTGGCTGAATCTCTAACAGATAAACGCCTAAATTCCCATCACGTGATAGCACGTGATACTTCAAAGTATTCAAGACTTTTGACTGAATAAAATAAGGGGAACCAGGGCGCTCTCACGTGCCCACACGTGACCCCTCTCTCATTAGTGTTTAACACTAATCTGGAGATTTTGTCCCCAGTGTTTAACACTGATTTTCTTAGTGTTTAACACTAATTGGAAAACTCTATTTGCAGTGTTTAACACTGATTTGCTTAGTGTTTAACACTAATTTGAAAGCTCTGTTCCCAGTGTTCAACACTGATTATGTTTTAGTGTTTAACACTAACTTGTTAATCTCATTCCCAGTGTTCATCACTGTTGGTCTCTAGTGTTTAACACTAGCTTTAGCCCAATTGGCTAAGTTTCCAGAGGCAAAGTCTCTCCTTCAATGAACCAACAGAGGGCCAATATCCCAAACATGATTGGACTTAGTCCAAGCTGGCCATAAGTCCTCAATTCAAACTTAACTGGGCCAATGGACTCATAATATAATAATTGATCTTAGTTTCCAAATTGGACTGCAGATCACTTAATTTACCTCGGTTTAAGGGTACATCTCTTCACTCCTTTGATACTTGGCGTTGTAATTCCTCAACGTCTTCAAAGAGGTGACGGGTCCCGACGACCATACATTGATACGGACTGTGGAGTCCTTAAATCCACGGACTACGACGTCCTTAACCTTGACCGTGATGTCTTAAAACTAACAACGGACTGTGGAGTCCTTAAATCCACGGACTACGACGTCCTTAACCTTGACCGTGATATCTTAAAACTAACATCGGACTGTGGAGTCCTTAAATCCACAGACTACGACGTCCTTAACCTTGATTGTGATGTCTTAAAACTAACATCGGACTGTGGAGTCCTTAAATTCACGGACTACGACGTCCTTAACCTTGACCGTGATGTCTTAAAACTAACATCGGACTGTGGAGTCCTTAAATCCACGGACTACGACGTCCTTAACCTTGACCGTGATGTCTTAAAACTAACATCGGACTGTGGAGTCCTTAAATCCATGGACTACGACGTCCTTAACCTTGATCGCAACGTCTTAAAACTAACACTAGACCGCAATGTCCTTAAACTACCTATTGACCGCAATGTTACTAAACTAAACAACAGGGCTCCCCTGATCGCTCTCTTGTCGGATCTAAATGATCCCGTTAAGTTGATCTTAGTCTAAAAACTAGACTAACGTATCCTTAACAACCGTTTAGGTCGATCTTAGTCTCAAACGAGACTAACGTATCCTTAAACACAACCCCCAAACCCAAATCTAAGATAATACGGATTTGGACTAGTCCACGCCCTACGGGCGACGACATAACTCAGTCTCCGTATACAATCCACGGGCAACCAAACACAAAATAAACACACACGACACGAAGTGAAATTTCTGGAGAAGGAGAAAGTTGTTACCGCGATGCGGTAGCGTAATTAACTGTAGAGGCTTGCGCCTGCAGGGAAGAGCGTCCCCACAATCAAAAACCCCTCAAACGAGGGGGAATCTGACGAAGTCTGCTACATCGGCCGCATCCGTTTAAACCTCCGATACACGGTGCCATAAATCAACTTGGTATCTTCGGAGAGGTGGACGGATAACACCTATTAGCATCTGCCCCGAATTTCAGGCAAGACGTCAGTCGCGCCGTCCTTCGGAGGGGAACAAGAATGTCGTCAGCGAACAGGTCGCTCGGTAAGTCCCAAAGGTAAGAGGAAAGTAGAAAAAGACAGAATAAGAAGATACATTTTAAAGTGTAAACTATTGTTGTAATGTTATGTCAACACTGTTGTTTGTAGCTTGGTACAGAAGGATGCCAGTGTATACGAGGGGAGTCTCTATATGCCAGAGACTAAGGGCACGTATAGTACAAGGTGCCGTTTATGCCACGGTACAACAGCAACTGGATTCATGTTAGGTGTGTTAAGTCTGACCTCCTCGTGCCACCTTTAACACCTTCCGTACCAATCTATCCCTTAAACTCCGCGATGTCTTGTTTGTATTGTTATCTTGTAAATTGTGTTGGTTGTATGAATGATTGACTGACTGACCGAAACCATGATATCTGGAAACGGTTATAACAGTAGATTCATGGAAATGGAATACTGAGAATCATGTAAAAGGAATATATATCCATGGTTCGGTTCAGTCAAGTTGTGTAAATTGATGATTGTATTCATGGATTCATGTGTTCATATTGACTTAGAATCTTGTAGATTATAGATTGACTTGAATCATATTCAAGTCAGATTAATCAGACTCAAATCCGAGTCAGACAATCAGAAATGTGAATCGAAGTCTTATAATTGCTAGGGTCCTTAGGGTAATTTATAAACTTGAGGGGGTTTTATGTAAAAATACTTTTATATACTTTTCAAAATACACCTCAAGTATTTATTGTTCGTCTTTAGAGTTGTAATGAGAGTGGATTTTATGTTGTGACATTTTAGTGAAAATATCCTAGTTTTATAAATAAGGGTATTTATCTGTAATATTGATTTATTTGAAGTTTCTGGTGTTTTAGTGTAAAATTTATTCTTGTGGTTTTTAGAAAAAGGTGGAATATTTCTATTATAATAAAATAGATATTTAAATGATAAATATACATATATTTATACAAAAATAGTTTTAATAAATATTTTATATTCCAAAAATCTCATTTTCTTAAGATGTCGTATTTTAAACCTTTCGAGACCGAATACTCCTTGCGGATGTCTGAATCTCGCACTACTAGCCCGAGGGTGCGCGATAAACCGCACGATCCCGAACGGGTTCCCCAAAAATGGGTTGTAGCGGCGCTTTGCAAAGATTGTAAAATACTAATCCTTTAGAAAACGGTTTTATAAAGTAAAAGGTATTTATTTGCAAAGTGTAATTTTCCGTATTTTAGATTCTAGGGTTTCCTAAGCCAACTAGCCTATTTATAAAAGGTCTAAACGACAAGTCGTTAGAAGTCTCAAATCGCCTCTTCACCGCCAATTGCGGCCAGGTAAGTGCCAGGTAAGTGGGAGGCTCTCCACTACAAGTAGTGGCCCTAATTAAGTAACCACTTGTCTTAGACACACTTGCCTAGACACTACAAAGTCAGGTTTAGATAAACGATCGATGTTCACAACTTATCGTATTTTTCTATTAAAGATATTGTTTAAACAAATGTATCAAACCTAAACTTTTATAAAAGATTTTATTAAGGAAATGGTATTTTAATGTAAAATCTTGTTTTATCGTATTATGAGTTTTCAAGATAGCGTATTATGGTTGCATATGTGTGTGTGAGGAGGTAGGTCATTACCTCGTGATCTATTTTAAGGTATAGCAATGTTAACGGGTTAAATGTGAAATTGAAACATGTTGGTATTAAAGTGAAAAAAATACGGTAAGTTAAAAAGGTTATCATTTCATGTGTGAAAACTTATTCAAATTGGTTTCTACAAATTTAATAATCACGATAAAGATGTTTAGACATGTTTGAATTGATTAGAAGTGAAATTTTATAGAAAACCGAATCGGAAATCGGATTTGTTCCGATTCCGTCGGGTTTCGTAATTTCGTATTTTTGAGAATTAGAAAGGGAGATAGAATGGGACTTACGGGTTTCGATCTATACTAAAGAGTATAGGGGAACTAAAGAAGTTGCCGAGGCGTTGCTTCATCGCCGGTTGTTTCTAAAAACGTCGCCGGAATTCCCGCCGGAATCTCGTCGGAGCTTCGCCGCGAACTTGTTTTCAAAGCACACACTTCTTGGAAAATTTTTGAGAGAGTGGCTCAAGATTTTGGGGGTGAGAGGGTAGTGTGTAGGGTTGGTATTTATAGGGTTAGGCTAGGGTTAGGGTAGATGAAAAGTTAAAAATAAAAATGTGATAAATGTAATAAAAATGTATTAAAAGTGGAGTAATTGGGATTTTTAAAGAGCTCTGAAAGTGGTCTGAGGCTGAAATTTTGCAGGTGCATAGGGAATATGAAAAGACACAACTTTCATATTGTGGCCATAATCGGAATCGGCCGACTCGAGGGTGACTCGGTCGTGACTCGGTCGGAGCACTGAGTCGGCCGAGTCAAGGCCGAGTTGGCCGATTCCCGGCCGAGTCCGGCGGCCTGGATCCCCCCCGACGGTTCATCTAACTCCTGCAAGTGTTACATGTTTGGGTGTAGTGGGGTTTTTGTGAGATATGCACGTGTAAACTCTTGGTATTCTAAAGGTTTTAAAAAAAATCAATATTAAAAATAATGTGGGGTATGGGATTTGAACTCTGATGGCTTGGTTCAGCAGTGCAAGGTCTTATCAGTGAGCCACAAGCTCTTTCTTGTAATTATTGTGGGAAAATAAATACTTAAAGTGGTAACAACAACATTAAATACTCCAAGTATACTTCAAATTTAAATCAATTTTATGTATACAAAAATTGGAGTTGTTACAGTCTCGGCTGCTACCTTCTCCACCATCCCCTCAGGCTCGGCGGTCGCCGCCGCTCCTTCAGTTGGACTCGGCCCTGCAGAACAAGATGTATAAGAACCGGCAATTTTACAACTCTTACAACAAAAGCCTCGAAAAACACATTACCTGAAGTGGATTGATCGTTGGCTTCTCGAGCAGCACGCGCCGCCTGTCTATGAGCAGTAGACAAGGCGACCGGGGGCTCCTCGGAAGAAGTGGCGCCAGGAATAACGGCGCTTGGGCCCGCTCCTACGGCCAAAGCAGCTCTGCGCTCCTTCGCCTCGCGCCTCAAACGCTTCCTCTCCTCCCGGGCCATCACGACGGACCTCTTCGAAGCTACCTTCATCAAGGCGTCATCGTCCTCGTTCAGAGTTGCCTCCAGAGCCTTCAAGGCATCTATCATCGGCTTTTTGAGTCGGGTCTCTCGCGGCAGCCCCGAAGAGGCCGGGACTTTGGTAGCTGGCCCGGGGAGTGTCCCCGCATCAGCTTGTGCAGTAGATCCCGCGGCCCCTGCAAAGAGACAAAGAAAAGATTAGATCGGCCATAAAAAAAAGCAGAATAAAGACTCAGCGAGCCGAGACATACCAACACCCGATAGAGTGCATTTCATCTCTTCCTCCTGGAAGGTTTTCAGGGAAGCAGCGATGGCTTCTTCGGTAGAAATGCCTGTTTAAAAAGAAAAGCATTAGTCAAAGACAATGATAAAAGTACGATGAAATGACGAAGAATGCAACTAACGATTACCTGATTGAGCAAGTTTAGTCAACCACGCTTCGAGCCTTGCCGATCGCTCAGAAGCCGCGATGGCGGCCGCCAGATCGGTGTCTTCTGGCTCTATCAAGAAACCCTTGTTTCTTCAATACTCGCTTAGGCCTTCGGTGAGAGAGGCCTGAGGCTCTAAACCAAGGACAGCGTCAAGAGAAAGAACAGACTTCTTCTTCCTCTTTTGCGCGCGGACCCCGGTCGCCGCCAAAATCAGCTTACGCTTCGCAGGCACCTTGGGACGGCGGGTCCCGATGTCCGAGCCCATGCCAGACTCCGGCGAAACCACATTCACCGTTTCTATCGGAACACGGGACGCTGGGGGCACGTCCACGGTATCACGAGGCAATCCGCGCGGAAGGCTCAACACGCGCGGTGGCTCGGCTCTCGCATCTCTTAGCGGAGGGACGACAGGAATCCTTGGCCTCAAGGGAGCTTTGCGGTCACTGCCAAGGGGCGCACCCTTGCGATCAACCAACAACCGCTTCTCTTCTCGGATGAAAGCACCCATTGCATGCGCGTACCAAGCCACATACACGTGGAGGGCCCGGGGAACGCAGCTCGGCTCGCTGATAAAGATGTGTGAGCCCGTGTTCAGCCGCATAAAATGGTGCAGCGCGCTCCGTATCCCCTCCCTGGTGGCTGCGGGCTCTTCCAAAAACGCCTCCAGTGGGACCCCCTGGTTATAGCTTGATTGTTGGGCGAACCGATGGGGGTTGTACCTCATGAAGAGCGCCATGTCGTTTTGCCTGAACACCAGAAAGCCCGGCCGGATGGAGTATAAGCGAAGAATCTTCCGGGCTTTCAATACGGAGGCCCCGTCCTTGAAACCATCATGCAGCGCCAACACCGCCTTGGAGGTCTCCGGGCCGATGGTCACGACTTTGTCCATAAAAGAAATCCTCGCTCCGACCAGGTGTGGACGAAGGAGCAACCCCCTTGCCTCCCGCAGAGACGGATTCACAATCGAGGTGCCAATCAGCCGCATAACTCTTGGGAGCCTGCACTTCTCGAAAAACGAGGGGCTCTTATGAATGCCAAATACCCCGAGTACATGCATTTCCATCCACGAAGTGAAATAGTGCATCGGGAAATTGGCAGGTTGCACCCCAGGTTCATTTGCGTCCGCCGCCACGCTGAGTCCATGATATAAGTGAGCCAGCCCGGCGATTCTGATTGATAATTGTATGCCAGCCACCATCCGATGCGCTGGGTAGAAAACGGACGGCCTCATGTAGCGCGGGTGCATGGGGAGCGCGAACCAGCACAGCCATAATCCCAGGAACCCGAGAAAGAAGGTCTCCTCGTCGATGCCCAGGACGGCGATTTCCGATAAGGGTATAATGGCGGCATCGGGGAGATAAAAACCCTTTTGATTGTCTTCCAGTACTGGTCGACGATCTAATCCAAAGCCGAAGGGGTCGTCGAGCTTGGCGAACTTCTCGCTCCGCTGCGATAGAATCTCCGGTCGAAGAAAGCGGGCGATAAAATCTGCAAAACTAACTCCCCGGATTCCCGATTCCAAATAAAGACCTTCATACATATTCAGCACCTTCACCAGGCTCGGAAACTGGTGCTGAATAGCATTCTCCGGCGTTAGGCCCATTACCAGTTGTTTAGTGGTGAAGACATACTCGTCAGGAGGAAGTAACTCCTCATAGTGCTCCCCCCTCGCCGGCAGACCGGAAATCTCAGTAAATTCTTCCAGGGGGATGGAGACTTCCCTGTCCGTCAGAAGAAAAGTATAGGTGGGGATGTTCCATTGCTCCACAAAGGCCTTAACCCACCACGTCGGAGGAACAGGGTACTCGAACAGTGAGGCATAGACTGCTGGGTACAAACCAATCTTCATCAAATGCATCTTCTTCGCTGATAGGATATACCTAGCCCACTGTAAATACCCGGCCGATTGTCGGGGGGTCAATCCGATGTTATAAAGTTGTCCCCAAGGGCGTGCCTCACCCTGGCATATGCGCCGCCCCAAAATATCCACGGCTGCCGGCGGCTGCACGGGAATGGCAGCAATCGAAGGCTGGAGAAGATCCTCCGAATTCCAGTTCACGACCTCCACGACATACTTCACCGGGGGTGCATCTGCATATGGGATCGACGAGATTGGCTCTGACAGCGTCGCGCAGGAGAAGCTTCGGTGACCCTTGATGATTTCACTATACCATCTGCCCCATAGATGAAGGTTCTTATGCTCCGGGTCATGATCCTTAATCAGAGCGAGAACCTCCCGGTCCACTAGCGCCTCAGGGAAACCTCCCTCTGAGCGGAAGAATGGGAAAGACAGATCAGCAGACATGATTGCCTGCAAAGAAAAACGAAATTCAGCCGTCGGTATCATAATTTAATTTTAAAAGCCTGACGCTTGATACTACACTGCAATGCAGTGTAGAGGGGACCAAAGAGGGACCCACAAAATCCAGATGACAATGCATCAGTTAATAAGACAGCCTCATCATTGGATGAGACTGTCAATTAATGAGGAAATCCTCAAAAGAATATTCTCATTAAATGAGAAATCCCTTGAGACAAGGAGAAAATCTCCCTTTTCAGAGCAAAGCTCTATCACAGAGTGACACTTGTCAAACTCTGGTCTCAAGGGAATAAAATTTCTTAAAGAGCCTAGCTCTGTAATAATGATGGAAAAACCCATCAAAGGAAAATTAATTCCTAAAAATCAAAAATTTGGGATCTTAAAGATCTATGAAAACTCTTAAGAGTTCTTCATTTTTAGATCAAAAAGATCTATATTTTGTCCATGAGCAAAGCTCTGTTCATGGGTTAGGAAACCCTAAAATAAGATCTCTTTAGATCTATGGATTCTTGAGAGCAAGGCTCTGTTGGTGAAACCCCAAAGGGGTTTTTCTTTAGATCAGAAGATCTATGAGAGCAAGGCTCTGTTGATTAAAATTAATTTAATTTAATTTAAATTTAAATTATTACTTAAAAGTTTTAAGAGTTTAACTCTTGGAGTTCTTGAAAGCAAGAGCAAGGCTCCGAGGTTCTGAAAATAAGAATTCTTGAAGATGATGATCATCTGTTGAGGACCAAAGGTCCTATTTATAGACGCTTAAACGCCCCTTCAACTTCTGAGTTGATCTGACGGTTGGGATCTTGCCACCGTTGCACTCACGTGTGCGCCACGTGAGCGCAACGGTGGGGGGGCATTTGTTTCCCCCAATCAGAGCAAAGCTCTGTTTGAATTTCAAAAATTCAAAAATTGAAGCAACGCTTCAAATTCTTTGCGCTGCGCGCAATGCGCCACGTGTCAAAAGCAGACACGCCAGCGCTGTGCCCAAGACAGCGCACCCAATCAGAGTAAGGCTCTGTTTTAAAATAAAAATAAAGGAAGCAACGCTTCAGGTGACTTGCGCTCTGCGCTGCGCGACACGTGTCAGCGCAGTTGCGCTGCGCTCTGCGCTGCGCGGCACGTGTCAAACGCAGGTGCGCTAGCGCAGTTGCGCTGCGCGGCACGTGTCAAGCGCAGGTGCGCTTGCGCCAACTATGCCAGCATTTAAACAATAAAATTCTGGAAAGATCTTTCCAATCTTGTTAAAAACAAGAAGATTCTCTTCTGTAAAACAGAGCCCTTGGATCAAAGATCCGACGGTGGGGAAATATCCCCAGATCAATCAGAGAAAGATCTCTGTAACAAACTTAACAAATCAATTGGCCCTATATAAAGGCCCCTAGACTCCAAGTCTAAAACACACAGATATACAGAACTCCTCTAAAAGTTTTGAGAAGTGCTCGAAAAGGAAAAAAGGTAAACCTTTGGAAAAAAGAAGAAGTTCTTCTAAAAAGATCAAAGATCTAAGAACAAGATCAAGATCTTGAAAAAATAATAATAAGAATAAAAAAAGAAGTAATTTACTTCTTTATTAGATCATTTGATCTACATAAAGGTATTGCCTTTTGTTGAACACGCGGTTCTTGAATCTTGAAGAAAGAACCTCTTCAAAAGATTCTTCTCTTTGATTTTAATTAGATCAATATGCGCTCTGCGCCATGAAATAGTGCCTTGCACTCCTGATTTGCACTGTTGCGCTCCTTGGACTGGCGCAAGTCACCAGGAAGCGCCACGTGTCAATCTGCGCTCCGCGCTTATAAAATATAGCGCACTGCGCTCTTGGATTGGCCCACTGCACCAGAGCGCGCCACGTGTCAATCTGCACTCTGCGCTCACAAAATATAGCGCACTGCGCTCTTAGATTGGCGCACTGCACCAGAGCGCGCCACGTGTCAGCAGCGCACTAGCGCAGCGCACTGGCGCAGCGCATTGCGCTAACTGACTTGCGCTCACCAGAACATGATACGTGTCACCTCCACATCAGTTTGCACCTTGCGCTCCTCAATTGGCGCAGAGCGCCTGACAGGCCACGTGGCACACTGTCAGAGAAACAAATGCTATGCATTATCAAAAAAGGGCAGAGCCCAAGCAAAAGCCTAACATGCCTAATATAAATGCCATGCATTTAATTAAAGATCCTAATGCCATGCATTATAAAAGGGCTGAGCCCCAAATAAAGGCTCAAACAGCCAGAACAACAAAATGTTCAAACTCATATCAACCGAGCCCATATGCTCATAAACCTTCAAACAGACTTTAGTCCCAAATTGGACTATAAATCTCCCAACCAACTTTGGTTCAAGGGTACATCTATGAACTCCTCTGATATCTGTCGTTGTAATTCTTCAACGTCGTCAGAAAGGTGATGGGTCCCGACAACCAAACATTGTTACGGACTGTGGGGTCCAACTCATGGACCGAAATGTCATTAAACTAATATTCGTCCCCAAAATGGGAATGTTGGACCGAAATGTCATTAAACTAATATTCGTCCCCAAAATGGGAATGTTGGACCACTATGTCTCTAAACTGGAAATGGACCACTATGTCCCTAAACTAGAACAATAGAGCACCCCAAATGCTCTTTTGTCGGATCTAAACGATCCCGTTAAGTTGATCTTAGTCTCATATTAGACTAACATATCCTTAACAAACGTTTAAGTTGATCTTAGCCTCAAAAATGGCTAATGTATCCTTAAACCAAAATCCCAAACCCAAATCTAAGAAAATACGGATTTGGACTAATTCACGTCCTACGGGCGACGACATAAATTAGTCTCCGTATACAATCCACGGGCAATCACAAACAAAACAAACACCCACGACACGAAGTGACCAGCTGGAGAAGGAGAAAGTTGTTAGTGCGATACGGTAGCGTAATTAACTGCAGGGGCTTGTGCTTGCAGGGAAGAGTGTCCCCACAATCAAAAATCCCTCAGACGAGGGGGAATCTGACGAAGTCTGGTACATCGGCCGCATCCGTCTAAACCTTCGATACACAGTGCCATAAATCAACTTGGCATCTTCGGAGAGGTGGACGGATAAAACCAAATAGCATCTACCACGAATCTCAGTGCCAAGACGCCCCGGTCTTGTGCGCCGTCCTTCGGAGGGGAACATACACGTCAAGTGTCGACCGTCCATGTCGCAAAAAGGGCAGTGCAGGCTTCCCACAAATCGGGAACCAAATCGCATCGGATCAGAGCGTCGACTGTCCATGTCGCAAAAAGGGCAGTGCAGGCTTCCTACAAAGCAGGAAACATATCACTCTGGGCCAGGGAAATGTCTACCACGGACACTCCGTCTCAGAGACGCGTCAAGCGTCGACCGTCCATATCGCAAAAAGGGCAGTGCAGGCTTCCTACAAAGCAGGAACCAGATCACTCCAGGCCAGGGAAAAGTCTACCACGGACACTCCGTCTCGGAGACGCGTCAAGCGTCGACCGTCCATGTCGTAAAAAGGGCAGTGCAGGCTTCCCACAAATCATGAACCAAATTGCTCCGGATCAGAGCGTTGACCGTCCATATCGCAAAAAGGGCAGTGCATGCTTCCTACAAATCGGGAACCAAATCGCTCCGGATCAGAGCGTCGACCGTCCATGTCGTAAAAAGGGCAGTGCGGTCTTCCCACAAATCGGGAACCAGATCACGCCAGGCCAGGGAAAAGTCTACCACGGATACTCCGTCTCAGATACGCATCAAGCGTCGACCGTCCATGTCGCAAAAAGGGCAGTACATGCGTCCCACAAATCGTGAACCAAATCGCTCCGGATCAGAGCGTCGACCGTCCATGTCACAAAAAGGGCAGTGCAGGCTTCCCACAAATCGGGAATCAATTCGGTCTGGATCAGAGCGTCGACCGTCCATGTCGCAAAAAGGGCAGTGCAGGCTTCCCACAAATCGGGAACCAAATTGCTTCGGATCAGAGCGTCGACCGTCCATGTCGCAAAAAGGGCAGTGCAGGCTTCCTACAAAGCAAGAACCAGATCACTCCGGGCCAGGGAAACGTCTACCACGGACACTCCGTCTCGGAGACGCGTCAAGCGTCTACCGTCCATGTCGCAAAAAGGGCAGTGCAGGCTTCCCACAAATCGGGAACCAAATCGCTCCGGATCAGAGCGTCGATAGTCCATGTCGTAAAAAGGGCAGTGCAGGCTTCCCACAAATCGGGAACCAAATCGCTTCGGATCAGAGCGTCGACCGTCCATGTCGCAAAAAGGGCAGTGCAGGCTTCCTACAAAGCAGGAACCAGATCACTCCGGGACAGGGAAAAGTCTATCAAGGACACTCCGTCTCGGAGATGCGTCAAGCGTCGACCGTCCATGTCGCAAAAAGGGCAGTGCAGGCTTCCCACAAATTGGGAACCAAATCGCTCCGGATCAGAGCGTCGACCGTCCATGTCGCAAAAAGGGCAGTGCAGGCTTCCCACAAATCGGGAACTAGATCACTCCGGGCCAGGGAAAAGTCTATCACGGACACTCCGTCTCGGAGACGCGTCAAGCGTCGACCGTCCATGTCGCAAAAAGGGCAGTGCAGGCTTCCCACAAATCGGGAACCAAATTGCTCCGGATCAGAGCGTCAACCGTCCATGTCGCAAAAAGGGCAGTGCATGCTTCCCACAAATCGGGAACCAAATCGCTCCGGATCAGAGCGTCGACCGTCCATGTCGCAAAAAGGGCAGTGCAGGCTTCTCACAAATCGGGAACCAGATCACTCCGGGTCAGGGAAAAGTCTATCACGGGCACTCCGTCTCGGAGACGCGTCAAGCGTCGACCGTCCATGTCGCAAAAAGGGCAGTGCAGGATTCCCACAAATCGGGAACCAAATCGCTCCGGATCAGAGCGTCAACCGTCCATGTCACAAAAGGGTAGTGCAGGCTTCCCACAAATCGGGAACCAAATCGCTCCGGATCAGAGCGTCGACCGTCCGTGTCGCAAAAAGGGCAGTCCAGGCTTCCCACAAATCGGGAACCAAATCGCTCCGGATCAGAGCCCCGACCGTCCATGTCGTAAAAAGGGCAGTGCATGCTTCCGACAAAGCAGGAACCAGATCACTCCGGGCCGGGGAAAACTCTATCACGGACACTCCGTCTTGGAGATGCGTTAAGCATCGACCGTCCATGTCGTAAAAAGGGCAGTGCATCCCAAAAAGTGGGAACCAAAGCAAGTCGCCTCCACGCGAAAGAAGATCCATCAATTTCATGCACACGACTCACATATGTGGTGTGCATTTATTGATGGGGGCACTTTGTTGAAGTCGAAAATTGCACCTCGGTTGGCCAAGTCAAAGTCAAAGTCAACCCCAAGCCAAGTGGGCCCATGCCCAGGTCGAGTCCGAACATGAAGCGTCCGGCCCTCCCACATGCCAAAATGAAATCATGTAATAAATAATTTTTATGTATTTTTTTATGCATGAATGCAAACAAAATGGGCATAAAGCCAAATTTTTGTAAGCCCATTGTTTACCCCAATCAGAGCAAGGCTCTGTTCAAATTCTAAGGCGGAAAATGAAGCAACGCTTCTGATTTTCCCAATCAAAGCAAAGCTCTACTTTGAAAATTTAAATTTTAATAAATGAAGCAACGCTTCAAAATCCTTGCGCTGCGCGCAACGCGCCACGTGTCAAAATCTGATACGTCAGCACAGCGCCCAATCAGAGCAAGGCTTTATTTAAAAAAAAATAAAGGAAGCAACGCTTCAGTTGCGCAAGCGTTGCGCTGCGCGACACGTGTCAGCGCAGTTGCGAAAGCGCTGTTACGCTGCGCTGTGCGCTGCGCGACACGTGTCAAGCGCTGGTGTGTCTGCTCCAACAGAATTAAAATTCCAGTAAGATCTTTCTGTTCTTGTTAAAACAAGAAGATTGTCTTTTGTAAAACAGAAGCCCTTGGATCAAAGATCTAACGGTGGGGAAAATTCCCCAAATCACTCAGAAAATTATCTCTTTAACAAATTTAACAAATTAATGGGTACTATATAAAGGCCCCTAGACCCCAATTCAAAACAACATCAACAACAAGAACACAGAGAGAAGAGAGAAACTCAAGAAAAAAGAGAGAACTCCTCTAAAAAACTCTGAGAAGAATTCATAAAGAAGAAAAAAGGTAAAAACCTTTATAAAAAAAGAAGAATTTCTTCTGAATAGATCATTGATCTAAGAACAAGATCAAGGATCTTCAAATAAAAAATAATAATAACAAAGGCACTGCCTTTTTTATGAACCATTGGTTCTGGAATCTTAAAGATTCTTCTCTTGAATCCAAAATTGGATCAAGATTTAAAACAGTGCCTTGCACTTGTAAGTCTGCACTGTTGCGCTCCTGGGTTGGCGCAAGCCACCAGAGAGCGCCACGTGTCAGCACCATAACAACTTGCGCTATGCGCTTTTAAAATAGAGCATTGCTCTCTGAAATTGGCGCAACTCATCAGAGCACGCCATGTGTCACAGCGCAACAGCGCAGCGCACTGGCGCAGCGCATTGCGCTAGCGTGACACGTGTCACCTCTACATGCGCTTGCGCTCAATAATTGGCGCAAAGCGCCTGACAAGCCACTGTCAGATAATTAATGCACTGCATTATTTACAGAAGGGCCAAGCCCAATTAAAAAAGGCCTAACAGGCCAAATTAAATTAAATGCATTATTTTAAAGAAGGGCAGAGCCCAAATAAAGGTCTGTCAAGACAAAAACAGATGCTCTGCATCATTTAAAAAGGGACAGAGCCCAAATCAAAAAGGCCTAGCATGCCAAAAGAAAATGCAGTGCATTATTAAATAGGGGCAAAGCCCATAGTACAGGCCTAATAGGCCAAAGATAAAAACGTTGAATATTCTCAACTGGACTTAGCCCAATCATGGCCGTAAGTTCTCAAACTAAATTGACTGAGCAAGACTGCTCTCTTAAATCAATTTACATCCGGTTTAAGGGTACATCTCTGAACTCCTCTGACACCTATCGTTGTAATCCTTCAACGACGTCAGAGAGGTGATGGGTCCCGACAACCACACATTGACACGGACTGTGGGGTCCTTAAACTCATGGACTTATGCATCCTTAAACCAAGATACGGACTGTGGGGTCCTTAAACCCATGAACTTATGCGTCCTTAAACTCGTGGACTAATGCGTCCTTAAACACACCCATATGGATTGTAGGGTCCTTAAACCCATGGACTTATGCGTCCTTAAACTAACGGACTAATGTGTCCTTAAACACACCCATACGGACGGTGGGGTCTTTAAACCCATGGACTTATGCGTCCTTAAACTAATATCCGTCCCCAAAGCGGGAACAATGGACCCATATGTCCCTAAACTGGCAATGGACCCCCATGTCCTTAAACTGGCAATGGACCGCAATGTCCTTAAACTACCTATGAACCACTACGTCCCTAAACTAGAACAATAGAGCCCCCAAACGCTCTTTCGTCAGATCTAAACGATCCCGTTTAAGTTGATCTTAGCCTCAAATCTGGCTAACGTATCCTTAAACATTCAAATTGGACTATAAAACTCCCAATCAACTTCGGTTCAAGGGTACATCTCCGAACTCCTCTGACACCTGTCGTTGTAATCCTTCAACGTCGTCAGAGAGGTGACAGGTCCCGACGGCCATATATTAAATGGACTACTGCGTCCCAAAACTGGAACAATAGAGCCCCTAAATGCTCTTTCCGTTAAGTTGATTTTAGTCTCAAATCAGACTAACGTATCCTTAACGAACGTTTAAGTTGATCTTAGCCTCATTATGGCTAACGTATCCTTAAACTAAAACACCAAACCCAAATCTAAGTAAATACGGATTTGGACTAATCCACGTCCTACGGGCGACGGCACCACTTAGTCTCCGTATACAATCCACGGGCAACCACAAACAAAACAAACACACACACGACACGAAGTGAAATTTCTGGAGAAGGAGAAAGTGGTTACCGCGACGCGGTAGCGTAATTAACTACAGGGGCTTGCGCCTGCAGGGAAGAGCGTCCCCACAATCAAAAACCCCTCAAGCGAAGGGGAATCTGACGATGTCTGTTACATCGGCCGCATCCGTCTAAACCTCCGATACACGGTGCCATAAATCAACTTGGTATCTTCGGAGAGGTGGACGGATAAAACTAAATAGCATCTGCCCCGAATTTCAGGCAAGACGTCTTCACGTCGTCGTCGTCTTTCGGAGGGGAACAGATTCTGGCATGCCCGGTGGGACCTTTTTCTCTTTCCACTCCACACTTCGTGTGTCGTTTTCGCGAACGAATCGCGGTTTGTTAATGGTTGCCTTTGGGTTTTAAGCTACTAAGATTTGGTCTTTTGCCTGGCGCAGAAATCAAGCATCAATGGCCTCCAACTGCTCGAGCTGCTCGAAGTGCAAGTGCAACAGACGCTCCGCCTCACCTGGAGGTGTAGCCTATGGGCCTCAAGTGGCCTCCGTCCTCGCCATGCTGGTAGAACAGGTGACCAAGGCCACCACCGGTCTGTTTTTCGGGACCATGATCCCGCCTGCAAGCTTCACCTTTCTAGTGCCCGCACCGGAAGCGCACAAGAAGCCGGTCTTCGATCGGCTCACTGCTACAACGGCCCCTTTCAACGGGTCGTCCAGTATCAAACCGGTAGCCTCTGTCTTTACCAGGCTAAACCAGAACTCTGATGGCCCCCCAAGAAGCCCATGGACCCGGAAATGGCCGTCCCGAGGAAGACAACAACCTCTGCTCCTGAAGTCGTCAAGGCGGCTTCTCCTGTTAAGGAGTTAGTCTTTTCAAGGCTGACTATTCTGGCGCCTGCTCCTACTCGAGGGTCTGTCTTTGACAGATTAAACATCGCCACTCAAAGGACAACATCAGTCTTTAAAAGGCTGGCACCGGCAACGCCTCATCCAAACAGGGGGCAAAACGAAGATGTCCCTACCACCGAGCCAGTCCCAACGGCTCGTCACGCTCAACGTCGCCACTGGCGCCGAGTAAGGAAGGTCGGGGGCAACTTCCCCTCAGGGCTAACTCCACCCGCTCCAATGGTGGAAGTTAATACTGTTGTTCCAACTGGGAACATCTTTGAACCGCTGAGGAGGGTACGCAAGAACTCTCCGACTGCCACGTTAAAAAGATCTCCTCCACCTGCGGAGAGTGTTACAGATACAAAACTGGAGCAGCCCCCTCAACGGCCGTCCTCCAAAATTTATAAAGTATGGCGGAGGGTTCAAGACTCGGTAATCGACCAAGATCACTCTCGCCGGCAGAAAAGGGAGAAGGTGCAGGAAGAAAAGAACCGTCCTGACAAACAGCGAAGGACGACAACCTCCAGGGTGCCCACTGCAACGGCCCCCTCAACTTCAACGGCCCACAAGAGAAGGAGGCCGGAGAAAATTCCCACGCCTGCGGCAAATGTCAAAGGCGGCAAGCCTAAATGCCCTAAGTCCGGGGGCATTGTAGTCCATACTGTATACATGGCGTCTGGTAAGGAGGACAGTCGTGCATCTACAGGTCATAGACCGCTTACGCGGTCAGTGACCAAAGCTCAGGAGCAACAGCAGAAGCTCCAAGAAATGATGAATGCGATGGCCGCACTCACTGGGCCGAAAGAAATCCCCGAAGCGTCCTCTAATCAACGCCAGGAGCAAGAAACTGATGCCGAGTTCCTTCGCAGGATACTGGAAAAGAAGGATAAATAGGCTGCTGAGCACGCAGCCAACATAAAGCGAATGGCCCTCCTGTTCCAGGACATGGTGGGTATGATGATCCAACAAGATCCTCCTGCTGAAGATCCTCCGATCGTCCTTGAAGACGACAGGGGAGAAACGTCAAATCCTCCACCGGCTCTGTCTACAACCAAGGAGGAGACAATCTCCAAAGCTAACTTGGACGAATATATAGCTCAGCAGATCTGGGTTCATCAGGCAACTGAAGCAGCCGGTCAAGTCGAAAAAACGGGGCGACCATATCCGAGCTGGTACGATCAGATTAAGTACCCGCCGGGCTATACAATACCAAAATTCCATGTGTATAAGGGGACTGGCAATCCCCACCAGCATGTTGCCTAGTTCAGGGCTCTTTGCGGCAACACCGGCGGTGATGATAAATTGTTGCTTCGCCAGTTCGTTGGTAGCTTATCGGATACAGCATTCGAGTGGTACTCCGAGCTCCCAAACGACTCTATCAAGACATTTGCGGAGATGGAGCTGCTATTTACACAACGATTCGCAAGCGCCAGTGAACGCACCCTGATAACGGCGTTGATTAATGCCAGGGTGAAGCCAGGCGAGACATGGATCCAATACGCGATACGGTGGAGGAACCTATGGTCAAAATGCGAACAACGCATTGAAGAGGCTCCGGCAGTAGGCATGTTTGTGGGAACCCTCGATCCGCAGGCGACCATCTCGCAATTCATGATGTTCTTCAAGCCGACTACTTTCCAAGCCCTGATTGACAAGCTAGCTCAAATGGATCAGATAGGCCATAGACCGCCCCCTCCAAAGCCGGACTCTCGAAACGAGAAGGGGAAGGGAAAAGCAATCGTTGTCGCTAATGCTCAACAACAGCCGAGTAACTTGAAACCGACTATCCGTCAAAATAATATGCGTCCGCGCTTACCCCTTGAGGAGAGGTTAAGACGTCCTTACTCGTTTCCCCGAGATAAAACGAGAAGACTGTTTGAGCTGGCATTGCGCAACCAACTCATAAATCTGCCGGATCCAAGACGTCCGTCGCAGCCAAATGATGTCAATGATCCCAACTACTGTCCTTATCACCGAGTATTGGGTCATCCGATCGAGGATTGCTACGTCTTCAAAAATTGGATCGAAGACCAGTACCAACAGGGCAAGTTTGCGTTGTCCGACAGATGGAAGGTGAATCCGCCGCAGCCTCACACTCCTATAAGGATGAATACGTCGGGGGCAACGTGCTCTTTCGTTGAAGAAGCTCCATGGGAGGTTGTACTATCAGCCAAAACAAAGACGATGCTTAACGATCTTCAAACATGCCCAGCGATTAGGTGGAAGAACTCGTTGGAACCTCACGTCATTGAAGGGATGTTGAAGCCGCGCCCGACTCCAAAGATCGATGGTGGTGGCCCAAGCACTCACAACCAGCCGTCAAAATCTTCAAAGAAGAAGAAGAAGAAATCCAAGAAGCCCGTGAAGCCTGGCGACAAGCGCACGGACTTACAAAAACAAATTGACGCGCTGGAGGAATACAACCAGAAAGCACGGACTCCCATTATACTCCAAGAGTTCCTCAACCACGTCTTTCAAGAGGAAGATGAGGGAGACAGTTCGTCGGATGAATCCGAGGAATACGTGGCGAGCTGTCATATGATTTCCCATTCGTTTACAGACGATGAGGAAAATCCTTGCACTGAAAAGCTGGGGGCAGATCCTAAACCGGAAATTCTGGGGCCATCGGATGAAACAATTGACGCATTCCTCAACGAAGCTCTGTTGAAAGGTAAAGCTGATCGGGAACGCGAGGCGGTCATATTTGAAAGGGCCAAACGCCAGCGACTTGACGAAAGAGTTGAGACACTCCCGCCGGATCAAAGTACGTCCACCGCAGATAAAAGCAAATTCAAGACGAGGAAAAGGTTTGCTAAAGCCATATCAATGGGTATGAAGCTACCATCCTCTGAAGGAAACATTACTAGTGAAGCGGGAATACACCCCTCCTACTGCTTGTATCATCGGAAGATTTCGCACCCCACCGAAGAGTGCAAAGCTTTCAATAGATGGTGCCAGGGATATGTTGCTTACCGACAACATTTTAAGCGGGAGAAGCGCAAAACTCGTCGGGAGCGGAAAAATACGACCGAGGGGATTAACAGAAATATCGGTGATTGTCGCATGGTTAACGCCCGGGGATCGCAAGTTCTCACATTCGGGAGCGATTCTGATGAGGAAATGGCTCTTAGCCCCCTCTTTAAAGAGTCCACCTCGGGAAAAGAGGAAGAGCCGAAGGCCTGTGAAAATATCCGGCTGCGTAATCGGACGCTACCCGAAAAGAATCTCGGACCCTCAAACAAGAAAGATAAAGGGAAAGAAAAGGTCTCTGAGGATATCGCCCTAGATGACCAAGTCATAGAAGAGCTAGCTGCCAAAGACCCGCCGAAGAAAAATAAGGTGGATTATAATGTTCTAGCGCATCTGAGGAAGCTACCCTCGCAGCTCAGCATTCTTGACGCCCTTTTACTATCAAAAGAGGCGAGAGATTCGTTAATCAAGGCACTACAGGAGCCAGAGCAATTCCAAGCTTTCCTGGCCGAAGAAAAGATAAAGGATGAATTGGAGGAAGTGCACACGGCCGATGTCACTTTTGGTGACGAGGACCTTCTCCTAGGTACGTGCGAACACAATCGCCCCCTCTATGTCTCAGGGTATTGCCATGATATAAAGATAGGCAAAATCCTGGTCGACAATGGATCCTCCGTTAATCTCCTCAATGTGCGGGTGTTAAAGGAAATCTGCATGAGCGTCCAGCACCTCGCTCGGGACAAGATCACCATCTCCGGGTTCGACTCCCAATCATCAAGAACTCTTGGGTCTGTGATACTGACGTTACGCTTCGGGCTGCTCGTCACGGACATTAAGTTCCACGTCATAGACACCAAGACATGCTACAATGCTCTGCTCGGCCGACCATGGTTACACGAGTACAACATCATCCCTTCTACACAGCATCAGTGTATGAAATATTTTAGGGATGGTCTCGAGTATACCGTGACGGGAGAACTGAATCCGTTTTCCGTGAACGAATTCCGCAAATATGAAGATGCCAAATACTTCTTACCAGATTTCGAGGACACGGAGAGGTGTCACAAGCCGGAGAACAAAGCTAACGCCACCATCCTTGTCTTCGGCAGTGATACCGAGGAGGAAGAGGAGATAGTTTATTCGGGTCTGCCCCAATACAACAAGCTGGGACCATCTGCTCCTACGTTGATCTTTGGTAGTGACTCGGAAGATGAGGTCCATACTGTATTCTCCGCTCGACCTTCAATACAAACATCCGCTGACGAAGAGCAAAGTCTACAAGTCGCCATGGTTCCACTTAAACACCATAAAGAACTGGATGTGCTCGATACCTACAGTGTAGAGGAGCTGCGGACGTTCTACGTCCCTCCCAGGCGAGAAGGTGAAAAGGCAATTCTATTCTACCGCTCTGAAGAAAACAAAGTGGAGAAAGAAATCTGGCACGGTATGGATCCTACACTTGACAGGCTTCAGCCCATCCGTCTCCCCAGATATTATACAGAAGGCTTGAAAAGGCTGTTGAAGCGCCAGGGGATATCCTTCAAACAAACCGCTCGAAAAGCCAAATTCTATGACAGGGTCTGGAACGTCCCCGGAACTCAGCACAAGTTGCCTAGTAGGAGGATGGAAACAACTGGAGTTGGATACTTTCAGTCCAAGAAACGAGAACTACTCCGCGACTGTTACGTCGTACATGACTTTAATGAAGAAGCGGATGCTCAATGGGAGGACGCTAATCCTGAACCAGTAAAAGTTCTTGATGCAAAGGTGCCCAGTCCGTCGTTTGAAGAACAAATGGACAAGCTTATAAAGGAAGCTGGTCAAAAAGTCCAAGACGACCACAACCGCGAAATGGCCATCTACGAGAAAGCCAAAACGCAACGCTTTCTACAACAGGCCGCGAAAGATGAAAGTGTCGCTCTCTGTCAACCTGTGGTAAAAACGGCTCGACGCAGAGGCAGAAACAAGTCGAAAAGCGAAAAAGGCGCTCGACAGCAACAAAGCGGGACTAAGAAGCCACGCAGTCGGGAATCGAACGGTTCCAATCTATCCCTTGTAAAGAAGATGAGTCGAGCATACTCTTTTCCTCGGGACAAGACGAAGAAGATACTTGACCGAGCTATAAAATACCAGATGCTTACACTGCCGGAGTCCAAGCACCCCGAACAAGCGAGCGAAGTCTCTCACCTGAATTATTGCTCTTATCACCGAGTAATAGGCCATCCTCTCGAAGACTGCTTCACCTTTAAGAACTAGGTTGAAGATCAGTATCAGCTCGGCAAGTTTGCTCTGTCTGACAGCTGGAGGGTAACGCCGCCACAGAAGCATGAACCCAAAGCCGCGAAAGCAGAACCAGATTCACATCGGTCTTCGAAGCGAGCTCGTACTTGTCACATGATAACAATATCAAAAGAAGAGCCCGAGAATATGGATGACCTTTCCTGGTGCTTCGAAAACAGTAACGATGAGGTGATCTCAGGATTTCCACCAGCACCGAAAGAGCTGGAAGATGGAATACATACCACTGCAGATAACCTCAAGAAAATTGAGTTGGGGACGGCGAACAACCCGCGACCGACATTCGTCAGCGAGCTGCTGTCTGAAGAAAGGGTTGCTTCGCATGGAACTATTCCAAAATGCCAGGACTATATCCAGAAATTGCTATGCGCAGATTGGCGATATCTCCGGACGTCAAGCCAGTCAAACAGGCGCCAAGAAGAATGCGGCTCGAGCTTGAGATGAGCATCAACGCCGAGGTCAAAAAGTTGATCGACTCTGGCTTTATCCAGGAGGTTCAATATCCTGAATGGATCGTCAACATCGTCCCGGTGATGAAGAAAAATGGGACGGTGCGCATATGCGTGGATTTCTGAGATCTCAATAAAGCCTGCCCGAAGGACGATTTCCCAGTGCCAGCCACCGAACTGATGATAGACAACACGTCCACTCACGAAGTTTTCTCCTTCATGGACGGTTCATCAGGATATAATCAGATAAAGATTCATCCTGAAGACCAGAAGCACACCGCCTTCAGAACTCCGCTAGGCATATTCTGCTACAAGGTGATGCCCTTCGGTCTAAAGAACGCCGGTGCCACCTATCACAGGGCCATGACGAGGATCTTCGATGACCTTATACATGAAATCGTCGAATGTTATATTGACGACCTCGTGGTTAAAAGCAAATCGTAAGAGGAACATCTCGAGCATCTGAAGACCGTATTTCAACGCCTTCGGCAATACAACTTGAAGATGAACCCCCTCAAGTGTGCATTCGGAGTTTTCTCGGGCAAATTCCTAGGATTCATCGTCCGACACCGAGGCATTGAGATAGATCCGTCGAAGATCAAGGCGATCATGGAAATGCCCCCGCCAAGAACTCTCAAACAACTGCGGTCTCCCCAAGGGAAGCTCGCGTACATACGGCGATTTATAGCCAACCTTTCAGGCAAGTGTCGTCCTTACAGCCACCTGATGAAGAAGGGAACTCCTTTCGTTTGGGATCATAAATGCCAAGAAGCGCTGGATGAAATCAAGAAGTACCTCCAGAATCCGCCAGTGTTAGTTGCTCCGGTCAAGGGAAAGCCCCTCATTCTTTACACAACCGCCCTCGAAGGTTCTTTAGACGCATTATGGGCGCAAGAGAATGACCAAGGGAAAGAAAGAGCACTCTACTACTTAAGTCGAGTTCTACTGGGGGCATAAAGCAATTACTCCCCCATCGAAAAACACTGCCTGGCGTTGATCTTTGCGATAACAAAGCTCAGGCACTGTGCGTTGGCGCATGAAGTCCGTCTCATTTCGAAGGTGGACCCCCTTAAATATTTTATGTCAAAGGCCATATTGACGGGGCGACTCGCTAAATGGGCCCTGCTTTTAATGGAATTCTCAATAACCTATCAACCTCTCAAGGCAGTGAATGGCCAGGCCATCGCCGACTTCCTTGCTGAGCACCCGATACCTGCCGATTCTCCTCTGAATTGCGAACTGCCAGACGAACATGCGTTTGACGCGATTGATGGGAGCGATACCCGATGGGAGCTTTATTTCGATGGAGCATCTTCCATGAAGAAGCGCAAACAAAGTACGCCTATAATCAAATCTGGGGTAGGACTTATCTTCGTGACTCCACAAGGAGGGATAATGTGCTTTGCCTTCTCCTTGACAGAGCCGAGGACGAATAATGAAGCCGAATACGAAGCTTTGATAGTAGGCTTCGAGATCGCCATCGACATGGGAATTGAAAACCTCTTCATATACGGAGACTCCCAACTAGTCGTTAGTCAAGTAAATGGCGACTACCAGACATGCAAACCAGAGCTGGTGAAGTATGGCGAAAAGGTGCAACAACTGTTGACCCAAATTCCCGCCTACACTTTGGAAAACATACCGCGTGCGGAAAACAGCAAAGCAGACGCATTAGCCAGGCTCGCTAAAGAACTGGCTGACGAGAATCTCGATGACGTCAGAATTGTGGTACAAAGCCGTCGGGTGCTTGCCCCAGCAGAAATATCTCCGGAATCATCCGAAGAAAAGGGAGCGACTGAGCAGATGGCCCTGCAAATAAAAGACCGGGAAAAGGCTAAGGATTGGAGAGAAGTCTTTATAGACTACTTCAAAACACGTCAAACGCCTGAAGATGCGTCCTCAAGACATCAGCTCATGAAACGAATTCTGTCTTTCGCCTTTGTCAATGATACTCTGTACAAGAGGTCATTTGATTCTCTGTGGTTGAGATGCCTGGGACCTGACGAAGCGAAAAGAGTCGTTCAAGAAGTTCACGACGGACTCTGTGGTTCTCACCAAGTAGGCCCGAAGATGAAGTTGAAGATAAAACGGATGGGTTACTACTGGCCCACGATGATTCAGGACTGCCTGGAATATGCGAAGCAATGCCACTCGTGCCAAATCCATGGGGACTTCATCCATCAGCATCCAAATCCACTACATCCAACGGTGGCTAGCTGGCCGTTTGAAATGTGGGGAACTGACATAGTTGGCCCCATCGAACCAGCATCGTCCAGGGGACATCGTTTCATCTTGGCGACGACTGACTACTTCTCCAAATGGGCGGAAGCAGTATCGCTGAGGGAAGTGAAGACGGAGAATATCTCCATTTCTTCAAGACGCATGTCATTTATCGGTTTGGAACTCTACGACGGATCATCTCCGATAACGGGCCAGCCTACAGGAGCCACAAGATCAGCCGCTTCGCGCAACAACACAATATAGACTGGAGATATTCCTCGGTTTATAATCCGCGAGCTAATGGTCTAGCCGAGGCCTTCAACAAGACCTTGACAAAAATCATGAAGAAGACGGTGTCCCGAAATAAGTAGGACTGGCACGAGAGACTACAAGAGGCTCTTTGGGCGTATCGAACTACGTTCAAGATGGCCACGAACACAACACCATACGCGTTGGTATTTGGTACAGAAGCAGTACTCCCCCTCGAGATAGAGTTACCCTCTCTACAAGTGGCGGTCCACTACGAGCCGACGGACGAAGAAAATGCTCACCTTCGGCTTGAGGAGATTGATACCCTTGATGAAACCCGGCTCATAGCGCAACAAAATCTAGAAGCTTATAAAGCAAAGATGACGCGCTCATATGAAAGATTGACCCGGCCGAGGACATTCCGCCAAGGTGAACTCGTGCTAGTGGTCAAAAGACTTATGATCCCCAATCACGCCAAGCGGGGAAAATTCGAGCCGAACTATAAAGGCCCGTACATCATAGACAAGGTCTACCAGGGTGGAGCCTATCTACTCATGGATATGCATGGTGAAAGGCCTTTCAGGCCAATAAACGGCCGCTTCCTAAAGAAATACTACGCTTAATGAGCCACAGCCTAGGTCAATGATAGATGACGACGACTATGTCCGCTCGCTATCTACTTAAGCTCAAACTCTATAAGTAGTAGCCGGTCTTCTCCTTGCCGGACCGAAACGTCCTTAAACTAGCTGCGGACCGAAACGTCCTTAAACTAATGACGGACTGAAACGTCCTTAAACTAATGATGGACCGAAACGTCCTTAAACTTCTACCGCAGTATCATTAGGCTGACGAAATGAATAAAAAAAATATAAAGAAAAAAATATAAAATAAACGGTATGTCCATGAGCAAAATGGGCACGGATGAAAACCCGAAAGGGCTCCGTGAGTAAAAACAGCAGGGCTACCGGCGAGTGTTCGTGAAAACCCGAAAGGGCACAACCTCGTAAAAAAAAGAAAAAGAATAAAAAGAATAAAAAAACTAAACGGTATGTCCATAAGCAAAATGGGCATGGATGAAAACCCGAAAGGGCTCCGTGAGTAAAAACAGCAGGACTACCGGCGAGTGTTTGTGAAAACCCGAAAGGGCGCAACCTCGTTAAAAGACACTTACAAGGTCCTCTCGACCTTGTAAGGAGAAACCACCCGCGTGAGATCCTTACGACTCACAAGGGAGCAACACACGTAGGGATCCTCACGATTCCTAAGGAGAAAATACACTTACGAGATCCTCACGACTCGTAAGGAGAACTCTCTTATGGGACCCTCACGGCTCATAAGATTTGAAAGTCTTAAGTTACAGAGACCTAAACCTATGCTTAAGCAACCCCCACAACCTTCGATATTGCCCTACAAGTGGTTCAATATTGACCCTTGTATACAATCCACGGGCGCGAATAAACATTTCCCTAACCAAGTCCCATCCGAGACTGGGGATATGTTCGCATGGTAAACAACCCTTATAAGTCCTCTCGATTTACAAGGAGAAAACCCTCTTGTAGGATCCTTACGACTTACAGAGGAACATACACTTAGGAATCCTCACGATTCCTAAGGAGAAAATACACCTACAAGATCCTCACGACTTGTAGGGAAACATACCTTTGTGGGACCCTTACGGCTCATGAAGTTAAAAGCCTTAGCCGACAGGACCTTAACCCTGTTCGCTAAACCACCTTTGTTCGACATCGACAGAGGCAAATGATGATTCGCTCCTGGCAATATCCCAGTTGTAGCGGTGCTGATGCCGAAATCGGTGTCTAATTCCGTGCTTATGGCGAAAAGCCAGTAGGCCGCACATGCATACGAAATAGCCGAAATGATGGGGCAACTTGTAATAAAAGACAGCAAGTAAAAAAAATGTATGCACACAAAATAGCCGAAATGATTGCGCAACTCGCAATAAAAAGCAGCGAGTAAAAATAAAATAAATAGCCGAAATGATTGGGCACCGCGAAAAATAACCGAAATGATTGGGCAATCGTGACTTTCGCGATCTAAAGCTGAAATGATAGAGCATCGCGGAAATAAAACAATAATATAAAAAAAATGATGATGAAACTTTTGTCCTACAGGTGAGATCACATCGATCCCTGTATACAATCCAAGGGCACAAACAAAGAAGGAACCACACCTTCCCAACAGGCTCCGCCAGAAAGCGAAGCCAAATCTTGACGGTTCACCAACAACCTAGAGACAACCGTGACATTCGTCTCGATACAGCAGACGCAGTGCCAGCAAACGAAGCGAAGATCAAATTCCTAACTTCACGGTTTTGACGGTAACTTATGTAAAACCTGAAAGACCACTACATATCAGTTCAACTTTCAGGGAAACCGGTGTCCTTGGCAACTACCTCAATTCAGGGAAACTAGCGTCCTTGATGAGAGCTTCTTGATTCGCGTCGGCCCGCAAAGAAACCAGTGTTTCCGCAGGAATAATCCGATTCGTTTCAACCCCGAAGAAACCAGTGTCTTCGGCAAAATACTTCGACTCAGGGAAACCAGTGTCCTTGACGAGAACATCCTGATTCGCGTTGACCCGTAGAGAAACCAGTGTCTCCGCAGGAATACTCCGATTCGTCTCAACCCCGAAGAAACCAGTGTCTTCGGCAAAATACTTCGACTCAGGGAAACCAGTGTCCTTAACGAGAACATCCTGATTCGCGTCGACCCGCAGAGAAACTAGCGTCTTTGCAGGAACACCTCGACTCGTTTCAACCCCAGGGAAACCAGTGTCCTTGGCAAATATCTCAATTCAGGAAAACTAGTGTCCTTAATGAGAGCCTCCTGATTCGCATCGGCCCGCAGAGAAACCAGTGTCTCCGCAGGAATACTCCGATTCGTTTCAACTTCGAGGAAACCAGCGTCCTCGGCAAAATACTTTGACTCAGGGAAACCAGTGTCCTTGACGAGAACATCCTGATTCGCGTCGACCCGCAGAGAAACTAGCGTCTTTGCATGAACACCTCGACTCGTTTCAACCCCAGGGAAACCAGTGTCCTTGGCAAATACCTCAATTCAGGGAAACTAGCGTCCTTGATGAGAGCCTCCTGATTCGCGTCGGCCCGCAGAGAAACCAGTGTCTCCGCAGGAATACTCCGATTCGTTTCAACCCCGAAGAAACCAGTGTCTTCGGCAAAATACTTCAACTCAGGGAAACCAGTGTCCTTGACGAGAACATCCTGATTCGCGTCGACCCGCAGAGAAACTAGTGTCTTTGTAGGAACACCTCGACTCGTTTCAACCCCGGGGAAACCAGTGTCCTTGGCAAATACCTCAATTCAGGGAAACTAGCGTCCTTGATGAGAGCCTCCTGATTCGCGTCGGCCCGCAGAGAAACCAGTGTCTCCGCAGGAATACTCCGATTCGTTTCAACCCCGAAGAAACCCGTGTCTTCGGCAAAATACTTCGACTCAGGGAAACCAGTGTCCTTGACGAGAACATCCTGATTCGCGTCGACCCGCAGAGAAACTAGCGTCTTTGCAGGAATACATCGATTCGTTTCAACCCCAGGGAAACCAATGTCCTTGGCAAATACCTCAATTCAGGGAAACTAGCGTCCTTGATGAGAGCTTCTTGATTTGCGTCGGCCCGCAGAGAAACCATTGTCTCCGCAGGAATACTCCGATTCGTTTCAACTTCGAGGAAACCAGTGTCCTCGGCAAAATAATTCAACTCAGGGAAATTAGTGTCCTTGACGAGAGCTGCTCGGTCCATCTCGACTCGTGAGGAAATTAGTGTCTTCGTGAGGACTCCCCGATTCGTCTCAAACTTACAAGATAAAGCCTTAGACAGCAGGGATTAAAAAACTTGTTTCCTAAGCACTAGGACCCTGCAAGTAAGCCTAAAACGGTCTCTTATATACTATTCACGGGTCTCACTCTCCAAAGTCGAATCTCGATAAGGAGGGAAACAACCGCTTACGAGTCCTTTCGACTCGTAAGAGGGAAAATTCTCTTATAAGATCCTTACGACTTATAAGAGAAAACGCACTTAGGAATCCTCACGATTCCTAAGGAGAAAATCCACCTACGAGATCCTCTCGATCCGTAGGGAGAAAAGTCTCTATGAGAGCGGCTCATAGAGTTGAAAAGTCTTAGGCAGCAGATCTGAACCTGCGGCCTAAGCCATCGCTATCTCTTGAAGAAACCCAGATACTTACTCTATTATCTGTCAACCAGGTTTATCAAGACAGCATGCCGATAATAAAAGAAAGAAGAAAGCGACAGAAAGAACATCCGAATGGCGTTTGATCAAGCATTCGAGATACACTCATTCATGCATGTGCAAAAGGCTCAGAACGAGAAATAAGACAAGCTGAAATGAGAAATTTTCCATTCCTATTACAAACGGTTCTTACAATCATAAAGAAAATAAGCAAAAACATTATTCAAATTATTACAATGGTATAACCTTAGATCCAGGGCACGGATTGAGGAATTCAAAGTAAGGACATCTAGGGTTCTTCTGGCCTTTCTGATTATTCTCGTGCGCAGCCTCTCACGCTCACGTGTGTCAAGATCTTCGGCAAGGCCCCCTATCCTTTGATAAGCAGCGATTATCGTCGTCTGCTGAAAAACTTGATGAAGAATGTCGACGAGGCTATCCCGCCGTTTCTTCGAGATCAGCCCCGACATGTGCACTGAATGCACCTTGTCTTCGGTATCATCTAGCACATTAAGCGACATAGCCTCATGGAACCCCGGGAGTGCCCTCAAGATTGCTCCCAGCACGACTTTCAAGAGAGCAGAGCGGCGAGGGAGCAGCCAACCAATGCGTGCGTTCAGACGACCCATGACCTCCGCACACTGGGCATCTGTAAACCCTTGGTTTTGTTAACGACCCTGTACGCGGATATCCTCGTAGGTGATGAATTCGTGCAAACTGTATAGACGTACCGCCATAATGCCTGGATGAAACATCATAGGAAGATTAGCGATAAAAAAAGACACAGAGAGTTAAACTCCTCGAGAGCAATGCTCTGTAAACAGGAGTGACTGTCAAAATCCAATAATGAGGGGAATTTAAAGAAATTCCCTGAGAACTCTGAGAGCCTTACTATTAAAAGATGATATAATCCATTAAAGATTCATTATCCATATTCAAACTCTTAAGAGTTCATCATTTTTTTGTTTAGATCAAAGAGATCTATGTTTTGCCAAAGAGCAAAGCTCTGTTCATGGGTTAAGAAACCCTGAAACAGATTCTTGAGAGCAAGGCTCTGTTGGTGAAACCCCAAAGGGGTTTTCTTTAGATCAAAAGATCTATGAGAGCAAGGTTCTACTAATTGAAATAAATTTAATTCAAGATTAATTTTTACCTAAAAAGTTTCTTTTGAAGAAAATCTAACTCTGGGAGTTCTTAAAGGCAAGAGCAAAGCTCTGAAGTTTTGAAAGTAAAAATTCTAAAGATGATAATCATCTGTTGAGGACCAAAGGTCCTATTTATAGGCATCAAATGCCCTTTCAACTTCCAAAAGTTACCACAACGGTTGGAATTCTGTCACCGTTGCGCTCATGTTTTGGGGCCACGTAAGGGCAACAGTGGGGGCATTTGTTTACCCCAATCAGAGCGAGGCTCTGTTCAAATTCCAAGGCGGGAAATGAAGCAATGCTTCTGATTTCCCCAATCAGAGCAAAACTTTAATTTGAAAATTTTAATTTTAACAAATGAAGCAACGCTTCAAATTCCTTGCGCTGCGCGCAACGCGCCACGTGTCAAAAACTGATACGTCAGCGCAGCGCCCAAGGCAGCGCGCCCAATCAGAGCAAGGCTCTATTTAAAACAAAATTAAAGGAAGCAACGCTTCAGTTGCGCAAGCGCTGCGCGACACGTGTCAAGCGCCGGTGCGTCTGCGCCAAACAGAATTAAAATTCCAGTAAGATCTTTCTGTTCTTGTTAAATCAAGAAGATTGTCTTCTGTAAAACAGAAGCCCTTGGATAAAAGATCCAACGGTGGGGAAAATTCCCCAAATCACTCAGAGAATGATCTCTTTAACAAATTTAACAAATTAATGGGTACTATATAAAGGCCCCTAGACCCCAATTCAAAACAACATCAACAACAAGAACACAGAGAGAAGAGAGAAACTCAAGAAAAAAGAGAGAACTCCTCTAAAGAACTCTGAGAAGAATTCAGAAAGAAGAAAAAAAGGTAAAAACCCTTTATAAAAAAAGAAGAATTTCTTCTGAATAGATTATTGATCTAAGAACAAGATCAAGGATCTTTAAATAAAAAATAATAATAACAAAGGCATTGCCTTTTTTATGAACCATTGGTTCTGGAATCTTAAAGATTCTTCTCTTGAATCCAAAATCGGATCAAGATATTAAAACAGTGTCTTGCACTTGTAAGTCTGCACTGTTGCGCTCCTGGGTTGGCGCAAGCCACCAGAGAGCGCCACGTGTCAGTACCATAACAACTTGCGCTATACGTTTTTAAAATAGAGCATTGCTCTCTGAAATTGGCGTAACTCATCAGAGCGCGCCACGTGTCACATCGCAACAGCGCAGCGCACTGCGCTAGCGTGACACATGTCACCTCCACATGCGCTTGCGCTCAATAATTGGTGCAAAGCGCCTGACAATCCACTGTCAGATAATTAATGCACTGCATTATTTACAGAAGGGCCAAGCCCAATTAAAAAATGCATAACAGGCCAAATTAAATGCAATGCATTATTTTAAAGAAGGGCAGAGCCCAAACAAAGGTCTGTCAAGACAAAAACAGATGCTTTGCATATTTAAAAAGGGACAGAGTCCAAATCAAAAAGGCCTAGCAGGCCAAAAGAAAATGCAGTGCATTATTAAACAAGGGCAAAGCCCATAGCACAGGCCTAATAGGCCAAAGGTAAAAACGTTGAATATTCTCAACTGGACTTAGCCCAATCATAGCCGTAAGTCCTCAAACTAAATTGACTGAGCAAGACTGTTCTGTTAAATCAATTTACATCTGGTTCAAGGGTACATCTCTGAACTCCTCTGACACCTATCGTTGTAATACTTCAACGACGTCGGAGATGTGATGGGTCCCGACAACCACACATTGACACGGACTGTGGGGTCCTTAAACTCATGGACTTATGTGTCCTTAAACCAAGATACGGACTGTGGGGTCCTTAAACCCATGGACTTATGCGTTGTAAATCCCCGTTTCCGTTCTAATAAAAGTTTCCTATTCTCTGATTTCCAGTGGTTTCTTTTCTTTTTCCTTCATATTTTGAACTGGTTGTTTAAGCTTAATATTCATATTTTTCCAAACCCTAAAAGTTAAAACCCAAGATTTAAAACTAATTTGGAAAACCAAACTCAAACCAAAAGTTAAAAACAAATAAACTATGTTACAAAACCCCAAACCCTTTAATTAAAACCCTCAGCCCAATTCGTTTTCAAATCAATAAAATTAACCCCAGCCCGTTACCACTCCTTCAGCCCACACACTTTTTAAATAAATTCCTTAATAAATTTTTCCTCAGCCCACTCTTGTTTTTTAAATAAATCCTTTAAAAATTTTCCCGGCCCGTTCCTTTCTCAGCCCACTCTATGTTTTTAAAAGGGAATTATTTTTTTAAGCGGGCCCGGCCCACTCCCTCCGGCTTGCCTCCTCGCACCCGACCCGACCCGGTTCACACCCCTTCTCCTTCCCTCAACGGCTCCCTCTTTTCCCGTTTCCTCTTCAATTCGCGACACCCATCCCCCGCCGCAGCCTACGCCCTCGCAGTGACGTTGCCCCGACGTTTCCTATCACACCCTCATTCATTCCTCACACCCTCATCTCTCTCTTCTCCGTCGTTTCTAAAATCTCTAACTCTATCCATCCTCAAAAAAAAAAAACCACCGGACACCCAATTTCCCTCGAACCCATTGCCACCTCCACCGCCGGTGATCATCCCACCACTTCGCTCGACCCACGACGACGACAACCACTCATTCACCCTCCTTCTCCCACTATGACTTCACACCCCCACCAACTCGAGATCCCCTGCACACCCACTCTCCTGCACACAACCCCAGTGCACCCGAGCCGACCACCACCTTGCACCCTCGACGCCGGTGAACTCCCCATCACATTGCCGACCACCCTACGACCTCCTCGTCATCAGCATCAACATCCACACACCCCTATACCCACACCTGGACACCACCATTGCTCCCTCTCTCCAAAACCACACAAAACCCAAACAACCAACACTCACTGCATCCCTTAGCCGGAGCGACGCCGTCGACCTTCGTCGACCTCAGAGCACTCGCAGAGGATCATCAAGCACCCCTCAACGTCTAGTGACCGTGCAACGACTCCGGACAACTCCGACGCAAAATCCGCATCTCGATCCAAGCTCGCGCGAATCGGTTTCACGGCGTACATCGCGCGTTCGTGACGCCGTTGCTGCCTTGCGACCCCGAGACGTTTCCAGGCAAGTTTTTACTTGCTTCATGCTAAAATAATAGTGGTACAAACCTAAAACATCTAGTTTACGGATTTGCCGATTACCGATATATTATGTGACCTAAGTGTTCGATGCTAGTCTCCAATGATTATAATAGTTTATTTTGACGGAAACTGGTATTTTCTGTTGGCCCATTCGATGATAAATATCGTGTATGAATCTCGCTGGAAAATACGATTGTTAGAGACAAAAATTGATACCCCCAAATATGCCGTTAAAACTAATATTTTTCTCGTATCTGAAAATGAATAAAATCACCGTAAATTACATACAAACTGGAATGATGCGTTCGAAGGCTTAAATCGAAGCCGACTCGACGAACTTTAACCCTATGTAAAATTTCAATGACTTCTGTTCTGTAACCGTGATGATAATTAGATCGGAATGCGACTCTGGACTGCAGTCCAGAGCGTTTCTGATTATTGTGTACTGTCCCAATACCTGTGTCACTGTGTTTCCTGGAGTCGTATGTTACGGAACTCTGCATTAGATTAAATATAATTCTGTTAGCTAAACAAAACAAGTGGTTCCATTCCGTTTCATTGTCGTTTGCTATTTTAAACTGTATTTTAAAGGACAGAACGTATAACTGTCCAGAACAGATTCAGAAGTGATATACTGACATTAAACTGTGTATAACTTTCAACGTACAGATGCGATTGAGGATCCGTCTGTTGCGTTGAATACTCTATTGAAAACCCTAGATTTTATTCAACTGGGTGCAATTCGTGTCACGAAACGGACGTTCAGTTCTGAAACTGAATTTCCAGCCGCGAGCACTTAAAATGAAACAGCTATATCTTGAAAACCGGAATCCCGATTGAACTGAAACAAATTTTGATGAATTGCTGACTGAGTGTTCTGTTTATCTTACTTGTATCATTTTGCTGAATCCTTAACATATTAATTTATGCAATTTATGTAAGTCAATGACATGCATGTTGATTCATAACATACAGAGCTTATTGGTAGCATACATACATATATCATACCCTTGCCATATACTCAGTGTTAGTGCGTGTGGACATTGCATTATCGTGCGTGATAGATGTTGGTCTAGGAGTGACGAGTACACCAATGGGAAGTGAATATTCGTGACAGTGATTGATACAGTGAACAGTGATAAAAACGTGCCATTGGTATACTTGTACACGACTAGATCAAGATCATAAATAGTGTTAACCTGGGGGAAAAGGGGAAATCAAAGTGGAAAGAGCATCGTATTTAGCGGGACCGTGTTTTAGAGGATGATCATTCGAACAGTGATACTGATACATGTAGGGTAGGATCTAGCGATCCGGCCGACAGGGTTATGTCCCGGGCATGTGGGTCATTGTCTCGGGTATGTACGAGACTCCTGTTAAACATGATCCTCCTTCCACTATGCGATTTCAAACATGACCTAGAGACCGATAGGGACACATAACATATTCTGCATCATATAGTGACATAGTGATTACTTGCATTGTTCTTACATCAGTATTACCTCATATACCTGTTTCATCTTATTACAATAATATTGTTATTGTGTCGCTCTGACGACCTGAGTATGCATGCTCAGATTCCGCGGGAGGACCAGCACAGGAGACGGATCTACCCTTCGAGTTCACGGAGATATAGTTTGGTGTACCTTCTTCATTTACTGCTTTTCATAAAAGTGATCGTGAGATTGAACTTGGTTAGTAATTGTTCTTGTTATCTGTAATTTGTGAACATTGGAATTTTAATGTAATAAATTAATGATGTGATTCCTTTAATACTGTGCTTTATTTACCGATTACCATGTAATGCTAGAAGCCGAAGTGTGACTACGGCGGGATGATTCCTTGACCGTAGGAGCATGGCTGGCCTAGTCATCCCTCGTTTTCCGTATTTTGGGAAGCGGGGCGTGACATGGTTTAGTTGGTATCAAAGCCTGTGTTTAGTATCAAGGGATAACATTAACTATACCGTATTACGTTATTCTTGTTTCACTACTCTTAATTTTCATCCTTGAATTTGATCCTATCCTTTTGAATCTTCCAGTGATATGACGTCCCCGAACGACCCCTCCTCGGACTCCAGCTCTCAGGACCGCACGGAAAGAATACTTAGTGCACTGACCACTCTCGCGGAAGCTCAGGAGAGGAAGACAGATTTACTCACTGAGGGACTCAGGGCGATTACCGCCGCAGGAGGACCCTCCGCACTTATTACCGCCCCCGAGAGCGCTACTCCACCAGCTTATCAGGCTAGGGCTGGTACCGTATCAGACTTCCGACGGTTACACCCAGCTGCATTCACAGGGCTAGCTGAACCCCTTGAGGCTGAGCAATGGCTGGTGAACATGGAGAATTTATTGACAGCCGCCAGGGTTCCAGAGGAAGACAGAGTGGACGTGATAAAGATTCAATTAGAAGACGAAGCCCGTACATGGTGGTCGGTGGAAGAAAGCAGACTTGACGAGCCGATTGAATGGAGCAAGTTTAAGGAGTGCTTCCTAGATCATTATTTTCCTTCCACAGCCAAGGCAGAAATGGAGGAAATGTTTATTCTTTTGAAGCAGAATGGATGCCCAGTGGACGTATATGCGGCAGAGTTCAACCGTCTGAGCCGCTTTGCTCCATACATGGTCAAATCAGAGGCCACCAGGGCCAGACGCTTCCTTCAGGGGTTAGATTTCGAGTTGCAGCAGTTGATTGCATCGTTAGATTTGCAGACTTTCGCACAGGTACTCAACGCAGCGAGGGTTCAGGAGCAATTGATTAACAAGTTCAGAAGACCCCCAGTCGTTCCAGCACGTACCCACGCGCCTTCTCGAGGAACCGTACCGGTTCACAGAGCAGGAACGACACAAATGAAGCGCCCGTTCGTACCACAGCATCGTCCCCAGAGACAGGGCGTAGTTTGCGGCTATTGCGGTAGAGGAGGGCATACCCAGAAGGACTGTCGCCGTGCCAAGGGACAGTGCTTGATTTGCGGTTCCAGTCAGCACAGGATTAACAGTTTCCCTGAGCGAGCAGAGATACAGGGAGGTTCTGGACCGCCACAGCAGAGGCCGCAGGACCAGAAGCAACCCTTTACAGGTTGCGGTCAGGGACGGGCTTTCATCTTGACCGCCGAGCAGGCAGAGGCGTCAGGAGACGTGGTTACAGGTACTCTACTCGTACATTCCTTGCCAGCTAGAGTACTATTTGATTCGGGAGCATCACATTGTTTCTTGTCTGAGCATTTCACTAATACACACTCAATACCACATGAACCACTAACCAAGGGATGGGAAATTCATACGGGTAATGGCATTATTATATCTAGTCGAGAATGTAGATTATGCCCGGTTGTAGTGTGTGGCAGGGAATTCTATGCGAATTTCCTTCTGATTGGGACAGACAGTTACGATGCAATTCTCGGAATGGATTGGATGAGCACTTTCCATGCAGTTATCGATTGTCGTGCAAAGAAGGTGATCTTCCGCATCCCCAATCACCCGGAGTTTATTTTCGAGGGCGGAAGCGAATCTTTGGAGCCAGCTAAGTACAGAGCAAAGCCTAAGGAGCTGACAGCTATGGAGATTGATAAGAGCCCAGTCCCAGAAATTGTTCGGGACTTTCTGGACGTATTTCCTGAAAATCTACCAGGTCTACCACCACCTCGAATTTTGGATTTCTCAATCGATTTGATTCCAGGTACAGCCCCAGTATCCAGAGCCCCATACAGAATGGCACCAGTTGAGTTGGCGGAATTGAAGAAGCAGGTTGAAGAACTATTGGAGAAGGGATTTATTCGGCCAAGCGCTTCACCGTGGGGTGCACCAGTCCTGTTAGTGAAGAAGAAGGATGGATCGCTGCGAATGTGTATAGATTATCGGGAGCTGAACAAGGTCACAATAAAGAACAAGTACCCAATACCGCGTATTGACGACCTATTTGATCAGCTAAGTGGAGCCAAGGTATTCTCGAAGTTGGACCTCCGTTCTGGATATCATCAAATCAGAGTAGCAGCCGAGGATGTATGCAAGACGGCTTTCAGGACCCGATACGGACACTACGAGTTTCTTGTGATGTCGTTCGGTGTTACCAATGCCCCAGCAATATTCATGGACTTGATGAACAGAGTGTTCGCAAAGTACTTGGACACATTTGTCGTTGTGTTTATCGACGACATACTTGTCTACTCGAAGACCCGGGAAGAGGACGCTGAACATTTGCGCACGGTACTACAAATTCTTCGGGAAGAGAAGCTATATGCGAAGCTGAGCAAGTGTGAATTCTGGCTCGACAAGGTTCAGTTTTTGGGACATATTGTTTCGGGCGAAGGCATCTCGGTGGACCCGGCAAAGATAGAATCTGTCAGAGATTGGCCAACGCCGAAGTCAGTGGCCGAGATCAGGAGCTTTCTGGGATTGGCAGGTTATTATCGGAGATTCGTCCAAGATTTCTCAAGAATCGCGGAACCATTGACGAGGCTGACATGGAAGGACGTGCCATTTACATGGACAGAGGAGTGCACTCAGGCATTCGACACACTGAAGCAGAAGTTAACCACGGCACCTATACTTACAGTACCAGATAATTCCGGTGGTTTGGTGATACACAGTGATGCCTCAGGGAAGGGATTAGGCTGTGTCCTGATGCAGCACGGCCGAGTGGTTGCTTACGCCTCTCGACAACTGAGAAACCACGAGAAGAACTACCCCACGCATGACTTGGAGTTAGCTGCGGTAGTCTTTGCGTTGAAGATTTGGAGGCACTATCTATTGGGTGAGAAAGTGGAGGTATACACGGATCATAAAAGTTTGAAGTATGTTTTCACTCAGAAGGAACTAAACATGAGGCAGCGCCGATGGCTAGAGCTAATGGCAGATTATGACTTGGACCTTCAGTATCACCCGAGGAAGGTCAATGTTGTACCAGATGCGCTCAGTCGCAAACCAGCGGTCATGATGTTGACCAATCAGAGGAGCATTATGGGATTTACCCGTTTTCTCCCCCGATCGAGATATCCTCTGCTTCGCCCAAGAAATATTGTATTGATTGAAGAATCAATCATTCGGAGCGTGAAGTGAAATTAGATCAATTTATATTGACACATTATTGTACGTAGAACAGATTGTGGTACTATCCGAGGTATTTCTGTGAGTCCTCGGCCGAGCTCTCGCTCTTTCCCACTCCCGCTGCCAACTTCGTTACGCCGAACGCACTCAGTCAATTTTGGTAACTACAGGTGCAATCTTCCCTGGTGGATCGCATCAAGATTGCACAAGCGGATGATCCCCGATTGCAAAAGTTCAGAGAGCAAGTGGAAGCTGGACTGAGAACGGATTTGATTATACATGAAGATGGCTCTCTGAGATTCGGTAGCAGACTCTGCGTACCTAAAGGAGATGTTCGAGAAGAAGTTTTGGCTGAAGCACACAGTTCAGCTTATTCTGTGCATCCAGGAGGTACAAAAATGTATCAGGACCTAAAGCAGCACTTTTGGTGGAATGGAATGAAGCGGGAAATTGCGAGGTTTGTATCCAGATGTTTGGTATGTCAGCAGGTGAAGGCGGAACATCAGAGGATAGCAGGATTGTTACAACCACTGCCGATACCAGAATGGAAGTGGGAGCATATTACCATGGATTTTGTGACGGCCTTACCACGGAGCCCTAGAGGCAATAACGCCATTTGGGTTATCGTCGATCGTCTCACAAAAGCTGCACACTTTCTATCTTTCCGAGTGGGACAGTCGACAGAATCACTGGCAGAAAGATATATGCAGGAGATTGTGCAACTTCACGGTGTTCCAGTCAGCATTGTGTCAGACCGGGACACGAGATTTTTGTCGCACTTTTGGAAGAGCTTACAGGAGAGTTTGGGAACCCGCCTTAAATTCAGCACAGCTTATCACCCACAGACGGATGGACAATCTGAGCGTACGATTCAGACGCTCGAGGACATGTTGAGAGCCTGTATGTTGGACTTTCAGGGTTCCTGGGAGGACCATCTGCATCTAGTCGAATTCTCTTATAACAATAGTTATCAGGCTAGTATTCAGATGGCTCCTTTTGAAGCACTTTACGGGCGGAAGTGTCGATCCCCAGTATGTTGGGATGATGTGGGAGAACGAAGACTACTGGGCCCCGAACTCATTGTTCAGACAGTCGACAAAGTCCAAATGATCAGACAGCGTATCAAGGCGGCTCAGGATCGACAGAAGAGTTGGGCAGATACCAGCAGAAGAGCACTTGAGTTTGAAGTCGGTGATCATGTGTTCTTGAAGATTTCCCCTACTCGTGGAGTTATCAGGTTCGGAGGTCGGGGTAAGCTCAGTCCCCACTTTATCGGACCTTTTGAGGTGCTAGAGCGAGTAGGAGAGGTGGCCTATCGACCTGCCTTGCCTCCATCGCTAGCTGGTGTGCATAATACCTTCCACGTGTCACAGTTGCGGCGTTATGTTCGGGATGAGAGCCATGTCCTGGACCATTCGGGGCTAGTTTTGGGTACCGATCTGTCATATGAGGAGCAGCCCACTACCATTCTCGACCGCAGAGAGAAAGTGCTGAAGAATAAGGTCATTCCGTTAGTCCGAGTGTCTTGGGGCGGTCGTTCCCCAGGAGAATCCACCTGGGAGCGGGAGGAAGACATCCGTGATCGTTATCCACATCTCTTTGTTTAGTATATTGTCTCCTTGTATCCTTGTTAAATTTCGAGGATGAAATTTTTGTTAAGGGGGGGTATGATGTAAATCCCCGTTTCCTTTCTAATAAAAGTTTCCTATTCTCTGATTTCCAGTGGTTTCTTTTCTTTTTCCTTCATATTTTGAATTGGTTGTTTAAGCTTAATATTCATATTTTTCCAAACCCTAAAAGTTAAAACCCAAGATTTAAAACTAATTTGGAAAACCAAACTCAAACCAAAAGTTAAAAACAAATAAACTATGTTACAAAACCCCAAACCCTTTAATTAAAACCCTCAGCCCAATTCGTTTTCAAATCAATAAAATTAACCCCAGCCCGTTACCACTCCTTCAGCCCACACTTTTTAAATAAATTCCTTAATAAATTTTTCCTCAGCCCACTCTTGTTTTTTTAAATAAATCCTTTAAAAATTTTCCCGGCCCGTTCCTTTCTCAGCCCACTCTATTTTTTTAAAAGGGAATTATTTTTTTAAGCGGGCCCGGCCCACTCCCTCCGGCTTGCCTCCTCGCACCCGACCCGACCTGGTTCACACCCCTTCTCCTTCCCTCAACGGCTCCCTCTTTTCCCGTTTCCTCTTCAATTCATGACACCCATCCCCCGCCGCAGCCCACGCCCTCGCAGTGACGTTGCCCCGACGTTTCCTATCACACCCTCATTCATTCCTCACACCCTCATCTCTCTCTTCTCCCTCGTTTCTAAAATCTCTAACTCTATCCATCCTCCCAAAAAAAAAAAACCACCGGACACCCAATTTCCCTCGAACCCATTGCCACCTCCACCGCCGGCGATCATCCCACCACTTCGCTCGACTCACGACGACGACAGCCACTCATTCACCCTCCTTCTCCCTCTACGACTTCACACCCCCATCAACTCGAGATCCCCTGCACACCCACTCCCCTGCACACAAACCCAGTGCACCCGAGCCGACCACCACCTTGCACCCTCGACGCCGATGAACTCCCCATCACATTGCCGACCACCCTATGACCTCCTCGTCATCAGCATCAACATCCACACACCCCTATACCCATACCTGGACACCACCATTGCTCCCTCTCTCCAAAACCACACAAAACCCAAACAACCAACACTCACTGCATCCCTTAGCCGGAGCGACGCCGTCAACCGTCGTCGACCTCAGAGCACTCGCAGAGGATCATCAAGCACCCCTCAACGTCCAGTGACCGTGCAACGACTCCGGACAACTCCGACGCAAAATCCGCATCTCGATCCAAGCTCGCGCGAATCGGTTTCACGGCGTACATCGCGCGTTCGTGACGCCGTTGCTGCCTTGCGACCCCGAGACGTTTCCAGGCAAGTTTTTACTTGCTTCATGCTAAAATAATAGTGGTACAAACCTAAAACATCTAGTTTACGGATTTGCCGATTACCGATATATTATGTGACCTAAGTGTTCGATGCTAGTCTCCAATGATTATAATAGTTTATTTTGACAGAAACTGGTATTTTCTGTTGGCCCATTCGATGATAAATATCGTGTATGAATCTCGCTGGAAAATACGATTGTTAGAGACAAAAATTGATACCCCCAAATATGCCGTTAAAACTAATATTTTTCTCGTATCTGAAAATGAATAAAATCACCGTAAATTACATACAAACTGGAATGATGCTTTCGAGGGCTTAAATCGAAGCCGACTCGACGAACTTTAACCCTATGTAAAATTTCAATGATTTCTGTTCTGTAACCGTGATGATATTTAGATCGGAATGCGACTCTGGACTGCAGTCCAGAGCGTTTCTGATTATTGTGTACTGTCCCAATACCTGTGTCACTGTGTTTCCTGGAGTCGTATGTTACGGAACTCTGCATTAGATTAAATATAATTCTGTTAGCTAAACAAAACAAGTGGTTCCATTCCGTTTCATTGTCGTTTGCTATTTTAAACTGTATTTTAAAGGACAGAACGTATAACTGTCCAGAACAGATTCAGAAGTGATATACTGACATTAAACTGTGTATAACTTTCAACGTACAGATGCGATTGAGGATCCGTCTGTTGCGTTGAATACTCTATTGAAAACCCTAGATTTTATTCAACTGGGTGCAATTCGTGTCGCGAAACGGACGTTCAGTTCTGAAACTGAATTTCCAGCCGCGAGCACTTAAAATGAAACAGCTATATCTTGAAAACCGGAATCTCGATTGAACTGAAACAAATTTTGATGAATTGCTGACTGAGTGTTCTGTTTATCTTACTTGTATCATTTTGCTGAATCCTTAACATATTAATTTATGCAATTTATGTAAGTCAATGACATGCATGTTGATTCATAACATACAGAGCTTATTGGTAGCATACATACATATATCATACCCTTGCCATATACTCAGTGTTAGTGCGTGTGGACATTGCATTATCGTGCGTGATAGATGTTGGTCTAGGAGTGACGAGTACACCAATGGGAAGTGAATATTCGTGACAGTGATTGATACAGTGAACAGTGATAAAAACGTGCCATTGGTATACTTGTACACGACTAGATCAAGATCATAAATAGTGTTAACCTGGGGAAAAGGGGGAAATCAAAATGGAAAGAGCATCGTATTTAGCGGGACCGTGTTTTAGAGGATGATCATTCAAACAGTGATACTGATACATGTAGGGTAGGATCCAGCGATCCGGCCGACAGGGTTATGTCCCGGGCATGTGGGCCGTTGTCTCGGGTATGTACGAGACTCCTGTTAAACATGATCCTCCTTCCACTATGCGATTTCAAATATGACATAGAGACCGATAGGGACACATAATATATTCTGCATCATATAGTGACATAGTGATTACTTGCATTGTTCTTACATCAGTATTACCTCATATACCTGTTTCATCTTATTACAATAATATTGTTATTGTGTCGCTCTGACGACCTGAGTATGCATGCTCAGATTCCGCGGGAGGACCAGCACAGGAGACGGATCTACCCTTCGAGTTCACGGAGATATAGTTTGGTGTACCTTCTTCATTTACTGCTTTCCATAAAAGTGATCGTGAGATTGAACTTAGTTAGTAATTGTTCTTGTTATCTGTAATTTGTGAACATTGGAATTTTAATGTAATAAATTAGTGATGCGATTCCTTTAATACTGTGCTTTATTTACTGATTACCATGTAATGCTAGAAGCCGAAGTGTGACTACGGCGGGATGATTCCTTGACCGTAGGAGCATGGCTGGCCTAGTCATCCCTCGTTTTCCGTATTTTGGGAAGCGGGGCGTGACATGCGTCCTTAAACTCATAGACTAATGCGTCCTTAAACACATCCATATGGATTGTGGGGTCCTTAAACCCATGGACTTATGCGTCCTTAAACTAACGGACTAATGCGTCCTTAAACACACCCATACAGACGGTGGGGTCCTTAAACCCACGGACTTATGCGTCCTTAAACTAATATCTGTCCCCAAAGCGGGAACAATGGACCCCTATGTCCCTAAACTGGCAATGGACCACCATGTCCCTAAACTGGCAATGGACCGCAATGTCCTTAAACTACCTATGGACCACTACGTCCCTAAACTAGAACAATAGATTCCCCAAACGCTCTTTCGTCAGATCTAAACGATTCCGTTTAAGTTGATCTTAGCCTCAAATCTGGCTAACGTATCCTTAAACATTCAAATTGGACTATAAAACTCCCAATCAACTTCTGTTCAAGGGTACATCTCCGAACTCCTCTAACACCTGTCATTGTAATCCTTCAACGTCGTCAGAGAGGTGACGGGTCCCGACGGCTATATATTAAATGGACCACTACGTCCCTAAACTGGAACAACAGAGCCCCTAAATGCTCTTTTCGTTAAGTTGATCTTAGTCTCAAATCAGACTAACGTATCCTTAACGAACGTTTAAGTTGATCTTAGTCTCAATATGGCTAACGTATCCTTAAACTAAAACACCAAACCCAAATCTAAGTAAATACGGATTTGGACTAATCCACGTCCTACGGGCGACGACACCACTTAGTCTCCGTATACAATCCACGGGCAACCACAAACAAAACACACACACACACGACACGAAGTGAAATTTCTGGAGAATGAGAAAGTGGTTACCGCGACGCGGTAGCGTAATTAACTGCAGGGACTTGCGCCTGCAGGGAAGAGCGTCCCCACGATCAAAACCCCCTCAAGCGAGGGGGAATCTGACGAAGTCTGCTACATCGGCCGCATCCGTCTAAACCTCCGATACACGGTGCCATAAATCAACTTGGCATCTTCGGAGAGGTGGACGGATAAAACCAAATAGTATCTGCCCCGAATTTCAGGCAAGAAGTCTTCATGCCGTCGCCGTCTTTCGGAGGGGAACACCCATGGCTTATGTGCAAAAAGAAATGGCACATGAGCCGTGGGATAGGCAAAATGCCATTTTGAAAAGCCCATGGGGCTATATGTAAATATGTAAGCCTATATAAGGCAGCATGATGAAAATATCTAATAGACAATTTTCATTCCCCAAAAAACTAGTGTTCTTTGTGCCTCCTGCTCCTTCTCGAAGGTTCTAAACCTTCTCGTTTCTTTTGAATTAAATTAAGAGTTTTATTCTTTCTTTTCCAAAACTAAGTTGTTTTCCACCACAAAACCCACAAAGGGGAACTCAGATCTTCCATCGGATCTCAAAAAGAAGAGATTTTTAAAATCTCATATCTCTTGATCTTCAAGATCCTGCCAGCCGAGAAGGAAGAAGGAGACCCATCTCCAGAAATCCCACTTTGGGGAAGAAATAAGGCTCAAGGGGAGAAGCCCTTCGTTAGCTTCAAAACATCCTAGGAGTTTAACTCCTCATACACACACACACACACACACACACACAAAAGATGCTCCTTTCTGGGAGTACAACTCTCATTGCAGGGACCAAGTCCCTTTTGCCGCCCGAGCGCCCACGTGCTGACACGTGGGGCGCTAACGTCCTTGCGCTCAGAGCGCTAGCACCCGAGCGCCCACGTGGGGCGCTGGCGCTCAAAGCGCCCTTGCGCCAGCTCCCAAAGAGCCATCACTCTCGGCGCCGGCGCTTTTTCCCACGCATCCTTTGGATGTCCTTTCCTTTTTATTTATTTATATATATATGTATATATACATACACACACATGCTCCACACTAAAAACACATCCCCGTTAGAAAAAAATTTCTAACGGGGCGCTGCCCCGCATCCCGTAAGGGGGCTGCTAGCCCCCTTGAACCCCAGCCCGCTATCCGGGTAGCGAGACCCCCGTACAAACTCTGCGGGCCCCCCGATATATCCAAAACCCCTTCAAAACACGACACTGCACATTGAGTGCGCATGACCAGTTTAACCCGTTAATCGGAGCTTCTCTCGCTCCAAAGGAGAGGGGTAATTAATGGCAGCTTAGTCCGCGGCTGCCGGAGATTCGGATCACCACAATCATTAAACCCCTGCCTACCCTAAGCAGAAGGAATCTGTAATGCGTCTGACAAGCGCGCGCGTATTCTCATCTCAATGGGGTGACGAGAAATACCTTACAAGAGCGAGGTTAAAGAGTGGAGGATTTGAAGGCCGGGGATCTTGGGCAGTTGCGGCGAGGGCGCGGTTGTGAAGGTGTCGTTGCGAATGAGGAGGGGCTAGGATTGAGGGGGGAGAGAAGGAGAAAGGAAAAGAGAGGTGAGTCAAAGAGAGAAAAGAAGGGGGGAAAGGGATCGGGTCGGGACGGGTTGGGTTAGGGTTAAGGTTTAGTTTAGGTTTTAATTTTAAGAATTTAAAGGAAAAAATGAAATAGGAAGAATATATGAAATTTAATTGGGAATAATTAAAAGGAAGGGTAGAGAAAATATTTGAGACAATTGCTAAAACAATATATTTATTAAAATACAAGAAAACATATAAAAGAAAACCGGTTATTACAGAACTTAAGCAGCAAAACAGATGGGCCAAAGTCGGTTCAAGTTCGGCTCGCTGACTGACCTTTTGTTAATAGATGAACCTAACCTGGTCCATTAGCTCCCCAGTTGCAACCGACACGTCCAATATTTGGGAGGTGACAACCAAGAAGATGTTATGGGACACGTGGCATAGTGTGAGCCGTTGGATTGGGCTTCATAGAAACACGTGATGGATGGACTTAATCCGTGGTTCTCGTGGAGCGGGTCTATTATTGTTGTGGACCGTGATCCATGTTCACCCGGTTTCATTTCAGTTGAAATTGGGCGTGGGACTAAGGGTGTGATTTTGGGTGTACGAAATTGACTAAAAGCAAAGGATGCGTGTCTTTATCCAATCCACAAGCATCCCAAAAAAAAACCAAGCAAAAAAATAAAATAAAATAAAATCCACAAGCATCCAAGCATTTTCTCAGTGCTCCAGCATTTTTGCAAAATGATACATATTTTATTGCAAACTTCTAAAGGAAGAAAACAAACTCTATTTTATTACAAACTAGACAAATACCAGGATAATTTTCAAGAGAACATCCATCTACAAAGACACGATGTTGAACATGATCTATAACTCTCAAGAGAAATCACAAGCACAAAACTCTAAAATAAACAAGGACAATGTACGATCATCTCTCCTTCAAACATAAAGTCGCAGTTTTTCATTCGTTGAACGCAGACTTTATTCAACAATCAAAACCAACTTTCTTTGATGCAATACGTTTCATCTCTTTTAAATAAGAGAATTGAAATTCTTACCCTAAAAAAAAGAATTCTTAACTAAAATGGAAAGATAACACCATAAAACCAACATAAATTAATTAGATCTAAACAATTTAAATTGCGACAGATCTTAATTAAATCTTAAATAAATAATCATTGTCGAATCTTTTCAAATCATCCTGCAAATCCTGCTCAATCCTAGTCTATGGTCCATCAAATGATATTATGTTGTGTTTTTCTTTTCTTTTTGACCGGAGATATTATGCTGTCTTGGTCTAATTATTGTAATCTAGATTTCTAATCTAATTTTTTGACTATCATCAGGGTAAGTCTTAGAGGCTCAATATTAAAAAAAACCTTAAATTATAATAAGGAGAAAGAAGAAAGAAGAAAGAGTGCGTTGTACACAAATTTATATATTTGAAAGCACTCAACTGCAAAAACTCCCCTCCCCATCCCCCACACGTCATCATCCGAAACCAAATCTTACATCAGATCGCCGATCTAGCCGACGATTTTTCCGGGTCGGATCCAAATCAGCGCGGATCCAAACCCGAACCCGAAAGCGAACCCACTAACCCAAAGCCAATCCTCTTTATATAAATGAGCGGGTGGTGATTCCCTCGTCGACGGCGTCTTCAATGCTTCAAACGCCGCCCCATCCGAGATCTAGGAGCGATTTTGAGTTCGGATCTTGATTGGCTCAAACCCGTTAGGGTTCCGAAGCGGATTTGGATCCCAGGTTCCGAATTCAATAAGAAGGTATGCCGTATGCTGGTTTTGAGCTGAGTTCATTTGATTCCTGGGTTTTTTTAGTTCACTTTTCTCTTAAGGTATAAATAGTGAAGAGAATATCCAAACTGGGAGTTGATTTGGGGTTTTTTGAATAACAAAAGGTGGGTTTCAGGGCAAAAGATTTGATATTTTTGGGTGATTATGTTGTTATCTTATGAATCGCTTGCAATTTCTTTCTAGTTTTATGGAAAGCTTGAGTTTTTATGGGTACTTTAGGATAAAGTTCTTAGCTACTCTACTTGATATTGGGGCAGAAGAGATGCTGAGTTTAGAACTAAAGGTTTGATGTATATTTTGGTGATTATGCTCTATTTCATAAATTGACTCTCCGCATTTTGCCTAATCTCCCCCCATATTGTATATTTAGTTGAGTTTCAGGTAGAAGAAGAGATGAATCCATAACTAAAGCTTTGATATTTTTGGTGATAATGTTAATATTTTATGAATTGGTATCAACCCATTATGACTTTATATTTCCCCATGACGTTTTAAAAGAATGGGCAGTGTTCAATTTGCTGGTGTTGGGAGGTGCAGATTGATAGATTATTACACCTTTTTTATTTTGCAGATTAGTGAATTATCATTGCTTTTGAGTGGTAATTGATTCAAATGCTTGATGTTTTTATCAATTGAGTTGCAAAATTATTTTGTTTAGGGTTTGGATGGGTAGTTGGGTTGTTGGGTCATGGGTGGTTGTTGTTGTTATCACATCTCAGTCTGGCATTGGTCATGGAGTGTCACTAATAATAGGCACTGAAATGGTAAAATTAATATAACATGAAGGGAGTTTGATAGATTGGGTTAGAATTATATTTTATTTTTAAAGTCCCTTGTCTATATGAAATATTGGAGATAAAATCTATTGATTCATGCGATTTACTTCAAATTTGATTAAAAGACTATCCATATCCATATTCGGATTTGTATAGGATTGCTAGATACGAATATGGTAACACCTATATCCGATCCATTTACATCCCTACCCAACAGCGGTGTTTTTTCAAATTTTAATTTTATCCGAGGCCTTTCTCTTCATTCTACCCTTTCCCACTTCCCCTGTTCGGAAGATAGAGAGTGGAAAAGAAAGTTAGAAAGTGAGATTTACATTCTAAGTTTATTTGCTTGGGATGAAAAAAGTAAAAGAGAAAGTACTTTCTCACTTTCATGCCACATGTGCATCTTGAGTCATTTCACTTTCTTGCTCAAAGTAGAGAAAGTGGGGAGAAAGTGAATATTTTATTTTACTTTCTTATTTTTCTTTCTTACTTTCCACTATTTCAATCAAACAATCCAATCTCGCATTCTATTGCACATTAACGCCAACTCAGCTTCTTTCCTACTTTCATCTCATACTTTCTTCACACTTTCTTTCCATTTCACTTTCCTACCACTTTCTTACTTTTCTACTTTCTTTTCACTTACCAATTGCCAAATATGCATGTAGAACTCAAGCTCCTTTTAGGCTTTCTTAACTTTGATCCATCTCCACCCCCAAAAATTTTGAGCAAAGTCCTATTCTTTAATTTAATATCCTTTTTCATTTTAGTCCTTATTTTGATTTGTATTTTATTTTGAGGGCTCATTGATACAAAGGGAGAGCTCAATTTAAATAGCTCTGAAATACATGCAGGTTCTCTGTGTGGTGCCCTTTCTGAATTGAACCCTAAATAAATTCAATTTGGTCTCATAGGACGGGCTTTGTGCTGGATTTTAAGGCAATTTTTTAGGTTTCTTTTGTAAAAAAATTAATTTATTAATTACCTTTTTTCCCTTCATTGTAACTCTCACAAGCCCGTTTCCAATAGCCATCACCTTATTAATTATTTTTTATTATTAATTTCTTGATGCTTTTGTTTGTGGAATAAATTTTTGGATTTTAGCGATATTTTTGTAGTAAGAAAAGGTAATTTTGGAAGAATTTTGTTTGTGTTGCTAAACGTTGGCATTTTAGTAAAATTTAATTAAGTTGGCTAAATTCTTAGTTTATTTATATTACATTGTTTTAAATTTTTTTATGTTAAAATCTTAGAGCAATTAAGAAATTGATGTATGTTAGGTTGCACGGACACTTCCAACGGGTTGTCGTATCCATGTCCGACACTTGTAAGACACTTGCACGACGCGTATCGGACGCATTGTATATATATACTATACGTAAAGTATATATTCTATGCGTGCCATATGTGTATAAACGTATTTTTAGTATGTTAGCATGTGACACTTATTATTTTTTTCCTTTTTTAATGTTGTCATAATAGTTTGATATCTTATTTTTCTTTATAAAATTATATATTTAATTGTGTCCCCGTGTCCTATGTTTTGGGATTTTACCGTGTCGTCGTATTGAATCGTGTCGTATCCGTGTTCATGCAACCTTGGATGTATGGATTCACTTACTTTGGTTCAATTGCAAATTTTCTATTTTTCAGCCTTTCATTTATCAATTTCTTTCTTCAGTTGTTTTATTGGTGCTGTGAATTGCGCAATCAGTAGAGCAGGCAAGCTTGACCAATTCAAAATTATTTTTACTTCTTGTAAAATTTTGATAATTATGGGAGTATCCTTGAGTGGGGATGACTAAAACTTTAATTTGTTGTAGATTCAGTTGTGAAACTGGACTTGGGAGCTTCAACTGTCAAATTTTCGTACTAATTTAAAATTTACCCCTAAGTTGGGTTCTTTTCTATCTCTTTTAACTTGGCAGGGACTGATATCATTGCTTTTTTCATCTTTCTATTGCTTCCATAGGATCTGATGTTGTCTAGTTTGTTTTGGTAATTTGTTAAGTTTTTGTTGTTTTTTCCTTCTTTGTTGGGTTTTGTTCTGATCGCCCACGGTGTAGAAAAGACTAGATTCTGTAGTGGATGTGAAAGTCTGAGACTTGCTTTCATATTTATTTTCTCCACTCAAATTGGAGCAATTTTGGACGGTACCCATCCTGATATTAGTTTCTACTTGTATTTTGCACGTGCGATGCACGCAAATGTATAGTTAATATTATATTGTTTAAATAAATAACATATTATTTAAATATTTAGGTTTAAGAATAAAGTTTTAGCGATATCTTTAAAAATTGAAAAAAGGTGACATGAATATCGGTGCCTAGATGTGGGGGGAGGGAGGGGGGGAGGGAGAGAGAGAGAGAGAGAGAGAGAGAGAGAGAGAGAGAGAGAGACTTAAATTTAATGTTAAAATATCTAAAAATGTTGATGATATGGATGGCTTAATATGAGGAATAGTTTGGAGGAATTTTCTCATTTTTGAATTCTTTTATAGAAAGGAAGAGAGCATTGATCGATGGCCTTATCTACACCCATGGGAGTTACCATTATATCTGGTTATGATTTTTCAATTCTATACCATACTCTATGACTTCTAAGAGTATCAGTTTCCCAACTTTTTCCTGAACTTTTTTTACTCAGTATTTTTACCCCTTCCTCTTGAGTCTTGATGAGATTTAGTCCCATGAATATTAGCTGATTAACTCGCCATCTTATATTCAAAAGATTCATTTTCAAAATTATTTTCTTCGTTTATAGGTTTCTATTGTTTGTGATATTCTAAACTTTTACTACCTCATTTAATTGCATCGATGATCTCAACTGTTTTCATCATAATACTTTGGATAGGAATAAATTGTTTACTGATACATCCTATATAATGCTATCTTTTGTTAAAAAAATAATTATAGTATATCTACTTACATGTTCACTTCAAATTTGTTGGACTTTTTCCTTGAATATGCACACTACAATTTAACGGATTTTTTAGTGCTGGAGACAGTTTCTTTGACCTACATTTCTCTTCTTTTTCTTTTTATAATTGTGAAGCCACTAATTATTTCTTTTCTGATTTTTCAAATTATTCAGAACATGCACGACGCAGAATTCTTCACGGAGTATGGCGAGGCAAGCCAATACCAAATACAAGAAGTCGTGGGAAAGGGAAGTTATGGGGTTGTGGGGGCTGCTATTGACACCCACACTGGCGAAAGAGTGGCTATTAAGAAAATCAATGATGTATTTGAGCATGTCTCTGATGCCACCCGCATTCTAAGAGAGATTAAGCTTCTCAGGTTACTTCGCCATCCCGATATCGTGGAAATCAAGCATATAATGCTTCCTCCCTCTCGCAGGGAATTTAAAGATATTTATGTTGTTTTCGAGCTGATGGAGTCAGATCTTCACCAAGTTATAAAGTCAAATGATGATCTCACACCCGATCATTATCAGTTTTTCTTGTACCAGCTTCTTCGAGCCTTGAAATACATACATACAGGTCAATCATTTTTTTAATGGTTAATTTCACCAAACAACCAAAACCATACCCATTTTCACTAAACTACCAAATATTTTGTAAATTACAAGAAACTATCAAAAAGCTTTAGACTAACAACACCCCTTTTTAGTGAATTATAACCGTATTTTACTAAAATAACATAATGTCGCAACGAAATTCGTAAAATGCTGTTATCGAAGTTTAGTGAAATGGTGGTGTTGATAAGAAAGTACTTGGTAGTTTCTTGTAACTTGTAAAATTTCTGGTGGTCAGTGAAAAACAGGTATACTATTTGGCAGTTAAGTGACATGAAGCCTTATTTCTAAATGAAAGTTGAAATATTAGTTGCATGCTTAAAGTTAATTTTTCTTGTACCAGCTAATGTATTCCATCGGGACTTAAAGCCCAAGAATATACTTGCCAATGCAGACTGCAAGTTGAAAATTTGTGACTTTGGTCTTGCCCGTCCTTCATTCAATGATGTGCCATCAGCTATTTTTTGGACTGTATGCTAACCCTTCCCATTATAAAATCAACAGTTCTAGCTTTGTTTTTTTCCTTCTTATTTTCTTCCACCAAGGGACCTTTAAGTGATCGGCGTGTTTTACACCCATAATTATATTGTTGATATAGTTCACCTTCTGATGTAGGATTATGTCGCAACAAGGTGGTATCGTGCTCCAGAACTATGCGGCTCATTTTTCTCCAAAGTAAGATATGTCACACGTCTACGCACAGCCTGCTTAAGTTATCCTTTAGATAAAGGTGTTCTAGGAGGCTCCATTCTGTTAAATTTTCAATTTGTTCTTTTTTCTTCTGAGAATAAATAAACCTGTGATTTCCTGATTTGAGTGGATGATTCTCAGGTAAGAGTTATATCTAAAATATTACTTACCTTCCAAATCAATGAAACTATCTTATTAGCACATGGTGAAAGAAAAGTCAAACTTAAGAATCTGATGCAATAGAAAGAGATTGGTGCATCTGAATTGGACAGCCAATAGCGATTATTCTTTTCTTGTATATAACGTAAGTTTCTTAATTGAATCTAGGACTTTTTCTATCATCACCCTTATGAGCTTTTCTCGTTGTTGAGATTTTTTAAAGTATTTAAAAGTTGAGGGAGGGGTGGGCTTTTTATAGGTACACACGGGTCTCTGATATAAGTGGGTATAAGTGGGTTCCAACAATAAAAACTCAAGCCTTGTTGAGGTTTGACCCAATCTTATATTTCTTATACATGTGTTTCTTTTGTTGTTTCCAATGTGGGACTATCTTTAAAGTCCCATCATTTGGTTTTTATTTTAAAGTCCCAGCATTTTGTTGTTTCCAATGCAACCATTTGATGGAGTGATGGGCCATTGGCTCTCATACCATGTTAGAGTTTTTTTTAAAAAGTATTTAAAGTTTTGATACCATGTAAGAGTTTTTTTAAAGTGTTTAAAGTTGAGCGAGTGATGAGCTTTTTATAAGTACACATGGGCCTTTGATATAAGCGGGTTCCAACAGTAAGACTCGAGCCTTGTTGAGGTTTGACCCATCTTATACCTTATACCCTATACCCATGTATTTCTTTTGTTATTTTCAATGTCGGGCTATCTTTAAAGTTCCATCATTTGGTTTTTACTTTCAACCCTCGTCATATTCTTGCCCCTTTCTCCTTATATTCATTCAATATGATCTATGTTTGGTGTAAGTCAGTTTCCATTTCCAGCAACCCTACTTGCAGATGTTGAATTTTTTCCGTATGCTAATTGTAATTATTGATATATTTTCTTTTGTAGTATACTCCTGCAATTGATATTTGGAGCATAGGATGTATATTCGCAGAATTGCTAACTGGGAAACCATTATTTCCTGGGAAAAATGTCGTTCATCAGTTGGAACTCATGACCGATCTACTTGGATCGCCTTCACACGAATCTATTGCAAGGGTTGGTCTCTGTTTCGTCTATGTTCAGCATTTTTATAAAATTTTAAATAAATTTATTATTATTATTAATTTACTAACTGATCATCCTTATATGCCATGCTTATTAGTTTTTTCATTAATCATATTCTTATCTAGATATTGGCTCTTCTACATATTCTTTACTATCTCACTTGCTATCTATAGTCGAGAAGGGTCCCTTCGGTTTCTTGCATCTCGCTTTTGCCTCTAATTTTGACCATCCTGAAGACGGGAAAAAGGGTCATCATCACTAAACATGGTTTGATATTAACTGTTTACTTAAATAGGTATTTGTAACTAATGCAAAACTCAGACCAGATAGTTATGAGGCTAACAGTTTTGAAAATTGGGTTACCTATGTTCTCGTCCATTTACTGAGAATTAACACTGCATGATTAATAAGGCTACGGACTATAACATGAAAGGTAAATTGTATTGCAGAAAAATCTGCTTTTCCAAAGATGTCGCAAAACTTAGGCGTGCACAATTCTACCCAGATATCAAGACTATACATCTCTACTATTCACTATAATAAAATATGATATTATGCCATGGCTTCCTTCCTAAATTGTTTTTTCAACTTTCCACTGGAATGATTCAGTTTATACCTGGATGTTTTATAAAATATCTTTTTCTGATGTTTGTATTCCACATTTTTTTCCTTACTGATGGCTATGTATCGTATCTATAGATTCGAAATGAAAAGGCAAGGAGATACTTAAGTGGCATGCGGAGAAAACCACCTGTTCCTTTCTCGCAGAAGTTCCCTAATGCAGATCCATTGGCTCTGCGTATACTTGAACGCCTTCTTGCATTTAATCCTGAAGATCGACCTACTGCTGAAGAGGTAAAATTTAGGATTAAAGTGTCGCTAAGCCAGTTGATTTACCCATTACTTAATATTTGGTTGTAGGCGTTAGCTGATCCCTACTTTAGAGGTCTTGCCAATGTAGATCGTGAACCATCAACACAACCTATTTCAAAACTTGAGTTTGAGTTTGAAAGGAGGAAATTGACTAAAGAAGATGTTAGGGAGTTAATTTATCGAGAGGTACGATACCTTAGATTCTTCTCTCTTCGAATGTTAACTTGACTTTTTTCTGTTGCATTTCTCCACGTATAATGGATACTTTGGAAAGCAAACAGATTCTGGAGTATCATCCTCAAATGTTGCAAGAGTATCTTTGCGGTTCTGATCACACTAGTTTCATGTACCCAAGGTGCGACTTGTATTTGCTTGCCTCACAATCTTTTCTTTTAACGCGGTATTCCTTTTCAGCATGCTTCCCCTCTAGCAAATCTGCCATGTTCCCTGACTTTTCCCCACATTCTAGGTTAATTTGGAGAATGCTAAACGGTCAATTAGGATTATGACAACTCCATATCATGTTGGGTTCTTATACTAATTCAAAAGGGTTGGTTTCAAGATTGATAACTGGTAATTGAACTTCGTTAAGACCATGTTTGGATACTTGGGATAGAAATTCGTCGGATTTCATGTAGGAAAAAAATGTCTCGGAATGCATGTGCATTCCTTTTGATGAAAAATTTGGAGGATTTTTATATCAAAGTTTGTTTGGCTAGTAAAGGATAAGTTTTCATAATAAAATATTATTATATATATAGAAATTAAAAGCGCAGATAAAATGATATTTTTATCTCCTTTTTTTATATCTCTTAACCCATTATCTTCTAACTCAATTTTTTTCATCTTTCAATCCATTATCTTCCAACTCAATATTTTATCAATTCCAAAACATATTTTCTTCCAACTAATTTTTATTTTCTGATCAATTTTATAACTCATTTCTTTCATTTTAATTTTTCTTCAATTCTATAATCCATCGTCTTCTTTCTCAATTTTTATTCAATTCCCATAACCCATTATTAACTTCGTTGTATCCCCAATTTCTCACCGCACATCATCTTCTTCTTCAATTTTCTTCTTAATTTTTACAACCTATCGTCATGTTTATTTTCGCAATTTCAACCTATTGATTTCAAAAAAAACTTCAACCCACTATATTCTTTTTCAAAATCGTTTTTTTTCCTAATTCCCCAATTCATCTATCTATCTCTCTTTTTTTTTATTTCAAACCAACTTGAGAACCTTCACTCATGATTCTTTTTATAAGCAATTTATTATTTGTTTTACAATACAACTCATTGCAAAATCCTATACAACCCATCTCAAAATCCCATTTCTAATTTAAGAAAATAAAAATGAGTAGAGAGGTAAAGGGTGTAAGAGAAGATATATTGAAGGAAAGAGTAATTGAGAATTTTTTTTATCAAAGGTGAAATAAGATACAAAGGTAGAAATAAAAATTTCTCAAGAAGGAAGAAGAACAAGGGAGGGAGGGAGGGAGGAGCTAATTTTTTAAAACCATAGGAATTGCCAAGCCTCCGGATTAATGTTGAAAATCAGCATCCAAACATCCACTTTTGAGGGATTGACCTAATCCATTGGAAAAAAGGAATCTTGATCGAAAATGCATAGGATTAGAGCTATCCAAACATGCCCTAATTGTTTCATGGAGCCTTGTGAGGATACGTTTTCAGCCAAGTGATTGAAGTTTTCACCTGCAAATTTAATTGCCTAAAAGAGATGAATATTTTCTAACGAGTAGCATCTTATGGTCTTTATCTGAACTGAAACATACTGGTGATAATATGCTTATCAGGGACTCAGGTTCTGAACTATTTTGCGCCCAACTACACTATTTTTTTAGAATTTGTTGTGTTTAGTAGCTATCTTTTTATCATGTCTTCCTGCTATTAATATTTAAATGATATGTTGACACGTGAATTTAAATATATGGCATCTCCAACTTTTAAGAGTGGCAGTGAATTATAATGTTATTGTATTTATCGGTTGAATACTATCCTCTTTACCATACAAGAGACTGCATAAATCCTGTTTTTCGATATCATACATGAATCAACATTGGGATCCATGGTAGAAGAATATCTGATTACAGTATTTTCTCAAATCCTTCCACCTTTTAAATGCTCATCTCGACCATGGATATCAAAGCTGGATGGTTCTTTATGCAATAACAATCTTGTGACTTGTATTTTTCTCTGTCACGCTATTTTCTAACCTAAATGTCTTTCATAATTGTTTATTTATCATGGATCTTTACTTGATAACCCATTTTTATATTCCTTTTATGTGAAGGTTACAAGTAGACACAGATTTTTAAGCTGACTTTGAAGTTAATTTTAGTACTACTACTACTGACATTTTATAGCTGCTGACATCTCTCAAATTTCTCTGCATAGTGGAGTCGATCGTTTTAAGCTACAGTTTGCACAACTTGAAGAGCACACTGGAAAGGATGAACAAAGCGCTGCCTTTCAGCGACAATATGCCTCTTTACCAAGGTAATCATATTAGATACTGGTAGTGTCCTCAATCAATTTGTTATTCATTTCGGTAAATAGGCCTTGAGAACTTTGAGTATACACTCTTTCAAGCTATTAACCATCTTTATCTGGCCAATGACTGATGCGAGAAAACCGCCCTATCTTTTCAAAATTTCTTTTTCCCGTTCCTGTTTAACATTCAATTAGTTGTCTGATTCAGCAATTATTATAGTTCCAAATACCCCTCAGTTTGTGAAAGTTTTAAATATTCAATGCTTGTGAAGTGGCGGAGAGCGGCATAAAATCGGGGTCATGTGGGATTTAAAAAATGTTTTAAAGTTGAAAAAAGTTAGACAGCTGTTTAAGCAGGGAACAAAATGTGACTTTTGAGATGAGATGTGGTACGGTACAACAACCACCACCGAGCCTTTTATCCCAAGCATATGGGGTAGGCTACATGAACCAACATGAGAATCACGCCGGGTCCAACACATGAATCCTCCGTCTCCACTCACTCCTATCGAACAATATACTTTCATTGAGGCCTTTGGCAACCACATATCTTTTCGTATCACCTCCATCCACATTTTCTTCGGTCTCTCTTTCGCCCTTTTGATATTGCCAATATCAAGAGCATCCATTCGTCGAACCAGTGCTTTCATAGGTCTGCGACGCACATGACCAAACCATCTTTAGCCGGTTTTCACGCATCTTCTCCTCCACGTGTGTTATACCAACTTTTGCACGAATATCCTCATTTCGTACCTTATCTTTTTTAGTGTTACCATATCCAACGAAGCATGTGTATCTCCGCTACGTGCATCTTCTGTGAATGATGCTTCTTAGGAGCCCAGCATTTTATACCATATTATAATAAGGCAGGCCGAATAGCGCTCCGATAAAACTTCCCTTTCAATCTTAACGAAAAGTTGTTATCACACAAAATTCTTGTTACACTCCATTTCAACCAACCAGCCTGAATCCTTTGGTTGACATCTCTATCGATCTCCCTATCCTTTTGGAAGATGGAACCTAGATATCTAAATTGATCGCTCGGTGATATTTCTTGTCCATCCAGGGTTATACCATTGTGGTCTCGTCTTCTCTGTTTGCTAAATTTACGTTGCATATATACTGTCGTGGACCTGCTCAATCTGAACCCCCGAGATTCCAACGTTTGCCTTCATAACTCCAATTTGGCATTAACCCTTGTTTTTCGTTCCATTTATCAGAACAATATCATCAGCGAAAAGATGGTGGTATAGTACTATATTGGAAAAGATGAGGGAGATTTTATCCAATTTGGTCGTCATTTTATGAATATGTGATGCCTGACTTGTCTTTTTGTTGCAGGGAAAGGGTATGTGCATCGATAGATGAAATTCCCGACCAGAATCAAGATTTCGAAAAGAGGAGCGCTGAATCTGTTGCTCGCACTACTCGTCAAAGTCCTCCGAGGTCGCAATATGGAGACGAATCAAGTTATACACCCACTATTCTAAATGGAGTGAATAAACCAAATTGCAGTGCTCGTAGCTTGCTTAGGAGTTCAAGCATCAGCGCTTCTAAGTGTGTGGTTGTCAGTGGAAGAAGGAATTCGCAAGTAAGTGCATCAGACCTGTCTTTTATTTTTTTTGGAACTAATAGGTTATAGGTACGCAAGCTTATTGCAATAAGCAACTTATTAATAGAGAGCGACTTAGGTTGTTTGGTTCAACAAAAGGAAGTACAACATTTGTTTCATGCAACAACTGTTGCTGTCGCATTTGTTGGAAATAAAAAGCCTCAAATCCAAGATTCTTGGTGTTTTCAAATATTGTAGCTGGATTTCCAAATTCAAAAAAACTTTTATTTTTGATTGAACATGATGTTTCATCAATGCGTAGCATTTTGACTGCAAAAACATAGCTAACATTGTGATCTGTAAAGCATTGTTTATAATTTTCCCTTTACGGTCAGGCAGTACTTCAAAAACACTTAATTTTTACCAGTATTCATAAAATTGACAACTTTATGAGCAGTAGATTATAATGGTGTAATAAATCTCCTTTTTACATTAGAAATTAAGCCCTTCTATTGTGTTGCAACCAATACAATGTCAGTTATATGTCCAGAGATATCTAAAAACTCTTTGACCTCTTCATTTTCACAGTGCTGGATCTTACGTCCCCGAATGTGCAATTGTTTAGTCCAAAACACTAATTATGGTATTCTGAAAAAAAAATACAACATGGATATTATTTCCATCACATATTAAGGACAGCTTAATCTTTTACTAGCTAAACAACCAACAAGCACAATATGTACATATTCCCATCGCATAACAATGAAAAACAGTTATCAAAGTTGTCGAAAATAGCTAGAACTAGTTTCTTAGCCTTGCAAAGTAGCCACTCATTCCACCTCTTCCATTTTTTGTTCCCCACTGAAGGTTTGAAATAGCCTACCCCTTGCATTCCATCGGAACCGCATCATGATGCGTAACGAGTTGAGGCCCTCAAAGCCGCCTTTGAACTATCTTTTCTTTTTTAAAAATGTGGAGTATTGAATTATTCTTAGTTAGATAATATGGTTATATGATTAAAGATAGCTGATATCTAAAGTGTTTTCAATGAGAGTTAGAACTGCTTAGGATTTCTCTTTAATCTTGCTATATTAAGGTTTGTTTTTTTATCTGGGCATTTAGATATGATATCTATCATATATATTTGCATTATATGGCAGATTGAGTCTGCACATATCATTTATGGAATCAACGATCTTAAGATTGTTGAATAAAGAAAAAGTATTAAGCAAATATTTAAATTATAATTGCTTGCATCTTCTTCAGATTCTTCTCATATTTCCCTATCTTCCTCAAGTTATTTCCCTATCTTCCTCAAGTTTGGAATCAGACCTCTGCCCGCCATTTTGATATCAGAGATTGTGTTCATTATAAACCATATATGCCTTCGTTTTTTTTTTCTTGGCTGGCTTGTTGAATGCAAGCCTGCTAAAATTTTAAATCTACTAAAATACTATATATCGGGGAAAAGTATCCGCATGACCGTAACTTCATCTACTTTTCATTTTGGTAGTCATGTCTCAATTGTAATTGCTAATTCTCTGATGCGTGATTTCAGGAGGAATCGATACATGAACACACAAATGAGGTTGATGCATTGACTCGCAAGGTAGCTGAACTCTATGCGTGATCCTAAACATTCAGCCTGTTACTCGATTTGGTTGCCAGTGTTCCATCGATCTCAGATATATTAAACTAAAATCCAAATTTATCCTCTCGCTTTTTATATAAACTAAATTTACCATGTTAGAGTTAGTTGTTGTATTGGGGTTTGAATCCTTGATGGCTTCCCCTTTAATGCGCCTAAAGATATATATCAGCATAGAAAAAGAAAACTCATCCATGTTGTGGATTGCAAGAGATGTAACTTTATATTATCATATAATTATACAAACAGAATGATTTTGTTGTTGTGGTATGGTGTTGCTGCGTTATGACATTGGAATTTAAGTCATATTTAAGCGAGAGGATTTCATGTCATTATATTCAAAATCTTGGATTCATAGAAAATAGTGAAAAGGTTATTTCGATTGGTCTCTGTAAATCCTCAGTTTCCATATATATTTTTTCCAGATTTTCCTCTATTTTTTTTCATTTTATATGTATTTTATTATTTTATTTTAATTACCTAAACTCAAACAAAACCACAAACCTAACCCCTAACATCCGATCCATGCCCGGCCGACTTCCTCTCTCCTTTCTTCTTCGCTCTTCTTTCTTTCCCACCCATTTTTGCCAACGTTTCCCCCTTGACTCGTGTCCACCTCCGTGAGACCCGTGCCCCTCTCGCCAACTTCCCTGTTGATGATACTCGGTACTGAAAATTCCCCAGATCAAGGCACATAACAAATGACGTGTCTCAAAGCTTACGAGAAAGGAGCAAGGACGGTACATTGGAAGCATACCTCGGGCCTTCGACCCAAGAATGTTCTCGACCTTCGATGATGTTCCAGAACATTTCTATGCTCGTCTTACAAACAACCATTGGCTCACCTCCGAGCCCTTTTGCATGATGGGCCTTCTCGGACCTTCTAGCTCGCCTCCGAGCTATCAAAGAGGCCTCCCGCTCGTCTCCGAGCCTCCCGTCGAACACAGCTTCTTCGGTCTCATCGACCGACCCAGAGCGCAAATCATAAACGTCCCGGGCATGGTTCCGTGAATCTCGAGATATCTGCCGCCCCACGATCCCGCGTCCCACGCCATCGCATTCCCCCGTTAACAGGTGTATCTCGCCATTAATGGAGGATCCTGCCATTCGCGCGTGCGCGGCTCTAAGGGCGTAACGGCCGGCGTAAATCTCGCGCCCGCCGGCCCATAGCTGCCACTATATAAACCCTCTCTCAGACGACTCAGGTAAGGGAATTCTGATCCAATAGGCCGTTACGCTGCCCAAATACCTCGACTAACTTGATTGTCGGAGGGTCCACGGTGGTACAACCTTCCCGGGACTTCCTTGCAGGTAGCTCGGCTTCATTCCAAATCAAGCCCACTGAGATCCATACGCTTTAGGAGGAAACCCTCCAATCCAATCTCAGTCATCCATCAACGCTTGCTGCAGATCAACGGAAGAAAACATCTGAAGGAGATCCACACCTCCATCAGTTGGTGCCGTTTGTGGGAACTTGAAAATTCCACCCAACGAAAGTTAATCTTCCGATATCGAAGTTATGGCGAGTGATCACCGCGACGATCCAAGCACTAGCCGCCGCCCTTCTCACAACGGGGGCGCGGACGGATCTCCTCCTCCCCCGAATGTTGTTCATGCCTTGTTTGCATGGATCGACAGGCTTGCGTCCATCGTGGATACCCTCGTCCGTGTCCAGACCGCTGGGCAAACCACACAGGTCGTCGTTCCCCCACCTTGGGACCGGGACCTCCGCAGAGGGGGAGAAGACATTGCCCACGCTGGCGCGACCGAGCAGCGCCTCGCTATTTCCGGCAGCCATAGATCCCCTACGGTGACCAACTCAATGACCTGCTGGGCGCCTCACAGCTCCACGCCGAGGTCTCACGAAAGAGCACCCCGCCCTGAGGCCCATCGCGCTCATGTCCCCCTCGAGGAGGTATCGGTCAGCTCGTCTGCTCCCAGGCATGGCCGGCGCCTTCTCCCTCGACAGGATCGTGCGAACGGGACTCACCACGGTAGCTCGAGGACAACCTTGCCAGGGGACCTGCGGAGCCTCATAGAACGGAACCGTGGCTAGGCGCAGGCCGCCAGCAGCAAGGGCCATAAATCCGAGTATGTTGAATCCTCGGGATACTACGACCGGCTTGATACCCTCGAAAAGAAGGTCGAGGGTATACATCGGGAGAGTCGTCCTTCAAACGACGGGGCTAGATATGCCGCCGACTCGCTTACGAGGCCATTCACTGAAGAGCTGCTCGCTGTCCACGTCTCCTCCAGGAACAAGCCTCCGAAGGTATCCCTCTTCGACGGAAAGTCCGACCCAAAAGACCATTTAAACGCGTTCACGGCAGGGATGAGCTTCCAGGACAACTCCGACACCGCACAATGCCGTGCATTCCCAGCCACTCTCATCCGCTCTGGACGAGACTGGTTCCGAGGACTCACACCACGCTCCATCTCTACCTTCGATGAGCTGGCCACCCAGTTCCTCGGCCATTTCGTTAGGAACAGATGGCAGAAGCGGACCGTCGATCATCTCTTCACCATAAAGAGCGGGGACAAGGAATCCTTCAAAGGATACGTCACCCACTTCTACAACGCTTTCCTTGAAGTCCCAGAACGCCGGGACGAGACGGTTATCACTACCCTTAGGTTGGGTCTTAAGAACAAGGAGTGGCTCCGCTCCTTTGCATTAGCGTAATCTAAGACCATGGCCGAGGTAAAAGTCTGGACCGAACGTGAGATCCAGCTCGAGTCCGAGGTGAACGCGAACCTACCTCGGACAGACCAGACCGATCAGAAGAAGAGTGCAAGAGAGGAAAAAAAGAAGATTGAGCGGCCAAATCCCTACTCCCCAAAGTTCCAGGAGTATACCCCGCTCAATATCTCCCAGACAGAGCTGTTGGAGGAGGCAAAGGGCGAAAGATTCTTCAAACTCCCCCGGTCGCAAATAGGACGGTCAAACGTACTCGAACCCCCTATTGCGCCTTCCATAGGTCACAGGGACACCCCACCGAGAACTGCAAACAGCTCCGTGATTACATCGAAGAGTTGATTCGCTCGGGACACTTGGCAAGATACTTGCGGGGCAAGCGATAAGCCGACCGAGAACAAGAGCATTATCCCCCTCCCGGCGAGTTGACGATCGGCCAAATCATGGTCGTATCATCGGGGGGTGCGCCTGAGGCCGACAAGACACGGCGCCCTTTGCCGGTCGAAGGGACTAGCAGCCAACCCAAGAAGAGTGTCAAAGCATCTGAGCCCATCATCTTTACCGACGAGGACCTCCACGGGATATCCCTGCCTCACAACGACCCCCTGGTGATTACAACACGGGTCCACCGTTATGAAGTGCAAAGGATATTGGTTTACTCAGAAAGCTCGATAGACATCCTCTTCTACGACTGCTTCCTGCGTATGGGGCTTACTCCGTCGGACCTGAGGCCGACCGCCCACATCCCGTCGGGGTTCACCAACCACTCTATCCCGGCTGAAGGGGTGATCACCCTCCTGCTTAACATCGGGGAAGAAGGCCGTACGCGTACCGTGCCTGTGGAGTTCATCGTCGCCAGAATTCCATCGGCTTTCAACATTCTCCTGGGACGCCCGACGCTGAATTCCTTCCGGACCCAGATATCGACCTACCAACTAGCAATCCAGTTTCCCTTTGACCAAGGCGGGATAGGTCGGGCCTACAGGAACCAGCAAACCGCGAAGATTTTCTTCACAGCGACATCTATGCCCGAAGAGAGAAACGATGACCTTGAAAGCACGGATGATTTAAGGGGGTCTTTGGATATTCGGGATGAGCACAAAGAGATCCGAGGAGCCTCGGTGGAGCCGCTAACAGAGGTCCCCCTCGTCGAAGGGGACGATGAACGGACCGTCCTAATTGGGTCACTCTTAACGGGGGCTCGGCGCGATGACCTGGTCCACTTCCTCAGAGGAAAATCAGACGTGTTCGCCTGGGCGCCTGCCGACATGCCTGAGATCGACCCCAAAATAATATCACATAAACTCGGGGTCGACCCAACAGTCCGACCCGTCAGGTAGAAGAAACGAAGCTTTGCCCGGATCAAGCAAAAAGCGATCGAGGATGAGGTTGACAAGCTGCTCGCGGCCAACTTCATTCGGAACGTGGCTTACTCGGAGTGGTTGGCGAATGTGGTCATGGTTAAAAAGGCAAGCGGGAAGTGGCGCATGTGCGTCGACTTCACTGACCTCAACAAGGCCTGCCCGAAGGACAAATATCCCCTCCCTCAGATAGATCAGCTTGTCGACAGTTCGGCAAGCCACGAGCTACTCAGCTTTATGGACGCCTTCTCCGGCTACAACCAGATCCGTATGAATCTGACAGACGAAGAGCTCACCGCATTCACAACAGACCGGGGGGTATACTGCTATAAAGTGATGCCCTTCGGCCTCAAAAACGCCGGGGCTACGTACCAACGCTTGGTCAACAGGATGTTTAAGTCTCATATCGGCAGGAACATGTAGGTTTACGTTGACGGCATGCTCGTCAAATCGACCTCGTCAGATCAGCACGCCAAAGATCTGGGCGAGGCTTTTGACATCCTCTGCAAATACAAAATGAAACTGAACCCCGCCAAGTGCGTGTTCGGGGTCACTAGTGGAAAGTTCCTCGGGTTCATGGTCACCCACCGAGGAATCAAGGCTAACCCGGAGAAAATCAACGCCATCCTCAACATGGCAGTGCCCAAGACCAACGTCGAAATCATGCGGCTCACAGGGAGGGTAGCCGCTTTAAGTCATTTCATGTCAAGATCCGGGGAAAAGTGCCTCCCGTTCTTCAAATCTCTAAGGAAGATCCCAAGGTTCAAATGGTTAGAGGAGTGTCAGATCGCCTTCGAGCAATTGAAAGTGCACCTGGCGACTCCCCCACTACTCACCCGGTCGGTTGAAGGAGATGAGTTATCGCTGTTGTTTCCCGCCGAAACACGGAGACGCGACCGCGCATGTACGTCTTGCCTGATTTTCGAGGCAGATACTAATTGGTGCTATCCTTTCACCTCTCCGAAGATGCCAAGTTGATTTATGACACCGTGTATCGAAAGTTTAAACGGATGCGGCCGATGTAGCAGACTTCGTCAGATTCCCCCTCATTTGAGGGGTTTTTTGATTGCGGGGACGCTCTTCCCTGCAGGCGCAAGCCCCTGCAGTTAATTACGCTACCACGTCGTGGTAAACTTTCTCCTCTCCAGATGGTCACTTCGTGTCGTGTGTGTTTGTTTTGTTTTTGGTTGCCCGTGGATTGTATACGGAGACTAATTTATGTTGTCTCCCGTAGGGCGTGGATTAGTCCAAATTCGTATTTTCTTAGATTTGGGTTTGGGGTTGGGTTTAAGGATACGTTAGTCTCATTTGAGACTAAGATCAACTTAAACGTTTGTTAAGGATACGTTAGTTTAATTTTAGACTAAGATCAACTTAACGGGATCATTTAGATCCAACAAAAGAGCATTTGGGCTCTATTGTTTAGTTTAGGGACATTGCGATCGATTACCAGTTTAAGGACATGGTGGTCCAAGGTTAAGGACATCATAGTCCATAGGTTTAAAGGGACCCCACAGTCCGAGGTTAAGGACATCATAGTCCATAGGCTTAAGGACCCCACAGTCCGTAGTTTAAAGACGTCATAGTCTATAAAGTTTAAGGACATCATAGTCCATGAGTTTAAGGACCCCACAGTCCATGGAATGATTGGTTATCGGGACCCGTCACCTCTCTGAAGACGTTGAGGGATTACAACGACAAATCTCAAAGGAGTGAAGAGATGTACCCTTGAACCAAAGTTGATTGGGAGATCTGTAGTCCAATTTGGAACTAAGATCAATTAATTAGATTATGAGCACATTGATTCAGTTAAATCTGAATTGAGGACTTATGGCCAACTTGGGCTAAGTCCAATTAGATTTGAATGTTGGCCTTTTGTTGGACTATTGAACATTTGTCTGGGTTCAGCCCCCTCATTATTTAGCAATGCTAAACATGAGTCTGGGTTCTGACCATGTCTTTATCTTTTATTGAGTGCTGAGCACTCAATATGCCATACGAGATGATCAATCTTGGAAGACAAGGATATATTTGAGGCTCAGTCAAAGGGAAGGCTTACCTCTGGAAGACTTAGCCAATTTGGGCTAGGTTGCTTTAAAACAGTGTTAAACACTGGGGACAAGATGCTCAAAATAGTGTTAAACACTAAAAATGGGGTGGTCACGTGGGGTCACGTGAGGCGCCTGAGAATTGGGCCAAACCTCCTTTATTTTACCCTCAAATATGCAAATAAGTGTTAAACACTTAGCCTTCAGGCCATCACGTGTGAGCACGTGAGGCATCTGAAGATGGGGCCAAAATTCCTTTGTTTTGTTCTCAGAATATTCAAATGTGTCAAACACTTAAGTTTTCACGCCCATCACGTGTGGGCACATGATGGGCACCCATGCATTGATTTATTAAAGTGTTTATTAGGGGTCACGTGGGGACACGTGAGGGCGCTCAAAATTGATTCTACCTTTGGCTTTGTTCCCTTTATTTTTGAGGGTCACGTGTGAGCACGTGAGGCATTGCCTCCAAGCTTTTTCCTTTTCATTTTTGGGAGTCTGTTTAAGGGTCACGTGGGGGCGCGTGACCTAGTTTTGTTCTTTCTTTTCTGATCATTGAAGATGGGGGTCACGTGTTACCACGTGACCAAGTTCTTTATGTGCATGGAGAGCTTTAAGTCTCTTGTTTTAAGAATCAGATTCTCTTATAAGGTTAAACCCTAGTTCTGTTTAGAGGAATTAAATTCCTGTGTATTTGGAAGAATTAAATTCTTATATAGGGTTAAACCCTAATTTCATTTGGAGGAATTAAATTCCTATGTATGTTGGAGAATTAAATTCTCATATAGGGTTAAACCCTAGTTTTATTTGGAGGAATTAAATTCCTATGAATTTGGGAGAATTAAATTCCTTAAACTCAAATTCTCCCTTCTAAGTTTTGGATCTGCATGGCAGAATCTCCCCGATGAGAATTAAATTCTCAACTTGTGGGGAGATCTGCTTCTGCAGATTTTCAACCAAAGGAAGAACCAAGTTCTTATTCAGAAGAGTTAAACTCCTAAATTGAGAATTAAATTCTCTTTTTGTTTTATGGAGCTTAGATCTCTTTCCCCTTTCTCACATAGGGTTTCTTTTCTTTGAAAGGAACTTCTTTTCTCTCTTGAGAATTAAATTCTCCTCTCTTTATTCTCTCTGTTGTTGTTTTTTTCCCTCCAAAAATCCAAAGATCCCTCTCTTCTCTTCTTGACTCCTATTTATAGGAGAAAGAAAATAATCAATTTGTTTAGTCAATCTTTCATTGAAAGATTTGGTTGTTTCTTTAACCAACATGATCTTTTAGATCACTCGGTGAATTTTATTCACCATTGGATTTTTAATCCAAAAGTTATTCTGTTTGTTATTCTTGGTGAATTTCAGGGAAATCTTTCCTTGTATAGAATCTTTCTATAAATTGGTGATTTTTAATCACCATTGGATTTTTAATCCAACGGTGCTCCACTTTACAGAGCACAATCTCTTTTTGTTTGGAAAGATTTAAAGAAATATTTTTCCATTTAGGGTCTTTGATTTCCCTTAATTAGAATTTAATTCTATTAGTTCAGAAGGCTTAAGAGCCTATCACGTGTTGGCACGTGATCCCACTGTTTGATCATTTCTGTAAAATTCAATTCTATTAATTAAGGAACTTAGGAACCCATCACGTGTTGACACGTGACCCTCTTGATTAACATTTTAAACAGAATTTAATTCTGCTGTTTTAAAGAGTATAGGAATCATCACGTGTCATCATGTGACCCTTGGTCACGTGTAAGACACGTGATGCCTCATTGGGATCTTTCCTTGCCATTTTATTATGCCTTTTAATTCTTTCAGTGGGTTCTTTAAAGATCCATCACGTGTGGGCACGTGACTTCACTAATTGCTTGCTTAATTAGAATTTTAATTCTATTATAACAGAGTCTCAGGAAACCATCACGTGTCAGCACGTGACCCTTGGTCACGTGTCAGCACGTGATACCCCATTGGGGTATTTCCTGATATTTTATCAGGGAACAGCTGTATCTGGTGGTGTCCGATCATTCTGCAGGTTCAATACTCGTCCGAGAAGTCGAGGGAGCCCAGAAGCTGGTTTACTATGTAAGCCACGTCTTCAAGGACGCGGAAACAAGGTACCCGGCCATAGAGAAGATTGTCTTGGCACTCATCGTGGCCTCGAGGAAACTACGGCATTATTTCCAGGCGTACACTATCCTCGTCCTCACCAAACGCCCTTTAGGGGCTATTCTCGCCTCCCCCGAGTCTTCTGGTCTTTTGGAGAAGTGGAGGTGGGAGTTGTCCCAATTCGACATCAAATACCGTCCGAGGCAAGCTATCAAGGCACAAGCCCTGGCTGATTTTATCATCGAATGCACTATCCTTAACAAGGAGGCAGTGTCCGCGCCAGCCCCCGGATCTCAACCATCGATCGAAGAGAGGCCCGACTCCGTCCCTTATTGGGTCCTTTACGTCGACAGGTCATCAACTGAGGAGGGCTGTGGTGCCGGCCTCATCATTCGGGGCCCGAACGAGGCAGAGATGGAGTATTCTTTGAAGTTCGGGTTCAAAGCCTCAAACAACGCAGCGGAGTATGAGGCTCTGCTCGCTGGACTGTGGATCACCTCCGGAGTTGGGCTGAAGACGATCTGAATCCATAGCGACTTCGCTCTGGTCGTCGGCCAAGTGACCGGCCATTTCGAAGCACGCGAGCCCCTGATGGTGAAGTATTTAGCCGAGGTAAGAAGGCTGCAAAAGGACTTCGACAAAGTTCAAGTGGAACAGATCCCCCGGCACCTAAACGCCGAGGTCGAGGCCTAAGCAAGCTAGCTTCCTCCTACACGGCCAACAACAAGAGAAATATCCTCTTCGAAATCTTGCCACGACCCAGCGTGGAAGATAGAGCGACATCGCTCCAAGTTTACATGGCCCGGGAAGAGGACCAAGATTGGAGGAAGCCCATCGTGGAATTCCTGAAGGAGGGTACGCTCCCCGGAGATCGTGGGGAGGCCCACCGCCTCCGAGCCAAATCCCGCCATTTCGTCTGGAGCAATGGGAACCTCTACAAGAAATCCTTCACTGAACCCCTTCTCCGGTGTGTCGACCCCCACGAAGCCGACTATGTCCTCCGTGAGGTCCACGAAGGGGTCAGTGGAGCACATCAAGGGGTCCACACCTTAGTCCAGAAGACGCTCCTCCAAGGGTACTATTGGCCGACCATCTATCATGACGCTCAGAAGCTCGTCGGAAGGTGCAAGAGTTGCCAGCTCCACGACAGCATACCCCGCCTTCCGGCTACCGAGCTGACTGTCCTGACCTCCCCATGGCCGTTTGCCCAGTGGGGAATGGACATGATTGGCTAACTCCTTACAGGTATGGGCGGGCACATCCTCGTCGCGGTGGACTACTTTATGAAGTGGATCGAGGCCGTCCCCATCAGAAAACAGGACGCTACCACGACTGCAGAACAACGTAATATTCCAGTTCGGGATCCCGAGGTGTATCATCACCGACCACGGGACGAATTTCGAAAATGAAAGAGTTAAAGGATTCTGCAGCGAATAACATATACTGATGAAGTTCGCCGCAGTCGTGCACCCCCAGTGCAACAGGCAGGCTGAAGTCGTTAACAGGGACGTCATTCGAGGACTACGAGCTTTCCTGGAAGGACGACAGGGCAGTTGGGTCGACGAATTACCCCGGGTTTTATGAGCCTTGCGCACATCGAAGAAGACCCCCACTGGAGAGACCCCCTTCAGCCTCTGCTACAACACCGAGGCGATGGTCCCAGCAGAAATCAGGCTGCCCAGTTAAAGGGTCGAGCGCTTCGACGATGAAGCAAATATCTCGGCCCTCCGGACTAATTTGGACGTCTTGCTAGAGAAGCGGGATCGGTCACAGATCAGAGCTGCCGCTTACCAATGATAGACTGCCTGCTACTACAACGCTCGGGTCAAGCATCGTGCCTTCAAGACCGAAGATTTGGTCCTAAGGAGGAACGAGTTTGTTGATCAGGGCAAATTGCATTAGTTTTCTCCGAAGTGGGACGACCCCTTCCTTGTCTCCGGAATATTACCCGGCGGGGCCTATCGCTTACAAGACGCGGCAGGTCGCAAGTTCCCACGACCCTAAAATGCCGAGAAGCTCAAGTTGTACCTTTGAAAAGCCACGGGTTTCAATTCGTGAAAATACTCAAACGCACTCATAAGAAAAAATAGAAAACATCAGAACGTCGCAAAAATGGAGCTTTATTTACTTGTAAAAAGTTATTGTGGACTCCGCAGCCTTACATATAAAAAAATTATTACAAAAGAGGGGGAACAAGGTCAAGTAAATACTCCCGATGATATTCTGAGGAGATCTCCGCCAGTCGAGCCCTGGCTTCTGCAGCCCGCTCCCGCTGATGCTGCACGCGAACCCGGGACGCCACGGAAGGGCCGGGCGCTCCACCAGCTGAGCCTTGGCTCACGATCTGTCTCTTTTGGAAGCACTCCAAAATGAGGGCCACAGATCGGTCGTGCCTGGTCTTCAAGATGAGGCTGATGACGTAAATCGTACGGACCTTATCGAGGGCCTCGTCCAGCAGCTCCTCGGCAAGGGGGTTGTATAAACCCGAGGACCTCCTCCAAATTGTGTACATCAGCAATTGGAGGAGGGGTGACCGGCGAAGGAGTAGACGACCGACGTGATCCTCGATGCGCTGGACCGCACCCCGGTACCTATCCTCGGAAACGGATTGGTCGTACAGGCAGACATCGTCGGGAGTGATGATCTCTTTAATCGAGTAAATACGCCCGGCTATCTCGAAGAAGCAATGCTGAAACAAACCCATCTCCTTCCCTATTTATAGCCTCTACAGAATCCCTAAGGGTCCAAATTTGCGCGCGCATGGGTGAGAATCCAGGGATTCGCTCAATTCTTCAAATGCCATACCGCCACGTGGCGGACATCCCGTATTTCCCGGCGAATCGAAGTAGGAACGATACGGATCTTGGAACGCCTCGCCTCTCCTATGCGTTTCTGCCACGTGCCGCCCACGACGGTCACTCTTCCCGATATTCACACACCTAGGAAGGTCGGGCAATGCCTCGCAAAACCGAGCAGCTACCCTGCTCGGTCCATCCTTAGCGGGTAATCTCTTACCCATCTACATTAAGGATCAAAGCCTTTACCAAGATGCCAGCAAGTAGCTACCCTGCTCGGTCTATCCACGGCTGGTAGTTTACTACCCACCGACACCAAGGATCGAAGCCCTCGTCAAGAAGCAACCGATCAGCTTCCCTGCTCGGTCCATCCTTGGTTGGTAGTTCACTACCCACCGACGCCAAGGATCGGACCCTCGTCAAGAGGCCACCGAGCAGCTTCCCTGCTCGGTCCATCCTTAGCGGGTAACTTCTTACCCATCTACGCTAAGGATCGAAGCCCTCGTCAAGAGGCCACCGAGCAGCTTCCCTGCTCGGTCCATCCATGGCTGGTAGTTCACTACCCACTGACGCCAATGATCGACGCCCTCGTCAAGAGGCCACCGAGCGGCTTCCCTGTTCGGTCCATCCTTAGTAGGGTAATTTCTTACCTATCCACGCTAAGGATCAAAGCCCTTGCCAAGAGGCCACCGAGCAGCTTCCCTGCTCGGTCCATCCTTAGCGGGCAACTTCTTACCCATCTATGCTAAGGATCAAAGACCTCGCCAAGAGGCCACCGAGCAGCTTCCCTGCTCGGTCCATCCATGGCTGGTAGTTCACTACCCACCGACGCCAAGGATCGAAGCCCTCGTCAAGAGGCCACCAAGCAGCTTCCCTGCTCGGCCCATCCTTAGCGGGTAACTTCTTACCCATCCACGCGAAGGATCAAAGCCCTCGCCAAGAGGCCACCAAGCAGCTTCCCTGATCAGTCCATCCATGGCTGGTAGTTCACTACCCACCGACGCCAAGGATCGAAACCCTCGTCAAGAGGCCACCGAGCAGCTTCCCTGCTCGATCCATCATTAGCGGGTAACTTCTTACCCATCCACGCTAAGGATCAAAGCCCTCGCCAAGAGGCCACCGAGCAGCTTCCCTGCTCGGTCCATCCATGGCTGGTAGTTCACTATCCACAGATGCCAAGGATCGAAGCCCTCGTCAAGAGGCCACCGAGCAGCTTCTCTGCTCGGCCCATCCTTAGTGGGTAACTTCTTATCCATCTACGCTAAGGATCGAAGCCATCATCAAGAGGCTACTGAGCAGCTTCCCTGCTCGGCCCATCCTTGGCTGGTAGTTTACTATCTACCGACACCAAGGATCAAAGCCCTCATCAAGAGGCCATCGAGAAGCTTCCATGTTCGGTCCATCCTTAGTGAGTAACTTCTTGCCCATCTGTGCTAAGGATTTAAACCCTCCTAAGAGGTCAGCGAGCAGCTTCCCTGCTCGGTCTACGCCGACCTATCTTCAGAGAGATGGTCGCCAGTCCAACTCGAGGAAATGAGCGAGTCTATGCCTTTCTACTCGGAGGTACCAACCGACATACCATCAACGTGCGATCGCCACCTCGACTTTGGGGCCATAACAATGTCGAACTTACACTTTGACAAATAATTGGGTTTAACTCGACGCGCGATCGCCAACTAAAGGATCGGTCCCTGACCTAGCGCTTATCAGGCGAGCAAAATGAAGACGTTGTCGCGAAACGAAAACATTGCAGCGAAATCGAAACATTGCCGCGAAAAATTCTGCAAAAAGGCTTTATTTACAACTCGGGAACCTTTACAAAGGTATTGTAGGCTCCCCAGACTTACAAAATCGCCCGAAGGCTTACAAAATTCCAAGACGAAAACAAAAAATATACAAAAAGAGGGCAGGGAGACTCAGGCCTCAGGGCCGGGAAGGACCTCGACGTGCTCCGCGGCTACCTCGGGAGTCAGGGTGGCGGCTTGAGAGTCGGCGCCCACCGCAGGAGCTTCGGCACTGGGAGCTGGGGTGACCGCCTTCTCCCCAACGCCCCCACCAGGGGCCTTCCCCCCGGCGACGCTTTCGGTGGCATCCCTCTGCACCTCACCCTCGAGGGGATACTCGAGCCGGAGCTTATCGTCGGGAAACTCCGGCATCAGCGCCTTGACGGCGTCGAGGGCATCATGCCAGACGAAGGCCGAGGCTTCGGCGAGGTCGGCGTAGAATCGATCCGAAGTCTTGTAGCTCTCCACCGCCTTCGCAGCCCGGAGGTCAGCGCGCCTCATCCCTTCCTTTAGGGCCTCGTTCTCCCTCTTAAGGGTGTCCCGCGTCTTCTTCATAGTGGCGGCGAGCACCCTGCCATACTCCAACTTGGCCTCAACGATCTTGTTGGACTCCATCAAAACTCGAATGGTCTCCCGGCAGTTGGCGTTCACCCCCACCTTGGCAGCCACCCGGTCTTCGAGGGCGGCGATCCTCTCCCTCGCCTGACGCAGCTCCCGGCTCAGGCTTTCCTCCCGCGAGGAAGACTCGCCCGCTAGCCGCAGCGCCGGGGCTATTTTCTCGTGCTCCATGTTGGCGACGAGGGCGCAGTGCTGGAGGACATGAGGAAAACAAAAGGAGGGGTTAAAAAGGTATACGATCCTGCAAACAAAAAGGCTTAATGAAAACCCGAACGGGAGGCGGACACTAACCTGCACGGCCTCCTGAGATATGGCCGCGATTTGGGCCTTGAGGGTCCTCCAGGGGATTCAGCCCCCAGCCAACCGTTCCATCTCGGAGAGCAAGCTATCGGCGACAGAAATCCCCGAGGGCACGTCGTAGCCAAGATCCCCATCCTGCACGAAGATCGAGGAAGACGTAGCTCGGGACACCGTCCTCTTGCGCCGCTTGAGGGGGCCACGGTAGGGTCGGCCTCATCCGCCACATCCACAGCCCGGGGTTCCTGCTCCTGAGCATATTTGCGGCTCTCCCCGTGGCTGGTCTCCTGAGCCCGGGATGTAAATGAACGCCTAGCCGAAGTGGCCACCGACGGGGCCGGGCTCGCAGCGGGGCGTGACGGGTCGGCGCCTTCGGCCTTCCTCCCTTTCTTCTCGGCCATGGCAGCCCGGAATTTAGATCGGTCCATCGGTTCTGCAAAGAAGCGAAAATACAAAGGGGGTTAGCAAAGCCATAAAGAATTGAAGAATTCACAAGTCTAAACAGGTCGCCTAAGCTCCTAACTTACCCGCAAACTGAGCGGGGCTGAGCCCGGCCCAACCGAGGGCCTGCTCGGACAACAACATATCGGCCCGATGGACGGGCTCCCACGCCGACACCGCCATCGCATCGGGATCGGATGACCGCCTCACCCGCGGGTAGTTGGCCCTGTGCCACTGGACAGGCACATACCAATCCTCACCCTCTGTTGGCCCGACAAACATGAACTTCTCCTTCCATTCATGAATGAAAGAAGGTACTGCTACGACCCCCGACCCGGCCGTCCCTTCTCTGTGTTTTCTAAAAGAAACGTATACCCAGCTAGGCTCATCCCTACGAGTACCGGGGTGATTTTTGTAGCAGAGGGAGGAAAGGAGAATGTTCTGGCTGAAAGGGATCTCCTGCAGTCTCAACTAGACCAGGAACCCGAGGAGAATGTGGAATGTGGAAGCGAGCCCGGATTGTGGTGAGCTCGTCCACATGACTCAGGAGGGAAGACAGCGTCACAGACACTCCTAACACGCGCTTTGGGGGCCGTCCCCGCCGTGCGACCCCGGGTGGCAGGACCAACCCTAACTCCCTGGGGGGATTCCGACTCGGAAGAGGAAGAGGAAGAGGAAGAGGCAGAGGAAGAAGCGGTAGAAGACTCCCTAGACTCTACCTCTACTACCTCAACAGACTCCCTAGAGGAAGACATCTAACCTGAGGAAAGGAAGGAGACGTCCGAGGAAAAAATGCAAGAAATCCGACCTAAAGGGAAGAGTGCCGAGCTAACACACGCGGCGATGAGGAAATTATAGCGAAGTGTGGACCCTGAGAGGGTCCCACTTCTATTTATAGCATTCGGCAAGCGCATCCAATGGAGCCAATCGATTCCCGCCAAAACAGAGGCTTCGCGTTCGACGGCCATCAAATTTCCACGCGTCACAAGAGCATTGGACGCGTCCCTTCAAGTGACAAAGACACCGGCGGCCTGTCACGTCAGCCAACCAGCGTCGGGCACATGGCCTGGCGCCTCAACGGACGCACGATCGAATCAGTGCTTCCCCTTTATTGCACGATCTCTTCTCTGATCCGCCGACGTCATCAAAAAATACAACTAATTGCCCGGGAATCCGCTCCGACGATGTCTTCAAATAAGAACTTAGCCCGGATGACCGATCAGACCACTCTCGACCCGACCCATAAATAGGTCAGGACGAGAGTGGGGGGCTAATGATGATGCTCGGTACTGAAAACTCCCCAGATCATGACATGTGGCAGACGACGTGTCCCAAAGCTTACGAGAAAGGAGCAAGAACGGTACATTGGAAGCATACCTAGGGTCTTCGACCCGAGGATGTTCTCGACCTTCGATGACCTCCCAGAACACTCCTATGCTCATCCTATAAACAGCTATTGGCTCACCTCCGAGCCCTCCTGCACGATGGGCCTCCTCGGCCCTCCCAGCTCGCCTCCGAGCTATCACAGAACCAAGCTTGCTCGGCCCACCGCTCGCCTCCGAGCCTCCCGCCGAGCTCAGCTTCCTCGGTCTCATCGACTGACCCAGAGCACAGGTCGTAAACATACCGGGCATGGCTCCGCGAATCTCGCCATACGCGAGATATCCGCCTCCCCACGATCCTGCGTCCCACGCCATCGCGTTTCCCCGTTAACGGGTGTATCTCGCCATTAATGGAGGATCCCGCCATTCGCGCGTGCGCGGCTCCAAGGGCATAACGGCCGACGTAAATCTCGCGCCCGCCAGCCCATGGCTGCCACTATATAAACCCCCTCTCAGACGACTCAGGTAAGGGAATTCTGATCCAATAGGCCGTTACTCTGCCCAAATACCTTGACCAACTTGATCGTCGAAGGGTCCACGGTGGTATAACCATCCCGGGACTTCCTTGCAGGTAGCTCGGCTTCATTCCAAATCAAGCCCACTGAGATCTACACGCTTCAGGAGGCAACCCTCCAATCCAATCTCAGCCATCCATCAACGCTCGCTGCAGATCAATGGAAGACAACATCTGAAGGAGATCCATACCTCCATCACTTGTGATCCCCTCCACCAAATCCCCTCCCTCCAACGGCTCCCCCTCTCTCGTCCTCGCCGCGAGACCCGCTCCCTCACGTCCTCTCCTCACCCTCATCTTAACACCGTGCCACTCTTCCTTTTTCCCAGCTCGCTCCTTCTCCCTCGCCAACACTCTCTTCGTCCTCTCCAGCTTTCTCCTTCGCCACCATCGCCTCCCTCTCCTTTCTAAGCTTCCCGTTTCCACTACACCCAACATCACTCACTGCAACCGGCCATCACCCACCGGAGCTTCCTCCTCCATCGAGCTCCGAGCTGCATCTCACCGACAAGCCTTCTTGTCACGCCCCGCCTCCAAAAATACGGAATACGAGGGGTGACTAGGCCAGCCATACTTCTACGGTCAAGGAATAATCCCGTCGTAGTCACACTTCGGCTTCTAGCATTACATGGTAGTCAGTAAACAGTACTAGAGTAAAGGAAAATCACAGTTCACAACTTTATTACATTGCAATAAAAGAGTTCGAAATACATTATTTTGCAGAATAAAAACTAACCAATGAAATACAAAGTGCTGAAAGCAAAAGAAATGGCGCTGATGGTGCAGTCTAGATCTCCGCGATCTCTAATGGCAGGTCCTGCTCCTGGGTTCGGTCAACTTCATCCTCTGAGCATGCACACTTAGGTCGTCAGGGCGACACATATAGCAATAATTATATAATGGGTGTGCAATATTATTAAACATGAGAAGTGCAACAGAATGCAGAACATGAGTATAATAAACATGAACTGAATATGAATAGTGCAATATAGATATCATGTCAGTAAACTAGGCAATGTGTATGTCACTACTTATCGGTTACTAAGTCACTAAAATCAAATGGTGGAAAGGATGCTCGTATTTAACAAGGGTCTCGTGCATGCCTGAGACTACGGTCCACTGTGCCCGGGACATAACCCTGTCGACCGTGCCGCTACGCCCACAACCTAATGTATGTGTGTGTGTGTGTGTGTGTGTGTGTGTGTATCACTAATAGCGAATGATCATCCTCTAAATCATGTACCTCGCTGAATACGAGTTCAATTTCACCTTGATTTTCCCATTCCCCAGGTTATAATATGCATTCAGGTATTAGATAGATTGTGAACAAATACGTATCGTTTTCACTTTCAATCACTTTTCCGCTTATCAATATCACTTTCGTATTTGCCACAACCCAATCACTAACACTAATATATTGACAATGCAAAACAGTCGCTAGGTCTCAATGTGAACGATCACTATGCAACAGGTATAAAGCAAGCACGAAAATAGGCCGAAATGCACTGAACAGATATTCACTATTTTATGACGACCAATGCCATATAACTTGCAAAATTTATGATAATTCACACGTATAGAATCGACCAAAACAATATAAAAGGAGCGCGGAGTACACTTGATTATCTAATCAGTAAAATTAGTTTCATGTCAATCGGAATTCAGATTAGGGACTTATCATCATTTTAAGGTAGCGATCGATTGCTGGAATTTCAGTTTCAGAACTGGAAGTCCAACTTCACGTGCATTTTACCAGTAATTAGGTTCAGATTCAGTTGTTTCCCCAGTTGAATAAAATATAGTTCTATCTTTTAGGTTTCGAACACATCAAACGGATTATCAATAGCCTTCCTGTACTAGAAGTTATGTCCTGTTTAATGTGACGGTGTAAGAAACGTTACTGCAGAACACAACGACACTCTAAAATACAAATTAAATATCAAACGACTGTGAAACTATACGGGACCAGATTCATGTGTTATCTAACTAAATTATATACGCGACCATAAGGGGATCCATGCGTTTTCAATTTAAAACAGGGATGTACAGGCATTCGAAGTCAGGTATCCAAGTGAAATGCTGCCCCGGACTACAGTCCGGTACCGCATTCGCAGCCAAAAAATCATTACCGAAATCTATGAATGTCGAGAAATAAACTATGGATGGTTTTAGGTTATCGAGTCGGCTTCGATATGAGCCATAGAACATCACATTTCGATTCATATTCAATTTACTATCAATTTTGCAACGTGGCAGGTACGGTGATATCCAGGTTTAACGTCGCCTTTTAGGGGCGACATTATGCGATCTAAACATCGCTTTTTCGTGTCTAAATTCTATAAAATATTAGTTAACAAGTAGATAAAACTATTGATCATAAAGTTGGGGACTTTGAATAGGGTTTTCATACAAGTAACGCCTCGAATACTTTGATTATAAACATGAGTACCAATCTAACGTCGATTTCATATAAATAATTAAAACAAGTAATTAAATCTTGTGTGTGATACATCCATTATAGTAAATAAAAACAATTCGTTTTCATAGATTGAAGGATAAATCACGGTACATCATATGTATTAAACTTACTGATGGAGGTCCTTTTCGGGTCTCCTTCAGATGTTGTCTTCCGTCGTTCTCCCGGTGGAGTTTGGAGGTGATCTTCTGTTGTGTGTGGGTCTCAATGGGTTTTGAGGAGATTGGTGATTTGAGGAGTTTAGCGCCTAGTACCTGCAAAGAAGTCCCGGGATGGTTTGGTACCACCGAGGATCCTCCGACGATCAAGTTAGCACGAGATCCGAGCAGAGTAACAGCTAAGCGGAATAAAAAAATGGCTTACTTGACCCCTCTATGATGGGGGTTTATATAGTGGCGGTAGCACGCAGCAGCAGGCGCGAGAATCTTGCCGGCAGTTACGCTCCCGACGTCACGCCCGCGTAAAGAGCGGATCGCCCGTTAATGGGGATCGTGATGGTGTGGAACGTGGGATGTTGCTGGCGGAGAATCTGCGCATGGCGAGATTTGTAGAGTGCCGGTTACGCCTGTGAGTGGTGGAGTTGGTCGGTCGGAGGACCGGGGAAGATGGCCTCGGCTGGGGAGCTCGGGGGCGAGCAAGAGAGCCGAGGAGTCTTGGTCCTGTGGCAGCTCGAGGCGAGCTGGGGGGCCGAGGAGGCCAATTTTCAGGGGGCTCTGAGGAGAGCCAGCTTGTGCTTGCAGGTCGGGTACAGGGATGGCCTGGTCGGCCCATGTGGGCCCTTTCTTCTGAGTTCTGGGACACGTCATATGCCACGTGTCCTGATCTTGGAGATCGCCAATAATGAGCATCATCATCAGCCCCCCACTCTTGTCCCGACCAGCTAGTGGGTCTGGTCAGGAGTGGACTGCCGGGCCGCCCGGGGTGAGCTCCCTCCTAAGGTTTCGTCGGGATGCGTCCCGGGCTGTCAGTTGTCTTTTCTGCCAGCGAATCAGGGCGAGATCTCTGCATTTAAGGAAGGTGCGCCGGTTCGTGCATCCTGCCACTGAAGCGACGGTCCACGTGTCGAGCGTCAGTTGGCCGACGCGACGTGTGCAGACCTGCGACGCCTGATGTGGTGCGGTCCAGTGTGGGAACGACAAGTGGAGCAATCGGAGCCGTTGGACGCGAGGAGGCGTTTTGGCGGGAGATGAAGGGCGCCATTGGATGAGGTCGTTTGCGGTGATAAGTAGAGGTGGGGCCCACTCCAGGGACCCTACTCTTTCATATTTCCTTTCTTCTAAGTCTTGGCTGCTCGGCGCTCTTCTCCTTTCTTCTGCTTTCGTTTCCCGAGGATCCACCTTCTTCAGGTTAGATGTTATCTTTCGGGGAATCTGTAGATGTCGTAGGAATAGGTTCTAGGGACCCTTTAGTCGAGCCTGAGTCTTCTCGGGGAGTAGGGATCAGACCTTCTTCTCGGGATCGTGCGGTGGGGGCAGCCCCCAGGGAGGAGGCGGTAGATGCTGCCTCCGGCGCCTCGTGTTGGGTGAGGCATGAGGACGAGCTCGCCAATGCTCGGGCTCGCTTCCACATCTCCTCACGTTATACACTTCGTTTGGCCAAGGAGGGGGAGAGGGAAGACCAAGTACGGGATAGGGAGATCACCCTGTATTAGGAAGCTTTTTGGGGTAGAATGCGCTTGCCCTTCTCTCCCGAGGTCGTCGAAGCGCTGAACTTCTTTGGGCTAGCCTCTGGCCAGTTAGTGCCGAACTCATGGAGGATTCTCCTCGGGTTCCTGATCCGCCTGAAGTTACAGGCGGTTCCTTTCAGCCTCCCCCTCCTTGATTCTTCCCTCGTTTTCAAAAATCATCCTGGGGGTCGAGCGGGTGACCCGAGGTGTGTCTACCTCTCCTTTAGAAAGCGACAGGGGGGCGCCGCCGGGACAGGGGTTGTGGCTCTGCCTTCTTTCATTCACGACTGGAAGAAGAATTTCTTCTTTGTTTCCCCTCCCGAAGGCGAGGACTGGCCCGTGCCTACCAATTGGTCGAGGGAAAAATGCTTGCCGGGGAACCAGTCCAATGACCCCGCCGCGGTGAGAGTGGCGTCGTGGTAGCCCATCCCCCGATTCGACGTGCTGCTGTCTGAGAGGGTCCTGAGTTGGGCCGGGCTCAGCCCCATTGAGTTCGTCGGTAAGTTTAGGCTTGCTTTTTGGCTTGTATATTGCTTGTGTCGCTGACCTCTTTGCATTTGGTTTTGTGCAGGACCCATGGATCTGGACGAGCTCCGAGCCTCCATGCGCCAGCCGAGGAAGGTCATGAAGGCTGGGGGTGCCAGCTCTTCTTGTGCGAAGCCTGCCCCGGCTCCCTCTCCTCCGGTGGTCGCGTCCCGTGAGCGTTCGGGGGCGGATGCCGCCACGGGGCCTAGCAGAGCGTCGGGCCGGAAGCGGGCTCGGATTCTGGAAGACCCGGCCTCGGAGGAGGAGATCGGCTCTCCATCGGAGCCACTCAAGAGGGGTTCCCGGAGGTCTTCCCGGGGCTCGCCCTCACCGATCATGGTGGAGGAAGGAGGCCTCCAGTTCGCGGTGCCTTCGGGGCTGTCCGTCGCAGATAGCCTGCTTCATGAGATAGAAAAATCGCCAGGGGGTAGGGTCCCCGGGGGGACCTTAAGGGCGCAGATGGCGTCCATCGCCCAGGAGTCCGTGCAGGTAAGTGTTTGGTTTTTTGTGAGATTTGGTGCCTCCTTCGTCTTTCTGATTTCTTTCCTATCTTTCAGGTTCTCCAGCACGTTGCCCTCGCCTGGAGGCCGAGGTGATAGCCCCGGCGATGAAGGCTGCGGGCCAGCTCGCCTCGCTGGAAGAGAGCTCAAAGCGGGAGCTAGAGGCGGTGATGGCGAGGGTTGCCGCCCTGGAGGGCGAGGTGGAGGCCGGGAAACGGGAGGTTGCCTGGTATCGCGAGGCCGCCGTGGCTGCCGAGGTCAAGCTTGTGGACGCTCAGGTGCTCGCCGGCAACCTGAAGAAGATGGTGAAGACCCTCCGGAAGGAGCTGGGGGCGGCGGCCGAGTCGGCGAAGTCGGCCGACCTGAGAGCGGCGAAGTTGGCCGACCTCTCGGCTGCGAAGGCGGTGGAGATCTACAAGAAGTCGAAAGATTTCTATGATGACCTGGCCGTGACCACAACCCTCATCTGGCACGAAGCCCTCGACGCCATTAAGGCCCGGATGCCACAGTTCGTTGACGAAGAGCTCCGGGCCGAATACCCCCTCGCGGGCGCCGAGGAGCAGGGGAAAGTGATTCCTGACGAGGAAGTCGCCGAGGATCCTGCTCATCCCGTGGTGGATGACGAGGACCCCGAGGTCGCGCCCGTCCCCGAGGCCTAAAGCCCCCATCTTCCTCCTTTTTTTATTTTGTTGCTTTTGGAATCTTTGTAAGCCTCCGGGCAGTTTGTAAGGCTGAGGAGCCCAAAATACCCTTTGTAAAGACTTTGCCTTTGGTAATAAAACTTTTTTCTTTGGTTTCATCGGTTTGCACTTTATCTTCTGTTTGTGAAGAATGCTCGTAAAATATCACTGCTTGCACTGTTGGGCTTCCATGTTAGGTCGGCTATCTGTCTAGCGATCGTTCGTCGAGTTGATTTCGATCACTTGCCAAGCGTGCCAAGCGCTGCTGAGAAGAAGGCGTCTCCATGGCCCCGAAGTCGAGGGGGGATCGCTCAGACTTGGATAGACCTGGTGCCCCTTGTTGGGGCCTCGGATCCTCTGCATGTGATGGGCAGAGGGCGGTCCGCCGTATTTGTGCCGAGCATGAATGGGAAGCAACGAACACTAGCTGCTCGGTTGCCCCTTGGCGAGGGCTTCTGATTTCTAGCGTTGGAGGGGCTGTAAGAAGCCCACTAAGGATGACCGGGAAGTGAAGCTACGCGGTTGCCTCTTGGCGAGGGCTTTGATCTCTGGTGTCGTGGGTAGGAAGCTACCAGCCGGAGATAGCCGAGCAGGGGAGCCGCTGAGCCTCCTCTAAGGAGGACTTTGGTCCTTAGCGTTGGAGGGGCTGTACGAAGCCCACTAAGGATGATCGGGCAGTGAAGCTGCGCGGTTTCCTCTTGACGAGGGCTTTGATCTCTGGCGTCGTGGATAGGCAACTACCGGCCTGGGATGACCGAGCGGGGTAGCCGCTCGGATGCTTCTTGCGAGGGCTTCGATCCCTGGCGTTATGGGTAGGGAGCTACCAGTCGGAGATGACCGAGCAGGACAGCCGCTCGGTTGCCTCTTGTGAGGGCTTTGATCCTTCAGGACGGGGACCGAGCAAGGTTACTGCCCAGTGCCTCTTGGCGAGGACGTTGATCCCTGTCGGTTGTGGTAGGAAGCTACCAGCCGGGGATAGCCGAGCAAAGACTCGACTGCCTCTGGGAGGACTTTGGTCCTTAGCGTGGGAGGGGTTGTAAGAAGCCTACCAAGGACCCTTGGCCGGGAAGGGTTACTGCCCGGTGCCTCTTGGCGATGGCTTTTGTCCTGAAGGATAGCCGAGCGAGGGATCCTCGGGCTCGACTGCCTCTGGGAGGGCTTTTGATCCCTATCAGTCGTGGTAGGAAGCTACCAGTCGGGGATAGCCGAGCAGGGTAGCTGTTGAGCTACCTCTAAGGAGGACTTGGATCCTTAGCGTTGGAGGGGCCGTATGAGGCCGGCTAAGGATATCCGGGCAGTGAAGCTGCGCGGTTGCCTCTTGGCGAGGGCTTTGATCCCTGGCGTTGCGAGTAGAGAAGCTGCCGGCTAAGGATAGCCGAGCAGGGAAGCCGCTCGGCTGCCTCCACGGAGGACTTTGATCCTTAGCGTTGGGGGCCTTAGGAGGCCTGCTAAGGATAACCAGGCAGTGAAGCTGCGCGGTTTCCTCTTGGTGAGGGCTTTGATCCCTGGCGTTGCGAGTAGGAAAGCTACCGGCCAGGAATAACCGAGCATGGTAGATGCTCGGCTGATTCTTCATGAGGTTTCGCCCGACCATCCAGTTGCAGGTATGGGGAACAGGAACGGTCGCGGCGAACGTGCGCATCGCATGCGCATTGAATGTGGGGGGGAGGCGAAGCGCTAGGGTCACGTCGTTCCGGTTCCGCCAGAGAAGGCTCGAGGATCGCCGCGTGGCGGCGACTTTTTGGGCGAGAACGGGCGACTGTTGAGTTCCATTGGGGCGCAGTGGGCTATATAAGGCTGAAGGAGCACTGGTCCTTTCTTTCCTCGCAAACAGATAGTTGAGAATGCAGGACTTCCCCTTTACCATCCCCGAAATCATCCACTTCGAAGACATGTACCTTTATTACCAGAACTGCTCCGAGGACATGGTGCAGTTGGTCTATGGGAGCATCGAAGACCACTTCGGCCGGTTGCTCCCCCGGCACTCCTCCCTGCTGCAGCTGCTAATGTACTCCATCTGGAGGGCGTCGCCGGGGCTTTACAACCCCTTGTCAGAGTAGCTCTACAACGAGGCCGTGGGCAAGCTGCGGTCCCTTAGGCGCTTCGGTCTGATCTCCGCGAATCGGCTGGCTCGCTCAGTGGCGGTCGTTCGTGAGTGTTACGAACTGAGGCTCGGGGTCAACGCGCGCGGAGGGAATCGAGGGCTGAGGTGGGATCTCGTGAGGCCCCGGCTAGCGGAGATCTTCACCGAGTACTATGAGCAGTGCTCTCTGCACCCCCTTCCCCTGCTATTGTAATTTTCTTTTTCTTTTTGTATGCATGGCTGAGGAGCCCATAATACCTTTTTTGATTAAATGAGATCTTTCCTTCTTTTTCGCAATGTTCCATTGATCTTTATTAAATTAACAACAGACCCTAGGAAGAGTTTACATTGCCCTAAAAGAAAAGTACATGCTAATAGATGACCTTATTAGCGTGGCCCGAGCTCCCCGGAGGCTTGTTGTTCTCCGTGCTCGGCACTGGGTACGGGGCTCCCTGAGCGCCGGACTGGTCATCTGCCGAAACAAGCATGATCTGGCCGATGGTCAGCTCGGCGGGAGGGGGACGCTGCTCCTGCTCGCGGTCGGCCTGCCGTTTGTCCCTCAAGTAGGCTGCGAGGTGCCCTGATCGGATGAGCTCTTCGATGTAGTCCCGGAGTTGCTTACAATCCTCCGTGGCGTGGCCCCGCATCCGGTGGAAGGCGCAGTAAGGGCCCCGGGTTCGCTTTGAGGCCTGACGCGGGATTGGAGGGAACTTGAAGAACCCCTCGCCCTGGGCCTCCTCTAGTAATACTGCGAGGGAGACGTTGAGCGGGGTGTACTCCTGGAACTTCGGGTGATAGGGCTGCTGACGCTCCGGCCTCTCTTCCCGAGCCCTCTTCTTCTGGTCGGACCGTTCTGCTCGGGGGAGGTTTGCGTTCACCTCGGACTCCAGCTGAACCTCGCGCTACGTCCACGCCTTGAACTCGGCCATGGTCTTAGGCTATGCCAATGCAAAGGAGCGCAACCACTCCTTGTGCCTAAGACCAGATCTGAGCGCCGTGATGACGGTCTCGTCCCGGTGCTCGGGGACCTCGAGGAGGGTGTTGTAGAAGCGGGTGATGTAAGCCTTGAACGTCTCCTTGTCTCCGCTCTTAATTGTGAAGAGGTAGTCGACCGTGCGCTTCTGCCGACAGTTTCCAACGAAGTGGCCGAGGAACTGAGTATCCAGCTCGTCAAAGGTCGAGATTGAGCAAGGCTCGAGTCCTTGGAACTAGTCCCGAACAGAGCGGATGAGGGTGGCTAGGAAGGCCCTGCACTGGGCGGCGTCGGAATGGTCCTGGAAGCTCATCCCTATGGTGAAAGCATCTAAATGGTCTTTCGGGTCGGTTTTCCCGCCAAACAGAGAGACTTTCGGGGGTTTGTTGCGAGAGGAGACGTGGATGGTGAGCAGTCCCTCGGTAAACGGTTTGGTGAGCGAGTCGGTGGCGTACTTAGCCCCGTCGCCCGAGAGGTGACCTTCCCGGCGCATGTCCTCGATCTTCTTTTCGAGGGCGTCAAATCGGCCGTGGTACCCTGAGGATTCGGAGCCTTGTGATCCCTGGCCTCTACTGTGGGAGACCTGCATCTGGGTGCGGCCCCGGTTCCTCTCGATAAGGTTCCTCAGATCCTCGGGCGAGGTGGCCCTTGAGCCGTCGTGGCGAGCCCCTTCTGTGCGACCCCGTCGAGGGAGGGGGTGTCGATCATGCCGGTGGAGCGAGGTGACCGACATCTCCTCCGGGGGGTAAGGGTCGCGAGGAGGCTCGAGTCGAGGCGCTCTGGCGGTGGATCCCGGTGTGGAGCCATGGGGCGCCCAGCGGGCCTCAGGGAGTATCGGCCGTGAGATCTGTTGCCAGGGGTCGTAGCCTGCCGGTGGTCAGCCGTGCCGACAAAGGCAGAGCCTTCTGGAGGAGGAGGAGCGGCGATCTGGGGCCCTGGCCCGGCCGTTTAAACGCGGACGAGCGCCTCCACGAGGGACTGTAGCTGATCTATTCGGCTGGCGAGGGCGTTGATGATGGTCGCCGCGGGAGGTTCATCCGTGCCTCCGGTGAGGGGGAAGCGGCGGCTGGTACCAGGATCTTCAGGGTGGTCGCTTGCCATATGGATGGAGATCGGAAGGCCAACTTTGTTTTTTGTGGAGTTTCCTTTCCCACAGACGGCGCCAACTGATGGAGGTCCTTTTCGGGTCTCCTTCAGATGTTGTCTTCCGTCGATCTCCCGGTGGATTTTCGAGCTGATCTCCTGTTGTGTGTTGGTCTCAATGGGTTTTGAGGAGATTGGTGATTTGAGGAGTTTAGCGCCGAGTACCTGCAAAGAAGTCCCGGGGTGGTTTGGTACCACCGAGGACCCTCCGACGATCAAGTTAGCACAAGATCCGAGCAGAGTAACGGCTAAGTGGAATAAAAAAATGGCTTACTTGACCCCTCTGTGATGGGGGTTTATATAGTGGCGACAACATGCAACAGCAGGCGCGAGAATCTCGCCGGCAGTTACGCTCCTGACGTCACGTCCGCGTAAAGAGCGGATCGCCCGTTAATGGGGATCGTGATGGCGTGGAACGTGGGATGTTGCTGGCGGAGAATCTGTGCATGGCGAGATTTACGGAGCGGTGATTAAGCATGTGAGTGGTGGAGTTGGTCGGTCGGAGGACCGGGGAAGATGGCCTCGGCTGGGGAGCTCGGGGGCGAGCGAGAGGGCCGAGGAGTCTTGGTCCTGTGGCAGCTCGGGGCGAGCTGGGGGCCGAGGAGGTCAATTTTCAGGGGGCTCTGAGGAGATCTACCTTATGCTTGCAGGTCGGGTACAGGGATGGCCTGGTCAGCCCCTGTGGGCCCTTTCTTCTGAGTTCTGGGACACATCATCTGCCACGTGTCCTGATCTTGGAGATCGCCAATATTGAGCATCATCACTTATTGATCTACTCTGTATAATTTATCGGTGTGTGTATGCGCACGCGCGCATGAAATCATTTAACATTATTAATTTGTTTAACTACTATATTAGCATGAATAAGCAAGTGACGGATATTCACTTGCCTTCGGTCGCTAATATAGAAGCGACACCGCTTGTGGACTTCATCTTGACACACGAGACGAAGCGATGATGGACATGGCGTGTGGCGCAAGCGCAATGCGTGGAGATCCGGTACTGGACACGGTGCGTGCACTGGATTGTGGTATGGTGTGACACGGGGGCTGACATGACGCGACACGGGGTATGGCACGGCGTGGAATGACGTGTGTGGCTCGGGGAATGGGTACGGGGCGCGACACGTCTGGATATGCTGTGGTGCAGCCGTGGCATGGTGGCGGTGCGGAGGCGGGCATGGGTGCTGTGGCAAAGGCGGTGAGGGTAGAGGAGCTCCGGGGTGGTGCAGCAAGGTGGGACGCGCTCGGTGAAGAGATGGAGTCGAGGAGATGAGGTGGTCGGGCTCGTCGGCGAGGTGCAGCTGGTGGTGGCTGCGGCGATGGATCGTCGGAGAAGGTGGAGGGGTTTGTCGTGGTAGGGCCTGACGGAGGTGAGGTGCGGTGGGTTTGGGTTTGGGTTTGGAGGGTGATCGGTGCAAAGGTTGGGAGGTTGGGGTTGCTGTGAGGTGAAGGAGGAGCCGGGTCCGTGATGGTGGTCGTCGGCTCTTCAGTCGAAAATATTGCACATTTGATATAACATTTTCCTTAATTTTCTTAATATTTAAAGGTGTTTATTATAAATATAGAACATATTTGAATTTATCTGCAAAATACTATTTACCATATGTTTATATGTTATAATTAACATTATGAAGGAAAATATATGCATATAATATTTTGGTAATTAAAATATGCATATCATATCAAATATTCTAATCAAGATTCTTAAAAGATATAATATCATACAAATGGTTAGAATAATATTTCAAAATATATGCATAATATTTTAGTAATTAGTAGATGCATATCTTACCAAATATTCTTAATCAAGTTTCTTAAAAATTTATTACCATATAAAGTAATTAAGACACTCTTTCTAATTTAATAAATATTACTAACATTATTCATAGAGATTTTGTACAGATTTAGCTCAGGTCAAGAGATCAAGATATTCAAGATGCCAAGATAAAAAATCTGCCAATAAAATCGTAGGATCTGAAAACTTGGAAAGTGGATATTTATGGCAAGTTTAAACCTTTGAGATCTAGGATTTCTGATTTGAGGGCTATATAAAGGACTGAGGGCTAAAGTTAAAAATCATCACCTTTACACGAAGCAAATCACTGTCAAAGAACAAGAGATCCACGACAGGTCCACGATTCGACATGATAGGGCGACGTGAAAATCGACGGAGCATATACTTCCTACGAGGCAGAGATCGAGAGCAACTTCTTACTCTTGTAATCTAAATTCGTAGGATTAGAACTTGTGAAGTTGATTAATAAAGGTAGATCATTCTGTTTAATTATTTATTTTCTGTATTTTTACTTTCTGCATTTTAATTATGATCACATTCTTTATCATTTCTTCTTCTTCTCACGAAATGCGTGAGTAATTCTTAACTTGCTAGGGTTCGTAAGATTAAGGTAGAACAATGGATGAGAAAATATTTTATCTTTTTTTTAAGTCTTATGAAGTTTATAAAGTTTAGCAAAAGAATCGTTAACATCCTAATCGGGCGCGCTACCAATTTATTGCTAGTCTCGACCGCGATTTGAGATCAGATTAACAATTGTTTTGTTAAGGGCTAGACATGAATAGAGATCAATGAAAGGACAAGGGTCAATAGTGTGGAAACCCTAGTTTCTTCCAAGAACCCTAATCCTCACTCATCACTATCAATCTAGTTTTAAATCTATCGATAGATAAAAGGAGTAATCTTTATTAGTCATCCATGACTACTAAATCCTAGCGAACCCTACAAACCTTCTTCTTATATATTTTATATCCTTATTTAAACTAGATCTGAAAAATATATATTCTACATCCGTATTTACCATAGAATCTATTCTTTACTATTCTCTATTCTCCTTCCTCTTTTCTAATCAACACTTCTAAAACAAGATTAAAAGTTCCATGAATCCCTGAGGACGACAGTTATATATATATATATATATATATATATATATATATTAGTGGAATGGGACACTGTTATTTATATATATATATATATATATATATATATATTAGTGGAATGGAACGCTAATATATATGTATACATATCAATTTATATACATCATCATAATGATTCATGCAAATATACTTAGTCATTTAGGAGATTACTTGATATTGGACACTGGATATATGAGATTATTTGATATTGGACACTACAGGATATATGAGATTTACTTGGTATTGGACACTCAGGATATATGAGATTTACTTGATTTTGTACATTCAGGATATATGAGATTTACTTGATATTGTACATTCAGGATTTATGAGACTTACATGATATGAGAGCCAATTTGGGGGCTGATTTGAGGAAATTGGGATTTGGATTGTCTTGATGGACTTTGGTCCTACCACGAGGTCAGGATTCCGTAGGAATGACATGTTTTATCCCATACTCCGCATTTATTGTTTATGCACTGCTTCATATATTAGTAGTACCTGATAGAGTACCTTACATGACTGTTGCATTTACATACTTTTATTTTATATGCATTACTTCATGTATTAGCTGTACCTGCTAGAGTACCTTTCATGACTGTTGCATATATACATTGTCATATCATTGCTTCATGTATTAGTAGTACCTGCCAGAGTACCTTACATGACTGTTGCATACATATTGCCATTTATTGTTCATGTATTAGTAGTACCTGATAGAGTACCTTACATGACTGTTGCATACATATTGTCATATCATTGCTTCATGTATTAGGTGTACCTGCTAGAGTGCCTTTCATGACTATTGCATACATATGACCATTTATTGCTATTAACTTGCATATGTTAGACTCGCGCTGTACGTGCATACTTGCGATTACCTGCATATATTATTTACTATTCACGAGTTGGCAACTCACGCCCGTTATGCCACAGTGTTTTGCAGGTTGTTCCCCAGAGTAGTCGAGGCAGGCTATTCATCTATCATATCATCTTTTGCTGCGGATACCGCTTCGGCTCATAGTGTGCAGTTTTGCTTAGGTGGGTTTTGCGGTTATCCGATATTGCTTATCGTATATTCGTTGGATTCTGTACTCTCCATCTACCATTATCATGTATTGACTTAGAGACTTGATGTGAGGACGATATTGTATATTATTTTGTGACTTGGAGGTCTTTATGCAGTTTTATTTATATCGTCTTTTATTTCTTCGCTACGGCATCGTATATCTGTTTTGGTGGTTGTTTTCCTCCTTTGGGCGAGTATTTGCTCCCATTTGGGAATGCTTTACTTATATTTTTGTTGTACCCATTTTTGTGGCTGGTTTTTACAAAGGAAATAAAGTTGGACTTTTAAAGAATTTGGATTGAGATTTCAAAGGTTTTAAAATTGCTATTATCACTTACTACTTTTGATGGTTTAGATTGCTGGGTTTTCGGCTTACTTAAATTACGTTACGCCTGTAAACGTTGCGTAGTGTCACGTCCCGCTTCCCGGTATACGGCGAAGGGGACGCGACGAGCCCGCTACGTATGTACTCAGAAGTACATACGCTAAGCGTAGCTAAGCAATATAAAATAAGTACACAAGAGACAATATGTAAAAGAACAACAACTTTTATTTATTAACATTCTTTGTACAATACATGAAAGGAAATACAACTGAAATAAAAGATGTCTAAACAATGGCATAATAGGAAATGGAAAGTACTGAAAAGAAAAGCGTACAATGAAATTATACTGCAGGGTCTTCGGCAAATTGCTCCAAGTCTTCTTGCGTTGGCTCAACTTCTGCCGGGTCCAGGTCACCTGACGACATTCGAAGAAGGGAGAAACAAAATGTCGTCAGCGAACAGATCGCTCGGTAAGTCCCAAAGGTAAGAGGAGAATAGATAGAGAAGGAGTAAGAGAGAGAGAGAGAGTAGATTTTACAGTTGTATTATATTGTTTTAGTGTTAATGCTGTTGTTATCGTAAGTTCAAGGGTGAATGTCAACTAATCTCAAGAGTGTTCTCAAACCCAACAGGCTGTAATCCAGGGGTAGGGAACCACGGGCCCAAAAGATATGTTAGTAGCGGGACTTCGACCGTCGCCGAAGTATTCCAAACTCAACAGGCCATAGTCCAGGAGCATGGAAACACGGGCCCTCATGATTGCTTGCTTGTGTTAGTAGACATGGATTAATGATCTAGGGGGACTCTTGAGATTATGCTGGATTCACGAATGAACTACCCCAATACCCCGTGTAGTTATGTTATTGATAGTACTGTATTGCATTGTATTGTCTTGTAAATTGAATTGTGTAATTGGATGACTGACCAAAACCATGATATCAGTAAACGGATGTAACTGTATAATCATGTAAATGGAATAACTGGATAATGGATGTATATCCATGGTTTGATTCAGTCAAAATTGAATAGATTGTTAACTGGATTCAGGGATTCATGTATTCATATTGAGTTGGAATATAAAAGAATATAGATTGACTTGAATCTTATTCAAGTCAGAAATAGTCAGACTCTAACCCGAGTCAGACTAAAAGAAAGGTAATTTGAAGTTCTGTACTTGTTAGGGTCCTTATTGTAATTTATAGGACTTAAGGGGGTTTTATGTAAAAAGTACTTTTGTATAGTTTTCAAAATACACCTCAAGAATTTATTATTCGTCTTTATAGTTATAATGAGTGTTGATTGTTGATAAAATCTTGATTGGATGTAAAAGTATCAATTCAAATGATCCCCGGCAACGGCGCCATTTGATTGTAATAAATTCTCTTTATGTGTAAATCGAATCAAATAGTAAAGAAATCACAACCAAAAATTATTTGACCGCAATCAACTACGGTGTCGGATGTAGATTGTAAGTGAGTGCGGATCGTTCTCAGGGAAAGTGTAATCGTTCATCTTTCGAATTAGACGAGTCGAAACTTTAAAGAAAGGAAAACAAAACAATTCAAGATTTATAGTTGAAGTTCAAGAATGAGAAAAAAACTAGATCTAAGAAAGCATTAAAAGATAGAATCAAGAATTGATCGTTTGATGATTTTTCCAAACCAAATCTCAAGAATTGAAATGAGGCTCGTAGGAATCGATCGGATCTATAGATGTGATGTAATCTTACAATTACGTATCCTTATCCTTCGATGAATTGATACTAGATCGATGATGATCGATGAGAATTAGGGATTTCTTGTGAAACTAGGGTTTCATCTTATCCCTTGTTCATTCATCGATATCATTCATATTCTAGCCTCTAGTAAATTCAAGAAACGATCGTAGATCCCTAATTTCGAGCGATCACAATCAAGAAAGCATCGCAACGAAACTAGGTCATCGATTCTTGAACTTGCTAGGGTTTACAAAACTCGTAGGACTTAAAAATCGTTAAAGATTTGTTACATCATCATTCTACAATCGTCTCGACTCCTTAACGAGCGGAGTTTCACTCACACATCACAACAAGAACAACAATTACAAATTGAGATCTAATCATGATGCAAGAATTAAAAGAAAGCAAGATTAAAGAATTTCACCTTTTATTTATATCAACAATTTAGTTACATTCGCTCAAGAACTACAAGAGGACGAACTCGATCGTCGATTTGGCTTCGCTCGTCTCCGTGGATCGCGGATCGGCTTGGATCACTTGCCCGATTGAAGATCGGCTCGGCTCCTAAAAGGTTGAAGGCTTCTTGCTCGATTTGGTACTCAAGATCTTGGATTTGGAGTGGAATTAGGGTTAGGGTTTCGCACAAGCCTTGTCACTAGACTTGTGGAAGAAGATGATGAAAGAGGGAATATCTATGATTATTGATTAACCTAATGATGAACAACCCCAACCCTTAGATCTAGGCTTCTATTTATAGATAACTAACCCTAGATCTAGGATTTCAAATTCTAAGTTTCCCTCCTAAAGTTTGTTGAAGAAATTCAAATTTCCCTCCAAAAGTTAGTTAGGGGAGAAGCTTCTAGATGTGATTAGTTAGGAGGAGCTTCTAGAAGAGGATTAATTAGGAGCTTAATTAGGATTAGCCTTCCTTAATCATCTTTGTTGATCTGGCAGTAGCTTCGAGGGTATTCTGGAACTTTACATATCAGAAAGTAATGTGGGCCCTGGGAGAAGAATTATGCCCAAAAATTCATCTGCTGACGTGGCAATAGAGGCGCGGAACCGCGGCGCAAGCCAGCTCCCGCCGCGGTTCCACGGCTACTTTGGGGAGTTAGAGCTTGGGCTCTCTGGTGTGATCTTGGGCTGTTGTATTGGGCTTTATGTGATATATAGAATTGTATAATTCCTTCTGTATTGCTACCAGATCTCAGGGCTTTGAGTTGGCGTAATTTTGATCAGCTCTTTTGCTTTTCTTTCGTAATTCCTGCACAGACTCAAGACAAGTGTTGCGCAAATACAGAAATGATGCGATGCCATGAAATGCGGTTAATTTCCTTTAAAGTGTCGGTTTAAAAGTCTAACACATGCAATCTCATATTTTGTGACAGATTTGCTAATATGTAGAATATGAATGCCAAACACTTCTAAATGTATGCAAATGTTAAGGAAATTGCCGGCTAAAATATACATTATTTTCGACTGATCAAATACCCCCAAACTTAATTTCGATCGTCTCGAGCGAATGTTTTATTAAAAAGAGAAGGAGAAAATAAAGAAAGAGAAAAACTATCTAGCACACTTTCGTAGGCAACACGATTGCACTGAGCATGTGCAACAAGCCTTTAAACCGCTCAGTGCAATCAGCCTTTAAACCTCTAGGTGTCCCTAGTAGGAGGAGTGTTGTCTCCTGAGGGTTTTCAGCGGATTGCACCCACAAAATCCAATAATAAAAGCAAGATCATGAATATTACATTTAAAGAAAAGAATAGTAAAAGAAAAGCCTTGAAAATTAGGGTTTCCAACTAAGCTAGCTTTTCGGTTGTCATGAGCCCTATCTTAATGGTCATGAAAAGATGTTAGAAATCACGTCCTCCCTCAATAAAAAATCGTCTTATTTTTCATTCCTATCTTTATTCCAAACATCGATCATATAACCCTGCGTGTGTGTAAAGACATCCCTACACCCGGAGAATTCAATTCAAGCTATCATACTCTTGCCCATCAGCCTCAGTACTTTTTGATAAACGAGATTGCTCACACACTTTCATGCGACCGTTAATACTTCTTGAGGTACTAACCGACCGATTACTAATGTGCTTGCTTATTTGGTGTATTTTCCTCGTCTTGCACCACCTTAGGCATAGCAGTGACTCCCAGACCAGTTGGCCTTAGGGCACTAGGTGAAAAAGCACCCTTGCTATATATTTTTATTCCCCTTGGTGATAACAAAACCAGTGTCTATTTTTCTCACCATTTTTTTTTATTTCCTTCATACTTTTGGCTTTGAGACAAGAGCATTTCAAGGTATCCTCTACTATCCCAGGCTTTAAGACGTGTGTAAGTGCGAATAGCAGGGTAGCAACGTTCAAAATGTTTGGCTTCCAGAATAGAAACTATTTTTCAGACTTATTTTTATCCTCAGATTAGTGACGTCCTTCATCTTACTAACCCTTGGGACAACGGCTCATAACTACTTATTACTAGTTCGTATAAGAAAACTTATAATTTTCTTAGTTTTCTTAAATTTTTCTAATCTCATGGATGTAATTTTTCACTATCTAAACTTTTATTATCTTATTTATGTACAAAAAATATTTTTATCTTTTTGAAATTTTTTAAATTTTTATGGTTTTTAAAGAAATGTTTTGTGCTTATGCAAATGATATGCAAATGATGCGAAAATAAGCACAAATCTCCCCCAAACTTGTTTTCAACAGTGTCCTCACTGTTGCCTTCTGCTAAATCTCGAAAAACCTGTAAGCTTGAGAGGAATTTATTAGTGGGGGCAAAATATTTAAGTGAAGAACCTTCTCCAAACTTATTTTTGGCTCAAAATTTTGTAAAAAATTTTATTTTCAAGAGCCCGATTATACCCCCCCAAACTTATGCAATGTTAATCTTTGAAAATCATATGTGGGGGTCAAAAATCATTGGTCGATGCCAAGCTTTGCAAAGACCAAATGTTAACACCAACCATTCAAAAATTTTATCAATACAGTGCTCTGGTTGGTGGAAGAAGAAGTGGGGAAAGGTTAAGTGGTGGAAGAGAATGTGTGTGCGTCTCATATTGGAGAGACGATGCAGTGAATGTGATGGATTACTCGCATTCTTTTTACAAGTTAAAAGAAGGGGTGGAGGTTCAATTTCATTGATTGGGACATGATTCATCTCAACACCCGTGTCATTCAAAAATGCGAGTTCATCAGCGAAGATCTCCTCAAAAGTTCCATCCATACCCCGGTGAATAATGTCATCACAAAGTGCGGGGTGATCTTCAGACTCTAAGAACAGTTCATAATCCGTGTTAATTGTTGACCCGGACATCTCGGTGGAAGAGTCCGTATGTGTATGATACATAGTTGGGTCAAACAATAACGTATGAAAAGAGTCAAGATCGATATAAAGAGGATCATCAAATTCGCTGCTGTCGACATCCATTAAGTCGACAGAACAGACCTGAGCAGTAGGTTCGGAGGGTACACTTCCCAACTTGTAAATGTTTAGTTCTATTGACCTATTCCCGAAAGATAGGGTCATAGAACCGTTACGACAGTTGATAATTGCATTGGAAGTGGCCAAAAAGGGGCGACCTAAAATCACCGGAATTTGATTCCGTGGGTTCGCTACAGGCTGTGTATCAATTACAATAAAATCTACCGGGAACATAAATTCTCCGATTTTTATTAACACATCCTCCAGTTCACCCCTAGGTTTGGTGATTGATCGGTCAGCCATCTGGAGAGTGCAATTGGTTGGCTTCAACTCTCCGATTCCTAATTGCTCATAGACTGAGTATGGAAGCAAGTTAACACTAGCGCCAAGGTCTAGTAGAGCACGGTTGATGTGTTTTTCCCTAATAGAAACGGAAATAGTAGGATATCCTGGATCCTTACGTTTCCTCGGTAATTGTTGGGGGAAAGCCGTGTCTATTGTTTTTTCCATGAAAATCTTCTTGGGCACTGGATTCTTCCTCTTCCTAGTGCACAAGTTCTTAAGAGTTTTCGCATAAGACGGAACTTGTTGGATGGCATCTAGGAGAGGGATGTTGGTGTTTACTTGCTTAAAAATGTTCATAATCTTCTCCATATGTGGACTCGGTGTGTTAGCCCTTAACCGATTAGGATAAGGTGCTTTGGCAATAAGCGCTGGGTCCATCATAGGTGAAGGAAGTGTGTGTGGAACCGATCCCAAAATAGAAGTGGGGATCGTCCGTGGAGGGGTAAAAGAGGTGGGCTGTAATGGCGAGCCTTTTGGGAAATGGAGAATAGGCTCGGAAGAAGGTGGTAGGGTAGAAGAACTGGGGTCAGAAGTGTGTGTGTGAGGAAAGGTCTCAGCCGGGGTGTTATTGATTGATTTATCAGTATCATCAAACTCTTCCCCAAGGTGATGGTCAAGCACTCTTCCAGATCTCAACGTGATCTCATCCACATGATGTGAATAGCCAAGATTAAGTAAAGGTTGAGCTGGAAGTTTCCCTTTCTCTCGTGCACTCATTTCGGCTTTTAGTTGTGCAATTTGTTCTACCATCGATTTGATGTTCTCATTTTGAGAGATAATGATCTTCATTACATTCTCGACGGAAGATTGCAAACTTGCCGTCCCTTGGATGGATTGTTTCATGAAAGTATCCAAGGTTTGTGCTAGTGCAGAGGTATTATCTGTACCGGTCAATTGCAAAAAATTTTCATGTGGTGAAAAAGTGTTGGCCGGATTTTGGAAGTTTTGTGATTGGAAGGGGTGCTGACTCAATAGAAGTTGTGGGTGTTGTTGTGGTGGAGGGGCCCCTTGGAAATTGTTTTGGTTTGGAACCGTGTTTTGAAATTGTGATTGGTTCCAAGCAAAGTTAGGGTGATTCCTCCAACCCTGATCATATGTGGAGGAAGATGGATCGTTTCTAGGTCTTTGAAATGCGGCATTGGTATGCTCATGACCTTGAAACGGACATTCTTCCGTCAAGTGAGACGGATCAGAACAACAACCACATACAGTTTTGGAGAGTGATATTTGACTTAGGGCGGCGGCTTAAAATTTATTTTCCATATTCTCGAGTTTCTTATTGATAGCTGCAATGTCAGCTCTAACTCCTATGGAAATATCATTGCCATCCCTAGACGATTGACTCACACCCTCCCACTGTAAAGATTTTTCAGCGAAATCTTCTAGAAAGTTCCAGGCTTCCCAATCATCTTTGGTCATAAAGTTGCCTTGATACATGGATTCAAGAGACTGTCTTGTGTAAGGAGTAATGCCCTCATAAATGATTCGGCACAATTCCCATCTCGGGATGCCGTGATGTGGACATTAGACTAACAGATCCTTGAAGCGGTCAAGACATTTTGAAAATGTTTCATTTGGAAGCTGGGTGAATTGATAGATTTCGCTACGGACTCGAGCTGTTTTGTGGTGTGGGTAGAATTTCTTAAGGAATGCTTTGACGAATTCGTCCCAATTTGAAATGGAATGTGCGGTAGTGTTATATAGCCACTTCTCGGCTAAATCGCACAAAGTGAATGGGAGAAGACGAAGACGTAAAGCATCCACAGAAAGCTGTGAAGTACCCATCATTGCGCATACATTTTCAAATTTCGTGATAAACACGTATGCGTCTTCAGACTCGAGACCGTGAAATTTTGGTAAAAGGTTGATGTATTGGGGTTTTATTTGAAAATTTTCCCCGTTGGCTGGTGGAATGGAAAGACAGGTGGAAAGTGGGCCTCGTGTAGGATAGCATCTCTCTTGGAGAGAGATGCGAGGTGGATTCTGCGCACCAACGGACGGCGGCAGGGTAGTGGAAAAGAAGTTCGATGGAGGTGGATCCATCGATGTGGGTGTGGTGGTGGGTAAAGAAAAGGTAAATGTAGAAATACCGACTTTTGGGTCGATCAAAGAAACGCGGACTAACGGGCACTAGAAACCCGTGTCCAGCCTATCTTGCACTAAAAAGGGTTAGTACAAGTGGCAGCGTGAATTTATAATTAGGGGAAAGAATGAATGTGATTGGTGTTTGTTTTGAAAAAGATACGGATTTTTTAAAAAAAATGATGCAACAAAACAAATGCAACACACAAAACCCTAGAATCTAGTGGTCACCTAGGTCTGGCTCTAGACCGCTCCTAACTGCCAAAAGACAAGTCGCGGGATAGAATCCTCCACTGCCTCTTTGTCCCCCTGTGGCCGGATAAGTGCCAGGTAAGTGGGAAGGTACTCCACTACGTAAGTAGTGGGCCTAATTAAAAACCACTAGCCTTAGACACACTCGCCTTAGGCACCACAAGAAAATGCGGATAAGCAATGAATTACCCACGGCCTTCTCTTGTCCTAATTGAGCGCGACGGTCCTTAGAGTCATCTCTAGATTTCTTTTAATTAATGAGGGTAAATGCGGATGCAAGTTTTGTGGTTTTCGGGGCCTAGGAAGGGTAATGAAATCCCCACCTAATTTGGATTTGGTCGTGCCCCTTAAATTCCGTATTAATATGCAACAACCACAAGAATAAAAAACACGCACAAATTTTATTTTGCTTTTGCGGCGCTGCGATTTATTTGCAAAGAAACCTGCAGCAAAATTGTTATTGGAGCAGATGAGGTAAGAGATAAGAAAGTTAGGGACTTACAGAGAAAATTTGATGCAGAGAACCTTCCACAGAGGCGCGGAACCGCCGCGGATGAGGGTCTTTAGCCGCGGAAGGGCGGCCGTATGTGCTGATCTCTGCACAACAATTTCTGTCACTGTTCCACTTGAACTTCTTAGCTCTTTGGAATTTTTAGAAAAATTTTATCCAAGCTCCAATGATTCCAGAATTCCTCGCAACAAATCACAACACACGTATTAGAGTTTGTACGAGTTTAGATCTAAAAAATTATGATGGAATAAATTGTTCAACTCAAATTTCAAAATACGAACTATTAGCGCACTATCCCCGGCAACGACGCCATTTGATTGTTGATAAAATCTTGATTGGATGTAAAAGTATCAATTCAAATGATCCCCGGCAACGGCGCCATTTGATTGTAATAAATTCTCTTTATGTGTAAATCGAATCAAATAGTAAAGAAATCACAACCAAAAATTATTTGACCGCAATCAACTACGGTGTCGGATGTAGATTGTAAGTGAGTGCGGATCGTTCTCAGGGAAAGTGTAATCGTTCATCTTTCGAATTAGACGAGTCGAAACTTTAAAGAAAGGAAAACAAAACAATTCAAGATTTATAGTTGAAGTTCAAGAATGAGAAAAAAACTAGATCTAAGAAAGCATTAAAAGATAGAATCAAGAATTGATCGTTTGATAATTTTTCCAAACCAAATCTCAAGAATTGAAATGAGGCTCGTAGGAATCGATCGGATCTATAGATATGATGTAATCTTACAATTACGTATCCTTATCCTTCGATGAATTGATACTAGATCGATGATGATCGATGAGAATTAGGGATTTCTTGTGAAACTAGGGTTTCATCTTATTCCTTGTTCATTCATCGATATCATTCATATTCTAGCCTCTAGTAAATTCAAGAAACGATCGTAGATCCCTAATTTCGAGCGATCACAATCAGGAAAGTATCGCAACGAAACTAGGTCATCGATTCTTGAACTTGCTAGGGTTTACAAAACTCGTAGGACTTAAAAATCGTTTAAAGATTTGTTACATCATCATTCTACAATCGTCTCGACTCCTTAACGAGCGGAGTTTCACTCACACATCACAACAAGAACAACAATTACAAATTGAGATCTAATCATGATGCAAGAATTAAAAGAAAGCAAGATTAAAGAATTTCACCTTTTATTTATATCAACAATTTAGTTACATTCGCTCAAGAACTACAAGAGGACGAACTCGATCGTCGATTTGGCTTCGCTCGTCTCCGTGGATCGCGGATCGGCTTGGATCACTTGCCCGATTGAAGATCGGCTCGGCTCCTAAAAGGTTGAAGGCTTCTTGCTCGATTTGGTACTCAAGATCTTGGATTTGGAGTGGAATTAGGGTTAGGGTTTCGCACAAGCCTTGTCACTAGACTTGTGGAAGAAGATGATGAAAGAGGGAATATCTAAGATTATTGATTAACCTAATGATGAACAACCCCAACCCTTAGATCTAGGCTTCTATTTATAGATAACTAACCCTAGATCTAGGATTTCAAATTCTAAGTTTCCCTCCTAAAGTTTGTTGAAGAAATTCAAATTTCCCTCCAAAAGTTAGTTAGGGGAGAAGCTTCTAGATGTGATTAGTTAGGAGGAGCTTCTAGAAGAGGATTAATTAGGAGCTTAATTAGGATTAGCCTTCCTTAATCATCTTTGCTGATCTGGCAGTAGCTTTGAGGGTATTCTGGAACTTTACATATCAGAAAGTAATGTGGGCCCTGGGAGAAGAATTATGCCCAAAAATTCATCCGCTGACGTGGCAATAGAGGCGCGGAACCGCGGCGCAAGCCAGCTCCCGCCGCGGTTCCGCGGCTACTTTGGGGAGTTAGAGCTTGGGCTCTCTGGTGTGATCTTGGGCTGTTGTATTGGGCTTTATGTGATATATAGAATTGTATAATTCCTTCTGTATTGCTACCAGATCTCAGGGCTTTGAGTTGGCGTAATTTTGATCAGCTCTTTTTCTTTTCTTCCGTAATTCCTGCACAGACTCAAGACAAGTGTTGCGCAAATAATACTGAGGGCCTTAGATGTGGAGTTGATCTTCCGTGTGGGAGCCTTCATGATATCGTGCATGCCATCGATGGCCCCGAAAGTAGACCAAACCAAGGGTCTATCCTACGTGCGGTGGTGGCCAATGTAGTATGTCACATTTTGAGAGAGCGCAACAAGAGGTTGCACAACAATGTCTCCCGTTCGAGAGAAGCAAGATTGAGAGAGATCATCTCCAATCTATCTATTAGGTTTGTAAAATCCAACCTCCAACCGGGATTTCTCATGAAAAATTGGCATATCCTACCCACCTTTCTAAGGGATTGAGTGCATGAGCTATCAACTTGTGGTAGCCTTGCTTGAGGATTCGTGAGCTATCGACATGTGAGAGTCGGAATCCTTTTCTTTTCTTGTTCTATTTCATTTTAATACTTCATCTTTACTTTTATATCTTTTTATAGAGAACAAATTAGTTGACTTGCGCCTCATAACCAAGATTTTTGTGATGATCTTATACCCTTATTAATGACTACCCCACACAAACTTATAGGGCGATAATGTTCAGGCAAAGATTCGTAAGCTGATGAAAGATCGGGCTACTTTGAAGCTTGCCCATTAAGGAAAAATGGGTATGATTGGAGTACCTTACTTGAGCTATTATTTCTGTGCCGATCCGGTCGGGTAGGATGCGAAACCAGTGCAGTAGACGAGTGATGGCAACGATGGGGACCCTTGTCTGCCAGGCGGGCGATCAGCTTCTTATTCTTATAACGAGAAAGCAAAAGCAGTTAGTTGTTAGAGGCGAACCAAAGGCGACACAGCAGAGTCTATCAGGGATGGTGCCCTAGTATGGAAAGAAAGACCTGACCTGGCCTGACAAGGACGCTTCCGGTCGAAAGGCATTAGAGCAATAGGCAAGCGTGGATGTCCCTGTCACGGAAAGAGAGCAGTGAAAGCCGTCGGAAAAGAGAGTGGAGTTTGATTGACTTCGCTAAGGGAATCGAGGTTGACTGGTTGGTTGTCCATCTAGGTGAGTATCGAACATGGTATCTTTCTACCTTCATGCGCTCATTCATTTTGAAGGAGTTGGATCGCTTTCTTGTTCACCTGTACGAGATTGCTTTCTCACCTATCCTTAAGTAGCCTTTGATTCAGCTTTATTATTAGCATTGAATCTCGTAATAATGAAGATGAACTATATACGAAGTAAGAAGACTATATGCCGAATCGGGGAATCAGATGATCGTCTTCTCAAGTCTCGGGGCGTTAGGGTTTTGAGATGATGTCCTTAAGAATCAGACTATATGCCGAATCGGGTAATCATCTGATCGTCCACACATTTCTTAGCTGTTATAACATGAAAATTCGATTTTCAGAGATAGCATTATTCCTCTTCCTTCGGTTCGCGCCGTAGTTCAGTTAGCCTTATTCGTTTGCTTTGCTGAAACTGTTTCAACGACGGTTGACTGGAAGCTGTCTGTGGATTAGAAGGATGCGCAACTTGTATTGTATTGTCTTTTTGACTCGAAGGACGTTCAGGTGATAGTGTGAAGTGCCGATCCGGGGGCGACTTTCTATATTTTTTCAATAGGCGGCAAAAGCAAGGCCTAGCCATCCTTGTTGGACCCGAAGGCACGAACCTCTGATGAAGTTGTGCAACTGGCCGATCCTAGCCGAAGTGTCCACTCGATCTTAATCTTTTGAAAGTAGCTATTAGCAGGCCAAAACCCCAACGTCCGAATCCAACCTTAGTAAGGACCTTCCACCCAGACCTGACAGGCAACTAACGGGCTTGAGAGAAGAGAGATGGGAACTACGTCTAGCTGACGATAAAAGCCCGGAAGGATACGACTCTGCTGTTACGCGCCTGGATTCTGGGAGATCAAGGTTTCGCTAAGTCCGTAGTTGTTCGAACACAAAAGGTGGCACTGGATGATAGCCCTTGACGAGCAGACCTCTTGTCTACCAGGCGAGCGGGTTCATTGTCAAGTCTATACGCATCTTGATGGCCCTACGCCGGACGAGCGAACAACGGAAGGTCAACCGTTGCGCCTGAACGAAATCAACGAGAAACAATCCCAACAACCAATCCCCGCTAGCTTTGATTCCACTAAGCCTTCCTACATATATTCAAATCAGTACAAAGGCAAGTAACTATTTGGAGGGAAAAATATAAGAAAAAGATGGACTATGCCACCTGGCCGCTACAAATAAAAGAAAAGTATTATGCGAGTGATACCAATCAGACACAATGTTCAAAAAGGAATCATCAGCTAATGCTAATAATAAAGCTGAATCAAAGGAAAAGAAGTGAAAAAGCAGAAAGAAGTCAATGTGAGAAAGCAAAAAAGGTAACGAGGCTCCCGAAGGAGTAAGATTTGCTTTTCCGTCTATGTCCTTTAACCAACAATCTGGTTATTAAGGAGGAAGACATGATTCATTTTTTACAGCGCACATTATTTCATATAATTGAGAACTTCTAAAGTTCCGATTGTTGAGATATTTGATTGGCGAAGAACACACCAGTGAGGTGAGGCAACGAAGCAGAGAGAGACTAACTAAGTTTTCAGGAGAGAGAGGTGACTCCCGATGACTCTTCCCCTTGTTCGGTCAAGGCGAGGATATGTTTGATCTGCCAGAAGAACTCTTTCCTTATGAAAGGGTCTTGTTCTGCCGTATGGGCTTTAACACATCAATTTCACTATCCTATTCTTCCAGCAGAGGAGAGCTTTTAGAAGTGAAATCGGTCCATTGATACCTACAATTGTTTCAACCAAGGCCGAGCACTCTTCTCGAATTTTTGGATGCACTCTTGCTTTAAGTAGCTGAAACCTATATGTGGAAAAGTGTCTTATTTCGAAATGGCATTCTAGAAGCTCTCACTCAAACAAGGATTTCCATTACTGTACTAAAGCAGAATCAGTGGACATAGAGCATGTCCCCCTCCTGACACCTTACCCTAGCGGGTGAACTATAAATAGCTCTTTTACCTCCTCTACTTTTTTTAGATGAACCATCAACATAGAGTGGGAAGAGGGTTGGTTCGGCCGCTTCTTCTGGCTGAGGCACTGTTTCCTCCTTTTCTTTAGTGGTGGTGCATTTAACTAAGGAGTCTGCTGAGACTTGTGCTTTGATGGTTGACCGAGGTCGATACTGAGTATCAAACTCTCCCGATCACTTCACCAATCGTCCCGAGGTCTCAAGTTTTTGCAGAACCTGCCTCAGGGGCAGGTCGGTCAATACCACGATCGTGTGCGCTTGAATGTAGGGCCTTAGCCTCCTGGCTGATGTTACTAGGGCAAAGGCGATCTTTGAAATCTTTAGGTCGGTCGAGCCCTTGCATCGAAGAGTCTTCATTATCTCAGCAGACAGCAAATTTGCTCATCATCATCATCGAGTATGAAATCGACACCTTTCTTTTCAAAAAATCTCAAATCCTTCCCAAAAGTAGTTTTCTCTCTAGCAGAAAGGAAGGCACTTTGGCGCCCATGAGGCAAAGCTTTGATTTAAGGTGCTTGGGAAAACGGAGGACATTAAAGTCTTAGAGCAGAGACTGAAAACTATGTGGCAACTTCTTCATGACTTTGAACTGATAGATCTAGATGGAGGCTACTTCTTGACTCGTTTCCGCTGCAAAGAGGATTCTCTACATGTCCTAGATGATGGTTCATGGATGGTACAAGACCACTATCTGACTGTAAATGGAGACCAGAGTTCAGACCGGCTATGGCAGATATCACGTCGACTCTTGTCTGGCCACACCAACCCTACCAGGGATCCCCATTTCATATTTCTTACAAAGAGCACATGCTTTTTTAAGATTGGTAACAAACTGGGTAGAGCTGTAAAGGCCGACAAGTAGACCTGTGAAACTTCAGGAGGCAAATATGCTAGAGTATGTGTTGAAATAGATCTATCTAAAGAAGCCATTGACTCCCTATGTCAACATGAATACCCATCTCCAAGTTTGAATATTCGGGTCTACACCTTATCCTTATCTGTTTTTAGTGTGGAATTGTTGGGCACAGGATGGGAATTTGTCCAAGAAAAACGGGTAATCTAGAGGAAGAGGAAAAGGGACGGACCGAGGAGATTAAGGCAGAAAATTTGGCAATCAGCATGTTTCGGGTGAAGAAGGAGGGTCCGAAAGGCGCCCCTTTTTCCCGGGGATGCTGGCCCAAACCCCCGCTTCAAATCTTACCACAATCAAGCAAGTTTCAAAAAATGCTTCCACCAATCATTTTTTCATTCACCAGATTGGAAAAATCCACCAGAGCCCCCTTCAATCTCAGAGGTAAATGGATCGTCCCTCCACCTCCATCCTATCTCCTACCTACCTCCACCACTTAAGGACCTCCCCCCTTTCCCTTAATCCACCGCCTGGTGGACGATCAAGAGGTGAACCTACTCATGGCGAATCCGAGCGAGAGACCACACTTGGTTCTTCACGACCACAGAGTAGACGAGATATGGATCAATTTCATGACATTGGGTCCAAGGCCGGAGACAATAATAGAGCTGGGGGTGACAGTGTGAATACCTAAAAATCTAGCGGAGATGATTGCCGAATTGATACACTGGAGACTAACCCCAGGCAATTTACCGATGATTATGTCCAGCCCATGGCTTCATAAACCCATTATTCCTATGCCAATGAAGATCTTTGTGTGGAATTGTAGAGGTGCTGCAAACAAGGAGTTTCGGCGCAATTTGCCTGAGGTGATTGCTGCCCACGACCCTATTATGGTCCTTGTGCTAATGGAAACCAGAACTTCGAGTGTTCGTGCAGAACCTATCTTGAGACGTTCAAGATTCAACTTGAATGTGTTGAAGCAAGAGAGAGTCAGGAGAGGCTGGATGGAATGATGAAGCTCCTCCGATAGGGAGAGGTTGGAATCCATTTTTTGGGATGAAGAATCTACTGCTGAGATCATCTGTGCTTGAGTGCCTTCATCCACAACAGTCATTTCATTCAGAGATCAAAATAGACCAAGCAAGGGATGAGCAGCGCTAGCGCGAAGTATAGCGGTAGGCGCCTTGCATATAATCCGTTTTCTTGCTAGGATAATACATAAGAAAGAAGCTGTAGACAATCTCCGACGCGACGCGCAAGGCCCCATGCAAATGCAAATCCCTACGTTGGTCGATCGATGCGCACAGAAGGCCATCTAGAAAACGCGTATGTTAAGTCGGTCAATCGATCAAACGGGCAGCCGGGCCGTATTAGCAAGCTTGACGTGCCGGCAAGATTTCACCGGCCCAACACGTCTTCCTTTTCCGGCAACAGAAGATGTACAAGCAAGACCAGTGGTTTCAGTAGCACTACCGAGTTCGCATCCGCTATTTTTTCACCAATGGAATCAATGGGGTTGGTCTTGGAATTAATCTACCCGCATCGGAGGGAGAAGCGGAGTCGGGAGCGGGAGGGAGTCAATTACAGAAAGAGTAGAGACGGATATTGGGTAAGTTTCAAAAGCTCCGACCATGTCAACTATGATGCTCTCGCTGCTGCCAGTCCTTCCACCAGTGAATGCTGGCACGCGCTACTTCCCGAACCTCCGTGTCTAGGTCCTGCCGAAAAAGACTGCATGCAAATGATTTACCATCCATCCCACTCATTCATTAAGTGCCTGCGGTGAGACGCGACCCACAACAAACGAAGGGGGTGGAGAGAGACCGAAGAAAGAAGAATTGTATTGAATGCTACACCGGGATCAGCAGCTTCCAGTGAAGACAAAATGGGTCGGGCAGGCTTAGGAGGATCGGGCGGGGAAAACGGGGTTCGAACCCGCGACTTCTGGCGTGACAGACCAGCACTCTAACCAACTGAGCTATTTCCCCCTTTCGTCACTACTGTCGATTCCAAAGTAACCTACCGCTTTGTCACTAGACAAACGTAGCTGTACTACAACAGAATGCCGTTCGCCTTTGGTACTCTTTTTCTTTGAGTAGTACGACAAAGCTCGCGACGACTCAAACGGGGCTCCGCGCTCTATCTGCTATCAAGTTAGTTGGCGCTACGCGCGACTTCAGTTGACAAAAGCGAACAACATAGCGCTAGCGCCCGCTGAGAACTTTCGTTTGTTCGCCTTCTATCTAAACTACTGACCTGCCGGTTACTAAAAAAAGAATAAGACGTAGTGAAAAAGTACCAAAACAACTGAAGCCTACATCCCACTACGTAAGGGTTCCCTGTTCCTATGAGCCTTGAGTAAGAGGCGAGCGAAGTGAGGCTTACGCTCGCTACGGAGCTAAGGGATTCCATCGCCTTGACTTGAGTCAATAGGTAGGGTCAACTACACCAAAGTGGAAGGGCCACTATCTAAGCTATTAGTGGGCTTGTTTGTTCTATTGAAATACTGAACTGAATCGAGTGAAGCCGTCTTGCGTAACAAGACTATAGGTCGCCAACGCCTAGAAGTACAAGTAGTCGCCCTACCGGTCACTCTCAAACTCACTACTTGGGTGACGAAAGTCACTTAGCTTCTTTAGTATGGCTTGCATACGAAGGGCTTGCCAAAGATCAACGGCCCCCCCGGGATTCAGAAGAAGCAGATAGAGCAAGGGCCTCCTCTTTCTGTCCGCTCTTCCGAAGGAATTGCATGTAGAGACAGTAAGTAATTGGGGCTTATAGTTTAATTGGTTGAAACGTACCGCTCATAACGGTGATATTGTAGGTTCGAGCCCTACTAAGCCCATCTGGCCTGCTTCATCAATGACTCTGGTAGTCACCTGAACCACTCTCTCGGGCCTCTCTTCTGAATGCGAAAGAAGATTCGATCAACGTACCAGGGCTTAGATACTTCGGCGCCTTGATCTTCAACTGGGGCCGCTTAGTATTTAGTATAAAGACAAAATGGAATGTCTTAGACATCAAGGCAACCTTCAACTTGCTTTTGTTTGGGCTTATTCTCATTCTTCTTTCATGGCTTCACCAAGCTGGAGCCATATCCTCCACATATCACCAATGCTGAGAATTCCCTCCCAACCAAAGGGAGCATCGTCACCATCCAAGCAGATAGCGAAGCCGGACTCTCTACTGAAGAAGATGAAGTAAGCTACCTTCCGTCACTAGAAGAGGAGGCATCCTCAAGGAGATCAAGAGACGGCCTGGGAAGGAACCTGTAATATCCGTGTTGGACGTCGAATTCCCTTGGTTGATGAATCTCAACAAACATGTTGTAACTGGGCACTCCGAGCCTATCCAGCTTACAAAAACCGTGTTTAACAACAGTCCTTGTTGTTATATTTGAAGTTTGTCGACGTGCATGGGAGATCATGGCACAACTAGACAACTATATTCCGGCCTTGGTCAAAATGGTCAAGGAAGAAAGACTCCTATCGAGAAAACCGGGACTGACAATGTATGGATTGGGATACAAACCAACCAAAACGTCATCCCAAAAACAAGTGCCATTGACTCTAACTATAGAGCAAATGGCAAGTCAGTTCTTTACGCAAAGCACTTTGTCATGAAAGAGAGAATCATACCTTCAGCTCTGAATGACAAAGGTCGAGACTTTGCAAACGCAATGCACCTCGTGTCATACGAAGAAATGGAACATCCTTCTTTTTTTTAGAAAGGGAGAGGGAGTGAGTACTTGCTGGAGGAACTCGAAGACCTAGCTCTAAGACAGAAGCCGAAGCTAGAAAGAGAATACCCATGAAAACGAGGGCAAAGCTTCAAAAAAGGTTTCATTCCATCAGGAAGTCAAATCCCTCGTACAGAGAAGAATCATCCGACTAGGGCTAGTTATGAAGTATAGGTTGGCCCTCAACCTGGGTGAATAAAAGGGGGTGGTCCATCAGCAGAACAAAAAGGTGGAGTAGCCAGTATCGGCATTATAACCAGTACCGAAAAAGACGGTGAAAAACAATCATTCCGGACTGCCGCTTCATGTGTAGTAGGGGGTGTTTTTCTGTCTGCGCTTGATGTCGCCTTTGCCTTGTTGGGAAGGTCGCCCATGCAATAGATGTGACTTCAGATCTGGGACCCTTATCTTATATATATATTATTTCTGCGAGAAGAAGGGTCACAGGAGCGCGCAAGGAAAACATGAGCGCTAACCAAGAACGAAGAGGTGTACCAGTGGTGAAGGATAAAAAAGTCCTTCCTTCTCTAATCAGCCCCATTTGCTTTGTAGTTGCTCTCCGAGAGAGTCCAACAGGAATTACGTCTAAATGCACGAGCACATTTAGTAATCGGTTGGTTAGTACCTCAAGAAGTATTAACGGTCGTATGAAGGATGTGTGAGCAATTTCATCAAAAAAATTCACCGACTAAAAAGTACTTTGGAAGATGGACAAGAATATGATAGCTTGAATTGAATTCTCTAAGTGTAGGGATGTCTTTTACACACATGTATGAGTATATGATCGATGTTTAGAAGAAAGATAGGGAGGAAGACTGATTATTCGTTCTTCGTGTGTGTTTAGAAATGCTTCACAACAAAAGAAATTTATACCGCAATCAATTGACGGTGTCTATTGTAGTTTCGTCAATGAGAACGGATCGTACACTGAGAAAGTGTGATTTGTTCGAAATCGTTTTAGTTGATTTGAAAATAAAAGTTAAAAGAAAAATGCAAGAAAATTGATTTAAGATTTATGAGTTTTCATTTTAAGAAACATAAAGAATATAGATCTAGAATCAAGAATCAAGAAATGTCCAAATCGATTGAATTATCAAGATATGAAGAGTAGCTTGTAGGATCCGATTGAGTTAATAGCTAATGATGAATCTAATAATTCCTACTCTTATCTATTGAATATTTGTAGCTAGATTGATGATGATGATTGAAGATTAGGGATCAATTGAAGAAACTAGGGTTTCTTCTTCACTATCCTTTGTCTTTTCAATCATAATCATTCGGATCTAGCCTCTAGCAAAGAAAATCACCGATAGTTTGATCCCTAACTTGCAACGAAATAATCAAGAAGTCATTTCACTCCAAATTAGGTCATCAACGATTCTTTTTGCTAAGGTTCACAAATCTTATAAGAATTAAGACTAGTATTAAGATTTGATCATCATTAGATCTATCAATTCTCTCGGATCCTCCACAAGCGGAGAATTTACTCAGGCATCATGAAAATAAATGAATCAAAGATCAAGAAGCATCATAACGCAAGAGTGTAAAGAAAACAAGAAGTACAATTATCACCTTTATTGAATCGACGACTAATTACACATTCTCTCAATTCGAGATTACAAGATGTTGCTCTCGATCGCTCCTTTTGAAGAGGTAACTAGATTCCGTCGAATCTCGCTCCGCTCGATTTTCTTGAGTCGTGGATCATCATGGATCTCTTGCTCGGATGAAGGTCGGCGTTGCTTCAAAGGCTCGTTGAAGGCTTTCTTGGTTCGCTTCTCGATGGATCTTGATTTGGCTTTGGAATTGGATTCGGGCTAGGGTTTTGAGTTGCAAGTTGTGTCACTCAACTTGTGGAATTTTTGCTCAATATGCAACCACTCAATTCATGAACAACCTTTATAATGAAGCCCTAGGTCCCTTTTTATAGTTTTCCCTTTCGTTTCCCCTATAAGCTTAGCTTATCTTCTACTAGAAGCTAGGTTGTTATGAAGCTTGCATGAGAAGCTTGGTAGGTATTAAGCTTGCACAAGAAGCTTGGCTGTTAGAAGGGAAGCTTCTGGAGAAATCTACACAATTCGAAGCGCCTTGAAGAAGCTTGGCAGTTGAAAGGAGGCCTCTGAAACAAATACCAACCGCCAATGAGTCGACTCGGCCGCGGATTCACGGCGGATCGGCCTGACTCGGCCGTGGATCCGCGGCCGTTTTAGGTGATCTCTGCATGAAAATCTCAGGTTGGTTTCATGTTGACTTTATGACACTTTACTGATGTCTGGAATATTTTTATACTTTCTTGTTCACTGCCAGATCTCAAGTCTTGGACTTGGGGTATTTTATCAGCACTTTTAGCTGTTCCGGCTCTTTAACCTAGAGAATTTCCTGCACACAATCTCGAGACAAGTGTTGATATACAAAAGATCATGCGTGTAGAAATAAACACACAATTTCCCTCATAATGCCGGTTATAATGTATAATACATGTTTTTTGGTATTTTGCAGACAAATTGCTAATATGTGATATATTTATACCAAACACCTTTAGATGATTACAAAGAGTAGGGAAATTGATGTGTTAAAAATGCAATATTTTTGCCTGATCAAAGACTGAAGACGATATTTTATTGAGGGATGATGTGATTTCTATTATCTTTTCATAACCATTAAGATAGGGTTCATGGCAACTGAAAAACTGGTGTAGTTGGAAACTCTTATTTTCAACTTCTTTCTTTTTATTATCTTTGTACGTAACTGTCATCTTCTTTCTTTTATTATAGGATTTTATGGGTGTAATCCGCTGAAAACCCTCAGGAGACAACACTCCTCCTATTAGGGACACCTAGAGGTTTAACGGCTTGTTGCACGTGCTTAGTGCAATCGTGACTGCCTACAAAAGTGTGCTAGGTTTTTTTTCCCTCCCTCTCTTGAATAAATAGTTTGCTAGGGACGATCAAAATTAAGTTTTGGGGGTATTTGTTCAGTTGAAAATATTGCATATTTGATATAACAGTTTCCTTAATTTTCTTAAATATTTAAATGTGTTTATTATAAATATAGAACATATTTGGGTTTATCTGCAAAATAATATTTACCATATGTTTATATGTTATAATTAACATTATGAAGGAAAATATATGCATATAATATTTATATAATATTTTGGTAATTAAAATATGCATATCATATGAATATTCTAATCAAGATTCTTAAAAGATATAATATCATACAAATGGTTAAAATGATATTTCAAAATATATGCATAATATTTTAGTAATTAATAGATGCATATCTTACCAAATATTCTTAATCAAGTTTCTTAAAGATTTATTACCTTATAAAGTAATTAAGATACTCTATCTAATTTAATAAATATTACTAACATTATTCATGGAGATTTTGTGCAGATTTAGCTCAGGTTAAGAGATCAAGATATTCAAGATGTCAAGATCAAAAATCTGCCAATAAAATCGTAGAATCTGAAAACTTGGAAAGTGAATATTTATGGCAAGTTTATGTTGGATATAGTGCCCTCAAAATCAATTATTGGATCGCAGACACGTGATTGCAATGATTGAGGGAGGACCTATACCGGTAGGATAGTCTTACTCGAGATGATAGTATGCTATCTGGTTTGCTTTTATCATCGTGTACATACTTTAGGTGACATTACAGATCACTATTACACGTTGATAGAGCCCTTAGGATTCTTGCTTGACTACCAGCAGAATGATGGTGATCATATACGTGAGAGTTGGGTAGTCTATAAGCACATCCTTAAAGTGTCCCTAGTCATGGGAGTTTCGAGTCTGGGCATCGATACTCCATGAGTAGACTAGTGTATACGATCAAGACCCCGACGAGGGGCGATAGCCGGTCTCACAAGCCATTGGTGTCAGTTGGTTCACCTAAGACGTATACAGGTGCTCATTGGGTTATGAGTACACCGGACAGGACTCGCCGAGAACATGCTAGTTGGTATTATACATGTCGTCAGATAGCAGTTCTCTGGTGACATGTGTACAGGTTAGTCTATCGACCTGAGATCGTCATTTGTCTCGTGTGAGTTCCCACTGTGCTTTGATTACTACCCTACCACGGCTCAAAGGAGTTATGCAAACAGGTTTTAGTTGGGTACAGTCCCCAGCCACATGAAGGCAGTGAGCGGATCGGCAGGGGATTCGTCTCTCCCGGTATTGGGGGTAAGATCATGCTGTGTCTGGAGAGCCATTACACAAAGTCCCTGGCCAGGGCAAGCGAGATTTACTGGTAGGTATTCCTGTAGTATCTCAGGGTGTTCTGGGCTACACTCCGACACGACTTATACCGCTATTGGGGGTTTGACGTTTACCAGCCCCCTAGGCCCGATATGCGATACTCATAGATGAACGGACCGAACTGTACGAATATTGTCACTGACAGGCTCAGTAGGGTTTCAGGATGAGTTCACTTATCAGCCTCCCTTTTTCTCAATACCTTGGCAGCCGTTACGTACAGCTAGTACCACTGACGTGCTGGTGGTTAAACCCACTGCCAGCGTATTGACGATTCTTTAGAGTTCCCCACAGAAAGTTTCCTTAGTTCGGGCGAAACGTTGTAGAGGCCGTATGGTTTTATGGCAGGGTTCGATCATATACGTGCACTTGTGCACGGATCATGATCGGACGAATCATACTGGTGGGATTTGGTTTAAGCCGGATCCTAGTATTAGATTGGTTGGATTACTTTCGTCTCGTTATATTCGCATTCAGTCGGAATGCGGATGCAGGTATGTATATACAGATGAGGGGTATTCTTGTGATCCGTCACGAGTTTACTTTAGAAGATGCCATTTTATTTATTGGATTAAATAGTTGGATTAATGTTTAATAAGTGGAAATTGTGAGTGCAAATCATAATCAAGAGCATTAAATATGGCACATGCATTTGTGGTGACTCATGATATTATTTTTTGTGCCATTTTCTTTTCTCTTGATTGTTTATTGTGTGAAAATGATGTGTGAAGAGAGAGAGGGTAGCCACTTAAGAGTGGGGCTTGGTCTTGTGTTTATTATGAGAGCTCTCGCATTTTCATTCCAACACAATAAGCAAGCAAGCTTCTTCTTCTTCTTCACTAGCTTTCTTGTGCTCACAATTTCCTCATCAATGGCTTCTTCTTCAACCTCCATCCATACCATCTCATGTGTTGAGAATCAATGGATGTCTAGAGACAAAGTTATCACACACATTCTCTACTTCACCTTGGACATGTCGGCTAGCAAACTTCATGTCCGAGTTGCTTCGGTTTTGAAGCAGGAGCCCATAAAAAGATTCCTTGACGTGGTGCCACTTCGACGAGGATACTGGAGATCGAGCGAGATCGGAGATGCCGTGAGGAGCTAAGGATGGTGGCTAAAGACCGAAGGACACGGATCGATCAGTATAGCCATTCTAACTTCTTTGCAGTTAGCTAGTTAAGGGTTAATGGTACGATTCGGGTGAATGTCTGCGTTAGTGCCAGTTTATAAAAGTTTTTGTTCCGCATTTGGCCTCGGATTGACGGTCGGGGCGCTACCGTAGACTTACAGTTTAAACCTATGAGATTTAGGATTTCTGATTTGAGGGCTATATAAAGGACCGAGGGCTAAAGTTAAAAATCGTCACCTTTACACGAAGCAAATCACTGTTAAAGAATAAGAGATCCACGACAGGTCCACGATTCGACGTGATAGGGCGACGTGAAAATCGACGGAGCATATACTTCCTACGAGGCAGAGATCGAGAGCAACTTCTTCCTCTTATAATCTAAATTCGTAGGATTTGTACTTGTGAAGTTGATTAATAAAGGTAGATCATTTTGTTTAATTATTTATTTTATGTATTTTTACTTTCTGCATTTTAATTATGATATCATTCTCTATCATTTCTTCTTCTTCTCACGACATGCGTGAGTAATTCCTAGCTTGTTAGGGTTCGTATGATTAGGGTAGAACAATGGATGGGAAAATATTTTAACTTCTTTTAAGTCTTATATAGTTTATAAACTTTAGCAAAAGAATCGTTAACATCCTAATCGGGCGCGCTACCAATTTATTGCTAGTCTCGACCGCGATTCGAGATCAGATTAACAATTGTTTTGTTAAAGGCTAGACATAAATAGAGATCAATGAAATGACAAGGGTCAATAGTGTGGAAACCCTAGTTTCTTCCAAGAACCCTAATCCTCATTTATCACTATCAATCTAGTTTTAAATCTATCGATAGATAAAAGGAGTAATCTTTATTAGTCATCCATGACTACTAAATCCTAACGAACCCTACAAGCCTTCTTCTTATATATTCTATATCCTTATTTAAACTAGATCTGAAAAATATATATTCTACATCCGTATTTACCATAGAATCTATTCTTCACTATTCTCTATTCTCCTTCCTCTTTTCTAATAAACACTTCTAAAGCAAGATTAAAAGTTCCATGAATCCCTGAGGACGACCCGTACTCATCTCGGCTAGCTACACGCGACACCGTTATTGATTGCGGTTATTCTACAAACACTTTTTCACAATCAATCATCGGCGGTGAAGTGGCTCGGTGGCATAGCAAAGAGAGGATGTGAGGGAGAGAGAGAGAGATGGAGGGGTGAAGTAGAGAGAGACGAGGTAGAGAGAGTGAAGTAGAGAGAGCGAGGGATTGAGTTCGTCGTGGGCGTTGCGGAAGCGGGTCTCGCGGGGCGTCGGCGCGAGCGAGAAGGGAAAGAGTCGTTGGGGGAGGGGAGGAAACGTGGGTTGCTGGGTCATCGTGCGCATGAGTCAGGTGGGGGTCGTTGGCGGGGGCGCGGTCGTCGCAGAGGAGGGCGCGAAGAGCGGGGGACAGTTGGAGGGGAAAAAGAAGCAGGAAAGGAAACGAGGCGAAGGAGAAGAAGAAGGAAAAGAAGAAGTGGGGGTAAGCGGGTCGGGTCGGGTCGGGTAGGTTAGGCAATTGGTTTTAGGATTAATAATTAAATAAAATAATTAAATAAAATTATTAAAAATCTAAAAAGTGCAAAGATATTCTAGGAAAAATCTGAAGAATCTACGGAAAAATATATATGAGAACCGGGGATTTAAACTTCTCCTCCGGCCATCCTCATCAGCTCCTCCCCAACACCCACTGCACCCGAACCCACTACGCACTGCACCCCGACTCCTTCATCAACCCACAGCCGCCGCTACCCATCGCCGATGAGCTCTCCTTCCACCTTCACAGCCGACGACTCCCCCATCACATCGAGCCAAGCCCGAGTCTCCTCCGTCGAGCTCCACGACTCCTCACCCGACCGAGTTCTCCCTCTCTGCAACAGCCACTAGAGCTTGACACCACTGACCCCGCCTTCATCGCACTCCTCACCCGAGCCACTGCAAACCCACTGTCCTGTGCCGTCGCCACGCCATTGCCATCGCAGCGGGCCGCCGACGAGCCCGGCAGTTCATCGAGCACTCAGGCTCGTCACTATTGTCGTGCCGTGCCTTGTCCGTGCGTGCGTCGAGACCATGCCATCCATCGTCATTCACTATCGTGTTGTCGTCTACCGTGTTGTCGTCTACCGTCTAAGGCAAGAGAAATCTTATCTCTTGCTACTCATGCTATTATATCTTATAGTTTAATGCTATTGTTAGATCATTATAAATAGCTATTTATACATATGTGTGGGTGGGTGGATATATACATTTATATATCTAAATAACGTTAAGTAATGAATCGAACCCAACTCGGTTGGTTAACCCATACTGATGTCATTTAAAATTTATAAGAAGTAATTATCGCTTGTTGGTTAAGCGAATCTTGTGTTTTCGACCGATTACCAAACGCTACCCTAGGCGTTTGATGCGAACTATGAACCAAAACATATCTTATTATGGCGGAACTTGTGATAGTTAGATCCCTTTACTGTTTACGAATATCGTGTAGGAATTTGGATGCAAAATATCGTGTTTATGATCAAGTAAAGTCGTCCCTAAAGAGAACGCTAAAACTGGAATGCACCGTACATGTCACGTTGAAAAATATATATTAAATTCAATATTGGAATGTAATGTTCAATGGCTCGTATCGAAGCCGACTTGATAAATTATAACCCTATAAAGTTACCCTTCAATGCTAATAGGCCACTGTTACGAGAATTGACAAGGAACGCGGCGCTGGACTGCAGTCAGGGGCAACATTCCACGAGAATACCTGAATTTAAGCACATATACATACCTACATAAAACTGAAAATGCACGGAATCCTACATGGTCGCATAGATAATTTAGTTAGCTAATACATGAATCTGTTCTTGTGCAGTTTCACAGTCATTTGACATTTAGTTTGTATTCTAGAATATCGACGTGTTCTGCAGTTTCCGCAGTGACATTTCTTGCACCTTCACATTAAACAGGACATAACTTCTAGTACAGAAAGAATATGGTTAATCCGTTTCATGCGTCGTAAACCTAACAGATAGAACTAGATTTTATTCAACTGGGGAAATACCTGAATATGAACAAAATCTCTAGTAAACCGAGCATGAAGTTGGACTTTCAGTTCTGAAAATAGAATTCCATCAACTGCTCGCTGATTTAAAATGATGATAAGTCCCTAACCTGAATTCCGTTTGACATGAAACTAATTTTACTGCTTAGACGATCCAGTGTACTTCGTACGCCTTTTATATTGTTTTGGTCGATTCTATATGTGTGATTTATGGTAAATTTTTAAAGTCTTATGGTGTTGGGTGCCATAATTTAGTGAATATCAGTTCAGTACATTTGTTACGACTTTGTTTTAGTGTACAAAATTTTTTAAAGCTAATGTACTGAATGGAGTATTTTCAGGCCTGAGTATAGTTTAAGTATTATTTTGTTTGAAAAATAACAAGAAAGCACTTGTAGCTCATTGGTAAAGCCTTACACTGCTGTGACATAGCTCCTTTGTTCGAATCCCATCGGTCACATATTATTTTTAATAATTTTTCTTTTAAACTTTTAGAAAGCCCAAAAATTTACATGTGCAATACACGTAAAAATGAAAAGTCTCAGAAATCAAACATGTGGATATTATTATATGAACAGACACCAACATGTGGCAAGAATCCAGACCCCAACCCCCAACAAACGACCGGCGAAGGTCTCCTCTGGGTCGGCGCCGCCGGTTGGAACCGTCGGTAATGCGCCAAAATTTTTAACCCTAGTCCCTTGGCCTACCACCACTACTCCTCTGCTATTTGATTTCTCTGCATTTATCCAGAGAGTGTAATTTCACTCTTTGATTCTATTTTAAATGCATATTTAATTCGATTTTTAAATCCTCAAAATCCTAATTTCTCCTATAAAAACAACATCAAACCCTAGCCCTCTTGTAACAACTCCATTTTTAATGTATAAAGAATTGATTTAAATTCAATGTATACTTGGAGTATTTATTGCGGCTGATATCTTTTTAAGTAATTATTTCACTCCATAATTACAAGAAGGAGCTTGTAGCTCATTGGTAATACCTTGCACTGCTGAACCAAGCCACCAGAGTTCAAATCTCATGCCCCACATTATTTTTGTATTTATTTTGTTTTAATTTCTTTTGAAAGTTAACAGTCAAAACGCCATAACTCACAAAATTTATACTGTACATAAAAAAGTAAATATACCATTAAATTCCCCAGAAGATTCCCCGGACTTTGATCATCTGACTCGGAGCCGCCGGCCGGCGAACCGGCCGACTCGGTCCGGCGCCGCCGGCTGGACTCGGTCGGACGGCCGAGTCGCCAACACGAAAAAGTTGCCCCTTGACCTGGTCCACCCTCCTGCACACTCTAAATGCCTAGATCGGTTATCAATTGCTCAATAAATCCCTTTTACTCCAAGATTTAATGATTTTTTTAATGATTTTATATATTTTTATATTTTTTTTATTCAAAACCCTAACCCTATATAAACCCCCCATACCCTCTATCCTCTCATCACTTTTTCTAATTCCTCTCTCTCAAAATTCCAAGAGAACTTGGTACGTTAGAAAACGAGCGAAAGGCGAAGCGTTGACGAAATCGACAGCGAAATTCCAGTGATCGTGCTAGGACCTCTCAACGACGATTCGACGCACCGGAAAACCCTCCACCTCCCTCTCACTCTCTAGCGTTGTCCAAACCCGTAAGTCCCCCTTTTCTACCTTTCTTTTCTTTCATAAAAATACGACTTTACAAACCCGACGGAAATCGGAACAAACCGATTTCCGATTCGGTTTTTTATCAAATCTCACTTATCACCAATTCCATAATGCTTAAACATCTTTATGTTGACTATTAATCACTTAACAACTAATTTGAACAAGTTTTCTCACATTAAATGATAACGTTTCCATTTATCGTATTTCTTTCACTTAAATACCATAATGTTTAGTTTTCACATTTAACCCTTTAACATTGCTATACCTTAAAGTAGATCACGTGGTAATGACCTACCTCCACACACACTCATATGCAAACATAACACGCTACCTTGAAAACTTAGAATACGATAAAACAAGATTTTACAATTAAATACCATTTTCTTAATAAAACCTTTTCTAAAAGTTTTAGGTTGCTACACTTTTAAAACAAATATCTTTTAATAGGAAAATACGATATGTCGTGGATATCGATCGTTTATCTAAACCTGACTTTGTGGTGTCTAGGCTAGACAAGTGAGAAAAGGTAATTTTAAAAGGCCCGTCTCCCGATTCGTGAGCGGATCCCTCCTTTTCTCATTTTGTACTTACCTGGCCACAATTGGCGGTGAAGAGGCGATTTGAGGCTTCTAACGGCTTATCGTTTAGACCATTTTGAAATAGCCTAGTTGAAATATAAAATCTTAGAATCTAAAATACGGAAAATCGACTTTTGCAAATAAATACCTTTATTTTATAAAACCGTATTCTAAAAGTTTAGTATTTATAAATCTTTGCAAAACGCCACTACAACCCATCTTTGGGGAACCCGTTAGGGATAGTACGGTTTATCGTGCATCCTCGGGCTTAGTAGTGCGAGATTCAGACCTCCGCAAGGAGCATTCGGTCTCGAAAGGTTTAAAAATACGACATTTAAGAAAAATGAGATTTTTGGAAAATAAAATATTTATTAAAAATTATTCTTGTATAAATATATGTATATTTATCATTTAAACACCTATTTTATTATAAGATAAAGTTTCCACCTTTTCCTAAAAATTACAAGATTAAAAGTTACATTAAAATACCATGAATTTCAAATAAATCAATATTACAAATTAATACCTTTATTTATGAAATTAGGATATTTTCACTAGAAATATCACAAAATAAAATCACACTCATTATAACTATAAAGACGAATAATAAATACTTAGGGTGTATCTTGAAAACTATACAAAAGTATTTTTACATAAAACCCCCTCAAGTTTTATAAATTCAAATAAGGACCCTAACAATTATAGAACTTCGACTTACATTTCTTTTGGTCTGACTCAGGTTTGAGTCTGATTATTTCTGACTTGAATATGATTCAAGTCAATTTACATTCTTTAATATTCCAACTCAATATGAACACATGAATCCCAGAATCCAGTTAACAATCTATACAACTTGACTGAATCAAATCATGGATATACATCGATTATTCCGTTATTCCATTTACCTGATTATGCAGTTACCCTCGGTTTACTGATATCATGGTTTTGGTCAGTCATCTAACTTATACAATATAATCAAAACACTACGGGGTTTAAGGGGTAGATTGGTGCGGAAGGTGTTAGAAGTGGCACGAGACGGTAAGATTAAGACACATAACCTATATTCCGTTGCTGTTGTACCGTGGCTTAATGGTTCCCTGTACATTCCGTTTGCCCTGGTTTCTAACATACTGAGACCCCTCTTGTATACACTGGCATCCTTCCGTACCAAGCTACAAACAACAGCGTAAACAAAATATTCTACAACATTATACTTTAGAAGATACCTCTTATTCTGTCTTTTCTTATTCTTCTTTATCTTTGGGACTTACCTAGTGACATGTTCGCTGACGACATTCTATTTCTTTCTTCTTTGAATGTCGTCAGGTGTTTTGCACCCAGCAGAGATCGAGCCCACCGGTGAAGGCTTGGATCAGTTTCACGAAGACCCCGAGCTCTAGACATTGTACCTTGTTCTATTCAGTATTTTCATTTCTTGTTATGCCATTGTTTAGGCATCGCTTTTTCATTCCAGTTGTATTTACTTTTCATGCATTGTACAAAAGGATGTTATTAATAAAGTTGCTGTTATTTCTATATCTCTTGTCTCTTGTGATTTACTTTTATATTGCTTAGATACGCTTAGCGTATGTACTTCTAAGTATATACGTAGCGAACCTCGTCGCGTCTCCTTCGCCGTACACCGGGAAGCGGGGCGTTACAGGTTTTGTTGGTGGCCCATGCAAGTCAGAGCTGTATAGAACCATAATATGCAATTCTGTTCTGCGTGAACAATCTAAGCAATATAACACAAGAACCAGCAACTAAAACATTCTTTACAATTCATGTTTCTTGAATCCTACAAATTTCTATTCCTTGAATCTGTCATAACCCAAATTTTTCTTCAAGGTTATGGATTTCCCGAACAACGCCAACACCAATGTCAACAACACACCTCCAGCACTACCTCTCACACCAGCTGTTCCTGCGCCAACTACCGAGCAAACAGTGCTACTTGAGGCGATCCGCAGCCTTCTTGAGGGACAACAACAACTCCTGAACTGTCCCGAGACCGACGCACCAGGGGTAAAGCAATTCAGGGCTTTGCACCCAAAGCAGTTCTCTGGAAAAGGAAGTCATCTTGAAGCGGAAGAATGGGCACAAAGCATAGACCTAGCTTGGGTCCGTGTGGCGAAACTACAGCTCACGGATAATGCTCGCAACTGGTGGAAGGCGGAAGAAAGCCGTCTGGTACAGCCGATTGAATGGAAGACCTTTCGCGAGAAGTTCGACGCGAAATACTTCCCTGTGACTGCCAGGTTTGCAATGGAGCAGCAGTTTATTCATCTACAACAGGGTTCGATGTGGGACAAATCAGTAGATGAGTACGACACTGAATTCACTATGCTAAGACGGTGAGATATGTCACAACAGTTCAATTTTTAAATCTCATATACTACACAGCTAACACAATCTTTAAACAGATTCGCGGCACACTTGATACCGACGGACGAGATCAGAGCCCGTCGCTTTCAACAAGGACTGGACACGGAGATTCAGGCTGCTCTAGCCACGGAAATTTTTTGACTCATGAGGATGCTCTGGAAGCTGCCCGTAGTTATGAGGCAGTGATAAAAGCAAGGGGCAGACCTCAGTCTGTAGGAGTCAAACGCCCTGCCAACCAGATGGCAGGTGGAGCCTCGTCCAGGCCACCTTTCGTGCCAAGGCGACCCGGAGTACCGAACCATCGTTCCAGCCCAGCCTTTTGCACCTACTGTAAGAGAACTGGACATATGATGAAAGACTGCCGTCGAACCAACCGCCTTTGCTTATTCTGCGGCTCAGCTACTCACGATATTGGGTCTTGTCCCCAAAGACAAAACCCAGTTGCTGCATCCAGGCCAGCAATTACCTATCCGCAGCGACCAGCTCTTCAGGCACCTACTCCAAGACCTGCACTACCTGCACCACCCAGAGGACCACAAGCCGCACCACCTCCTCGCCAGTTCCATCAAGCTCAAAGGAACGTTCCGAGGAATGCTCCTCAGGCCAGGAGGAATGTACTAAGGCGCCAGGCTTTCACGATGTCCGTGGAAGAAGCTGAGGCCAATGGCCAAGTCATCACTGGTAAACTTTTCTTTTCAAACTTTGCTTTTCTATTCTACTACTTAGTTACATATTTTTTTTATACCTAAAACAAATCCCACATACCTTAGGTACAATCTTAGTATCCTCAATCCCTGCACTTGCACTGTTTGATACTGGAGCATCACACTGCTTTATGTCGCAACAGTTTGTCCGAACCCATGCGATTCCAGTCTCACCGCTTGTGTAACACCCGAGCCCAATACTACTAATTTCAGTTACCGTTTGAACGTAGTGTGGCACTCGTTTCATTTATCTTGCTTGATTGTTACTTACTGTAAAATTTTACCCGGCAAATTCATTTCTGCATATAACAATTTTTGGCATCTAAAATAAAATTAAAAACATTCATCTTGGCCTTCTTGACACCCCTAACCCCGTTGTAGCGTCCGTGCGTCGTGTTCTCGTCCAGTTCAGTGAAACGGGCGAGTTTGGACGGCTACGTGCACGTATGTGTGTCCGTTTTAGGGGTATACTTTTTGATCATAAAATACTTCATTTTCAATTTTGAATCCCGCCTAAAATTTTATTATTTCAATTTCGAATTTTTGGACCCGACCCTGGCACGATTTGGAAATGTTTTACTTTGCGCCAAAACCCCAAATTTTAAAATATTTAAACCATCATATATTTTCCTAACTACATAAAATTTTACTGTTTACGTAAATCTTTTAAATCTTTATTTTAGTATTTTCCTAACATTTAAATCGTTCCTCAGCCAATCAACTCACTCCTTTCCCGTGGGCCCCACACCTCTTATCTCCCTCTCTCTCCCCCTCACCGTCTCTCTCTATCTCTCTCCTTACTCTCTCTCGCTCTCTCTCCTCTATCTCTCTCTCTCCCGATCTCTCTCTCCCCCCTCTATTTACCATCTCTTTCTTCCCTCCTTTTCTTTTTAAAGAAACGCAACCCAAACCCGTCACGTAACCCTAGCTACCGCCGCATCCCTCCTCGCCGCTGCAGCACCAACGCCGACGCGAACACCACCAGCATCCTCGCCCCCTCAACCTCGTCTCATCCACTTCCTCCTTCTCCCTTCTCCCTGTGCACCCCCGACCAGACCAGCGCACCCCTGCACACGTGTTGCACGCCGGATCTGTCGCCGCCGACGACCTCGCCTCCGTGCCCCGGCCTTCGTACAACCCCCTGTAAGCATTACCTACCCGTCTTCTTCCTCTTTCCTCCTTCCTTCTTTTCAATACTCATTTTGGGCGATCTGCAGTTTTGTGGTCACTGTTGGCCGACCGCCGGAGCTCCGTCGACGAGGTCGACCGTCACCACCCGTCTCACAGATCCTCGTGAGCACTTCCTTCTCCATCCCCCTTCCCTTTCCTCTTTATTTTCCCTTTCTTTTCTTGATTGCAACTCTTAACATTCGCTGTTTTTGGTCTCGCCGGAATCCGGCCGTGCCGGCGACGTGTCCCGACGTTCCAGCGAGGTACCCCGACCCGTGTGGTTCCATTGTTCGTCGTTTGGGTTCATTCCGTGAACCGTGCGCCCGTCGCGAGTTTCCCCGCCGACATTTTACGTTCCGTTTTTCCCGGTTCACGACCCGTCGAGGCAAGTAACCCTTGCTACATGCTAAACAATATTTACTTATAATTAATGACACCCTAAAACCCGCAATTTAACTTTGGTATTATAATTTCCCACTTTTTCATGTACAATATTGTTATATATCATTTTATCTTTAAACTTGGAACCTACAGTTTGCAATTGAACCTAATAACCACATTTACCTGTTTAATCACATTTTTAATATTGACATACCTTATGGCATTTATCTCTATAGTTTTGTTCCATTCGGACACTCGTATGCATTTTAACCTATAATAGCTGTATTGAACCTTTATATAATTCATTGCACCTCTAAAGTGCTTAAACTTGTTAACATGATTAAAAGGCCATAATTGTCATACTGCATTCGCATAACATTGAAATCATCTCTGTGACACAACTGACAACTGTACTGCTAATTCAGTGAATCTGCCTATTGCTTACTTCATTGCTTATCTCATGTTGTTGATACCCATGCTTGATTATATAGCCGATTGTGAGTACACCTATGATATCGCTTGATTCTTGAACTGTCTTGCTACCTACACATTGATTGACCCGACAAGGTACCGTATACTGCTTGACCTGACATGATGTACCATGACCTGATCCGTTACCTGATCTTGTGTCTAATGCCAACAAACCTGATATGTAGTCCTCATGGACCGTTCCTGTTGTCTATCCAGACAAACATGTTTACCTGATCCTGTATTGGCATTAGTTTCTTGATTTCGGGATACCTGACTTGACTTGCACATATAACTTGGGGGTATGGGGAAATCAAAGGTGAAACCTGACTTGTAACTCGACAGTTTACTACCTGTCCTGAATGTACACATTCCTGTTTTGTGCCTAGCGGCATGTCTCGGTTTCAGCCGAGAATATTGTGGCCGTGGTCCCGGGTATGTACGGGATACTATCGAGTGTACACATTCCTGTTTTGTGCCTAGCGGCATGTCTCGGCTGCAGCCGAGAATATTGTGGCCGTGGTCCCGGGTATGTACGGGATACTATTGAGTTACATCGATGATTCATCAATTTGGTTTCAAAGACTTTAGAACAGAGAACCTGATAGCACAGTTTAGTTTACCCACTGTACACTACCCTGCACTGCTCTGATTCATATTATTGTTACCCTTGCTTTATTCATGTTTATATTCACATTGCCTGTTTATTATGTTATTACTTGATGATTTGACACGCTGACGTCTGGGTTTTGCATGGCCCAGATTCTGTACCGCTGTCGCAGTCCGAGCAGGAGTACTTCAGCCGACAGGCTGAGCTGTGAGTGTTAGCAGTAGTTAGCTTTTCTTTCCTGCATTTTATTCCTGATGTGAGCGCGCATTATGGGACATACATTCCAGTTATTTTGTATTGGATCTTTCGCTTCCGCATTTATTTATTATTGACTCATGTTATCTTGGATTATGGACATATTTTAGATAGTTTTATTTTGTTCTTGATATCTCTACAGCCGTAATGTGACTGTGGATGGATACTTCCTACCCACAGGTAGCATGGTTGGCTATGTCACGTGCCCATTTTAGCGTACTCTGGGAAGCGGGGCGTGACATGGTTCTTTTGGTATCAGAGCCATAGGTTAGTCGGGTTGATTCTTTTGTAGTTGGGTATTGTACCCAATACACGAATCAGAATACCCGTGTTTAGGAAACATGTCCTGCCACCTTGCCGTTTACCATTCTTGAATCACATTCTTCCTGATTATATCTTTTACGATATGCAAACTTCCTTTGCATATCGACTCGAAAACCTGATTCTTTGTTATCTCTAGGACTTAGGCGACTTGGGTGGAGTTATGTAATTGTGGCTATGATACCGCGGCATAGTTACAATGCGGCACTCTATTTAAGTATCTTGGAGTTCTAGCCTTGATCTATATATTGAATCTATCATCATGCTAATGTGGGGTGTTTTGATTTCAGGAATATGGCCGGTAAGAATTTGAAGACGTACCAAAGGCGTGTGGACGAAGCCGCCATGCTTGGAGTGATAAGAGGAATGCTGGAGAATCAAAAGAAACAGACCGAGCTGATCCAGCAGCAAGCAGACTCGTTTCAGGAAGGTTTGCAGATCGTTCAGCAGTCTGTGAACAATGCTGGAGCTAAACCAGTCGACCGAGTAGGGACCGTAGCAGATTTCAGACGTTTGGGTCCGTCTACATTTACTGGTTTGGAGGAGCCATTGCCAGCAGAGCAGTGGCTAGTTGACACAGAAAACTTGCTTATTGTGGCACAGATTCCAGATGAGAAAAGAGTTGATGTAGTACGCATTCAGTTAGTGGACTACGCCCGAGAATGGTGGCTTGTGGAGGAGAACCGTTTGCCCAAGTCGATCAAGTGGGCGGATTTTTCAAAGAGTTTCCTGGAGAAGTTCTTCCCGCGGACTGCACGGGAGGAAATGGAAGAGAAATTCATCGGACTAAAGCAGAATGGATCACCAGTGGATGTGCATGCAGCAGAATAGACAAGACTCAGTAAATTCGCTGGACCTTTAGTTGCCAACGATGCAGACAGGGCACGGAGGTTCATGCGCAGCTTGGACGTAGACATCCAGCGGCAGATTGTCTCCCTGGGTTTGACCACTTTCTCACAAGTACTTGCGGCAGCCCGAGAGCAGCAGAGTTTATCTGGGATGAAGGGGAGTTTGCAGCAGACAGCAGTTGCGGTAAGGAAGCCAGCATTTGTACCTAACCGAGCTCATGGTCGCAGAGGTATTCCAGTGGACCGTCGAGGTGTAGCACCCATGAAGAAGCCAGTGATCGTTGATCGAAGAAAGAGCATGACCTGTAACTATTGCAATTTATCTGGCCACATGCAAAAGGATTATCGAAGGAGGCTGGGACTTTGTTTGGTTTGTGGAGCGGTTGATCACGCCGTTGGTGCTTGTCCGTCGAAGTTTCGTACGAGAGATGATTTTCAGAAGCCTCCGCAGAGACCGTTCCAAGGACAGAAACAGCTGACTCAAGGACCTAATCAGGCTCGAGCTTTTACCTTGACAGCAGAAGAAGCTAAGGCGCCAGGAGAAGTTGTTTCAGGTACTCTACTCGTCCGTGGTTTTCCCGCATTAGCGTTATTTGATTCTGGTGCATCCCATTGCTTTGTGTCATCCAAGTTTTTAACTACACACTCGATTGACTGCACGACCCTGTCTAGTTTCTGGGACATACACACTGGGAATGGGAAAATCATAGCTAGTAGGGAATGTAAAGATTGTACAGTTGTTGTGTGCGGACGGGAACTTTTTGCAGATTTCTTGGTGATTGATACGGGCAGCTACGAAGTCGTCTTGGGAATGAATTTTCTTGGCACTTTCCACGATCACATTGATTGTAGGGCAAAGAAAGTAATTTTCCAGATTCCCGGACATCCCGAGTTTAGCTTCACTGGAGGAAGCAGTTCTGTCGGGCCAGTCGAGTTTAGGGCTAGACTGACAAACAATATTCTTGCAGCAATGAAAGTTGATGAAAGTAAAGAGCCGGATGTTGTTCGTGATTTTATGGACGTATTTGAAGATATATCGGGATTACCGCCGAAGCGAGACGTGGAGTTCGCAATTGATCTTATTCCTGGTGCAGCGCCAGTATCCAAAGCGTATTATCCAATGGCACCAGTAGAGTTGGAAGAAGTCAAGAAACAGGTTGATGAATTGCTTGAAAAAGGTTGGATTCGAAGCAGTAACTCGCCTTGGGGAGCTCCAGTTCTTCTAGTAAAGAAGAAGGATGGCACAAGAAGGATGTGCATCGACTATCGAGAATTAAACCGGGTGACTATTAAGAACAAGTACCCGATCCCTCGCATTGGCAAACTTTTCGAGCAGCTTAGTGACACGAGGGTATTCTCGAAGCTGGATTTATGATCCGGATATCATCAGGTCCGAGTGAAAGCAAAAGATATTTGCAAGACGGCGTTCCGAACTCGGTATGGACATTACGAGTACTTAGTGATGTCCTTCGAAGTAACGAATGCGCCGGCAGTATTCATGGACTTGATGAACCGAATCTTTTCACCGTTCTTGGACCAGTTTATCGTGGTTTTCATTGACGATATTCTGGTTTACTCAAAGAGTTTTGAAGAGCATGCTGAGCATTTGAAGATCGCACTGCAGACGTTGAGACATGAGAAGTTATATGCGAAGATGAGTAAGTGCGAGTTTTGGCTGGAGGAAGTAAAGTTTTTGGGGCATGTTGTGTCTGGCGATGGAATTGCCGTCAATCCAGAAAAGATTGCAGCAGTTCGAGACTGGCCGATTCCAAGGAATGTTGCGGAGATAAGAAGTTTTCTTGGACTCGCCGGATATTACAGGAGATTTGTGGAGAACTTTGCTCGTCTGGCGGAACCGTTGACCAAGCTTACGCGCAAGGAGGTACCTTTTGTATGGACGGATAGGTGTGCGTTAGCTTTTGAGACGTTGAAGCAAAAGTTGATAACCGCCCCTATTCTGACCGTGCCAGACAATTCTGGAGGATTGGTGATTGACAGCGACGCATCTGGGAAAGGATTGGGATGTGTTTTGATGCAGCATGGGAAGGTGGTAGCATACGCATCGAGACAGTTGAAGACCCATGAGAAGAATTACCCAACGCATGACTTGGAGCTTGCGGCTGTGATTTTCGCGTTGAAGATTTGGAGACACTACCTATTGGGCGAAAGGGTCGAAGTTTTTACTGATCACAAGAGCTTGAAATATGTGTTCATACAGAAGGAGCTTAATATGAGGCAGCGTAGATGGTTGGAGCTGATGGCTGACTACGATCTTGATCTTAAGTACCATCCGGGGAAGGTTAACGTCGTGCCGGATGCGCTTAGTCGGTTACCAGCAATTCAGGTGTTAACTACGCAGAAGGAGATCGTTGCAGATTTTGGAAGATTTGACTTGGAGGTGGTGCTACCGCATTCTGCGGGATAGTTGATGCAGCTGCAAGTACAGTCATCGTTGATCGAGAATATTAAAGCAGCACAATCGCAGGACCCTAGACTGCAAAAGTTTCGAGGACAGGTTGAAGCCGAACTACGAACAGATTTATTGATCCACGAAGATGGTTCGTTGAGGTACGGTAGCCGTTTGTGTGTGCCAAAGGGGGATATTCGTGAAGAGCTCATGAAGGAGGCACACAGTTCAGCTTATTCTGTACATCCAGGAGGCACAAAGATGTACCGAGATATTCGACAGTATTTCTGGTGGGAAGGTATGAAACGGGAGATTGCTCGCTTTGTGGCAAAGTGCTTGGTGTGTCAGCAAGTTAAGGCTGAACATCAAAGGGTTGCTGGTTTATTGCAACCACTTCCGATTCCTCAGTGGAAGTGGGAACATATAACCATGGATTTCGTGACGGTTTTACCGCGGAGTCCAAAAGGCAACAATGTTGTATGGGTGATTGTTGATCGATTGACCAAGGCAGCTCACTTTATTCCTTTTCGGGTTGGTCAATCAACAGAGACTTTGGCAGAACGGTACATGCAAGAGATTGTAAGATTGCATGGAGTACCGATGAGCATCGTGTCCGATCGGGACACTCGGTTCTTATCACACTTCTGGAGGAGTTTACAGGAAAGTTTGGGGACTCGATTGAAGTTTAGCACAGCTTATCATCCTCAAACTGATGGTCAGTCAGAGAGAACGATCCAAACTCTCGAGGATATGTTGGGAGCATGCATGTTGGACTTCAAGGGTTCTTGGGAGGATCATCTACATTTGGTAGAGTTTTCTTACAACAACAGTTTTCAGGCAACTATCCAGATGGCTCCATTTGAAGCATTGTATGATCGTAAATGCCGTTCACCTGTTTGTTGGGACGATGTCGGTGAACGAAGATTATTGGGACCATATTTGGTTGTGCAGACAGTTGAGAAGGTTAACACTATCAGAAATCATATGAAGGCAGCACAAGACCGACAGAAGAGTTGGGCAGACACGTCAAGAAGACCTCTAGAGTTCGTCGTGGGTGATTTGGTATTCTTGAAGATATCACCGACTAGAGGGGTGATTCGTTTTGGAAGTCGAGGAAAGCTTAGTCCTCGATTCGTTGGACCCTTTGAGATCTTGAAGCGTGTTGGTGAGGTAGCGTATCGTTTGGCGTTACCGCAGTCCTTGGCGAATGTGCACGATGTGTTTCACGTATCTCAACTACGAAGGTATGTTCGAGATGAAACGCACGTATTGGATCATTCGGAGCTAACAGTACGAGAAGACTTGACTTTTGAAGAGCGACCGATTGAAATTGTGGATCGAAGGGAAAAGGTTCTTAAGAACAAGGTGATCCCTCTTGTGCTTGTTTCTTGGGGTAATCGCTCGCATGGAGAGTCCACTTGGGAACGAGAAGATGAAATCCGGCAGAAGTTTCCTCACCTTTTCTTGTAGTTATCTATCTTTGTATTCTTAGAATTTCGAGGAAGAAATTCTTTTTGTAGTTGGGTATAATGTAACACCCGAGCCCAATTCTACTAATTTCAGTTACCGTTTGAACGTAGTGTGGCACTCGTTTCATTTATCTTGCTTGATTGTTACTTACTGTAAAATTTTACCCGGCAAATTCATTTCTGCATATAATAATTTTTGGCATCTAAAATAAAATTAAAAACATTCATCTTGGCCTGCTTGACACCCCTAACCCCGTTGTAGCGTCCGTGCGTCGTGTTCTCGTCCCGTTCAGTGAAACGGGCGAGTTTGGACGGCTACGTGCACGTACGTGTGTCCGTTTTGGGGGTATGCTTTTTGATCATAAAATACTTCATTTTCAATTTTGAATCCCGCCTAAAATTTTATTATTTCAATTTCGAATTTTTGGACCCGACCCGGGCGCGATTTGGAAATGTTTTATTTTGAGCCAAAACCCCAAATTTTAAAATATTTAAACCATCATATATTTTCCTAACTATATAAAATTTTACTGTTCACGTAAATCTTTTAAATCTTTATTTTAGTATTTTCCTAACATTTAAATCGTTCCTCAGCCAATCAACTCACTCCTTTCCCGCGGGCCCCACACCTCTTATCTCTCTCTCTCTCTCTCCCTCACCGTCTCTCTCTCTCTCTCTCCTTACTCTCTCTCTCTCTCCCCGATCTCTCTCTCTCCCCTATTTACCATCTCTTTCTTCCCGCAACCCAAACCCCTCACGTAACCCTAGCTACCGCCGCCTCCCTCCTCGCCGCTGCAGCACCAACGCCGACGTGAACACCACCATCATCCTCGCCCCCTCAACCTCGTCTCATCCACTTCCTCCTTCTCCCTTCTCCCTGTGCACCCCCGACCAGACCCGCGCACCCCTGCACACGTGTTGCACGCCGGATCTGTCGCCGCCGACGACCTCGCCTCCGTGCCCCGGCCTTTGTACAACCCCCTGTAAGCATTACCTACCCGTCTTCTTCCTCCTTCCTCCTTCCTTCTTTGCAATACTCATTTTGGGCGATCTGCAGTTTCGCGGTCACTGTTGGCCGACCGCCGGAGCTCCGTCGACGAGGTCGACCGTCACCACCCGTCTCACAGATCCTCGTGAGCACTTCCTTCTCCATCCCCCTTCCCTTTCCTCTTTATTTTCCCTTTCTTTTCTTGATTGCAACTCTTAACATTCGCTGTTTTTGATCTCGCCGGAATCCGGCCGTGCCGGCAACGTGTCCCGACGTTCCAGCGAGATACCCCGACCCGTGTGGTTCCATTGTTCGTCGTTTGGGTTCATTCCGTGAACCGTGCGCCCGTCGCGAGTTTCCCCGCCGACATTTTACGTTCCGTTTTTCCCGGTTCGCGACCCGTCGAGGCAAGTAACCCTTGCTACATGCTAAACAATATTTACTTATAATTAATGACACCCTAAAACCCGCAATTTAACTTTGGTATTATAATTTCCCACTTTTTCATGTACAATATTGTTATATATCATTTTATCTTTAAACTTGGAACCTACAGTTTGCAATTGAACCTAATAACCACATTTACCTGTTTAATCATATTTTTAATATTGATATAGCTTATGGCATTTATCTCTATAGTTTTGTTCCATTCGAACACTCGTATGCATTTTAACCTGTAATAGCTGTATTGAACCTTTATATAAATCATTGCACCTCTAAAGTGCTTAAACTTGTTAACATGATTAAAAGGCCATAATTGTCATACTGCATTCGCATAACATTGAAATCATCTCTGTGACACAACTGACAACTGTACTGCTAATTCAGTGAATCTGCCTATTGCTTACTTCATTGCTTATCTCATGTTGTTGATACCCATGCTTGATTATATAGCCGATTGTGAATACACCTATGATATCGCTTGATTCTTGAACTGTCTTGCTACCTACACATTGATTGACTCGACACGGTACCGTATACTGCTTGACTTGACATGATGTACCATGACCTGATCCGTTACCTAATCTTGTGTCTAATGCCAACAAACCTGATATGTAGTCCTCATGGACCGTTCCTGTTGTCTATCCAGACAAACATGTTTACCTAATCCTGTGTTGGCATTAGTTTCTTGATTTCGGGATACCTGACTTGACTTGCACATATAACTTGGGGGTATGGGGAAATCAAAGGTGAAACCTGACTTGTAACTCGACAGTTTACTACCTGTCCTGAGTGTACACATTCCTGTTTTGTGCCTAGCGGCATGTCTCGGTTTCAGCCGAGAATATTGTGGCCGTGGTCCCGGGTATGTACGGGATACTATCGAGTGTATACATTCCTGTTTTGTGCCTAGCGGCATGTCTCGGCTGCAGCCGAGAATATTATGGCCGTGGTCCCGGGTATGTACGGGATACTATTGAGTTACATCGATGATTCATCAATTTGGTTTCAAAGACTTTAGAACAGAGAACCTAATAGCATAGTTTAGTTTACCCACTGTACACTACCCTGCACTGCTCTGATTCATATTATTGTTACTCTTGCTTTATTCATGTTTATATTCACATTGCCTGTTTATTATGTTATTACTTGATGATTTGATGCGCTGACGTCTGGGTTTTGCATGGCCCAGATTCTGTACCGTTGTCGCAGTCCGAGCAGGAGCACTTCAGCCGACAGGCTGAGCTGTGAGTGTTAGCAGTAGTTAGCTTTTCTTTCCTGCATTTTATTCCTGATGTGAGCCCGCATTATGGGACATACATTCCAGTTATTTTGTATTGGATCTTTTGCTTCCGCATTTATTTATTATTGACTCATGTTATCTTGGATTATGGACATATTTTAGATAGTTTTATTTTGTTCTTGATATCTCTACAGCCGTAATGTGACTGTGGATGGATACTTCCTACCCACAGGTAGCATGGTTGGCTATGTCACATGCCCATTTTAGCGTACTCTGGGAAGCGGGGCGTGACTGCTTGTATCCAGTTGGAATGTCAGTTCAGGAAATGGCATTCTAAAGGCAACTATGGGATACAGCTTGTGTCCAGTCGTCGTCTGCAGTCGAGAGTTTTATGCTGACTTCAAAGTACTGGACATTCCGAACTTCGTTGTGGTTCTAGGAATGGATTGGCTTGGAACTTTTTATGCTACCATCGACCGTCATCAAAGGAGTGTAGTATTCGAGATTCCAGACCATCCGGTCTTCTATTGCAAAAGCGGAGACCGTACACTGGAGCCAAGTACCTATAAAGCGAAGCCAAGAGAAGCAGTAGTTGCAGCTGCTCAAGCGGAGGAAGAATCAAGACCAGATGTGGTTCGAGAGTTCGACGATGTATTTCCTGACGATATATCAGGTTTGCCTCCCGATCGAGCTCTTGAATTCAGTATTGATTTAGTACCAGGAGCACAACCGGTGATCAAAGCACCCTATCGTTTAAGTCCGGAAGGTTTGAAGGAAGTTCGAACACAGTTGGACGAATTACTGGCGAAAGGATGGATTCGTCCCAGCACTTCAAGTTGGGGATCACCTGTACTACTTATGAAGAAGAAGGAAGGTTCATACAGAATGTGCATCGATTGCAGAGCCTTGAACGAAGTCACTATAAAGAACAAGTATCCACTCCCGCGCATCGATAATTTATTCGATCAGCTAAGTGGATCTTGTGTTTTCTCTAAATTAGATCTTCGTTCAGGTTATCATCAAGTGAATATCAAGGAAGCTGATATTCACAAAACAGCTTTCAGAACTCGCTATGGACATTACGAATTTCCAGTGATGCCATTTGGAGTGACAAACGCACCCGCAATATTCATGAACCTTATGAATCAAGTTTTCCGGGAGTATCTAGACAGATTTGTTGTCATCTTCATTGACGACATCCTGGTATATTCTAAGAGTCGGAAAGAACATGCAGAACATCTATGAATTGTCCTGGAAACTCTTCGTCAACATCAGCTTTATGCCAAGTACAGCAAGTGCGAGTTTTGGCTAAATCAAGTTGGTTTTCTTGGACATATCGTATCAGGAGAAGGAATCTCTGTGGATCCAGGGAAAGTTTCGGCAGTTAGCGAATAGCCTACACCAAAGTCAGTGAAGGATATTCGAAGTTTCTTGGATTTAGCTGGATGTTACAGAAGGTTTATTGAAGGCTTTTCGAAGATAGCAACACCCCTGACCAAGCTCACACGTAAAGATGAAGAATTTGTGTGGTCAGAAGCATACGAACAAGCTTTCGTAGAATCAAGTCAAGGTTGACATCAGCACCTATTCTCGTCATACCGGATCAATCTGTAGGATTCGAAGTGCATTGCGATGCATCCGGTAAGGGATTAGGATGTATTCTACATCAGCACGGTAAAGTTGTGGCTTATGCTTCAAGACAACTGAAGATTCATGAGCGCAATTATCCGACGCATGATCTGGAGTTGGCAGCCGTCATCTTTGCTCTCAAGATTTGGCGTCATTATCTACTTGGTGAACGTGTGAACATCTACACAGATCATAAGAGCCTAAAGTACGTGTTTACTCAGAAGGAGTTGAATATGCGGCAGAGAAGATGGTTAGAACTCATGGCGGACTTTGACATCAACTTGCAATATCACCCAGGGAAGGTGAATGTAGTACCTGATGCTCTTAGTCGCCAACCATTAGCAATGAATCTCACTGCTCAGTGAAAGCATCAACAAGACTTGCATCAGATGGAGATTGAAGTAGTCATGCCAGGTAATGCTTCAAGTTTGATGAATTTACAAGTTCAATCAACCATTGTCAATCAGATCAAAGCAGCCCAGGCAAGTGATGCTAAGTTGCAAAAGATCAGAGAACAAGTGGAGAATGGATTCAGAACAGACTTCATCATCCATGAAGACGGATCTTTGAGATACGGCAGCAGATTGTGTGTACCAAAAGGTCCTGTTCGGGAAGAGTTAATGAAAGAAGCTCACAGCTCTCCCTATTCCGTACACCCTGGAGGACGTCAGAATTATTGGTGGCATGGAATGAAGCATGAAGTAGCCAGAAGCGTCGCAAAATGCTTGGTGTGTCAGCAAGTAAAGGTTAAACATCACAGAACTCCTGGATTACTTCAACCGTTACCAATCCCAGAATGGAAGTGGCAACACATCACGATGGATTTTGTGACTGCTCTTCCTCGCAGCACAAAGGGTAACGATGCGGTATGGGTCATTGTGGATCGACTCACAAAGTCGGCTTACTTCATCCCATTTCGAGTTGGCCAATCTACTGAGATACTAGCAAAGAAGTACATGGAGGTAATAATCTAATTAAGATTTAAACTCTTCATAATGTACTATCTCTGATACCCATGAATTCATCCAGGAAATTGTGAGACTTCATGGAGTACCGGTATGCATTGTCTCCGATCGTGACACCAGGTTCTGATCGCAATTTTGGCAGAGTCTGCAAGCAAGCTTGGAAACAAGTCTGAACTTCAGCACGGCTTATCATCCACAAACAGATGGTCAGTCAGAACGAACTATTCAGATCTTGGAGGATATGCTCATAGCGTCTATGTTAGACTTCAAGGGATCGTGGGAAGATCACCTACATCTTGCGGAGTTTTCGTACAACAACAGCTACCAAGCAAGCATAGGAATGGCACCTTTTGCAGCATTGTATGGAAGGAAGTGTCGTTCGCCATTAAGTTGGGACGACATCGGAAATAGGGAACTTCTTGGACCAGAGATAATAGTAGCGACTGTTGATGTGTTCATACTATCAGGGAAAGGATGCGCATAGCCCAAGATCGACAGAAGCACTGGGCTGATGCAAAGAGACGACACATGGAGTTCCAGCCAGGAGATCACGTATTCTTGAAAATATCTCCGAACCGCGGAGTGATCCGTTTTGGAAGACGGGGTAAGCTAAGTCCGAGATATATTGGACCGTTCGACATACTCGAACGAGTCGGTGAAGTGGCATACCGTTTAGCGCTTCCACCTTCATTGGAAGGAGTGCATAATGTGTTCCATATATCCCAACTCAGAAAGTATGTGAGTGACCCCAGCCATGTTCTCGATCATTCCGAGCTCACTATACAGCCCAACTTGTCTTGTGAGCAACAGCCTGTGGAAATCCTGGACAGGAAGGTGAAGACACTTCGGAACAAGGAAGTTAACTTGGTTCGAGTGATATGGAGGAAAGATACTCCAGGAGAGTCCACTTGGGAAAGGGAGGATGAAATGCGTACTAGATATCCACACCTCTTTGTAAACTAGTCCTGAAATAAAAGTTGTAAATTTCGAGGACGGAATTTTTGTAAGGAGGGTAGACTGTAACAACTCCATTTTTAATGTACAAAGAATTGATTTAAATTCAATGTATACTTGGAGTATTTATTGCGGCTGATATCTCTTTAAGTATTTATTTCACTCTATAATTACAAGAAGAAGCTTGTAGCTCATTGGTAATACCTTGCACTGCTGAACCAAGCCACCAGAGTTCAAATCCCATGCCCCGCATTATTTTTGTATTTATTTTGTTTTAATTTCTTTTGGAAGTCAACAGCCAAAACGCCATAACTCACAAAATTTATACTGTACATAAAAAAGTAAACATACCATTAAATTCCCCAGAAGATTCCCCGGCCTCTGATCATCCGACTCGGCGCCGCCGGTCGGACTCGGCCGGACGACCGAGTCGCCAACACGAAAAAGTTGCCCCTTGACCTGGTCCACCCTCCTGCACACTCTAAATGCCTAGATCGGTTATCAATTGCTCAATAAATCCCTTTTACTCCAAGGTTTAATGATTTTTTAACGATTTTATATATTTTTATATTTTTTTTATTAAAAACCCTAACCCTAGCCTAACCCCCCATACCCTCTACCCTCTCATCACTTTTTCTAAGTCCACTCTCTCAAAATTCTAAGAGAACTTGGTACGTTAGAAAACGAGCGAAAGGCGAAGCGCTGACGAAATCGACGGCGAAATTCCGGTGATCGTGCTAGGACCTCTCAACGACGATTCGACGCACCGGCAAACCCTCTATCTCCCTCTCACTCTCTAGCGTTGTCCAAACCCGTAAGTCCCCCTTTTCTACATTTCTTTTCTTTCATAAAAATACGACTTTACAAACCCGACGGAAATCGGAACAAACCGATTTCCGATTCGGTTTTTTTATCAAATCTCACTTATCACCAATTCCATAATACTTAAACATCTTTATGTTGACTATTAATCACTTAACAACTAATTTGAACAAGTTTTCTCACATGAAATGATAACGTTTCTATTTATCGTATTTCTTTCACTTAAATACCATAATGTTTAGTTTTCACATTTAACCCTTTAACATTGCTATACCTTAAAGTAGATCACGAGGTAATGACCTACCTCCACACACACTCATATGCAAATATAACACGCTACCTTGAAAACTTAGAATACGATAAAACAAGATTTTACAATTAAATACCATTTTCTTAATAAAACCTTTTCTAAAAGTTTTAGGTTGCTACACTTTTAAAACAAATATCTTTTAATAGGAAACTACGATATGTCGTGGACATCGATCGTTTATCTAAACCTGACTTTGTGGTGTCTAGGCTAGGCAAGTGAGAAAAGGTAATTTTAAAATGCCCGTCTCATGATTCGTGAGCGGATCCCTCCTTTTCTCATTTTGTACTTACCTGGCCACAATTGGCGGTGGAGAGGCGATTTGAGGCTTCTAATGACTTATCATTTAGACCATTTTGAAATAACCTAGTTGAGATATAAAATCCTAGAATCTAAAATACGGAAAATCGACTTTTGCAAATAAATACCTTTTATTTTATAAAACCGTATTCTAAAGGTTTAGTATTTATAAATCTTTGCAAAGCGCCACTACAACCCATCTTTGGGGAACCCGTTAGGGATATTACGGTTTATCATGCACCCTCGGGCTTAGTAGTGCGAGATTCAGACCTCCGCAAGGAGCATTCGGTCTCGAAAGGTTTAAAAATACGTCATTTAAGAAAAATGAGAATTTTGGAAAATAAAATATTTATTAAAAATTATTCTTGTATAAACATATGTATATTTATCATTTAAACACCTATTTTATTATAAGATAAAGTTTCCACCTTTTCCTAAAAATTACAAGATTAAAAGTTACATTAAAATACCATGAATTTCAAATAAATCAATATTACAAATTAATACCTTTATTAATGAAATTAGGATATTTTCACTAGAAATATCACCAAATAAAATCACACTCATTATAACTATAAAGACGAATAATAAATACTTGGGGTGTATCTTGAAAACTATACAAAAGTATTTTTACATAAAAACCCCTCAAGTTTTATAAATTACAATAAGGACCCTAACAATTATAGAACTTCGACTTACATTTCTTTTGGTCTGACTCGGGTTTGAGTCTGATTATTTCTGACTTGAATATGATTCAAGTCAATCTACATTCTTTAATATTCCAACTCAATATGAACACATGAATCCCAGAATCCAGTTAACAATCTATACAACTTGACTGAATCAAACCATGGATATACATCCATTATTCCGTTATTCCATTTACCTGATTATGCAGTTACCCTCGGTTTACTGATATCATGGTTTTGGTCAGTCATCTAACTTATACAATACAATACAACAATACAATCAAAACACTACGGGGTTTAAGGGGTAGATTGGTACGGAAGGTGTTAGAAGTGGCACGAGACGGTAAGATTAAGACACCTAACCTATATTCCGTTGCTGTTGTACCGTGGCTTAACGATTCCTTGTACATTCCGTTTGCCCTGGTCTCTAGCATACTGAGACCCCTCTCGTATACACTGGCATCCTTCCGTACCAAGCTACAAACAACAGTGTAAACAAAATATTCTACAACAGTATACTTTAGAAGATACCTTTTATTCTGTCTTTTCTTATTCTTCTTTATCTTTGGGACTTACCGAGTGACTTGTTCGCTGACGACATTCTATTTCCTTCTTCTTTGAATGTCGTCAGGTGTTTTGGACCCAGCAGAGATCGAGCCCACCGGTGAAGACTTGGATCAGTTTCACGAAGACACCGAGCTCTAGACATTGTACCTTGTTCTATTCAGTATTTTCATTTCTTGTTATGCCATTGTTTAGGCATCGCTTTTTCATTCCAGTTGTATTTACTTTTCATGCATTGTACAAAAGGATGTTATTAATAAAGTTGTTGTTATTTCTATATCTATTGTCTCTTGTGATTTACTTTTATATTGCTTAGATACGCTTAGCGTATGTACTTCTAAGTATATATGTAGCGGACCTCGTCGCGTCCCCTTCATCGTACACCGGGAAGCGGGGCGTTACACCTCTCCATTCTGAAATCCATTATAAAAAATTCTCAAATTTTTCCAAGTCAAAGAAGTGTACAAGTGGAGTTAGCCCAAGGTCAAGTTCCGGCGACGATTCAAGAAGATTCCGGCGCCTCCACGACTCCACGAAGCTCTCAAAACTTTCCTATACCTCTCCTCTCTACCCTAAACTCGTAAGTTCACTCTTTTCTTCTCTCTTCCTAACTTAAAAACTTCTCTTTTCAAAACTCGTCGGAAGTGGAGTTATTCGGACGTCCGATTCTAAACTTGTTATAAAACGCAATTTTCTTAATAAACAATCATCCATATTGTTATATCTTATTTAGTAATCATAAAAAAACATTGAAAACAAGTTTCAACTTAAAATACCTTGCTATGCAACTTTTATTTCACTTTTACGGTTAAATACCACAAACTTTATATTCGGCATCTTTTATCATATTTGCTTGTATTACCTTTAGAAAAATATCACGAGATAATGACCTACCTCTCACAACACACATTTTGACATAGCACGATTGTTTGAAAACAATATTTTGGGACAAATACGAATTTACATTTAAATACCATAAACTATTAAAAATCGTATTCTTTAAATTGTTTTAATTAAATTCTTTGCAATTAAGTCTCTACAACCCATTTTAGGAAACCCGATTTGGATGGTGCGGGTTATCGCACATCCTCGGAACTAGCAGGGTGAGATGCAGACTTCCTCACGGAGCATACGATCTCGATGGAATTTTTAATACAATTTTTAAGAAAACGTGATTTTCTATTTAATAAATAAATTCTATTTTTAATAATTATATATATATATATAATCAAAATATCTATTTTATATTGATATAAATTCCATGTTTTCTAAACACAAGAATCACAAGTTTCATAAAAATACCATTAACAATCCATACAAGTCAATTTACACTAAAATACCATGTACTATTCAATTTAGGTTTATATTCACTAGAATACCTCATCATATAATCATTACATCCATGAAAACCATAAATACGATAAATAAATACTTGAGGATTATTTTGAAATTACAATAAACTATTTTTCATAAAACCCCTCAAGTTATATTAATTTTTATTAAGGACCCTAGTAAATATAGGTTTAAGCATGACCAATTCTCTTGAACCTCAGGGAGCCGGAGAAAGTGGGTGCTTGCCTATTTAAGGTAGAAATATAAAAAGGGGTTATCAATGGTAATTGGCTTGAAAAAAGTCACAAATCCTGCCGTTCATATGCAGAAGTTACCGATAACTCCAAAACCTAATTCAGGAATCCAATTCTGTTTAAGTGTCTCACTCAGACAGAGTCTCGGTCTAATCTGAATACAATTCCAATCTACATCCAATTCAAGTATAATTCCAATACATCATGAATCCATATATACTGGAACTTGAACATGAATACCAGAATATTATCAAATATCAACATGATTCGACTGAACTGAACCATGGATATATATTTACTTGACTACATGACTATCCATTTATATCCTTATCCGTTTACATGATACAATTTATACCATGGTTTCGGCAAGTCTCCTACAACAAATCAATACATTCAATACAATATGCATTACGGGGTTTTAAGGGGTAGACTGGTACGGAATGTGTTAAAAGTGGCACAATGATGGTCACTATAATACACCTAATCTGAACATCCGTTACCGTTGTCCCGTGGGTTTTGACGGGGCCTTGTACTCCATATAGCTTAGTCCACGGAGCAAGTTGGGCTCCTTTCGTATACACTGTCACATTCTGTACGAATCTACAAACAACTACATTAACATAACAAACATAACCAATATACTTTATCTGTACTATTCTCTGTCTATTCTTTTTTATCTTTTGGGACTTATCGTGCGATTGTTCGCTGACAACATTCCTTTTTCCCTTCTTTCTTTGGAATGTTGTCAGAAGGACCCGGCTCTCTGGAGATCGAGCCCGGCCAGAACGATTTGGAGTAGTTCATTGAGGACCCAGAACTCTAGTTCACTTGTATATACTTTTACTTTCAGTTTATGCCATTATTTAGGCATTGCTTTCCATTACTGTATTTACTTTCCATTGTATTGTAAAGAATGTTTAATCAATAAAAAGTTGCTGTTTATTTATAGCTCTTGTCATTTCTTGTGTACATTTATTATATTGCTTATTTACGCTTAACGTGTTTACTTCTGAGTATGCCACGCTCCGCTTCCCAGTATACTGTCAGAGGACGCGACGGGTTAAGAGACATATTTACTCAGAAATAAATACGCTAAGCGTATCTAAGCAATATAAAGTAAAGTACACAAGAGACAAGATGTAATGAACATCAACTTTATTTATTAAACATTTTTTTTATAATACAACTGAAATGAAAATACATGGAATGAAAGCAATGCCTAAACAATGACATAACAGAAATGAAAATGTACAAGTAAACTAGAGCTCCAGATCAAATGCTAGCTGATCCAAGTCCTCGCTGGTGGGCTCTATCTCCAGAAGGTCCGATCCACCTGACAATATTCTAAAGAAAGAAGAAAATGAATGTCGTCAACGAACAATCACTCTGTAAGTCCCAAAGAATAGGTATAGACAGAATATACAGAAAGAGGATGTAACTTTTAAAGTTGTATTATATTGTTAACGCTGTTGTTTGTAGTTTGGTACAGAAAATGCCACGGTATACGAGAGGAGTCCCACTATTCCGGAGACTAAGGTATACGGAGCACAAGGAACCGTTCAGCCACGGTACAACAGCAATAGAGATTCAGGTTAGGTGTATTATGGTTACAATCTTGTGCCAATTTTAACACCTTCCGTACCAATCTACCCCTTATAAACCCCGCGATGTCTTTATTGTATTGATTGTATTTATTGTATTATATTGTAAATTGTATATGGATGACTTGCCGAGTGCATGATATCAGTAAATGGAATGGATATAAATGGAGAGTCATGTAGACGGAGTATATTCATAGTTCGGTTCAGTCAAGTTATATATTGAAATAGATTGTATAGACGGGTTCATATTGTTGTATTGTAAGTTATACTTGAATCACATTCAAGTCAGATTGATCAGATTGAGACTCAGTCTGGGTCAGACACTTTTCAAAAGAACTTGAAATCCTGAATTAGTTTTAATATTATCGGTAACTGCTGCACATGGACGGCAGGATTTGTGTCTTTTTTCAAGACAATTACCGTGTTGATAACACCGTTTGTTAGATTGTATATCTTAAATAGGCAAGCACCCATATCTCCGGCTCCCTGAGTCTCAAGAGACTGGTCCCGCTTAAACCTATGTTTACTAGGGTCCTTATTGTAATTTAGTATAACTTGAGGGGGTTTTATGTAAAAATAATTATGGCATAATTTCAAAATACATTTCAAGCATTTAATTGTCATCTTTAGGGTTTTCATAGAAGTATATTTTATAAATGTGAAATTTCTAGTGAATAAAACCTAGTTTCATAGTATATGGTATTTTATTGAAATATTGTACTTGTATTGTATTTGGATGGTATTTTAATGTAATAGTGATTCCTTTAATTTAGAAAAATTAGAAAATTTATATAATTAAAATAGGAATTTTGATAATAGATTTATATATATTTAATGAAAATAATTTATTTATTTTCTTGTAGAGATCTCATTTTTCTAAAGAAAAATGTATAAAAATTTCCATCGAGATCGAATGCTCCTTGCGGAGGTCTGCATCTCGCTCTACTAAGCCCGAGGATGTGAGATAATCCGCACCATCCCGAACGGGGTCCCCAAAATGGGTTGTAGAGGCGTAATTACATGAAATGTTTAATACATCTTTTTATAAAAAATGGTTTTGTAAGTTTAGGGTATTTATTTGTAAAGTCGTAATTTCCCGTATTTTATTGTCCCAAACTTCATCGTGCTATGTTAGATATGTGTGTTGTGATGAGGTAGGTCATTATCTCGTGAACTATCTAAGGTATAACAATGGAATTATGATGATTTATGTAGAATTATAAGTATGTGGTATTTTTATGAAAAAATGCAATAGATGTTACAAAAATGAATCTTTTAAGGTGAAACGTGTTTTAATAGATTTATTAATATTCGATAAACAATATGTGAGAGTATGGTATGTTCTGCATTAAGAAAAGTTGAGTTTTGAAGAAAAACCAAATCGGAAGTCGGATTAACCCCGCTTCCGTCGGGTTTTATAATTTGAAAGTTTTAGAATTTGATATGAGAGGGAAAGAAGGGACTTACTGGCTTGGGGTCAAGAGGAGAGGGAGAAGGAACTACGGAATGCTTCGGGGCATCGTTTCGTCCCTGGAAAATTCTTGTATCGTCGCCGGAACTTCGTCGGAGCTTCGCCCTTCGCTAACTCCACTTGCACACTATTGGGACTTGAAAGTTTTTGAGAGTTTTGGCAAGGAATTGTGAGTGAGGAGAGGTGAAATGAGGTGTGGTATTTATAGGAGAAATTAGGGTTTGGTGTGTTAAAGATTGCATTAAAAATATGCATTAAAATTTGATTAAATGGGCATTTTATTGCTCTCTGTATGAATGCAGAGAAAATAAGCAGTGTGAGAGGGAGTAGGGTAGGCCAAGGGTTGCAGGGAAAAAGAATGGGGGCTTTACCAATGGGCAATCCCGGCGGTGTTGGTCTTATTGGGCATGTCGCCGGGTCAATACTGGCGGAAGGGGCTAGGGTTTAGGCCACGTGTCGGGGTCGTTTGGTATTCTTCAGTGCACATGTTTATTTAAACCGTGACTTTTCAGTTTACGTGTTGTGTACGTGTATACCCTTGAGCTTCTAAAAAGATTAAAAGAAATTTTAATAAAAAGATAATGTGGTTGATGGGATTTGAACTCTATAAGAATTTGTTTTGCTTTCGAACAACAAAAAAGAGCTTGTAGCTCACTGGTAAAGTCTTACACGAACCGGGCATTAACTTTAAATGAATTTTCTGTATATTGAAATTGGAGTTGTTACAGTCTACCCTCCTTACAAAAATTTCGGCCTCAAAATTTATAATTTATTTTAATGACTAGTTTACAAATAGATGAGGGTATCTTGCACGCATCTCATCCTCCCCTTCCCATGTTGATTCTCCTGGTGTGTCCTTTCTCCACATTACTCGAACCCAGTTGACTTTCTTGTTCCGAAGTGACTTCACTTTTCTGTCCAGGATCTCAACAGGTTGCTGCTCACAAGATAAGTCGGGTTGTACAGTGAGCTCGGAATGATCAAGAATATGGCCGGGGTCACTCACATACCTTCTGAGTTGGGATATATGGAACACATTGTGCACTCCTTCCAATGAAGGTGGAAGTGCCAAGCGATATGCCACTTCACCGACTCGTTCGAGTATGTCGAACGGTTCAATGTATCTTGGAATTAGCTTACCCCGTCTTACAAAACGAATCACTCCACGGTTGGGAGATATCTTCAGAAATACATATTCTCCCGGTTGGAACTCCAAAGCGATGGCGCTTTGCATCAGCCCAGTGCTTCTGTCGATCTTGGGCTATGCGCATTCTTTTCTTGATAGTGCGGACTACATCCACAGCTGCTACTATCATCTCAGGTCCTAGGAGTTCTCTATCTTTGAAGTCATCCCAATTTAATGGCGATCGACATTTCCTTCCATAGAGCGCTGCAAAGCGTGTCATTCCAATGCTTGCTTGGTAGCTGTTATTGTATGAAAACTCCACAAGATATAGGTAATCTTCCCACGATCCTCCGAAGTATAGCATACACGCTCTGAACATATCTTCCAAGATCTGAATAGTTCGCTTAGACTGACTATCTGTTTGTGGATGATAAGTTGTGCTGAAGTTCAGACTTGTTCCTAAGCTCGCTTGCAGACTCTGCCAAAATTGTGATCGGAACCTAGTGTCACGATCGGAGACAATGCAGACCGGTACTCCATGAAGTCTCACGATTTCCTGTATGAGTTCATGGGTATCAGAGATAGTACATATTTTGAAGAGTTTTAAAATCTTATTTAGATTCTTACCTCCATGTATTTCTTTGCTGGAGTCTCGGTAGATTGGCCAACTCGAAATGGAATAAAGTGAGCCGACTTTGTGAGTCGATCCACAATAACCCATACCGCATCGTTACCCTTTGTGCTGTGAGAAAGTGCAGTCACAAAATCCATTGTGATGTTGTTTCCCACCGAAAACGGGGACGAAACCGCGTAGGATCGTCTTGCTTGAATTTGGGGGGCAGATGCTATTTGGTTTTATCTGTCTACCTCTCCGAAGATGCCAAGTTAATTTATGGCACCGTGTATCGAAGGTTTAAACAGATGCGGCCGTTGTAGCAGATTTCGTCAGATTCCCCCTCGTTTGCTAGGGGGTTTTGATTGTGGGGACGCTTTTCCCTGCAGGGGCAAGCCCCTGCAGTTAATTACGTTACTGTATCATGGTAACCACTTTCTCCGGCTCCAGAAGGTCACTTCGTGTCGTGTGTATGTGTTTTATTTTTGGTTGCCCGTGGATTGTATACGGAGACTAATTTGTGTTGTTGCCCGTAGGGCGTGGATTATTCCAAATCCGTATATTCTTAGATTTGGGTTTGGGTTGATTTAAGAATCGTTAACCTTGTTTGAGATTAAGATCAACCTATATATTTGTTAAGGATACGTTAATCCAATATTGGACTAAGATCTACTTAACGAGGGTTCGGGATCATTTTTGATCCAACGAAAGAGCATTTGGGCTCTATCGTTTTATTTTAAGGACGTTACGGTCCATAACTAGTTTAAGGACATTACGGTCCATGGGCTAGTTTAAGAACATTATGGTCCATTGGGATATGCTCATGGGTTTGAGAGTGCGTCCAAGAGCTATTGGTTGTCGGAACTCTCCACCTCTCTGATATCGTTGAAGAATTACAACGACATATATCAGAGGTGTGGAGAGATGTACCCTTGAACCGAACTCCAGACTGAAGGGAAAGATCATGGTGGAACGCACATTATTTTAAATGTCACATGTCAGGAGATCATTGGCCATTTCTGGAACTAAGATCGATTTGGGGGGACCTGAGTATAGGAAGGCTCGGTTGATTGATGGTCAAAAGATTTTTGGTCTCGGAAGACTTGGCTAATTTGGGCTAAGGTTGGCCCCTCACAGTGTTAAACACTGATAAATGTTTGGCGCTCACGTGCTCCTATGTGTGGCTCTTAAGAAGTGTTAAACATTGAAATTTGGAGCGCTCACGTGTGGAACGTGAGGCACCAGATAATTGGGCACTGTTTCTTTGGGCTTATTCCCTCGTTCTATACACGTAAGTATTAAACACTTAAATCTTGCAACCATCATGTGTAGACACGTGAGGCGCTACCAAGTTGGGCACTGCCTCCTTTGAATTTAGCTTCCCATTCTTTCCTAAGTGCTAAGCACTATTGGAGGTCACGTGGGATCACGTGACCCGATCTCAGTTGTTCCTTTTTGTTCCTCAAAAGTGCTCACGTAGGAACACGTGGTCTGTCGTTATAGCATTGAACGCTAATATGCATGGGGCTCTTGATCCAAGTCTGGAGAATTTCAAGTCCCTTGTTTTATAAGAATTGAATTCTTACGCAGAGTTAAACCCTAGTTTTATCAGAGGAATTAAATTCCTATATCTTTGGAAGAATTAAATTCTTCAAACCTAGTTCTTTCCTCTAAGTTTTGGGACTGCATAATAGAATCTCTCCGATGAGAATTAAATTCTCAAATTGTGGGGAGATCTGCTTCTGCAGACATCAACCAGAGGAAGAACTAAGTTCTTTTTTGGAAGAGTTAAACTCTTGCAAAAGGAGATAAAATGATCTCTAAGTTTTTTCCTCACATAGGGTTTCTTTTTCTCTAAAGAGAACCCCTCTTCCTTTTTTTTTGTTTTCTCAAATCTTATAGGGGGTCTCCTCTCTTTTTTTTTCTTCAGTCTCGAGTCCTTTATATAGAAGAAGCAGGTTTGTTGATTTTTGTTAAGAAAATCTCTCATTGAAAGATTTTTGATTAAATCGGGGATTTTATCCACCGTTGGATCTTTGATCCAGGGACTCCTGTTTTACAGAAGACATTTTTCTTGTTTTTAACAAGATTAGGAAAATATTTTCCCATACAGAGCTTATTCTGTATCTTGGTGATTTTCAATCACCATTGGATCTTTAAGCCAACGGTGCTCTGATTTACAGAGCACAATCTTTCTTGTTTAAAAAGATTGGGAAAATATTTTTTCATACAGAGCTTATTCTGTATCTTGCTGATTTTTAATCACCATTGGATCTTTAATCTAACGGTGCTCTTTTTTGCAGAGCATAAACTTTCTTGTTTAGAAAGATTAGGGGAATTATTTTCCAAATAGGGTCCTGATCCCTCTTATGTAGAATTTAATTTTATCGGTTCAGAAGGTATTAGGAACCTTCACGTGTAGCACGTGACCCATAGCACTAGGCCGGTTTGCTTATAAGTAGCAGTCCCAGAGAAAAGCATCATGTGTTGGCACGTGATGCGTCTTCTGGCCTGTTTTTTTTTTGCTTTAGGAAGGCACTTATATATTTTGTATATAGATACTCTCGTGCCTGCATATGAGGCTCAATTTCAACCTTTTTTGTTAAGCGTACTGCCTATAAGTTTTGCTTCAAGGCGCATCACGTGTGGGCACGTGATGCTCCATTTGGGGGATTTTTCCATCGTTTTTTGGTTCATTATTTGTTTATTTTTTATAAGGGAACATATGTGTTGCCACTTCCATTCTGGGATAGGTAACGGTTGAAGTAAACCAGTTGTCCTGTGATATTCAGTCTTTACTTGCTGGCACACCAAGAATTTAGCGACGCTTCTGGCTACTTCACGCTTCATTCCATGCTAGCAGTAATTTTGACGTAGATCTTTGTACATCTTTGTACCTCAAGGGTGTACTGAGTAGGGAGAGCTGTGAGCTTCTTTCATTAACTCGTCCCGAACAGAACCTTTTGGTACACATAGTCTGCTGCCGTATCTCAAAGATCCGTCTTCATGAATGATGAAGTCTGTTCGAAGTCTACTTTCCACTTGTTCTCTAATCTTTTGCAACTTAGCATCACTTGCTTGAGCTGCTTTGATCTGATTGATAATGGTAGATAGAACTTGTAAGTTGATCAAACTTGAAGCGTTATCTGGCATGACCACTTCAATTTCCATTTGATGCAAGTCTTGTTGAAGCTTCCACTGTGCAGTGAGATTCATTGCTAATGGTTGGCGACTAAGGGCATCAGGTACTACATTCACCTTCCCTAGGTGATATTGCAGGTTGATGTCGAAGTCCGACATGAGTTCTAACCATTTTCTCTACCGCATATTCAACTCTTTTTGAGTAAACACATATTTCAGACTCTTGTGATCTGTGTATATGTTCACTCATTCATCAAGAAGATAATGGCGCCAAATCTTAAAAGTAAATATAACGGCCGCCAATTCCAAATCATGCGTCGGGTAATTGCGCTCATGAATTTTCAGCTGTCTTGAAGCATAAGCCACAACCTTATCGTGCTGATGTAGAACACATCATAATCCTTTACCAGAGGCATCACAATGCACTTCAAAACCTCCAGATTGGTCCGGTATGACGAGAATAGGCGCTGATGTCAACCTTGACTTAGTTCTACGAAAGCTTGTTCGCATGCTTCTGACCATACGAATTCTGCATCTTTACATGTGAGCTTAGTCAGGGGTGTCGCTATCTTCGAAAATCCTTCAATGAACCTTCTGTAATATCCAGCTAGATCCAAGAAACTTCGAATTTCCTTCACTGATTTTGGTGTCGGCCATTCGCTTACTGCCGATACTTTCGCTGGATCTACAGAGATTACTTCGCCTGATACAATGTGTCCAAGAAAACCAACTTGATCTAACCAAAATTCGCATTTGCTGTACTTGGCGTAGAGTTGTTGTCATAGAGTTTCCAGGACAATTCATAGGTGTTTGGCATGTTCTTTCCGACTCTTTGAATACACCAGGATGTCGTCGATGAAGATGACAACAAACCTGTCTAGGTACTCTCGGAAAAATTGATTCATTAGGCTCATGAATATAGCTGGTGCGTTGGTCACTCCAAATGGCATCACGAGAAATTCGTAATGACCATAGCGATTTCTTAATGCCGTTTTATGGATATCAGATTTCTTGACCTTCACCTGATGATAACCCGAACGAAGATCTAATTTGGAGAAAACACAAGATCCACTTAGCTAATCGAACAGATCGTCGATGCGCAGGAGTGGATACTTGTTCTTTATCGTTACTTCGTTCAAGGCTCTATAATTGATGCACATTCTGTATGAACCTTCGTTCTTCTTCACAAGTAGAACCGATGATCCCCAACTTGAAGTGCTGGGACGAATCCATCCTTTCGCCAATAATTCGTCCAACTGGGTTCGGACTTCATTCAAACCTTCCGGACTTAACCGATACGGTGCTTTGATCACCGGTTGTACTCCTGGTACTAAATCAATGCTGAATTCAAGAGCTCGATCGGGAGGCAAACCTGATATATCGTCAGGAAACAAATCGTCGAACTCTCGAACTACTTCTGGCTTCGATCCTTCCTCCGCTTGAATTGCCGCAATCACTGCCTTCTTCGGTTTCGCCTTATAAGTACTTGGCTCTAGGGTACGGTCTCCGCTTTTGAAATAGAAGACTGGATGATCCGGAATCTCGAACACTACCCTCCTTTGACGACAGTCGATGGTAGCGTAGAAGGTTCCAAGCCAATCCATACCTAGAACCACATCGAAGTTCGATATGTCCAGCACCTTGAAGTCAGCATAGAATTCTCTGCTGCAGACGACTACTGGACATAGGTTGTATCCCATTGTTGCCTTTAGAATGTCATTCCCTGAACTGACATTCCGGCTGGATACAAGCGGTGTGACTGAAATCGCATGAGTTCGGACGAACCGTTGCGACATAAAGCAATGAGATGCTCCGGTATCGAAGAGTGCTAGTGCAGGGAGTGAGGCTACTAAGATTGTACCTAAGGTATGTGGGATATGTTTTAGGTATGAGGAAAATATATATAGGTATGTATAGATGGAAAATAAAGCTTTATGGAGAAGGGTTACCAGTGATGACTTGGCCGGTGGCTTCAGCTTCTTCCACAGTCATAATGAAAGCCTGTCGCCTCGGCGCATTCTTCCTTACTGGAGGAGCATTCCTCTGTCCGTTCCTTGGTCCTTGGGGGTAGGTTCCTTTGAGCTTGATGGAATTGACGAGGAGGAGGTGCAATCGGTCCACGAGGAGGTGGAGCGGGTAGTGCAAGTCTCGGAGCATATGCCTGGATGGCTGGGCGCTGTTAGTAAGTGATTGCTGGCCTGGGTGCAACATATGGGCTATGTCTCCGAGGACAAGACCCGATGTCATGAGTAGCTGAGCCGCAGACTAAGCAAAGGCTATTTGTACGTCGGCAGTCTTTCACTAGATGTCCATCTCTCCTGCAATAAGTGCAAAAGGCTTGGCTGGGCTGGTTGTTCGGTACTCCCGGTCTCCGGAGCACAAATGGTGGCCTTGAAGAGGCTCCTCCTTCCATCTGGTTGGCAGGGCGTTTAACTCCGGCAGATTGGGGTCTACCCCTCATCTTTACCACCGCCTCATATCGAAGAGCCGCTTTCAGAGCCAATTCATGAGTCGGGAAATCCCCTGTGGCTAACGCGGCTTGGATCTCCGGATCTAACCCTTGTTGGAATCGTCGGGCTCTGATCTCATCCGTCGGTATTAGGTGTGCCGTGAATCTGTTAAGGTATTATGTTAGCTGTGTAGTATGTGATATTTGAAAATTTAAATATTGAGACATATCTTACCGACTGAGCATGGTGAACTCAGCATCGTACTCATCCACTGATTTGGTCCACATTGAACCCTGTTGTAGGTGGATGAACTGCTGTTCCATATCGAATCTGGCAATCTCGGGAAAGTACTTCATATCGAACATATCACGAAAAGTCCTCCATTCGATCGGCTGGGAGAGACGGCTTTCTTCCGCCTTCTACCAGACCCGTGCATTGTCAGTGAGCTGCAGCTTTGCAACTCATACCCAAGCGACCTCTGGCACTTGTGTTGCTTCCAGGTCATCTTCAATACTCTGAGCCCGTTCTTCAGCTTCTAGAGGGCTCTATTTTCCTGAGAATTTCTTGGGGTGCAAGGCCCAAAATTGCTTTATCCTAGGTGCTTCCGCTTCTGGACGGTTCATCAGAATAGCAGTCTGCTGTTGCAGTCCCTCTAGGAGGCCGCGGATCGCCTCAAGCAGTACCGTCTACTCATTGATCGGAGCAGCTACGGCCGGTGTAATTGGTAGGGGTAGTGGAGTATTGTTGAAGTTGGTGCTGGTGTTGTTTGGGGATCCATAACCTTGAAAGAAAAATTTAGGTCAGGACAGATTCAAAATATATAAAATTGGAAGATTCAAGGAATATGAATTGTAAAGAATGTTTTCAGTTACCGGTTTTGTGTTATATTGCTTAGGTTTTCCACGCAGAGCTGACCTGCATGGGCCACCAACAAAACCTGCCGCGCCCCGCTTCCCAGTTTACTGGCAGAAGACGCGACGGGTCACGCGACGTATTTACTCAGAAGTAAATACGCTAAGCGTATCTAAGCAATATAAAGTAAATTACACAAGAAACAAGATGTAATGAACATCAACTTTATTTATTAAACATTCTTTTTACAATACAACTGAAATGAAAATACATGGAATGAAAGCAATGCCTAAACAATGGCATAACAGAAATGAAAATGAAATGTACAAGTAAACTAGAGCTCTGGGTCAAAGGCTAGCTGATCCAAGTCCTCGCTGGTGGGCCCTGTCTCCAAAAGGTCCGATCCACCTGACAACATTCTAAAGAAAGAAGAAAAGGAATGTCGTCAGCGAACAATCGCTCGGTAAGTCCCAAAGAATAAGTATAGACAGAATATACAGAAAGAGAATGTAACTTTTAAAGTTGTATTATATTTTTAACGTTGTTGTTTGCAGTTTAGTACAGAAAATGCCAGTGTATACGAGAGGAGTCCCACTATTCCGGAGACTAAGGTATATGGAGCACAAGGAACCGTTCAGCCACGGTACAACATCAATGGAGATTCAGGTTAGGTGTGTTATGGTTACAGTCTCGTGCCACTTTTAACACCTTCCGTACCAATATACCCCTTATAAACCCCGCGATGTCTTTATTTTATTGATTGTATTGTAAATTGTATATAGATGACTTACCAAAACCATGATATCAGTAAATGGAATGGATATAAATGGAGAGTCATGTGGACGGAGTATATCCATGGTTCGATTCAGTCAAATTATATATTGAAATAGATTGTACAGACTGATTCATATTGTTGTATTGTAAGTTATACCTAAATCACATTCAAGTCAGATTGATCAGATTGAGACTCGGTCCGGATCAGACACTTTTCAAAAGAACTTGAAATCCTGAATTAGTTTTGATGTTATCGGTAATTGCTGCACATGGACGACAGGATTTGTGTCTTTTTCCAAGACAATTACCGTGTTGATAACACTGTTTGTTAGATTGTCTACCTTAAATAGGAAAGCACCCATATCTCCGGCTCCCTGAGGCTCAAGAGACTAGTCCCGCTTAAACCTATATTTACTAGGGTCCTTATTGTAATTTAATATAACTTGAGGAGTTTTATGTAAAAATAGTTTTGGCATAATTTCAAAATACACCTCAAGCGTTTAATTATCGTCTTTAGGGTTTTCATAGATGTATATTTTATAAATATGAAATTTCTAGTGAATAAAATCTAGTTTCATAGTATATGGCATTTTATTGAAATATTGTACTTGTATTGTATTTGGATGGTATTTTCATGTAATAGTGATTCCTTTGATTTAGAAAACTTGGAATATTTATATAATTAAAATAGGTATTTTGATAATAGATTTATATATATTTAATGAAAATAATTTATTTATTTTCTTGTAGAAATCTCATTTTTCTAAAGAAAAATGTATACAAATTTCCATCGAGATCGAATGCTCCTTACGGATGTCTGCATCTCGCTCTACTAAGCCCGAGAATGTGCGATAATCCGCACCATCCCGAACGGGGTCCCCAAAATGGGTTGTAGAGGCGTAATTGCATGGAAATGTTTAATACATCTTTTTATAGAAAACGGTTTTGTAAGTTTAGGGTATTTATTTGTAAAGTCGTATTTTCCTGTATTTTATTGTCCCAAACTTCATCGTGCTATGTTAGAGATGTGTGTTGTGATGAGGTAGGTCATTACCTCGTGAACTATCTAAGGTATAGCAATGGAATTATGATGATTTATGTCGAATTATAAGTATGTGGTATTTTTATGAAAAAAATGCGATAAAAGTTACAAAAATGAATCTTTTAAGGTGAAACTTGTTTTAATAAATTTATTAATGTTCTATAAACAATATGTGAGAGTATGGTATGTTCCTGGATTAAGAAAAGTTGAGTTTTGAAGAAAAACCGAATCGGAAGTCGGATTAACTCCTCTTCCGTCGGGTTTTATAATTTGAAAGTTTTAGAATTTGAGATGAGAGGGAAAGAAGGGACTTACTGGCTTAGGGTCAAGAGGAGAGGGAGAGGGAACTACGGAATGCTTCGGGGCGTCGTTTCGTCGTCGAAAACTCCTTGTATCGTCGCCGAAACTTTGTCGGAGCTTCGCCCTTCGCTAACTCCACTTGCACACTATTGAGACTTGAATGTTTTTGAGAGTTTTGGAAAGGAATTGTGAGTGAGGAAAGGTGAAATGAGGTGTGGTATTTATAGGAGAAATTAGGGTTTGGTGTGTTAAAGATTGCATTAAAAATATGCATTAAAATTTGATTAAAAGGGCATTTTATTGCTCTCTGTATGAATGCAGAGAAAACAAGCAGTGTGAGAGGGAGTGGGGTAGGCTAAGGATTGTAGGGAAAAAGAATGAGGGATTTACCAACGGGCAAGCCCGGCGGTGCCGGTCTTATTGGGCATGTCGCCGGGTCAATACCGGCGAAGGGGGTTAGGGTTTAGGCCACGTGTTGGGGTCGTTTGGTATTCTTCAGTGCACATGTTTATTTAAACTGCAACTCTTCAGTTTACGTGTTGTGCACGTGTAGACCCTTGGGCTTCTAAAAAGATTAAAAGAAATTTTAATAAAAAGATAATGTGGCTGATGGGATTTGAACTCGGGTGCTATGTCACAGCAGTGCAAGGCTTTACCAGTGAGCTACAAGCTCTTTCTTGTTGTTCGAAAGCAAAACAAATTCTTATAGCATTCACAGGAATTGTAAATACCCCAAGTGTACATTAACTTTAAATGAATTTTTTGTATATTGAAATTGGAGTTGTTACAGAGTAAATACATCATGGGCCTCGTTGTGTCTCCTTACCCGTACACTGGGAAGCGGGGCATAACAGGTATTGTTGGTGGCCCTTGATGTCAGTTCTACATGAAGTCATACCATGCAGGGTCATTATTGCATGGAAACCTAAGAAATATATCACAAGAATTATAAGAATCAGCAACTAAATGTCCTTTACATTTCATATTCTTTGAATCTATCCTAACTTTATTTTTCTTTCAAGGTTATGGATTTTTCGAACAACACGAGCACCAACATGAACGACAGCACCACACCACCACCTCTTCCAATTACACCTACCGTAGCAGCTCCTATTAACGAGCAGACGGTATTGCTCGAGGCGATCAAGAGCCTCTTGGAGGGACAACAATAGCAGACTGCTATCCTAATGAACCGCCCCGAAGCTGAGGCACCTGGAGTGAAACAATTCTGGGCATTGCACCCTAAACAATTCTCTGGAAAAGAGAGACCTTTGGAAGCAGAGGAATGGGCTCAGTCGATCGAAGACGACCTGGCAGCAGCACAAGTGCCAGACATTGCTTGGGTAAGGGTTGTAAAGCTACAACTAACTAACAATGCCAGGGTATGCTGGAAGGCGGAAGAAAGCCGCCTTGCCCAACCGATTGAACGGAGGATTTTTCGCGAGATGTTCAACGCGAAATATTTTCCCGAGACTGCCCGCTTTGATATGGAGCAGCAATTCATCCACCTGCAACAAGGCTCTATGTGGAGCAAATCCGTGGATGAGTATGATGCTGAGTTCACCATGTTGAACAGGTAAGATATATCTTAAATATTCAAATTTCTTATATCACATACTACACAGGTAACACAAGACCATAACAGGTTTGCGTCTCATCTCATACTGACTACTGAGATCAGAGCTATAAGATTTCAGCAAGGGTTGGACCCGGAGATCCAAGTTGCATTAGCTACAGGGAATTTCCCAACCCATGATTTGGTTTTGAAGGCTGCCCGTCGATATGAGGCAGTGGTGAAAAAGAAGGGCAGACCTCAATCTTCCAGTGTGAAGCGCCCTACTACTCAAATAGCAGGAGGAGCCTCTTCTAAGCCACTGTTTGTACCCAGGAGACCGGGAGTAACTTTTAATCGGCCCAGTCCAGATTTCTGCTTCTATTGCAAAAGAAATAGATACTTGGCGAAGGATTGCAGGCGTGTAAATCATCTATGCTTAGTCCGTGGCTCATCCACACACGATATTAGATCTTGTCCTCATAGATTCAATCCAAAAACTGCATCCAGACCAGCAATCACCTATCCGCAGCGGCCAGCTATCCAGGCACCTGCTCCTCGACTTGCTCTCCCAGCTCCACCTCCTCGTGGACCTACTGCACCCCCTCTTCGTCAGTTCCATCATGCACAAATAATCCTACCTCAAGTACAGATGAACGGACAGCGGAATGCTCCCCTAGCAAGGAGGAATGTACCTAGACGACATGCTTTCACAATGACTGTGGAAGAAGCTGAAGCCACTGGCCAAGTCATCACTGGTAACTCATTTTCTTTCAAAACTTTCTTTCAACCTTTGTACATATCAAAGTATCTTTTCCTATACCTAAATATATTCCACATAACTTAGGTACAATCTTAGTAGCCTCACTTCCTGCACTAGCACTTTTCGATACTGGAGCATTTCATTTCTTTATGTCGCAACGGTCCGTCCGAACTCATGCGATTCCAGTTAAACCGCTCGTATCCAGCTGGAATGTTAGTTCAGGAAATGGCGTTCTAAAGGCAACTTTAGGATACGATCTGGGTCCAGTGGTCGTCTGCAGCAGATAATTTTATGCTGACTTCAAAGTGCTAGACATACCGAACTTCGATGTAGTTTTGGGTATGGATTGGCTAGGAACTTTTTATGCTACCATCGACTGTCGTCAAAGGAGGGTAGTGTTCGAGATTCCAGACCATCCGGTCTTTTATTTCAAGAGTGGAGACCATACACTGGAGTCTAGCACATATAAAGCTAAGCCAAAGAAAGCCATGGTTGCAACACTACAAGCAGAGGAAGAATCGAAGCCAGAGATAGTTTGAGAATTTGACGATGTATTTCCTGAAGACATATCAGGTTTGCCTCCCGATCGAGCTCTTGAATTCAGTATTGACTTAGTACATGGTGCACAACCGGTGATCAAAGCACCGTATCGGTTAAGTCCAGAAGGATTGAAGGAGATCCGTACTCAGCTGGACGAACTTCTGCAGAAAGGATGGATTCATCCCAGTACTTCAAGTTGGGGATCTCCGGTTTTTCTTGTGAAGAAGAAGGAAGGTTCATACAAAATGTACATTGACTACCGAGCTTTGAACGAAGTCACAATAAAGAACAAGTATCCGCTACCCCGAATCAACGATCTGTTCGATCAGTTATGTGGGTCTTGCGTTTTCTCAAAATTAGATCTTCGTTCGGGTTATCATCAGGTGAAGGTCAAAAAGTCTAATATTCCGAAGATGGCATTCATGACTCGCTATGGACATTATGAGTTTCTCATGATGCCATTTGGAGTGACCAATGCACCAGCCATATTGATGAATCTGATGAACCAAGTTTTCCGAGAGTACCTAAACAAGTTCATTGTCATATTCATCGACGACATCCTGGTGTATTCTAAGAGTCGGAAAGAACACGCTGAACATTTACGAATTGTCCTGGAGACTTTGCGACAGTATCAACTCTATGCCAAGCACAGTAAGTGTGAGTTTTGGTTAAATCAAGTCGGATTTCTCGGGTATATCGTTTCAGGTGAAGGAATCTTTGTGGATCCAGCTAAAGTATTAGCAGTAAGTGAATGGCCGACACCAAAGACAGTGAAGGACATTAGAAGTTTCTTAGGATTAGTGGGATACTACCGAAGATTCATAGAAGGATTTTCGAAGACTGCAACACCCCTGACCAAGCTCACACGTAAAGATGAATAATTCGTATGGTCAGAAGCATGCGAACAAGTTTTTGTAGAACTCAAGTCAAGATTGACATCGGCGCCTATTCTCATAATACCGAACCAATCAGGAGGTTTTGTTGTGCATTGCGATGCATTCGATAAGAGATTAGGATGTGTTTTACACCAGCATGGAAAAGCTGTAGCTTATGCATCAAGACAGTTGAAGATTCATGAGCGCAATTATCCAACGCATGCCTTAGAGTTGGCAACTGTTATATTTGCACTGAAGATTTGGCGTCATTATCTTCTTAGAAAACGGGTAGATATATACACAGACCACAAAAATCTGAAGTATATGTTTACTCAGAAAGAGCTGAATATGCGGCAAAGAAGATGGCTAGAACTTATGGCGGACTTCGACATTATCATCTAGGGAAGGTGAATGTAGTTCCTGATGCACTTAGTCACCGGCCACTATCAATGAATCTCACCGTACAGTGGAAGCTTCAGCAGATTTACACAAGATGGAGATTGAAGTGGTTATGCCAGGTAATACTTCAAAGTTGATGAACGTACAAGTTCAGTCTACTATAGTCAATCAGATCAAAGCAGCTCAAGCAAGTGATGCCAAGTTGCAAAAGATCAGAGAATAAATAGAAAGTGGACTTAGAACAGACTTCATCATCCTTGAAGACGGATCTTTGAGATACGGAAGCAGATTGTGTGTATAACAAGGTTCTGTTCGGGAAGAGTTGATGAAAGAAGCTCACAGCTCTCGGTACATCCTGGTGGTACAAAGATGTACAAAAATCTGTGGCAACATTACTGGTGGCATGGAATGAAGTGTGAAGTAGCCAGAAGCATAGCCAAATGCTTGGTATGTCGGCAAGTAAAAGCTGAACATCACAGGACTGCTGGTTTACTTCAACCGTTACTTATTCTAGAATGGAAGTGGCAACACATCACCATGGACTTCGTGACTGCACTTCCTCGCAGCACGAAAGGTAACAATACGGTATGGGTTATTGTGGATCGACTCAAAAAGTCGGCTCACTTCATCCTATTTCGAGTTGGCCAATCTACCGAGAAACTAGCAAAGAAGTACATGGAAGTAAGTCTAAATATAAGTAAGATTTAACTCTTCATAGTGTACTATTTTTGATACCCATGAACTTATGCAGGAGATCGTGAGATTACATGGAGTACCGGTTTGCATTGTCTCCGATCGTAACACCAGATTCCGATCGCAGTTTTGGCAGAGTCTGTAAGCTAGCTTGGGAACGAGTCTGAATTTCAGCACAACTTATCATCCAAAAACAGATGGTCAGTCTGAGTGAACGATTCAGATTCTTGAAGATATGCTATGAGCGTGTATGTTAGACTTCGGAGGATCGTGGGAAGATCACCTACATCTTGTGGAGTTTTCATACAACAACAGCTACCAAGCGAGTATTGGAATTGCACCGTTTGCAGCTCTCTATGGAAGGAAATGTCGTTCACCATTAAGTTAGGACGACATCGAAGATAGAGAACTTCTTAGACCTGAGATGATCATGGCAATTGTTGATGTAGTTCGCACGATCAGGGAAAGAATGTGCATAGTCCAAGACCGACAGAAGCACTAGGCTGATGAAAAACGCCGATACTTGGAGTTCTAACCGGGAGATCATGTGTTCTTAAAGATCTCTCCAAATCGTGGAGTGATTCTCTTTGGGAAGAGGAGTATGCTCGGTTCGAGATTTATTGGACCGTTCGTCATACTCGAACGAGTATGAGAAGTGGTATATCGCTTGGCACTTCCATCCTTGTTGGAAGGAGTGCACAACATATTCCACATATCCCAACTTCGAAGATATGTGAGCGACCCCAGCCACATCCTTGATCACTCCGAGCTTACTGGACAGACAGATCTATCTTGTAAGCAACAACCCGTTGAAATCCTGGACATAAAGGTAAAGTCACTTCGGAACAAGGAAGTAAACTTGGTCCGAGTGATGTGGAGAAAAGATTCGCTGGGAAAATCAACGTAGAAAAGAGAAGATGACATGCGTGCAAGATACCCTTACAAATTAGTCCTTAATTTCGAGAACGAAATTTTTCTAAAAAGGATAGAATGTAACGACTTTGTTTTAATGTACAAAATTTTTTAAAGTTAATGTACTAAATGGAGTATTTACAAGCTTGAGTATACTTTAAGTATTATTTTATTTGAAAGACAACAAGAAAACAATTGTAGCTCATTGGTAAAGCCTTGCACTGCTGTAACATAGCCCCTGTATTCGAATCCCATCAGCCATATATTATTTTCAATGGTTTTTCTTTTAAACTTTTTGAAAGCCCAAAAATTTACACGTGCAATACACGTAAAAATGAAAAGTCTCAGAAATCAAACATGTGGAAATTATTATATGAACAGACACCAACACGTGGCAAGAATCCAGACCCCAACCCCCACCAAACGACCGGCGAAGATCTCCTCTGGGCCGACGCCGCCGGTTGGAACCGTCGGTAATGCTCAAAAAAATTTAATCCTAGTCCCTTGGCTTACCCCACCACTCTTCTGCTGTTTGATTTCTCTGCATTTATCCAGAGAGTGTAATTTCACTCTTTAATTCTATTTTAAATGCATGTTTAATTCCATTCTTCAATTCTCAAAACCCTAATTTCTCCTATAAATACAACATCACATCCTATCTCTCTCCATTCTGAAATCCATTATAAAAAATTCTCAAATTTTTCCAAGTCAAAGAAGTGTACAAGTGGAGTTAGCTCAAGGTCAAGTTCCGGCGACGATTCAAGAAGATTCCGGCGACCCCGTGACTCCAAGAAACTCTCAAAACCTTCCTATACCTCTCCTCTCTACCCTAAACTCGTAAGTTCCCTCTTTTCTTCTCTCTTCCTAACTTAAAAACTTCTCTTTTCAAAACTCGTCGGAAGTGGCGTTATTCCGACGTCCGATTCTAAACTTATTATAAAACACAAATTTTCTTAATAAACAATCATCCATATTGTTATATCTTATTTAGTAACCATAAAACAAACATTGAGAACAAGTTTTATCTTAAAATACCTTGCTATGCAACTTTTATTTCACTTTTACGGTTAAATACCACAAACTTTATATTCGGCATCTTTATCATATTTGCTTGTATTACCTTTAGAAAAATCTTACGAGATAATAACCTACCTCTCACAACACACATCTTGACATAGCACGATTGCTTGAAAACAATATTTTGGGACAAATACGAATTTACATTTAAATACCATAAACTATTAAAACTGTATTCTTTAAATTCTTTTAATTAAATTCCTTGAAATTAAGGCTCTACAACCCATTTTGGGGAACCCGATTTGGATGATGCAGGTTATCGCACATTCTAGAAACTAGTAGGGCGAGATTCAGAGCTCCTCACGGAGCATACGATCTCGATAGAATTTTTAATACAATTTGTAAGAAAACGTGATTTTCTATTTAATAAATAAATTCTATTTTTAATAATTATATATATATATATATATATAAATATTATCAAAACATCTATTTTATATTTATATAAATCCATGTTTTCTAAACACAAGAATCACAAGTTTCATGAAAATACCATTAACAATCCATACAAGTCAATTTACACTAAAATACGACGTACTATTCAATTTAGATTTATGTTCACTAGAATATCTCATCATATAAAATTACATACATGAAAACCATAAATACGGTAAATAAATACTTGAGGATTATTTTGAAATTATACTAAACTATTTTTCATAAAACCCCTCAAGTTATATTAATTTACATTAAGGACCTTAGTAAATATAGGTTTAAGCGGGACCAATTCTCTTAAGCCTCAGGGAGCCGGAGAAAGTGGGTGCTTGCCCATTTAAGATAGAAAACTAAAACGGGGTTATCAATGGTAATTGGCTTGGAAAAAGTCATAAATCCTGCCGTCCATGTGCAGCAGTTACCGATAACTCCATAACCTAATTCAGGAATCCAATTCTGTTTAATTGCCTGACTCAGACAGAGTCTCAGTCTAATCTTAATACAATTCCAACCTACATCCAATTCAAATATAATTCCAATACATCATGAATCCATATATACTGGAACTTGAACATGATTACCAGAATACTATCAAATATCAATATGACTCGACTGGACCGAACCATGGATATATATTGACTTGACTACATGACTATCCGTTTATATCCTTATCCGTTTACATGATACAATTTATACCATGGTTTCGGTAAGTCTCATACAACAAATCAATACATTCAATACAATATGCATTACGGGGTTTTAAGGGGTAGACTGGTACGGAATATGTTAAAAGTGGCACGATGATGGTCACTATAATACACCTAACCTGAACATCCGTTGTCGTTTCACCCATGGGTTTTGACAGGGCCTTGTACTCCATATACCTTAGTCCACGGAGCAAGTTGGACTCTTCTCGTATACACTGGCACATTCTGTACGAAGCTACAAACAACTACATTAACATAACAAACATAACCATATATACTTTATCTGTATTATTCTCTGTCTATTCTTCTTTATCTTTTGGGACTTACCGAGTGATTGTTCGCTGACGACATTCCTTTTTCCCTTCTTTCTTTGGAATGTTGTCAGAAGGACCCGACTCTCTGGAGATCGAGTCCAGCCAGAACGATTTGGAGCAGTTCATTGAGGACTCAGAGCTCTAGTTCACTTGTATATACCTTTACTTTCAGTTCATGCCATTGTTTAGGCATTGCTTTCTAGTATTGTATTTACTTTCCATTGTATTGTAAAGAATGTTTAATCGATAAAAAGTTGTTGTTTATTTATACCTCTTGTCATTTATTGTGTACATTTATTATATTACTTATTTACGCTTAACGTGTTTACTTCTAAGTAAATACGCCGCGGGCCTCGTCGCGTCTCCTTACCCGTATATTGGGAAGCGGGGCGTGACAACATTTTTGCCTATTTTTGTGCTTACTTTATACATGCTGCATAGTGATCGTTTACATTGAGACCTAGCGACTGTTGTGCATTGTCAATATATAAGTGTTAGTGATTGTGTTGTGACAAGTACGAAAGTGATATTAATAAGTGGATGTTCACAGCCGAAAACGGGGACGAACCGGGATGGATCGTCCTGCCTGAATTCTGGGGGCAGATGCTATTTGGATTTATCCGTCCACCTCTCCAAAGATGCCAGGTTGATTTATGGCACCGTATATCGGAGGTTTGGACGGATGCGGCCGTTGTAGCAGACTTCGTCAGATTCCCTCTCGTTTCGAAGGGTTTTTGATTGCGGGGACGCTCTTCCCTGCAGGTGCAAGCCCCTGCAGTTAATTACGTTATCGCACCGCAATAATCACTTTCTCCTGCTCTGTAAGTTCACTTCGTGTCGTGTTTTTTTTTGTTTGTTTAGGTTGTCCGTGGATTATATACGGAGACTAATTTATGCCGTCGCCCGTAGGGCGTGGATTAGTCCAAATCCGTATATTTTTAAATTTGGGTTTGGGTTGATTTAAGGATCGTTAATCTGGTTTGAGATTAAGATCGACTTAAATGTATGTGAGCAATTGGGGCTCGATTTGTTTTTTGTTAAGGATACATTAGTCCAATTTGAGACTAAGATCCACTTAACGGGGTTTCAGGATCATTTTTATTTCAGATCCAACAGAAGATCATTTGGGCTCTATTATTTTAGTTTAAGGATGTTTCGGTCCATTATCGCCATTTTAGAGGCGAATATTAGTTTAAGGACATTTCGGTCCATTATCGACATTTTGGAGGCGAATATTAGGTTAAGGACATTTCGGTCCATTGCAGGTTTAAGGACGTAGTGGTCCAGTGTATTCATCTTGCGCACACGTGTATTTTTCACGTGACGGAATGAACAATGTTGATATGGAATGCACCCAGTATGGAATGCGGTCTATTTTGAGGTGTGCACGTCGATTTGGACGGTTTGAGAATGCACTGAAGAATTGTTGGTTGTCAGGACCCGCCACCTCTCTGAAGACGTTGAAGAATTACAATGACATATCAGAGGTGTGGAGAGATGTACCCTTAAACCAAATCTCGTATTTGATGGAACCGGGTTATGGCGACCCTAGGAATCGTTAGTCATGTTTGAGACTAAAATTATCTTAGGAGATATAAGATGAATATCATTTGGGATATCATAAATTGAAAGATCAATAATCATATGTGAGACTGAGATTAGTTTGGGCAATCATGAGCATATGGGCTCGGTTGATTTGAATCAAGAAGGTTCTTTCCTCGGAGGGCCTAGCCAATTTTGGGCTTGATCTGCTCAGTGGTCCTTTTTTTTATTGAAAAGTGCTAAGCACTTGCTTGGGCTCTGTTTAATCAGTCCCCCTTTTATGCAAACAGTGCCGAGCACTTATATAAGTTATGACGCCCACATATGATCATGTGAAGCTTTCAGTCGTAAGGAATTACCCAATAAGTGTAAAACACTTTACTCCTTTTGTCTTTATATGGAGTGTTAGGCGCTCTTTATGGCGTCCACGTGGGGAGCGCATGAGGCGCTAGGCACCGGGCGCTGCCCAATGAGTGCTAAGCACTCTTTTCTTCTGTGGCGCCCACGTGAGGCACTGGGCGCCGGGCGCTGCCCAATGAGTGCTAAGCACTTGTTCCCGCCGAAAATTTCTGCGCAGAAGAGTCCAAGGTATCAAATGGAAGCGATACGCTTAAGGAAATGCGAACCAATATCTTCCGGCCTGTATTTTGATAAGTTCCCGAAGGAAGAATTATTAAATTCTGATGGTATTGGAAGTATCTCGAAAAACCCTTCGATTTGATATATTACGGGCCTCATAATTTGTCACGCCCCGCTTCCCAGAGTACGCAAGATTGGGCACGTGACATAGCCAACCATGCTACCTGTGGGTAGGAAGTATCCATCCACAGTCACATTACGGCTGTAGAGATATCAAGCAATCATAAATAAACTATCTAACACATGTCCAAATCCAGAATAACAAGAGTCAAAAATAAATAAGTGCGGAAGCAAATGATCCAATACAATAAATAGAAAAGTACGTCCCATAATGCGGGCTCACATCTGGAAATAAAATGAAATAAATGAACTAATCACTACAGAACTCACAAATCAGCCTGCTGGCTGAAGTACTCCTGCTCGGTCGGCGACAATGGTAAAGAATCTGGGCCATGCAAAACCCAGACGTCAGCGCGTCATGTTAACCAATAATATAATATGAACATGGTAATAAGCAATGCAGGGATAAACATGAATAAAGCAATAATATGAAACAACAGTGCTGGGTAATGTGCAGTGGGTAACTAAACTGTTCTATCCGGTTTTCTATTCTAAAGTCTTTGAAATCAATTGATGACTCGTCGATGTAACTCAATAGTATCCCGTGCATGCCCGGGACCACGGTCAAGACCCTCGGGGCTGAATCCGAGACGTGCCGCTAGGCAGTAATAGGTAGCAGGATGGGCGAATGATGTCAGCATCATCACTCCGGGGCTGGCCGAGCCCGTAAGACTGATCAGAACAGGTATCGAACTGTTGAGTTACAAGTCGGTTTCACCTTTGATTTCCCCATACCCCCAAGTTATGTATGTCAGGTCAGGTATTCAGTAATCACGAACTAATGCCAACACAGGATCAGGTAAAAGCAGGTTTGTCTGGATAGACAACAGGAATGGTCCATGAGGACCCCAAGTCAGGTTTGTTGGCATTAGGCATGAGATCAGGTAACAGGTCAGGTCATGGTACAACAGGTTGAGTTGGTAGTAAAGGGTACCATGTCCGGTGCATCGGTATTTGTATATGCCATGTGTATCAAGGTCAGGTCAATATGTAACGCAATCGAGGGTGTGCTCACAACAGGTATACAATCGAATAAGGAATAACAGCAGGAAATAAAGTAAACAACAATAACAGTTCATTTAATCACAATGGTGCGTTACTATAGTGCAATTGTATTATCATATTAACAGGTTCGAGCACCCTTGGGCTGCAATAATCACAGGGTAGTGCAATATCAATAACAGAAAGTAATAAAGCTATATGTGTATGGCTATCGTCCTTTAAACAGCAAAATGATTAACCGGTAGTTTTGTTATTAGGGTTAAAGCGGCAATTATGATTCTAGGTTACAGTATCATGATATATGTCATAATGCGTCCAAATTATAAAATAGCTCTACTTAGTTAAGTTTTGTACGTTTTATGAGTCAAACACATTCAATTTGTATAACATAGCATGTAGCAAGTAATACTTGCCTCGACAGATCAAGAAACGGGTGTACGGAACGTCTCACGTCGGCGGAAAAAGTCGCGACGCGCGCACGGTACACGGAACGGATCCAAACAACGCACAAGGTGATCACACGGGTCAGGCACACTCGCTGGGTCGTCGGGATCGTCGACGTCGAGCCCGGCTCCGGCGAACTATGAAATACAAAAATCAAGATCTAAAGAAAAGAAAAGAAAGAAGAAGAAGAAAGGGGAATGAGGCTTACTGTTGTGGTGTTCTGTGGCAGATGCGAGGTAAGGGATGACGACGGGGTCGACGGAACTCCGGCAAAGAGACGTTGGATGCTAGGGTTTCGGTTAGGGTTTGGGCTTGGGTTAGGCTCGGGTGTAATGGGGTGCAGGGATATAGGGTTGAGTCGGGAAAGGAGAGAGTGGAGAGGAAGAGGGAGTAGGTCGAGGTGATGAAGGCACGTCGGCGAGGTCGGAGCTCCGGCAAAGAGAGTGCAGGGGAAGGGTTCCGTGGTCATAGGTATGGGTTCTTGAGGAGGGGTGATGCGTGCTCGGGTGTAGAGAGGAGGGAGGTGATGGAGGTGGTGTTGTTGAGGGTCGAGGTCGAGAACAAGGGCGGCGGCGAGGCGACGATGGACGAGGTGGTGATGCCGGGTTAGGGTGCAGTGGTGTTCGGGTAAGGGAGGAGATGGCGAGGGGAGGGAAGCTCTGTTGAGGTGAGGAGGAAGAGAGGAGGTGGAGACGATGAGGCAGAGGAGGAGGCTGGGCTAGGGTTGCGACGAGGATTTCATGGTGGTTCTCGCGTGGGTAATCAGCGAAAGGAAGACGAAGGCGCGAAAATAATATGTATATGGGAGAGAGAGAGAGACAGTTAGAGAGAGAGAGAGAAGGAGAATTTAGAGAGAGAGAGAGACAGAGGAAGAGAGAGGGGGGATTAATAGGCGGGGCCCACGAGGGATTGAGCCTCGTGATTGGCTGGCGGAAAATATTTAGTAAAGATTTAAAGGATAAATTCGTTATACAGTAACAGTTTTGAGATTTGAATATAATTATTATAGTTTTAGTATAGTTTTAGATTATTAAATTAAATTGGGATTTTGGCGCTAAATGAAACATTTCCAAATCGCGCCCGGGTTGCGGCCAAAAATTTGAAATTCAAATAATAGGATTTTAAGCGGGTTCCAAATTTTAAAATGAGATGTCTTATGATTAAAATGCATGCCCCCAAGTCGGACACCCGCACGCGCGCGTAGCCGTCCAAACTTGCTCGTTTCACCGAACGGGATGGAAACTTGACGCGCGGACGCTACCACGCGGCTAGGGGTGACGAGTAGGCCAATAAGGATATTTTTAATTTCATTTTAGGTGCTAAAATTTATTATATGCAAAACTGACTTAGCCGGTTAAAATTTAGCAACAAGCACCAAACAAGCAAGACAAATGAAATGAGCAATGTCAAACACTCAACCAGTACAGAAATAGTATTATTGGGCTCGGGTGTTACATAATTCATCCGGGATCAAAAGTTATGAGGCATCACGTGTCCACACGTGATGGACCTTTAAGAACCCGCTGGAGGACTTAAAAGATACAATAAAAACTCAGTAAAGACCCCAATGGGGCATCACGTGCTCACACGTGACCATGGGTCACGTGCAGACACGTGATGGGCTCTTAAGACCTCTAAAATAATGAATAGAATTAAATTATAAAATCCGTTCCCTGATCAGAGGTTACCTCAATGAGGTATCACGTGCTCACACGTGACCAATGGTCACGTGTTGACACGTGATGGTTAAAACAACAACATAAACAAGCGGTCGTTAAAGAACTCAATTGGGGGTCACGTGCTCACACGTGACCAAGGGTCACCTGTCAGCACGTGACTGGTTCCGAAAGCCCTACAGTCAATAGAATTAAATTGTAAAAGTCTCTAAATCTTTCCAAATGGAAAAGGATTATGGGGACCGTTGGATTAAAGATCCAAGGGTGATTAAATATCACCAATTTATGGAAAGATCTTGGACTTGGAAAGATTTCCCCCCTAAATCTGACCGAGATAACAAATGGATATCTTTAGATTTAAAATCCAATGGTGAATAAAATTCACTTAACAATCTAAAGGCCCAGATTAATGATTAATGCAAATCAAATCTCTCAACATACAAATCAAATCTCTTAATGAGAGATTTGCTAAACAAATTGATTCTCTTCCTTCTCCTATAAATAGGAGCCAAGAAAAGAAGAAAGGGGGGGATATACTTTTTTGAGAGAAAAACAGAGGGAGGAGAATTTAATTCTCAAGAGAGTTTAACTCTTATTTAAAGAAAAGAACTTAGTTCTTTCTCGGGTTGAGGATATGCAAAGTGCACATCTCCCAATGAATTGAGAATTTAATTCTCATTGGGTTGAGATCCTGCCATGCAGATCTAAAACACAGAGGAGGAATTGAGTTTTGAGAATTTAATTCTCTCAAACTCACAGGAATTTAATTCCTCCTAAAATGAAACTAGGGTTTAACCCTAATCAAGAATTTAATTCTTTCACATATCTGGGAATTTAATTCCTTTGAAAAGAAATCAAGGTTTCATCCTAAATAAGAATTTAATTCTTTCACATATCTGGGAATTTAATTCCTTTGAAAAGAAATCAAGGTTTCAACCTAAATAAGAATTTAATTCTTTCACGATAGGAATTTAATTCTCTAAAATCATAATTAGGATTTAACCCTATAAAGAATTCAATTCTTAAAAGATCTCTGTTCATGAAAAGAACTAGGGTCGCGTGCCACCCACGTGACCCTTGAAAAGACCCCCTGCAAAGAACTTTGAAGCATCACCTCACGTGCTCCCATATGACTCCCAAAACGCAGAAAGAAAAAGCAAAGGAAATGAAATCTTTGGGCGCTCTCACGTGTTATCACGTGACCCCTCAGCAAATGCTTTAACAAATGGCGCACAGATCCCCATCACGTGCCAACACGTGATGCTCTAAAATAAAAATGAAAGTGTTTAACACTTAATGGCAAAACAAAAGAAAAGAAGCTTTGGGCGCTCTCACGTGTCCCCACGTGACCCCTCAGCAAGTGCTGTAATTATCAATGCATAAACCCCCATCACGTGCCAACACGTGATGCTCTAAAAGAAAAACAAAAGTGTTTAACACTTATTCGCGGATTTGAGGATAAAACAAAGGGATCTGGTCCCCCCTTAGGGCGCCCTCACGTGTCACCACGTGACCCCTAATGAGCATTCTAACAGACCAGGGCGAGGGCCTCCATCACGTGCTCACACGTGATGGCCGTCAGAATTAAAAGAGTTAAACACTGATCCGCAGAATAAAATAAGGGAAATCAGGGCGCTCTCACGTGTCCACACGTGACCCCTCTTGCCTCAGTGTTTAACACTAGATTGAAACCCCTGAGCCCAGTGTTAAACACTGTTTTGCCTTAGTGTTCAACACTAATTAAAGAGCTTTCTTGCAGTGTTTAACACTGAATTTCTTAGTATTTAACACTAAATTAAATCTCTGTTGACAGAGTTTAACATTAATTTTCTTAGTGTTTAACACTAATTTGAAGCCTCTGCCGCTAGTGTTTGACACTGATTTGCTCTAGTGTTTAGCACTAATTTGAACCCCCTGTTGCTGGTGTTTAACACCAACTGTCTTTTAGTGTTAAAACATTAACTTGATCCCAGTGTTCAACATTGTTGAATTAACGTTAGCCCAATTGGCTAAATGGCCAGAGGCAAAGCCTCTCCTTCAATGGACCAACAGGAAGCCATTATTCCAAACATGATTGGACTTAGCCCAAGATGGCCATAAGTCCTCAATTCAGATTTAATTGGGCTAATGGGCCCATAATATAATTAATTGGTCTTGATCCCAAATTGGGCCAAAGACTATTTTATCCACCCCGGTTCAAGGGTACATCTCTTCACTCCTTTGATACTTGGCGTTGTAATTCCTCAACGTCTTCAAAGAGGTGACGGGTCCCGATGACCACACATCAACACGGACTGTGGGGTCCTTAAACTCATGGACTTATGCGTCCTTAAACCAAGATACGGACTATGGGGTCCTTAAACCCGCGGACTTATGCGTCCTTAAACTAACAGACTAATGCGTCCTTAAACACACCCATATGGACTGTGGGGTCCTTAAACCCATGGACTTATGCGTCCTTAAACTACCTATGGACCGCAAAGTCCTTAAACTACCGATGGACCACTATGTCCCTAAACTGGAGATTGACCACCATGTCCCTAAACTGGCAATGGACCACTATGTCCCTAAACTGGAACAATAGAGCCCAAACGCTCTTTTGTCGGATCTGAACGATCCCGTTAAGTTGATCTTAGTCTCAAATCAGACTAACGTATCCTTAACAAACGTTTAAGTTGATCTTAGCCTCAAATATGGCTAACGCATCCTTAAACCAAAACCTCCAAACAGACTTTAGTCCCAAATTGGACTACAGGTCCCCCAATCGACTTTAGTTCAAGGGTACATCTCTGAACTCTTCTGATATATGTCATTGTAATCCTTCAACGTCGTCAGAGAGGTGATGGGTCCTGACGGCCATACATGCAATGGACCACTATGTCCCTAAACTGGAACAATAGAGCCCAAACGCTCTTTTGTCGGATCTAAACGATCCCGTTAAGTTGATCTTAGTCTCAAATCAGACTAACGTATCCTTAACAAACGTTTGAGTTGATCTTAGCCTCAAATATGGCTAACGTGTCCTTAAATCAAACCCCAAACCCAAATCTAAGAAAATACGGATTTGGATTAATCCACGTCGTACGGGCGACAACATAAATTTGTCTCCGTACACAATCCACGGGCAAGCACAAACAAAACAAACACCCACGACACGAAGTGACCAGATGGAGAAGGAGAAAGTTGTTACCGCGGTGCGGTAGCGTAATTAACTGCAGGGGCTTGCGCCTGCAGGGAAGAGCGTCCCCACAATCAAAAACCCCTCAAGCGAGGGGGAATCTGACGAAGTCTGCTACATCGGTCGCATCCGTCTAAACCTCCGATACACGGTGCCATAAATCAACTTGGCATCTTCGAAGAGGTGGACGGATAAAACCAATTAGCATCTGCCCCGAATCTCAGGCAAGGCATTCCATGTCTTGGCCGCCGTTCGGAGGGGATCAGATTCTGGCACGCCCGGTGGGACGTTTTCCTCTTTCCACTCCACACTTCGTGTGTCGTATTCGCGAACGAATCGCGGTTTGTTAATGGTTGCCCTGTGGATTCGAGGTACTAAGATTTGGTGTCATGCTCCGTGCAGAAAACAGAAGATCAATGGCTTCAAACTGCACTGCCTGCAACTGCAACTCTCGCTCGGTCCTTGCTGGAGGAGTGACTTATGGGCCCCAAGCGGCCTCCCTTTTCAAGATGCCAGTGGAGCAGGTAACTCAGGCCACCGCTGGACTATTCTTCGGGACCCTGCTCCCACCAATGAGCTTCAATGCCCCGATGACGTTGCAAGAAGCTCCAAAGAAGTCGGTCTTTGATCGACTTACCACTGCCGCGGCCCCTCTCAACGGGTCGCCCAACTTCAATACCTCAGTTTCCAACAGACTGGGCCAGAACGTCTACAAGCCCGTGATACCCGAAGCTGCCATCCCAAAACGGATAGCCATCCCGGCTCAAGCGGACGAAATCATTGGGAAGGCTCCTCCTTCTAAGAAGTCAGTTTTTACAAGGCTGGCCATTCCGGTTGCTGCTCTAGGCGAGGTCCTCAAAGCTGCTTCCTCTGCCCAGAGGGGGCACGACGAAGTCACCCTTATAGCTGAAACAATTCCATCCGCACGACACGCTCGACGTCGCCACTGGCGCCGAGTGAGGAAGGCTGGAGGCAACTCCCCCTCTGGGATAACTCCGCCAGCTCCAACGGGGGGGATCGATGCTGCTGTTCCAACCGGGAACAGCTTTGAATTGCTGAACAAGGTGCGCAGAAACTCTCCTACTGCGGTGCTGAAGAAAACTCCTTCATCTGTGGAGAATACTCCAGAGAAGAAGCGGGAGCAGCCCCCTCGACGGCTGACCTCTAAAATTTACAAGTTCTGGCGACAGGTCCAAGAGTCGGTGATTGATCAAGACTATCTCCGCCGACAGAAAAAGATGAAGGTTCGGCAGGAGAAGGGCTACTCTGTCAAGCCAGAAAAAGCAACAGCTGGTTGGGTGCCCACTGCAACGGCACCCTCAACGTCAATCGCTCAAAATAAAAAGAGGACGCAAAAAGCCCCTGTGAACATGGCGAACCGTAAACGCGCTGAGCACAAACACCCCAAGTCTGGGGGCATAATGGTGCACACTGTTTATATGGCTTTTGGAAAGGAGGAAAGCCGTGCTTCAACGGGTGACTGACCGCTCACCCGATCCGTGACGAAGGCACAAGAACAGCAACAGAAGCTTCAGGAAATGATGACTGCAATGGCCGCACTTACCGGGCCAAAAGAAAGCTCGGAAGCATCATCAGAGCAACGTCATGAACAAGAAACTGACGCGGACTACCTACGCAGAGTCCTCGAAAAAAAGGACAAAGAAGCCGCAGATCAAGCGGCTAACATAAAACAAATGGCGCTTCTCTTCCAAGATATGGTGGGGATGATGATCCAGCAAGATCCTCCTGCTGAAGATCCTCCGATTGTCCTTGAAGATGACAAAGGAGAGACATCGAATCCTCCTCCGGCTCTTTCAGCAGCCAAGGAAGAAACCATTTCCAAGGCCGCACTGGATGACCATATAGCTCAGCAAATACGAGCTCACCAGGCAAATGAAGCGGCTGGGCAAATTGCTAGAACCGGGCGACCATACCCGGGCTGGTATGACCAAATCAGCTACCCGCCGGGATATACGATCCCTAAATTCCATGTGTACAAGGGGACAGGGAATCCACATCAGCATGTCGCTCAATTCAGGGCCTTATGCGGCAACACAGGAGGCGACGACAAACTGTTGCTTCGCCAATTCGTCGGCAGCTTAGCAGAAATGGCCTTTGAATGGTATTCGGAGTTACCTAATGACTCTGTCAAAACATTTGCGGAGATGGAGCTATTGTTTACACAAAGATTTGCCAGCGCCAGCGAGCGCACCCCGATAACAGCACTGATTAACGCCAGGGTAAAGCCAGGAGAAACGTGGGTTCAATACGCAGCACGATGGCGGAATCTATGGTCGAAATGCGAACAGCGGATCGAAGAAGAGCCGGCGGTGGGCATGTTCGTAGGCACTCTTGATCCGCAAGCGACCATCTCGCAATTCATGATGTTCCTCAAGCCAACTACTTTCCAGGCCTTGATTGACAAGTTGGCCCAAATGGATCAGATGGATCATAGATCATCTCCTTCAAAGACGGATCCTCGGAATGAAAAGGGGAAAGGAAAAGCAACTTTCATCGCCAATACTCAACAACAGCCGAGCAACTTAAAACCGGTTGTCCGCCAAAGCAACGTACGTCCACGCCCATCCCTCGAGGAGAGACTGGGACGTCCTTATTCGTTTCCTCAGGATAAAACAAGGAGACTGTTCGAGCTGGCAGTGCGCAACAGACTCATCCATCTGCCGAATCCAAAACGTCCGTTGTACCCAGGCGATGTCAACGATCTTAATTACTGCCCTTGCCACCAAGCGGTAAGCCATCCAATCGAAGATTGCTTTGTCTTTAAGGGATGGATCGAAGATCAGTACCAACAAGACAAGTTCGCGTTATCCGAAAACTGGAAGGTGAACCCGCCACAGCCTCACACTCCTAAGAAGACAAACACACTGGGGGCAACATGCTCTTTTGTTGAGGAAGCTCCATGGGAGGTGGCTCTTTCAGCCAAGACCAAAAGGATGCTAAATGATCTTCAGACGTGCCCGGCGATTAGATGGAAGAACCCGTTGGAACCTGAGATCATCAAGGGGATGTTGAAGCCGCGCCTAATTCCAAATATCGGTGGTGATAGCCAAAGCATTCACACCCAGCCGTCGAAATCTTCGAAAAAGAAGGAGAAATCCAAGAAGCCCGTGAAGCCTGGCGACAAGCGCACGGATTTGCAGAAACAGATTGACGCGCTGGAAGAGTATAACCAGAAGGCGCGGATTCCAATCACGCTCCAAGAGTTCCTCAGCCACATCCTCGAGGACGAAAATGATGGAGAAGACTTATCAGATGAATCTGAGAACTACGTAGCAAGTTGTCATGTGATCTCTCACTCATTGATAGATGATAAAGAGGCTCCTTGCACCGAGAAACCAGGGGTGGGTCCTGAACCAGAACTTCTGTGGCCATCAGACGAGATGATCGATGCCTTCCTGAACGAAGCCCGTCTTAAAAGCAAAGCTGATCGAGAGCGCGAGATGGCCATATTCGAGAAAGCCAAACGCCGACGACTAGATGAAAGGGTCGAAACACTCCCACCGGATCAAAATACATCCGCCACAAATAAAAGCAGGTTCAAGATGAGGAAAAGATTCGCCAAAGCCATATCGATGGGAATGAAGCTCCCCTCTTTTAGAGGAAATTCTCCCACCGATATATATCTTGATGAAGCGGACATGCATCTTAACTTCTGCTTATATCATCAGAAGATTGCACACCCTACTGAAGAATGCAATGCCTTTAAAAACTGGTGGCAGGGATACGTTGCTCACCGGCAGCACGTTCAACGATTGAAGCGCGAAGCTCGTCGGAAACAGAACACGACAAATGAGCATATGAAAACTGCCGGCAACGGTTACATGGTTGACGGCAGAAGATCACAAGCTCTCACCTTCGGGAGCAATTCTGAAGAAGAAATGACTCTCAGCCCCCCTTCAAAGAATCCACCTCAGGAAAATAGGAACAAAAGAAGAGCTGCGAGAACGTTCAGCTGCGCAATCGCACGCTACCCGAAAAGAATCTCGAACCCGCAAACAAGGGATCGAACAAAAGGGATAAGGGGAATGGAAAAGCGACTTTCGTCGCCAACGCTCAACAACAGCCGAGTAACCCGAGACCGTTTTGTCATCAAAACAACAAGCCGCGATACCTCAATGAGAAGTTGAAACGTCCTTACTCGTTTCCCAAAGATAAAACAAAGAGATTGTTCGAGCTAGCAGTGCGCAGCGGGCTCATCACTCTGCCAGATCCAAAACGTCCATTGCAACCAGGTGACGTTAACAATCCTAACTATTGTCCCTACCACAGAATAATGGGTCACCCACTCGAAAATTGCTACGTCTTCAAAAACTGGGTTGAAGACCAATACCAACAGGGCAAGTTCGCGCTGCCCGAAAAGTGGAAAGTAAACCCGCCACAACAACATGCTCCGAAAAAGGTGAATATGCCGGGGGCATCACGCTCATTCATAGGGAAAGCCCCATAGACCGAAAAGTCAGTAAACTAGAGATGCGTCTCAAATACGGCGACGGCGGACCGAAACGTCCTTAAACTAACGGCGGACCGCAATGTCCTAAAACTTGCAAATGACCGAAACGTTTTTAAACTACTATCAACCTGCGGCATCCTCAGGCTGGCGTGGTAAAAAAAAACGGTATGTCCACAAGCAAAATGAGCACGGATGAAAAACCCGAAAGGGCTCCGTGAGTAAAAACAGCAGGGCTACCGGCGAGTCTTGTGAAAACCCGAAAGGGCGCAACCTCGTTAAATAAAAATAAAAAATAAAAGACGGTATGTCCAGAAGCAAAATGGGCACGGATGAAAACCCGAAAGGGCTCCGTGAGTAAAAACAGCAGGGCTACCGGCGAGTGTTTGTGAAAACCCGAAAGGGCGCAACCTCGTTAAAAAACACTTACAGGATCCTCTCGACCTTGTAAGGAGAAACCACCCGCGTGAGATCCTTACGACTCACAAGGGAGCAACACACTTAGGAGTCCTCACGATTCCTAAGGAGAAATTACACTTACGAGATCCTCACGACTCGTAAGGAGAACTCTCTTATGGGACCCTCACGGCTCATAAGATTTGAAAGTCTTAAGTTACAGAAACCTTAACCTGTTCTTAAGCAACCCCCACAACCTTCGATATTGCCCTACAAGCGGCTCATATTGACCCTTATATACAATCCACGGGCACGAATAAATATTTCCCTAACAAAGTCCCATCCGTGACTAGGGATATGCTTGTACAGCAAACAACACTTGTAAGTCCTCTCGACTTATAAGGAGAAAACTCTTTTGTAAGATCCTTACGACTTACAAGAGAACATGCACTTAGGAATCCTCACGATTCCTAAGGAGAAAACACACCTGCAAGATCCTCACGACTTGTAGGGAGAAATACCTTTGTGAGACCCTTACGGCTCATGAAGTCAAAAGCCTTAGCCGACAGGACCCTTAACCCTGTTTACTGAGCCACCTTTATTCAATATCGACATAGGCAAATGATGATTCGCTCCTGGCAATATCCCAGTTGCAGCGATGCTGATGCCTAAACCGGTATCAAATTCCAAGCCCTTTCAAGGCAAATGATGATTCGCTCCTGGTAATATCCCAGTTGCAGCGATGCTGATGCCTAAACCGGTATCAAATTCCAAGCCCTTTCAAGGCAAATGATGATTCGCTCCTGGTAATATCTCAGTTGCAGCGATGCTGATGCCTAAACCGGTATCAAATTCCAAGCCCTTTCAAGGCAAATGATGATTCGCTCCTGGCAATATTCCAGTCGCAGCGATGCTGATGCCAAGATTGGTATCAGATCCCAAATCCCCTACTCGAAAAAAAAATCAGCGAGCCAAAAAAAAATGCATACGAAATAGCCGAAATGATGGGGCAACTTGCAAACAGAATCAGCAAGTAAAAATGTATGCATACGAAATAGCCGAAATGATTGGGCAACTCGCAATAAAAAACAGCGAGTAAAAATAAAATAAATAGCCGAAATGATTGGGCACCGCGAAAAATAGCCGAAATGATTGGGCAATCGCAATTTTCGCGATATGAAAAGCTGAAATGATAGAGCATCGCGGAAAGGAATAAAATAAAAAAATATATGTAATGAAATTTATGCCCTACAGGTGAGATCACATCGATCCCTGTATAAAATCCATGGGCACAAACAAGAAGGGAACCATATCGTCCCACCAGGCTCCATCAGAAAGCGAAGCCAAATCTCGACGGTTCATAGACAACCTAGAGACAAGCTCGACATTTTTCGCAATATTGCAGACATAATATCAACAAACGAAGCAAAGGAAGGTCCCTAGCTTCAGGGTCTCGACGTCAATATCGACAACTTAGAGATCACCAACGGCGTTTCTCCTCACTCCAACCAGATGCAAACATGACGTCAACAACCAACCCCAGAGTCGCAACGAAAATGGAACCATGGCAAAGTCCCTAGTTCCAAATCTCAATAGCTACATCTACAGCCTGGAGACCAACAACGGTGTGCCTCCTCATTCCAACAGGACACAGATGTTACACCATCAAGCAGAGCGATGGCAAAATCCTAGCTTCACCTCAGCGTTCGTCTCGTTACAGCGGACGCAATGTCAACAACGGCGTTCCTTCGCAATCCAGCAGGACGTAGATGCAACGTCAACCAAAGACCCCATGATCAGTAAAGCGGAGTGACGGCAAAATCCCAGCTCCACCTCGACGATCGTCTCGATACAGTAGATGAAATGTCACCCCAGCGTTCTTCCCCTAGCAGGATTCGGACGCGCCAAAGCAAACGAAGCGAAGGCCAAATTCCTAGCTTCATGCATCTTAATGGCAAGTCATATAAAGCTTGAAAGACAATCGGAGATTATCTCGCACCATCGCGGAGTGGTCACCACTTCGACGATCGTCTCGATACAACAGATGAAATGTCACCACAGCGTTCTTCCCCCAGCAGGATTGGACGCGCCAAAGCAAACGAAGCGAAGGCTAAATTCCTAGCTTCAGGGTCTTGACGGCAAGTTATATAAAGCCTGAAAGACAATCGGAGATCATCTCGCACCAGCGCGGAGTGGTCACCACCTCGACGATCGTCTCGATACAGCAGATGAAATGTCACCCCGGCGTTCTTCCCCCAGCAGGATTCGGACGCGCCAAAGCAAACGAAGCGAAGGCCAAATTCCTAGCTTCAACGTCTTGATGGTAACTCATATAAAACCAAAAAGACAATCAGAGATCATCCCACATGGAGTGGTCACCACCACGACATTCATCTCGATACAGCAGACGAGATGTCAACAACAACGTTCTTCCTCCAATAGGATTAGGACACACCAAGCAAACGAAGCGAAGGCCAAATTCCTAGCTTCAGGGTCTTAACGGCAAGTCATATAAAGCCTGAAAGACAATCGGAGATTATCTCGCACCAGTGCGGAGTGGTCACCACCTCGACGTTCGTCTCGATACAGCAGACGCAACATCACCAAAAGGAGCCACGGCAAAATCCCTAGTTCCAAACCTCGACGGTTCACCAGCAACCTAGAGACAACCATGACATTCGTCTCGATACAGAGGACGCGATGCCAGCAAACGAAGCGAAGGCCAAATTCCTAGCTTCATGCGTCTTAACGGCAAGTCATATAAAGCCTGAAAGACAATCGGAGATCATCTCGAACCAGTGTGGAGTGGTCACCACCTCGACGTTCGTCTCGATACAGCAGACGCAACATCACCAAAAGGAGCCACGGCAAAATCCCTAGTTCCAACCCTCGACGGTTCACTAGCAACCTAAAGACAACCATGACATTCGTCTCGATACAGAGGACGCGATGCCAGCAAATGAAGCAAAGGCCAAATTCCTAGCTTCAGGGTCTTGACGGCAAGTCATATAAAGCCTGAAAGACCACCGGAGATCATCCCACATGGAGTGGTCACCACCTCGACGTTCGTCTCGATACAGCAGACGCAACATCACCAAAAGGAGCCATGGCAAAATCCCTAGTTCCAAATCTCGACAGTTCATCAGCAACCTAGAGACAACCACGACATTCGTCTCGATACAGAGGACGCAATGCCAGCAAACGAAGCAAAGGCCAAATTCCTAGCTTCAGGGTCTTAACGGCAAGTCATATAAAGCCTGAAAGACTATCGAAGATCATCCCACACCAGCGCGGAGTGGTTATGACTCGTCGGGGCTCTCCAAAATGAGCCTAACCTCAAGTAAAAAGCGGCATGGCAAATTCCTAACGCTTGCTCTTCCGACGGTCAAACTGCCAAGGAGGATTGCTTGAAGACGTCTTGTCCAGCCCCCGAAGGGATCAGAGACACGGCAGTCGCAGGGCTACTCGAACAGCACGATTGCCTATCGAGGAATATATCAGCTCGTGCGACGGTACGACGGCCAAAACCCTAAGTACCACAGACCCTAACGGACTTCTGTCGTAAAGAGCAGAGGTTAACTGTGACGTTAGGATATTCTTGTGAGATCTGCTCGATTCGTTTCGACTCGTGAGGAAATTGATGTCTTTGCGAGAATTTCTCGATTCGTCTCGACTCGTGAGATAAAGCCTTAGGCAGTAAGAATTAAAAAAAACTGTTTCCTAAGCACTGGGACCCTGCAAGTCGGCCCAAAACGGTCTCTTGCATACTATCCACGGGTCACACTCTCCAAATTCGAATCTCAACAAGGAGGGAAACAACCACTTACGAGTCCTCTCGACTTATAAGCGGGAAAATTTTCTTGTGAGATCCTTACGACTTTCAAGAGAAAACACACTTAGGAGTCCTCACGACTCCTAAGGAGAAAATACACCTGCGGGATCCTCTCAACTCGTAGGGAGAAAAGTCTTTATGAGACCCTCACGGCTCATAAAGTTGAAAAGTCTTAGGTGGCAGATCTTAACCCTGTCTCCTAAGCCATCACCGCCCTGCAAAGAGGTCAAGATGAACCATCTATGAGCCACACTCGCCAAAGCTACATGCCACTGAAATGGAAAAGCTACTCATGAGCATATAAACTGCTTCACGCCAGAGTGAGATATAAAGAGATAAAAGGGTGCGGCTCATGGAGTTAAGGGTTTAGAACTATATCTCTTAAGAGTCGAGATTTGAGTCAATAATAAATGACGACACTTGTGTCCGCTCGTTATCTTCTCAGATCAAGATTCTGAAAGTAATATACCAACCCGAAACTGGTCATACGCTATGCATTACTTTGCACTACTTCACCCACGTATATACTTACGTGGGCAAAGTAGTGGAGGGAATTTGTTCCCGCCGAAAATTTCTGCGCAGAAGAGTCCAAGATATCAAATGGAAGCGATACGCTTAAGGAAATACGAACCAATATCTTCCGGCCTATATTTTGATAAGTTCCCGAAGGAAGAACTATTAAATTCTGATGGTATTGGAAGTATCTCGAAAAACCCTTCGATTTGATATATTATGGGCCTCATAATTCATCCGGGATCAAAAGTTATGAGGCATCACGTGTCCACACGTGATGGACCTTTAAGAACCCGCTGGAGGACTTAAAAGATACAATAAAAACTCAGTAAAGACCCCAATGGGGCATCACGTGCTCACACGTGACCATGGGTCACGTGCAGACACGTGATGGGCTCTTAAGACCTCTAAAATAATGAATAGAATTAAATTATAAAATCTGTTCCCTGATCAGAGGTTACCTCAATGAGGTATCACGTGCTCACACGTGACCAATGGTCACGTGTTGACACGTGATGGTTAAAACAACAACATAAACAAGCGGTCATTAAAGAACTCAATTGGGGGTCACGTGTCAGCACGTGACTGGTTCCGAAAGCCCTACAGTCAATAGAATTAAATTCTAAAAGTCTCTAAATCTTTCCAAATGGAAAAGGATTATGGGGACCGTTGGATTAAAGATCCAAGGGTGATTAAATATCACCAATTTATGGAAAGATCTTGGACTTGGAAAGATTTCCCCCTTAAATCTGACCGAGATAACAAATGGATATCTTTGGATTTAAAATCCAATGGTGAATAAAATTCACTTAACAATCTAAAGGCCCAGATTAATGATTAATGATTAATGCAAATCAAATCTCTCAACATACAAATCAAATCTCTTAATGAGAGATTTGCTAAACAAATTGATTCTCTTCCTTCTCCTATAAATAGGAGCCAAGAAAAGAAGAAAAGGGGGGATATACTTTTTTGAGAGAAAAACAGAGGGAGGAGAATTTAATTCTCAAGAGAGTTTAACTCTTATTTAAAGAAAAGAACTTAGTTCTTTCTCTGGTTGAGGATCTGCAAAGTGCACATCCCCCAATGAATTGAGAATTTAATTCTCATTGGGTTAAGATCCTGCCATGCAGATCTAAAACACAGAGGAGGAATTGAGTTTTGAGAATTTAATTCTCCCAAACTCACAGGAATTTAATTCCTCCTAAAATGAAACTAGGGTTTAACCCTAATCAAGAATTTAATTCTTTCACATATCTGGGAATTTAATTCCTTTGAAAAGAAATCAAGGTTTCATCCTAAATAAGAATTTAATTCTTTCACATATCTGGGAATTTAATTCCTTTGAAAAGAAATCAAGGTTTCATCCTAAATAAGAATTTAATTCTTTCACGATAGGAATTTAATTCTTCTAAAATCATAATTAGGATTTAACCCTATAAAGAATTCAATTCTTAAAAGATCTCTGTTCATGAAAAGAACTAGGGTCACGTGCCACCCACGTGACCCTTGAAAAGACCCCCTGCAAAGAACTTTGAAGCATCACCTCACGTGCTCCCACATGACTCCCAAAACGCAGAAAGAAAAAGCAAAGGAAATGAAAGCTTTGGGCGCTCTCACGTGTTATCACGTGACCCCTCAGCAAATGCTTTAACAAATGGCGCACAGATCCCCATCACGTGCCAACACGTGATGCTCTAAAATAAAAATGAAAGTGTTTAACACTTAATGGCAAAACAAAAGAAAAGAATCTTTGGGCGCTCTCACGTGTCCCCACGTGACCCCTCAGCAAGTGCTGTAATTATCAATGCATAAACCCCCATCACGTGCCAACACGTGATGCTCTAAAAGAAAAACAAAAGTGTTTAACACTTATTCGCGGATTTGAGGATAAAACAAAGGGATCTGGTCCCCCCTTAGGGCGCCCTCACGTGTCACCACGTGATCCCTAATGAGCATTCTAACAGACCAGGGCGAGGGCCTCCATCACGTGCTCACACGTGATGGCCGTCAGAATTGAAAGAGTTAAACACTGATCCGCAGAATAAAATAAGGGAAATCAGGGCGCTCTCACGTGTCCACACGTGACCCCTCTTGTCTCAGTGTTTAACACTAGATTGGAACCCCTGAGCCCAGTGTTAAACACTGTTTTGCCTTAGTGTTCAACACTAATTAAAGAGCTTTCTTGCGGTGTTTAACACTGAATTTCTTAGTGTTTAACACTAAATTAAATCTCTGTTGACAGAGTTTAACATTAATTTTCTTAGTGTTTAACACTAATTTGAAGCCTCTGCCGCTAGTGTTTGACACTGATTTGCTCTAGTGTTTAGCACTAATTTGAACCCCCTATTGCTGGTGTTTAACACCAACTGTCTTTTAGTGTTAAAACATTAACTTGATCCCAGTGTTCAACATTGTTGAATTAACGTTAGCCCAATTGGCTAAATGGCCAGAGGCAAAGCCTCTCCTTCAATGGACCAACAGGAAGCCAATATTCCAAACATGATTGGATTTAGCCCAAGATGGCCATAAGTCCTCAATTCAGATTTAATTGGGCTAATGGGCTCATAATATAATTAATTGGTCTTGATCCCAAATTGGGCCAAAGACTATTTAATCCACCCCGGTTCAAGGGTACATCTCTTCACTCCTTTGATACTTGGCGTTGTAATTCCTCAACGTCTTCAAAGAGGTGACGGGTCCCGATGACCACACATCAACACGGACTGTGGGGTCCTTAAACTCATGGACTTATGCGTCATTAAACCAAGATACGGACTGTGGGGTCCTTAAACCCGCGGACTTATGCGTCCTTAAACTAACGGACTAATGCGTCCTTAAACACACCCATATAGACTGTGGGGTCCTTAAACCCATGGACTTATGTGTCCTTAAACTACCTATGGACCGCAAAGTCCTTAAACTACCGATGGACCACTATGTCCCTAAACTGGAGATGGACTACTATGTCCCTAAACTGGAAATGGACCACTATGTCCCTAAACTGGAGATGGACCACTATGTCCCTAAACTGGAAATGGACCACCATGTCCCTAAACTGGAACAATAGAGCCCAAACGCTCTTTTGTCGGATCTAAACGATCCCGTTAAGTTGATCTTAGTCTCAAATCAGACTAACGTATCCTTAACAAACGTTTAAGTTGATCTTAGCCTCAAATATGGCTAACGCATCCTTAAACCAAAACCTCCAAACAGACTTTAGTCCCAAATTGGACTACAAGTCCCCCAATCGACTTTGGTTCAAGGGTACATCTCTGAACTCCTCTGATATATGTCGTTGTAATCCTTCAACGTCGTCAGAGAGGTGATGGGTCCTGACGGCCATACATGCAATGGACCACTATGTCCCTAAACTGGAACAATAGAGCCCAAACGCTCTTTTGTCGGATCTAAACGATCCCGTTAAGTTGATCTTAGTCTCAAATCAGACTAACGTATCCTTAACAAACGTTTGAGTTGATCTTAGCCTCAAATATGGCTAACGTGTCCTTAAATCAAACCCCAAACCCAAATCTAAGAAAATATGGATTTGGATTAATCCACGACCTACGGGCGACAACATAAATTTGTCTCCGTACACAATCCACGGGCAAGCACAAATAAAACAAACACCCACGACACGAAGTGACCAGCTGGAGAAGGAGAAAGTTGTTACCGCGGTGCGGTAGCGTAATTAACTGCAGGGGCTTGCGCCTGCAGGGAAGAGCGTCCCCACAATCAAAAACCCCTCAAACGAGGGGGAATATGACGAAGTCTGCTACATCGGTCGCATCCGTCTAAACCTCCGATACACGGTGCCATAAATCAACTTGGCATCTTCGAAGAGGTGGACGGATAAAACCAATTAGCATCTGCCCCGAATCTCAGGCAAGACGCCCATGTCTTGGCCGCTATTCGGAGGGGAACATCACTCGTTTCTTCTGTGGCGCCCACGTGAGGGACACGTGAGGCACTGGGCGCTATGCGCTGCCCAATGAGTGCTAAGCACTCTTTTCTTCTGTGGCACCCATATGAAGGACACGTGAAGCGCTACCCGATGAGTGCTAAGCATTCTTTTCTTCTGTGGCACCCACTGAGGGATACGCGAGGCGCTGCCCGTTGAGTGCTAAGCACTCTTTTCTTCTGTGGTGTCTACGTGAGGAACACGTGAGGCGCTGGGCGCTGCCCTATGAGTGCTAAGCACTCCTTTCTTCTACAGCGCCCTCATGAGGGACACGTGAGGCGCTGGGCGCTGCCTAATGAGTGCTAAGCACACTTTTCTTTTATGGCACCCACGTGAAGGACACGTGAGGCGCTGGGAGCTGGGCGTTGCCTGATGAGTGCTAAGCGCTCCTTTCTTCTGTGGCGCCCACATGAGGGACACGTGAGGCGCTGGGCAATAGGTTTTTCCTTATATGCTTTGTTTTGAGGAATTCGATTCCTAGTTCTTTTTTGAATTTTTGATTCTTAAGAACAAGTTCTTCCCGATGAGAATTAAATTCTCAACTTGTGGAAGACTTGTCTTGTGGATCTCAGATCTAAAGAAAGAACTAAGTTCTTTTAAAAGGGTTAAACCCTTCAATAGGTAAATGAGATGTTTTGATCTCTCAATTTTTTATTTACCTAGAGTTTCTTGAGGAGGGATATCTTCTTCTCTGCTCCTTTATGAAGTTTTCTGCTTTAGTTTTTTATAGAAGCTTATGGGGGGTTCCTCTCTCTCAGACTTGAAGTCTTGGGTCCTTTATATAGTAGAGGCAGGTTTATTAATTAGTTTTTGAAGAAATCTCTCATTAAGATATCCTAATTGATTTTGGAATTTTTACCCACCATTGGATCTTTGATCCAAGAGTTTCTATTTTACAGAACATATTTTCTTGTTTCTAACAAGATTGGGAAATATTTTCCCTTGCACAGAATTTATTCTGTAAAACGGTGATTTTTTAATCACCGTTGGATTTTTAATCCACCGGTTCTCTGTTTTACAGAGGTCAATCTTTCTTATTTAGAAAGATTGAGGGAATATATCCCAAAATAGAATTTATTCTATAATCCAATTTGGGGATGTTTTCTCCGACAGAATTTAATTCTGTATTTTGATGATTTATCATCTCCGTTGGATTTTTAATCCAACGGCTCTGTTTAATAGAGAGTAGAATTTAATTCTACCTGGGCGCCGGCGCTCACGTGTTGTGCACGTGGGCGCTACTCAAGATTTTAATTCTTATAATGAGTATTCATGTGCTTTGCACATTGGCGCCCGCGTGAGGAGCACGTGAGGCGCCACCATAGGATTAATTCCTATCAGATTGGTCTTGGCGCCAGCGCCCGCGTGAGGAGCACATGAGGCGCCACCATAGGATTAATTTCTATCAGATTGGTCTTCGCGCTGGCGCCCTCATGGGAAGCACGTGAGGTGCTGCCTCATTAATTTTTAAACAGAGTTTTGCTCTTTATTAGGCTAAATATTGGGGAAACAAATGCCCCCCACAATTTTGCCCACATAAGTATGTACGTGGGTGAAGTAGTGCAAAATTATGCATGGCCATAAAATTGATGGCTTAGAAGACAAGTTTAGGATCATTGTAGCCTAAGGCTTTTTTCACCTTCATGAGCCGTAAGGGTCTCAAGAAGGTTTTTTCTCTCTATGAGTCATGAGGATCTCATAGATGTATATTCTCCCTAGAAATCGTGAGGATTCTTAAATGTTCATGGCTTCCGTGAGTCGTAAAGATCTCACTCGGGTATTTTTTCCTTACGAGTCGTGAGGACCCATAAGTAGCCTCTTCATTTCATTAGCATGTAATTTTGGCGAATGTGGCCCGTGGATAGTATACAAGAGTCCATCTTGACCTCCTTATAGGGCAACGATGGCTTAGGAAATAGGTTTAGATCTGTCGCCTAAGACTTTTCAATTTTATGAGCCGTGAGAGTCTCATAAAGACTTTTCTCCCTACGAGTCGAGAGAATCTCGTAAGTGTATTTTCTCCTTAGAAGTTGTGAGGACTCCTAAGTGCGTTTTCTCTTGAGAGTCGTGAGGACCTCACAAGAGAATTTTCCCCTTATGAGTCGAGAGGACTCGTAAGTGGTTTCTCCTCCTCGTCGTTGTGCGACTTCGAAGAATGTGGCACGTGGAGAGTATACAAGAGTCATTTTGGACCTACTTGTAGGGCCGCGATAGCTTAAGAAACAGGTTTTAGATCTGTCACCTAAGGCTTTTCAATTTTATGAGTCGTGAGGGTCTCATAAAGATGTTTCTCCCTACGAGTCGAGAGGATCTCGTAGGTGTATTTTCTTCTTAAGATTCGTGAGGGCTCCAAAGTGTGTTTTCTCTTGAGAGTCGTAAGGATCTCACAAGAGAATTTTCTCCTTACGAGTTGTGAGGACTCGCAAGTGGTTTTTCCTCCTCGTCGGTATGCGACTTTGGAGAATGTGGCTCGTGGATAGTATACAAGAGTCAATTTGTACCTACTTGTAGGGCCACATTGCTTAGGAAACGGATTGATATCCCTGTCGCCTAAGGCTTTTCACCTTCATGAGCCGTGAGGGTTTCACGGAGGTGTTTTTCCCTACGAGTCGAGATGAGTCAAGAGGTTCTCGTAGGTGTATCCTAACGCGAAATATAAATAACCCCTATTCTTTACAACAGGGGTCTGTTAGGTTTGTGGTACTAGGGTTTTAGTCTGTGGTACCGTCGCGTTGGCTGATGTATTTCTCGATATGCGGTCTTTGAGCCGTTGTTCAAGTAACCCCACGACTGTCGTGTCTCTGATCCCTTCGGGGGCTGGACAAGACGTCTTCAAGTAATCTCCTTAGGTCATATTACCGTCGAGAGAGCAAGCGTTAGGAATTTGCCATGTCTCTTTTTACTTGAGCTTATGCTCAATTTGGAGCCCCGATGAGTCATAACCACTCCGCGCTGGTGTGGGATGAACTCTGATAGTCTTTTAGGTTTTATATGAGTTGCCTTCAAGACCCTAAAGCTGGGAATATGCCATTGCTTCATTTTTGTTTGACGATATCGTGATGTTTCTTTGCTGAAGTAAGGTAGACATCTGTAGGACCTTTATGCTGTATGTATTGCAGTTGAAGTCCGGAGCTAGGAATATGCCTTTTCTCCAATTTGATCTGGCTATTTGGAACCTTTGTTGACATAACGTTTGCTATAACGAGAAGAATGTCGAGCTGGAGCTGGGATTTTGCCGTCACTCCTTTTTGATTTGGCTATTTGGAGCTTTGTTGACATTGCGTCTGCTGTAACGAGAAGAATGTCGAGCTGGAGCTGGGATTTTGCTTTCACTCCTTTTTATTTTGGCTATTTGGAGCCTTTGTTGATATTGTGTCTACTGTAACGAGAAGAATGTTGAGCTGGAGCTGGGATTTTGCCGTCACTCCCTTTTGATTTGGCTATTTGGAGCCTTTGTTGGCATTGCGTTTGCTGTAACGAGAAGAATGTCGAGCTGGAGCTAGGATTTTGCCGTCACTCCTTTTTTATTTTGGCTATTTGGAGCCTTTGTTGGCATTGTGTCTGCTGTAACGAGAAGAATGTCGAGCTGGAGCTGGGATTTTGCAGTCACTCCTTTTTGATTTTGGCTATTTAGAGCCTTTGTTGACATTGCGTCTGCTGTAATGAGAAGAATGTCGAGCTGGAGCTGGGATTTTGCCGTCACTCCTTTTTGGTTTGGCTATTTGGATCCGTCGTTGACATTGCGTCTGCTGTAACGAGAGAATGTCGAGCAGGAGCTGGGATTTTGCTGTCACTCCTTTTTGGTTTGGCTATTTGGAGCCGTCGTTGACATTGCGTCTGCTGTAACGAGAAGAATGTCGAGTTGGAGCTGGGATTTTGCTGTCACTCCTTTTGGTTTGGCTATTTGGAACCGTCGTTGATATTATGTCTGCTGTAACGAGAAGAATGTCGAGCAGGAGCTGGCATTTTGCCGTCGCTCCTTTTTGGTTTGGCTATTTAGAGCCTTTGTTGACATTGCATCTGCTGTAACGAGAAGAATGTCAAGCTGGAGCTGGGATTTTGCCGTCATTCCTTTTTTATTTTGGCTATTTGGAGCCTTTGTTGACATTGCGTCTATTGTAATAAGAAGAATGCCGAGCTGGAGCTGGGGTTTTGCCGTCACTCCTTTTTTATTTGGCTATTTGGAGCCTTTGTTGACATTGCGTCTGCTGTAACGAGAAGAATGTCGAATTGGAGCTGGGATTTTGCCGTCACTCTTTTTTTATTTTGGCTATTTGGAGCTTTGTTGACGTCACGTCTGCACCCTGATGGAATGAGAAGGTACGACGGGGTGATCTCTAGGCTGTAGATGTTGCTGTTGAGATCTGGCTTTTCCTTTAAGAGAGCCTGGTGGGAAAATCATGGTTCCCTTTTTCATTTGTGCCCATGGATGGTATACATGGGTCAGGGGTCAGTATGGACTCACCTGCAGGGCAAATGATTTTTTTTATTTCCGCGATGCTCTATCTTTTTAGCTTTTCATATCGCAAAAGTCAAGATTGCCTAATCATTTCGGCTATTTATCGCGGTGCCCAATCATTTCGGATATTTTTATTCGCTGCTTTTTATTGCGTGCCCAAACATTTCGGCTATTTCATATGCATATTTTTTGCTCGTTGATTTTTATTGTGGGTTGCCCCATCATTTCGGCTATTTTATATGCATTTTTTTGCTCGCTGGTTTTTTGTTGTGGGTATGGAACTTAAGATATGATACTAATCTTGGCATCAATATCGCTACGACCGGAATATTTCCAGGAATGAATCATCATTTGCCTTGAAAGGATTTGGAACTTGACACCTGTTTAGGCATCAGCATCGCTACCACTAGAATATTGCCAGGAGCGAATCATCATTTACCTTTGTCGATTTGAACAAAGATGGCTTAGTAAACAGGGTTGGGATCCTGTCGACTAAGATTTTTTTGATTTTATGAGCCGTAAGGGTCTCATAATGGTTTTTCTCCCTACGAGTCGTGAGGATCTCGTAGGTGTATGTTCTCCTTAGAAGTCGTGAGGACTTCTAAGCGGTGTTTTCCCTTGCAAGTCATAAGGATATTACAAGAGTGTTTTCTCGTTATAGGTCGAGATGACTTACAAGTGTCATTCACCATATGGGATATTTCTCGCCATTGGTAGAACTTGGTAACGGAGTATTTATTCGTGCCCGTGGATTGTATACAAGAGTCAATATCAGACCGCTTGTAGGGCAACTCGGGGAATGTGATGGCTTAAGAACGGGTTTGGATCCATGTAGCTTAAGGCCTTTGAATTCTATGAGCCGTGAGGGTCTCATATGGGGAGTTTTCCTTATGAGTCGAGAGGATCTCATAAGTGAAAGTTTTACGAAATTGCGCCCTTCCGGGTTTTCACAAACTCGCTGGTAGCCTTGCTGTTTTTACTCACGGTGCCCTTTCAGGTTTTCATCTGTGCCTATTTTGCTTGTGGACATACCGTTTTTTTAACGAGATCGCGCCCTTCTGGGTTTTCACAAACTCGCCGGTAGTCCTGCTGTTTTTACTCACAGCGCCCTTTCAGGTTTTCATACGTGCCCATTTTGCTTATGGACATACCTTTTTTTTTAACGAGATCGCGCCCTTCCGGGTTTTCACAAACTCGCCCGTAGTCCTACTATTTTTACTCACGGCGCCTTTTCGGGTTTTCATCCATGCCCATTTTTCTTGTGGACATACCCTTTTTTAACGAGATTGCGCTCTTCCGGGTTTTTACAAACTCGCCAGTAGCCCTGTTGTTTTTACTCAAGTCGCCCTTTCGGGTTTTCATCCGTGCCCATTTTGCTTGTGGACATACTGTTTTTATCATCGGTTTGCCAATGGGACTTGAGTTGCAGTCTTCGTCGTTGGAGCTTTGATTGTAATATTGATCTCAAGAGAGGATATCGCCGTATTTAGAGTGATGCACCATGTTTGAGCCGGCGCCCTAGTTTAAGGACATTCCGGTCCATTGTTAGTCTAGGGAAATCTCGGTCCATGTCATGTTTAACAATGTAGTGGTCCATTGTTGCCATTTTGGAGGCGAATATTAGTTTAGGGACATTTCGGTCCATTACTAGTTTAAGGACGTGGTGGTCCATTGTCGCCATTTTGGAGGCGAATATTAGTTTAGGGACATTTCGGTCCATTACCAGTTTAAGGACGTAGTGGTCCATTGTTACCATTTTCGAGGTAAATATTAGTTTAGAGACATTTCGGTCCATTGTTATCATTTTCGAGGCAACGGATCTTCTAGATACTACTTTCAGGGTTCTGACTCAGGAAGATAGCGAGCGGACACAGGCGTCGTCATTTTATCATTGACCTGAATCATAACCCGTTAGGCGTAGTATCTTTTGAGGAACCGGCCATTTATTGGCCGGAAGGGTCTTTTGCCATGCATATCCATGAGCAGGTGGGCCCCACCTTGATAGACCTTGTCTATGATGTACGGGCCCTCATAGTTCGGCTCGAATTTCCCCCGTTTTGCACGATTGGGAATTATAGGTCGTTTGTGTAGGGTGTTTTTCGTCACCCTATTGAGATGGGAATACGCGCACGCTAGTCAGGCGTACTACAGATTCCCCCTGCCTAGGGTAGGCCGGGGTTTAATGATTGTGGGGATCCGAATCTCCGGCAGCCGCGGACTAAGCTGCCGTTAATTACCCCTCGCCTTTGGGGCGAGGGAACCTCCGATTAACGGGTTAAAATGGTCATGCGAACTCAATGTGCAGTGTACGTGTGTTTTGTTTTGAAAGGGGGGTTTTGGGTATATCGGGAGCCACGCAAAGTTTTTACGGGAGTCCCGCTACCCGGATAGCGGGCTGTGGGTCAAGGGGGCTAGCAGCCCCCTTGAGGGGTGCGGGGCAGCGCCCCGTTAGAAATTTTTTTTCTAACAGGGACAGTGTCGTGGAGTATGTGTATGTATACATTTGTATACAAATGTATATATATACATATATATATAAATAAAGGGGAAAAGGCATCCAAAGGATGCGTGGGGCAGCACCTTGGGCGCTGTGCGCTTAGGTGCTGTGCGCTCAGGCGCAAGCGCGCCACGTGTCGGCATGTGGGCGCTTTGCGCATGAGCGCTGCGCGCAGGAGTGCAAGCGCGCGCCACGTGTCGGCACGTGGGCGCTTTGCACATGAGCGTTGCGCGCTGGTGCGCAAGCGCGCGCGCCACGTGTCGATACGTGGGCGCTTTGCGCATGAACGCTGCGCGCTGGAGCGCAAGCGCACTGGAGAGCAAGCACGCGCGCCACGTATCGGCACGTGGTCGCTTTGCGCATGAAAGCTGCGTGCTGGAGCGCAAGCGCGCGCGCCACGTGTCGGCACGTGGGCGCTTTGCGCATGAGTGCTGCGCGCTGGAGCGCAAGCGCGCGCGCCACGTGTCGGCACATGGGCGGTTTGCGCTCGGGCGCAGTGCGCTGGAGAGGAAAAGAGGGCTTTTAGCCCCGAAAACTCTCGAAAGAGAAATTAGTGAAGTTAAACTCCTGAAAAAAAAGAAGAATGTTTTGGTTGGGAAAATGGGTTCTTCTTCTTCCTCCTCTGTTGGCTGGCTCAAGAGATGTGAGATCTAAAAATCTCTTCTTTTTTAGATCTAATGGAAGATCTGAGTTCCCCTTAATGAGTTTTGTGGTGGAAAACTATTTAGTTTTGAAAAAGGAGAAGTAAAACTCTTGATTTAATTCAAGAGAAAGAAGAAGGTTTTGGAACCTTGAAGATGGAAGAAAGAGCTCAGCTCTGAGACCCTTTTTTTTGGAGAGAGAAAAAGTTATTGGGATATTTCATTATCCTTGCCTTTGTAGGCTATACACTTTACACATAGCCCCTTGGGCTTCACAAAATGGCATTTTGCCTATCCCATAGCTCATGTGCCATTTCTTTTTGCACATAAGCCATGGGCTTTACAAAAATTTGGCTTTATGCCTATTTTTCTTACATTTATCCATAAATAAAATAAAAGAAATACAACAAAATTATTTATTACAGAATTTTTATCTTGGCATGGGGGAAGGCCGGCCGCTTCATGTTCGGGCTCGACCCGGGCATGGGCCCACTGGATCTGGGCTTGGGCCCACTTGGCTTGGGGTTGACTTTGATTTTGACTTGGTCAACCGGGGTGTAAATTTTTACCCCAACAGTTTGAAAACTAGCACGAGCTCGCCTTGGCGAATGTTCTCGGCCTAATCAGTCTTTCGTATTAGCGCGTTATCCTTGCCTTGTAATCTTCTAGGTTTTGCTGCGCCATGAGGCGAGTTTCATCGAGGGTGTCGAGCTCCTCAAGCCGAAGATGGGTATTTTCTTCATCCGTCAGCTCGTATCGAACTGCTACCCGCAGAGAAGAGAGTTCTATTTCCAAAGGAAGGACTGCTTCTGTACCGAATACCAACGCGTATGGTGTTGTATTCATAGCCGTTTTGAACGTCGTTCGGTATGCCCAGAGAGTTTCGTGTAGTCTCTCGTGCCAGTTCGTCCTTCATCCTTTTTTAGCTAAGAAAACTTGGAATTGATCAGGATCCTGTAATGCCTTGATCAGAGAATCTCGTGCCTCTTTGGATAGGAGGAGAGCATCTAGTATACTTAGTTGTGAAAGCATTTTCCTCAGATGTGCTAGGACATTGTAATCCACCTTATTTTTCCTAAGTGGGTCCTTGGCTGCGAACTCTTTAACGACTCCATCATCAAGGGTGATTTCCCCAGGGACCTTTTCTTTCCCCTTGTCTCTTTTACTCAAACCTTTATTTGTCGGTCCGAGGTTCTTCTCAGGCAGCGTGCGGTTACGCAGCTGAATGTTCTCGCGGTTCTTCTCCTCCTCTTCTTTTTCGGAGGTGGAATTCTTGAAAAGAGGGTCGAGGGTCATTTCTTCCTCAGAATCACTCATGAAGGTAAGAATTTGGAGTTTTTCGCTTTCTAGTATCAACCACATGACAGTTGCCAGTCGTTTTCTCACGAGCACTTGTCGAACTTCTTTGTTGTCGACGAGCTTCACATTTCATCCTCTTGAAGTGCTGTTGATGGGCAACGTATCCTTGCCACCACTTCTTGAAGGCACTGCATTCTTCGGTGGGGTGAGTGATCCTCCGATGGTATAAGCAGTAGTTCTATGTGAATCCTCTCCGTTGACGCTTATGACCCAGGGCGTGTTTCCTTTGAGAGGCGGCAACTTCATTCCCACTGACAGGGCTTTGGCGAACCGTTTCTCTATCTTAATCCTGCTCTTGTTTGCCGCAGGTGTGCTTTGGTTTTGTCGGAGTACTTTATGACTCCTCCTTACCGCAGCTTCTTCATCCTGACGCTGACGCTGACGCTTAGCCTTTTCGTATATGACTGTTTCGCGTTCTCGGTCAGCTTTGCTTTTTCGAAAGGCTTCGTTTAATAGCCTATCGATTGGGTCTTCTGACAGTTCCAGGGATTTTAGCGCCGCTCCTACCCCCAGTTCCTCTGTGTTACTTTCCGACGCCGAGGGAGGTTCTTCGACATTTGACGACGAATGGGAGACCATGTGGCAACTTGCTACATAGTCCTGGGTTTCTTCTGATGAGTCATTTTCTCATCATCATCACTATCTCCGTTCTCAAGGATATGCTTGAGAAACTCTTCGAGAGTGACTGGGGTCCGCGCCTTCTGGTTGTACTTCTCCAGCGCGTCGATATACTACTTTGCAGGTTCGTGCGCTTGTCGCCATACTCGGCAGGCTGCACAGGCTTCTTGGTCTTCTTCTTTTCTTCTAAGACTTTGAAGGCTTGACCTGGGGGGTTTTTCCCGTTGTCAACTGTTTTCGGTGCGGAATGCGGTTTCAGCATCCCTTCAATGATCTCGGGCTCCAGCGGGCTTTTCCATCTGATCGCCGGACACGCCTGAAGATCTTTCAGCATTCTTTTGGTTTTAGCTGAAATGACAACTTCACATTGAGCTTCTTCCACGAGCGAGCATGATGCCCCCGGCATGTCTACCTTCTTGGAAGCGTGCTTCTGTGGTGGGTTGACCCTCCAGTTCTCCGATAGCGCAAACTTCCCTTGTTGGTACTGATCCTCGACCCAGTTTTTGAAGACTTAGCAATCCTCAATTGGGTGGCTCACCATCCTGTGATAGGAGCAATAGTTGGGGTTGTTGACTGTAACACCCGAGCCCAATAATACTATTTCTATTACTAGTTGAGTGTTACATATTGCTCATTTCAATTATTTTGATTGTTTGGCGCTTATTGCTAAATTTTAACCGGTTAAGTCATTTTGGCACATAACAAATTTTAACACCTAAAATGAAATTAAAAATATCCATGTTGGCCTACTCGTCGCCACCGGTCGCGTGGTAGCGTCCGCGTGTCGAGATTTCTTCCCGTTCGGCTAAACGGGCAAGTTTGGACGTCTACGCGCGCGTACAAGTGTCCGACTTGGGGGCATGCATTTTAATCATTAAACACCTCTTTTCAAAATTTGGAACTCGCTTAAAATCCTATAATTTGAATTTGGAACATTTGGGCGCAACCCGGACGCGATTTGGAAATGTTTCATTTAGCGCCAAAAATGCCCATTTAATTAAATATTATTTTAACTATATAAGTTTTTTTCTGTTACAAATCTAAGTATAAATCCTATATTAAATCTTAAGAAATTTTCCTTCAAATCACCTTCAGCCAATCACGAGGGAGTTAATTCCCTCGTGGGCCCCACCATTTTTTCCCACTCTCTCTCTATCTCTCTCTTCACTGCCCCTCTCTCTCTTCCTCTAAATCTCCCTCTCTCTCCTCATCAAATCTCTCTCTCTCCCTCTATATATTATTCTCTCCACTGTTCCTCGTTTCAAACCCACGAGAAACCATCGCGAACCCCTAACCCTAACCCTAACCTCATCGTGACCTCGCCGTCGGCCTCACCGTGACCTCGCCGTCGGCCTCACCGTGACCTCGCCGTCATCATCCACACCTCCACAGCTTCGACCGCAACCCTCCTCCCTCCTTCCCGAGCCTGCAACCCAACCCCCGACGACATCACCTGGCCGCAGATCTCGCCGTCGACGCCGCCTCCCGTCACCAACGACGCCTGAGACTCCCTCTCTTCCTCCTCGTCCCGACCTCGTCGTCGCCTTCCTCCTCCCCTCGCCGGACCACCAGAACCCGAGCCCGACCCTAGCACCAACCCCCGGGTCGCCGAAAAACGTGCCGTCGACCCTCGTCGACGTCACCCGCGCCACCTCCGACCACCCCCTCTTCCCTGCGACCAGAACCCGGCCCTTACCTCCCCTCATCGCACAGCACCACCCTCTTTCCAGCGAACAAGAAAACTACAGCCCTCGCCGCATCTCCTGTTCGCCGCCGGCGCGCCCATCGCCGTCGGGCCCGTCGTAGTCGCCTCTGGTTCTTCCCTGTAAGCATCCCTTTAGCTTTCCATTCATGTTTAATCCCTCGCTGGTCCTTGTTGCGATTATCGTGTTTGCTAACTTCGTTGCTTTGACTTTTGCCGGATTCCGATCGTGCCGTCGTTTGGACCCGACGCTCCAGCGAAGTGCACTGGTCCGTGTGGTCCCGCTGTTCGCTGTTGGGACTCGATCCGTAGTCCGTGCACCCATCTCGTGTTTTTCTGCCGACATTGCATCCGTGTTTTCCGGTTTGCGAAACCGTCGAGGCAAGTATCCGAATACTTGCTTTAACATGCTAGTACACAAGATCAAGTCTTGCTACAAACTTAATCATCATATTATTTACTATAACCACACAGCTATTAGTAATCGGTATGGTAGTTTCTTGAAATTAATCGGTCTGCTATCAATCCACACTTTAACTAACTAAACTAAGTAGATCATCCTTGCTTCGTTTGTTAAATCACCCATGAGACAATTATGATGCTTTAGTTTAATTCATGTAGCTTCATTACGTCATGTTGTTAATATTGTTTCACTTTGTGATTATTGCACCCAAGTGTGCTCAAACCTGCTAGTCTAATACTGCTGCATCATATTCTTGTACCATTGTGATTAAGTGAACCGTTATTGTTAATTACTTTCTTGCTGCTGTTACTTATTTGATCGTACACCTGTTGAGAGCACATACTCGGTTACATTGCATATTGACTCGACCCTGCCACACCTGACATATATTTACATACTGATACACCAGACATGACACCCTGTACTTACTGACTCAACCTACTGTACTACGACCTGACTTGTTACATGACCTCATGCCTAATGCCGACAAACTTGACTTGGGGTCCTCATGGACCACTCCTGTTGTCTATCCAGACAAACCTGACCTGTTACCTGATCCTGTGTCGGCATTAATCCTTGATTATTGAATACCTGACCTGACATACATAGCTTGGGGGTATGGGGAAATCAAAGGTGAAACCGACTTGTAACTCAACAGTTCGATACCGGTTCTGATCAGTCTTACGGGCTTGGCCTGCCCCGGAGTGATGATGCTGACATCACTCATCCATCCAGCTACCTATTACTGCTTAGCGGCACGTCTCGGATTCAGCCCCGAGAACCTTGACCGTGGTCCCGGGCACGCACGGGATACTATTGAGTTACATCGACGATTCATCAATTGATTTCAAAGACTATAGAGTAGAAACCTGATAGGACAGTTTAGTCACCATTGCACATTACCCTGCTCTGTTATTTCTTAGTACTGCTTTATTCATGTTCATACCTGCATTGCTTATTACCATGTTTATATTATATTATTTGGTTGACATGACGCGCTGACGTCTGGGTTTTGCATGGCCCAGATTCCTTACCACTATCGACGACCGAGCAGGAGTATTTCAGCCAGCAGGCTGAACTGTGAGTTCCTTAGGGTTTAGTTTATTTATTTCCTTTCATTTCCATATGTGAGCCCGCATTATGGGACGTACTGTTTATTTATTGTATTGGATCATCTGCTTCCGCACTTATTGTTTATTGATTCTTGTTATTATGGATTTGGACATGTATTAGATTAGTTTATTATTTTGTTCTTGATATCTCTACAACCGTAATGTGACTGTGGAGGGATATTTCCTACCCACAGGTAGCATGGTTGGCTATGTCACGTGCCCAATCTTGCGTACTCTGGGAAGCGGGGCGTGACATGGTTCTTTTGGTATCAGAGCCATGGGATAGTCGGGTTGATTCTTTTGTAGTTGGGTATTGTACCCAATACACGAATCAGAATACCCGTATTTAGGAAACATGTCCTGCCACCTTGACCGTTTTACCATCCTTGAATCATTCTTCCGGATCATGTCGACATGCAAACTTACTTTGCATTTGTCAACTCAAAAACCTAACTTCTTGTTATCTCTAGGACTTAGGCGACTTGGGTGGAGTTAAGTAATTGCGGCTATGATACCGCGGCATAGCTACAATGCAGTACTCTATTTAAGTATCTTGGAGTTCTAGCTTGAATTTATATATTGAATCTATCATCATGCTAATGTTGTTTGTTTTGATTTCAGGACCATGGCAGATAAGAATTTCAAGACGTATCAGAGGCGTGTGGATGAAGCCGCCATGTTGGGAGTGATACGTGGGATGTTGGAAAATCAGAAGAGGCAAACTGAGCTGATCCAGCAGCAAGCAGATACATTTCAGGAGAGTTTGCAGGACATTCGGCAGTCTGTAAACACCGCTGTAGCGAAGCCAGTTGACCGAGTAGGGACCGTGGCAGATTTCAGACGGTTGGGTCCTACTACTTTCACTGGTCTGGAGGAGCCGTTGCCAGCCGAGCAGTGGCTAGTGGACACAGAGAATTTACTGATTGCGGCACAGATCCCTGAAGACAAGAGAGTTGATGTAGTGCGCATCCAGCTGGTGGATTACGCCCGAGAGTGGTGGCTTGTGGAGGAGACCCGCTTGTCCAAGCCAATCAGTTGGGCGGATTTCTCTAAAAGTTTCTTGGAGAAGTTCTTCCCGCGGACTGCACGGGAGGAAATGGAGGAGAAATTTATTGGGCTGAGACAAAATGGAGCAGCTGTGGATGTACATGCAGCGGAGTGGACAAGACTCAGCCGCTTCGCTGGACCCTTGGTCGCCAAGGAGGCAGACAGGGCGCGAAGGTTCTTGCGCAGTTTGGATGTGGACATCCAGAGGCATATTGTCTCCCTGGGTTTGACCACTTTCTCGCAGGTTCTTACGGCAGCCAGAGAGCAGCAGAGTCTGTCAGGAATGAAAGGGAACCTACAGCAGACAGCAGTTGCGGCCAGAAAGCCCGCATTTGTACCTAACCGAGATCATGGGCGCAGAGGTATTCCAGTGGACCGTCGAGGTGTAGCACCCATGAAGAAACCTGTGATCGTTGACCGAAGGAAGAGCGTGATTTGTGATTACTGTCGTTTACCTGGGCACGTGCAAAAGGATTGTCGAAGGAGACTGGGACTATGCCTGGTTTGTGGAGCGGCCGATCACGCAGTTGGTGCTTGTCCGTCGAAGCTTCGCACGAGAGATGATATACAGAAGCCTCCGCAGAGACCGTTCCAAGGGCAGAAACAGCTGACTCAAGGACCTAATCAGGCTCGAGCTTTCACCTTGACAGCTGAGGAGGCCAAGGCATCAGGAGAAGTGGTTTCAGGTACTTTACTCGTTCATGGTTTTCCCGCATTGGCATTATTTGATTCCGGAGCATCCCTGTTTCCTGATTTAAAATCAGGAAAGCTTCTGGGAAAAGCTTCAAAAAGGGGCCACGTGCTTACACGTGACCAGCAGTCACGTGTTGACACGTGACATATAAAGCAGCGGAAAAGGCCCTTTGGTTCCCTGAATCAAGTCAAGGAAAAGATTCCCTGATCAAGTCAAGGAAAAGGTCCACTAATCAAGTCAAGAAAGAGAACGACAGAAGAGGTCACGTGTTGGCACGTGACGCTCGAAACAGCAGACCAGTCCTTCAGTCGAATAAAAAAGAAGGAGGCTCCTAACAGGGGTCACGTGTTCACACGTGACCAATGGTCACGTGTTAACACGTGATGGCTGAAACAGCAACCAGAAGACAGCGCAGAAAGAAAGAGCACTCTTCATTCCGGAGGGGTCACGTGTCCACACGTGATCATGGGTCACGTGGTCACACGTGACCGGCTTTCAAAACTCATGTTGACGACAGAATTAAATTTTGGAGGAGGTTTAAATCTTTCCGAAGGAAAGTAACTGTCTGGGGCCAATCAAATTAAAGATTCAGAGATGATTAAAGATCATCTATTTATGGAAAATCTCGGGTTTGGAAAGATTTCCCCTTTAAATCTAACCAAAATAACAAAAGAGAATCCCTGGATTTGAAATCCAATGGTGAATGAAATTCACCTAATAATCCAAAGGTCCAGAATGAACAATGGATGCAAATCAAATATCCCATGAAAGATTTACCAAAACTAATTGATTCAGCTGCTTCTCCTATAAATAGGAGCCAAGAGACACAAAGAGGGATATACATAGAGAGAGACATACATACGCAGAAGAGAAGAAAAGGAGAGAGCTTTGATACTTCGAGGAATTGAGAGCTTCTGCAAAAGAAAACTCTAGGTAAGGAAGGGAAGGCTTCTTGAAAGAAGTAGAATTCGATTCTCAACAGAGTTTAACTCTAATATATAAAACAGAAGAATATATTTCTTCTCTCTTTGATAGAGGATCTGCAAAGTGCACATCTCCCCTTTAGGTTGAGAATTTAATTCTCAATGGGTTGAGATCCTGCCATGCAGATCCAAAACATAGAGAGGGAATGAAAGCATGAGAATTTAATTCTCGCAGAACTATAGGAATTTAATTCCTTTAAGATAAAATTAGGGCTTGACCCTGTATCATGGGAATTTAATTCCTTTAGAACAAAGAGAAATAGGGTTTAACCCTAATTAAGAATATAGTTCTGTGGAAACAGCAGGAATTTAATTCCCTTAATTATAATTCTTTAAAATGGGAAGTATAATTCCTTGAAAGCTTTTATTAAGGGTTTAACCCTCTTCAGTTCTTCACATATACGAGGAATTTAATTCCTACAGAAAATTCAGAGTTCGACTCTATTTCAGAATATAAATCTTCGAAAGGAAGTAGGAATTTAATTCCTCTGAAATCTAAAGCTCGAGGAATTTAATTCCAGAAGAAAGATCAACAGATCCTCTAAAAACGACATACATAGAGGCAGGGTCACGTGCCACCACGTGACCCCCCAAGAGATCTATAGAAAACCCTTTGAGGCAGTCCCTCACGTGACCCACGTGACCCTTAACAAAAGCTCTAACAAATGAGCATATAAATGCCCGTCACGTGCTGACACGTGATGCTCTGAAAGATGCAGTAATCTCAGCAGAATCATTAAAGGGGAGGCACTCTTACGTGTGGCCACGTGACCTCTCTTGCCTTAGTGTTTAACACTAAATTGGAACCCTCGAATCCAGTTACTGAAACAACTGTTGGGCCTTAGTGTTCAACACTAATCAAAAACTTTACTTGCAGTGTTCAATATTGACTACCTTAGTGTTTAACACTAATTTGAGGGCTCCGTTGCCAGTACTTGACACCAATCTGTTTTAGTGTTTAACACTAATTTGAAAGCCTTGTTGCTGGTGTTTAACACCAACTATTCTTTTAGTGTTAAACACTAACTTGTCAACCCTATTCCCAGTGTTCAACACTGATTGCTCTGAAGTGTTTAACACTAGGCTTTGACCCAATTGGCTAAAGGGAAAGAGGCAAAGCCTCTTCCTCAATGGACCAACAAAAAGTCAATATTCCAGACCTGACTGGACTTAGCCCAAGCTGGCCATAAGTCCTCAATTTGTGATTAACTGAGCCGATGGGCTCATAACATAATTGATCAGTCTTGACCCAAATTGGGCCAGGGACTATTTAATCCACCCCGGTTCTAGGGTACATCTCTTCACTCCTTTGATACTTGGCATTGTAATCCCTCAATGTCTTCAAAGAGGTGACGGGTCCCGATGACCACTCATGATATGGACTGTGGGGTCCTTAAACCCATGCCTAACGCAAAATTCCTGGTTACGTGGAACGCGGATAACGTCACTCTTTGACCAGATGGAAAACGTCCAGAGCAGATCCTGGTCCTTGCGGAACACGGCAGTGAACCCGTGTGAAGCATCCAGAGCGGAGCCTGGTCCTCGCCTAGCGCGGCAGTGAACCCGTGTGAAGCATCCAGAGCACATACCGGACTGTGGAGTCCTTAAACCCATGGACTATGACGTCCTTAACCTTGACCCAGATGTCTTAAAACTACCCATGGACCGCAATGTCCTTAAACTACCCATTGACCGAGATGTCTTAAAACTACCCATGGACCGCAATGTCCTTAAACTACCAATTGACCGAGATGTCTTAAAACTACCCATGGACCGCAATGTCCTTAAACTACCCATTGACCGAGATGTCTTAAAACTACCCATGGACCGAGATGTCTTAAAACTACCCATTGACCGAGATGTCTTAAAACTATCCATGGACCGCAATGTCCTTAAACTACCCATTGACCGAGATGACTTAAAACTACCCATGGACCGCAATGTCCTTAAACTACCCATGGACCGCAATGTCCTTAAACTAGAACCATAGAGCCTCCATATGCTCTTTTGTCGGATCTAAACGGTCCTGTTTAAGTTGATCTTAGCCTCAAAGATGGCTAACGCATCCTTAAACCTCCAAGCAGACTGGACTATGAATCCCCCTAATTAACTCTGGCTCGAGGGTACATCTCTGAACCCCTCTGACACCCGTCGTTGTAATCCTTCAACGTCGTCAGAGAGGTGATGGGTCCCGACGGCCACACATACGATGGACCACTATGTCCCTAAACTGGAACAATAGAGCCCCTCAAACGCTCTTTTGTCGGATCTAAACGATCCCGTTAAGTTGATCTTAGTCTCAAACTAGACTAACGTATCCTTAACAAATGTTTGAGTCGATCTTAGCCTCAAGTATGGCTAACGTGTCCTCAAACCAAACCCCCAAACCCAAATCTAAGATAACACGGATTTGGACTAGTCCACGCCCTACGGGCGACGACATAACTCGGTCTCCGTAAACGATCCACGGGCAATAAAACATAAAACAAAAACACACGACACGAAGTGACCATCTGGAGAAGGAGAAAGTTGTTACCGCGATGCGGTAGCGTAATTAACTGCAGGGGCTTGCGCCTGCAGGGAAGAGCGTCCCCACAATCAAAAACCCCTCAAACGAGGGGGAATCTGACGAAGTCTGCTACATCGGACGCATTCGTCTAAACCTCCGATACATGGCGCCATGGATCAACTTGGCATCTTCGGAGAGGTGGACGGATAGCACCTATTGGCATCTGCCCCGAACCTCAGGCGAGACAGCCCGACGTCCCGCGTGTCCGTTCGGAGGGGAACAGATTCTGGCACGCCCGGTGGGACCTTTTCCTCTTTCCACTCCACACTTCGTGTGTCGTGATTCGCGAACCAATCGCGGTTCGCCAATGATTGCCCTTGGGTTTCAAGATACTAAGAATTGGCGTCTTGCCTATTGCAGAAAACAAAGGATCGATGGCTGCTACTTCCGCGAAGTCCTTCAACTGCTCAAACTGCAATTGCGACCAACGCTCTACCTCGCCAGGAGGTATAGCCTATGGACCCCAAGCTGCTTCGTTGTTCACAATGCCGGTGGACCAAGTGACTCAAGCCACTACCAGATTGTTCTTTGGGACTATGATCCCCCCATCAAGCTTCGTGGCGCCGGTGCTGACAAAGGAAACTCTCAGGAAGTCGGTCTTTGATCATCTTACCCCTGCCGCGGCTCCTCTCAACGAGTCGCCCAACGTCAACGCCTCGGTCTTCTCTAGATTGGGCCAGAAATCTTGCGAACTCATCATGGGGCCTACAATCTCAGAGAAGGCTGCTTCTAAGAAAGCGGCCGCTCCTGCCTCCGAAATCGCCAAGGTGGTTTCCCCGGTCAAGAAATCGATCTTCACAAGATTAACAGCTTCGACTCCCGCTCTCGCTCCCGCTACACAAAGGACATCGGTCTTTGACAGGCTAACACCAACAACGACCCCCCACCCACACAGGGGGCAAGACGAAACCATTCTTATAGCTGACTCTACGCCGTCTGCTCGACGCGCTCGACGTCGTCATTGGCGCCGAATAAGGAAGGCTGGGGGCAACTCCCCCTCTGGATTGACTCCACCAGCCCCGGTGGTAGAAGTTAATGCTGCTGTTCCAACTGGGAACAGCTTCGAAATGCTAAATAAGGTGCGAAGGAATTCCCCTACTGCAGTGCTAAAGAGGTCTCCTCCCCCATCAGGAAAGGTTGTGGAAATAAAATCAGACCAGCCCCGATCTCCTCAATGGCTGTCTTCCAAAATCTATAAGGTTTGGCGGCAGGCCCGAGACTCAATCATCGATCCAAACTTCTCCCGCCAGCACAAGAAGCTGAAAATCCAACCGAAGGCTGGTCACCAGGCTAAACCCCAAAAGGCTGTCTGGACGCCCTCCTCAACGGCCCCCTCAACCTCCATGGCTCATAAAAGGAGGAAGCCAGAGAAGATCCCTCAACATGCAACGACGGCTAAAAGCAATGAGCCCAGACACCCTAAGTCTGGGGGCGCGATGGTACACACTGTTTATATGGCTTCTGGAAAGGAGGAAAGCCGCACTTCTACGGGCCACCGACCGCTGACCCGATCCGTGACGAAAGCCCAGGAACAACAACAAAAGTTGCAGGAAATGATGAGTGTTATGGCCGCACTTACCGGGCCAAAAGAAAGCCCAGAAACGTCCTCAGACGCGCGCCGGGAGGAGGAAACCGACGCTGAGTTCCTTCGCCGGACATTGGAGAAAAAGGACAAAGAGGCTGCTGAACAAGCGGCTAATATACAGCGTATGGGCCTTCTCTTCCAAGATATGATAGGAATGATGATCCAACAGGACCTACCCGCTGAAGATTCCCCAATCGTTCTGGAAGACGACCGAGGAGAAACGTCAAATCCACCACCAGCCCTCTCTACGGCCAGGGAGGAGACGATCTCTAAAGCTGACTTGGCCGACTACATAGCCCAGCAAATCCGGGTCCATCATGCGACTGAGGCAGCTGGTCAAGTCGTGAAAACGGGGCGGCCGTATCCAAGCTGGTACGATCAAATCAAATACCCGCAAGGCTATACGATACCGAAATTCCATGTGTATAAGGGGACCGGCAATCCTCATCAACACGTCGCCCAGTTCCGGGCCCTCTGCGGTAACACCGGCGGTGACGATAAATTGTTGCTCCGCCAGTTCGTGGGCAGCTTATCAGAAACAGCGTTCGAATGGTATTCGGAACTCCCGAACGATTCTATCAAAACGTTCGCTGAAATGGAATTGTTATTCACTCAGCGATTCGCGAGTGCCAGCGAACGCATTCCAATAACTGCATTGATTAACGCCAGGGTAAAACCAGGCGAAACCTGGGTCCAGTATGCTATACGCTGGCGGAATTTGTGGTCGAGATGCGAGCAACGCATTGAGGAGGCACCCGCAGTGGGCATGTTCGTGGGAACCCTAGACCCCCACGCAACTATCTCCCAGTTTATGATGTTTTTTAAGCCAACCACATTCCAGGCTTTAATCGACAAGTTGGCTCAGATGGACCAGATGGGTCATAGGCCACCTCCCCCGAAGTCGGAACCTCGGAATGACAAGGTTAAAGGAAGGGCAACCTTTGTCGCGAATGCCCAACAGCAACCTAACGCCCCGAAATCGGCAGATCAATTGGAAGAAAGACGCCGATATTATAACGAAAAGATGAAGCGTCCCTACTCGTTCCCACGAGACAAGACGAAACGGTTATTTGAGCTGGCAATACGCAACGGACTTATAAACCTAACAAATCCAAGGCGACCGCCACAACCCACCGAGGTGAATAACCCTAACTATTGCCCTTACCATCAAACGGTAAGTCATCCGATTGAAGATTGCTTCGTCTTCAAAGGACGGATTGAAGATCAATACCTCCAGGGGAAGTTTGTACTGTCCGAAAAGTGGAAGGTGAACCCACCACAACCGCATACTCCTAAGAAAGCAGATACACCGGGGGCAACCTGCTCCTTTATTGAAGAAGCTCCATGGGAGGTCGTACTATCAACTAAAACCAAAAGGATGCTGAGAGACCTTCATGCGTGCCCTGCAATCGAATGGAAGGACCCTCTTGAACCTCAAATTATCGAAGGGATGTTGAAGCCCCGCCCAACTATGAAGACTCATGATAAAGATCCAAATACTCACGCCCAGCCGTCAAAAGCTTCGAAGAAAAAGAAGAAGAAATCCAAGAAGCCCGCGAAGCTTGGAGACGAGCGCACGAAACTGCAAAAGCAGATCGACGCGCTGGAAGAATACAATCAAAAGACGCGAACCCCTGTCACACTGCAGGAGTTCCTCAACCACATCTTTCAAGAGAGGGATGATGGAGAGAGCTCGTCAGATGAATCCGAAGGGTATGTGGCAAGTTGCAACGTGATCTCCTACTCGTTTACCGATGATGAGAAAACTCCTAGCACTAAGAAGCTGGAGACGGGGCCCGAACCAGAGCGTGCGAGGCTGACAACTGATATGATCAATGCCTTCCTAGACGAGATTCGTCTAAAAAGTAAGGCGAATCAGGAGCGTGAGATGGCAGCATCAGAAGGAACCAAATGCGGGCGACTGAACGAAAGAGTTGAGCTACCCCTGCCAGAGCGAAAGGCATCCGAAATGGACAAGAAGATATTCAAGACAAGGAAAAGGTTCGCCAAAGCCATGTCAATGGGAATGAAGCTACCACCTTCGGAAGGAAATAGGCACGATGGGGCGGAGAGGCACCCTGACTATTGCGCATATCATCGGAAAATCTCACACCCCACAGAGGAGTGCGACGCCTTTAAGATATGGTGGCAAGGATATGTTGCTCGTCGGCAACATTGTAAGCGCATGAAACGCAAGATCCGTCGGGAGCAAAGAAGCACTGTCGACGGGCTCAACAGAATTACTGGCAACTGTTATATGGCTCATGCCGAGGGGTCACAAGTTCTCACCTTTGGGAGCGACTCTGATGAAGAAGTGACTCTGGGCCCTCTCTTTGAAGAATCCGTGTTAGGGAAAGATGAGGAATCGGAAGCCTGCGAAAACATTCAACTGCGCAATCTCACACTCCCAGAAAAGAATCTCGGGCCCATAAGCAGAAAAGATAAGGGAAAGGAAAAGGTCATTGAAGATATCGCTTTAGATGACCAAGTCACGAAAGAACTAACTACCAGAGACCCTCCTAGGAGGAGTAAAGTGGACTATAACATCCTCGCGCATCTAAGGAAGCTACCTTCTCAGCTTAGCATTCTCGACGCCCTCCTATTATCAAAAGAAGCGCGGGACTCACTAATTAAGGCATTACAAGAACCTGAGCAATTCCAAGCCTTTCTCGCCACTGAAAGGATGAAGGATGAACTGGAGGAAGTGCATACAGCCGATATCACTTTCGGTGATGAAGACCTCCTTCTCGGGACGTGCGACCATAACCGTCCCCTATATGTCTCCGGATACTGCCATGATATCAAGATAGGCAAGATCTTGGTGGATAATGGATCCTCCGTCAATCTCCTTAATGTTCGGGTGTTGAAGGAAATCTGCATGAGTGTGCAACATCTCGCTCGTGACAAAATCACTATCTCCGGTTTCGATTCACAATCGTCACGGACTCTCGGATCTGTAATACTAACATTACGCTTCGGACTTCTCGTCACGGACATCAAATTCCATGTCATCGACGCCAAGACCTGCTACAACGCCTTGCTCGGTCGTCCTTGGCTACACGAATACAACATCGTCCCTTCTACACAACATCAGTGTATGAAGTACTTTAAGGATGGTTTCGAGTACACCGTAACAGGTGAGTTGAACCCATTTTCCGTGAACGAAGTCCGCAAATACGAAGATGCGAAATACTTTTTGCCAGACTTCGAAGATACAGAAAGGTGTCGCAACTCGGAGAACAAAGCCGCCGCCACCATCCCTGTTTTCGGAAGCGATACCGAAGAAGAAGAAGAGATAGTTTATACAGGGCCATCTCAACGCAACAACCGGGAGACGCCCGCCCCCATACTGGTCTTCGGAAGTGATTCAGAAGATGAGGTCAATGCCGTATTCTCCAATCGGCTCTCAATGCAAGCACCCCTTGGCGATGGCCATAGTTTGCAAATCACCATGGTACCGCGAGAACACTACAAGGATCTCGACACGCTTCAAGCTCACAGTGTGCAGGACCTGCAAACGTTTTACGTCCCTCCCAGGCGTAGGGGTGAGAAGGTGATCCTATTCTACCGATCCTCAGAGTCGAAAATAGAGAAAGAGATCTGGCATGGCGCAGATGCTACATGCGACAGACTCCAACCCATCCGTCTGCCCAGATACTATACGAACGGATTAAAGAAGCTATTGAAGCGCCAAGAAGTGCCCTTAAAACAAACTGTTCGACAGGCTCGGTTCTACAACAGGATTTGGGATGTCCCTGGAACCCAACGCAAATTGCCCAACGGGAAAATGGAGACACTTGGGCTTGGATACGCGAGAACCGGAAAACGAGAGCGGGCCCACAGCAGCTACGCTATATATACCTTTGATGAAGAAGAGGACGCCCTGTCAGGAGATGTCGACCCCTCATCAAAACCAGACCCTGCGATTGAGACGTCGAGTCCATCATTTGAAGAACGAATGGACAAGCCTATCAGGAAAGTGGGTCAGAAAGGTCGGGAAGACCACAACCGCGAAATGGCTATCTACGAGAAGGCCAGGACGCAACGTCTATTTCAACAGGCTGCAAAAGGCAAAGGTGCTCGTCCTTATCAACCCGTCATACGAAAGGCCCGATGCGGAGACGGGAGTAAGTCAAGGAGCGGAGAGAGGAGCCGACAACCAGGACACCGGATTAGAGGGTTACGGGTACTGCGCGGCTCGGATTCGTCCCTCAAGGAAAAGAGGAGCCGAGCGTACTCCTTCCCCCGAGACAAGACAGAGAAGTTACTCAAGCTCGCTTTAAAACATCAAATGATCGTGCTTCCAAAGTCTAGACACCCTGAGCAAACCAACAAGGCTTCTCGTTCGAGCTACTGCTCTTATCACCAAGCCACAGGACATCTTATCGAAGACTGCTTCACCTTCAAGAATTGGGTCGAGGACCAGTACCGACGGGGCAGATTCGCTTTATCCAACAGCTGGAGGGTAACGTCGCCCCGAAAGCACGAGCCCAAGGCCGCAAGAGCAGAACCGGATCCACCTCAGTCCCGGGAGCGGATTCGCACCTGTTATACGATTACGATATTAAAAGAAGAGCCCGAGAACATAGATGACCTTCCCCGGTGCTTTGAAAACAGCGATAATGAGGTGATCTCAGAATTTCCGCCTGCTCCGAAAGAACTGGAAGACGGTATACATACTACTGCAGATAACCTCAGGAAGATTGAGTTGGGATCGGCGGATGACCCGCGACCGACATTCGTCAGCGAACTACTCTCTGAAGAAAAGGTGGCCGCGTTAAAAAACGTGCTACTACGGCATAAAGACTGCTTCGCGTGGAACTACTCCGAGATGCCAGGATTAGATCTGGAGATTGCTGTGCATAAATTAGCAATATCCCCATATATCAAGCCAGTCAAGCAGGCACCAAGAAGGATGCGACTCGAGCTGGAGATGAGCATCAACGCCGAAGTCAAAAAGCTGATCGATTCTGGATTTATCCAAGAAGTCCAATATCCAGACTGGATCGCCAATATCGTCCCAGTAATGAAGAAGAATGGGACGGTACGCATATGCGTGGATTTCAGGGATCTCAATAAAGCCTGTCCAAAGGATGATTTCCCAGTACCGGTAACCGAGCTAATGATAGATAACACATCCACTCACGAGGTTTTCTCCTTTATGGACGGTTCGTCAGGATACAATCAGATAAAGATGCATCCCGAAGACCAGAAGCACACCGCTTTCCGAACCCCTTTGGGTATATACTGCTACAGGGTCATGCCCTTTGGTCTAAAGAACGCCGGCGCTACCTATCAAAGGGCCATGACAAAGATCTTCGACGACCTCATACATGACATCGTCGAGTGCTATATCGATGACCTCGTAGTAAAGAGTATGTCATACGAAGATCACTTAAAGCATCTGGAGACTGTATTTCAACGCCTCCGGCAATATAACTTGAAAATGAATCCCCTCAAATGCGCATTTGGAGTATCCTCGGGCAAATTCCTAGGATTCATCATTCGGCACCGAGGTATTGAAATAGATCCGTCAAAGATTAAAGCGATCATGAAGATGCCTCCGCCAAGAACCCTCAAACAGTTGCGGTCCCTCCAAGGGAAGCTCGCGTACATCCGGCGATTTATCGCCAACCTTTCCGGAAAGTGCCGTCCTTACAGTCACCTGATGAAGAAGGGAACCCCATTCGTCTGGGATCATAAATGCCAAGGTGCACTAGACGAGATCAAGCAGTACCTGCAGAATCCGCCGGTATTGGCTGCGCCGGTCAAGGGAAAACCTCTCATTCTTTATACAGCCGCCCTCGAAGGTTCCTTAGGCGCATTATGGGCACAAGAGAACGATCATGGGAAAGAGAGAGCACTCTACTACTTAAGTCGAGTTCTACTGGGGGCAGAAAACAACTACTCTCCCATTGAAAAACATTGCTTGGCGTTAATCTTCGCGATAACAAAGCTCAGGCACTATGCGTTGGCACACGAAGTCTGCCTCATCTCGAAGGTGGACCCTCTTAAATATCTGATGTCAAAAGCCATATTGACGGGACGACTCGCTAAATGGGCCTTGCTCTTGATGGAATTCTCGATAACATATCAACCTCTCAAGGCAGTGAAAGGCCAGGCTATTGCTGACTTCCTCGCTGAGCACCCGATACCGGCCGACTCTCCTCTGAACTGTGATTTGCCGGACGAGCATGCATTTGATGCGATTGGCAGCGGTAGCACGCGATGGGAACTCTATTTCGATGGAGCGTCCTCCGTAAAGAAACAGAAACAGGGTATCCCAATGATCAAATCGGGGATAGGCCTCATCTTTGCAACTCCACAAGGAGGGATAATGCGCTTCGCCTTCTCCTTAACAGAGCCGAGGACAAACAATGAAGCTGAATACGAAGCTCTGATAGCGGGCCTCGAAATCGCCATCGACTTGGGAATTGAAGACCTCCTTATATATGGGGATTCTCAGCTGGTCGTTAGCCAAGTTAATGGTGACTACCAAACGTGCAAGCCGGAGTTGGTGAGATACGGAGAAAAGGTGCAACAACTGTTGACCCAGATTCCCTCTTATACTTTGGAAAATATACCGCGCGCGGAGAACAGCAAAGCAGACGCGCTGGCCAAACTTGCTAAAGAACTGGCTGACGAGAACCTCGATGATATCAGAATCGTGGTACAAAGCCGTCGAGTGCTCACCCCGGCAGAACTATCTCCAGAACTACATAAAGAGGGAGCGACTGAGCAGACGACCCTACAAATAAAAGAGAAGGCCGAGGACTGGAGGGAAGTCTTCATAGACTACTTTAAGTCCCGCCGAATGCCCAAAGAAGCGTCCGCAAGACATCAGCTCGTGAAACGAGCTCTATCTTTCGCTTTCGTCAACGATACTCTATACAAAAGATCACTTGATTCTCTATGGCTGAGATGCTTAGGGCCTGACGAAGCAGAAAAAGTCGTTCAGGAAGTTCATGACGGACTTTGCGGTTCTCACCAAGCAGGCCCAAAGATGAAGTTAAAAATTAAACGGATGGGTTACTACTGGCCCACAATGGTCCAGGACTGCCTCGAGTACGCGAAGCAATGCCACTCGTGCCAGATTCATGGAGACTTTATCCACCAACATCCAAATCCACTACACCCAACGGTGGCCAGCTGGCCATTCGAAATGTGGGGAACTGACATAGTCGGCCCCATTGAGCCGGCATCATCTCGGAGACATCGTTTTATCCTGGCGACTACCGATTAGTTCTCCAAATGGGCAGAAGCAATACCATTGAGGGAAGTGAAGACGGAGTATATCCTCCATTTCTTCAAGACGCACGTTATCTATCGGTTTGGAACCCCACGGCGGATTATCTCCGATAACGGGCCAGCCTACAGAAGCCATAAGATTAGCCGCTTCGCGCAACAGCACAATATAGATTGGAGGTATTCTTCAGTTTACAACCCACGAGCCAACGGTCTGGCCGAGGCCTTCAATAAGACCTTGACGAAGATCATAAAAAAGACCGTTTCCCGGAATAAGAGAGACTGGCACGAAAGGCTGCAGGAAGCCCTTTGGGCTTATCGAACTACATTCAAGACGGCCACGAACACAACGCCGTACGCATTGGTATTTGGGACGGAAGCAGTACTCCCCTCGAGATAGAGTTACCCTCTCTACGAGTGGCAGTCCACCACGAACTAACGGACGAGGAAAATGCTCACCTTCGGCTTGAGGAGCTTGATGCCCTCGACGAAACCCGGCTCATAGCGCAACAACATCTAGAAGCCTACAAAGCAAAGATGACGCGCTCCTACGAAAGATTGACCAAGCCAAGGGCATTCCGCCAAGGCGAACTCGTGCTAGTGGTCAAAAGACCTATGATCCCAAATCGTGCCAAGCGGGGGAAATTCGAGCCAAACTATGAAGGCCCGTACATCATAGACCAGGTCTACCAGGGTGGAGCCTATCTACTCGTGGACATGCACGGTGAAAGGCCTTTCAGGCCAATAAACGGTCGCTTCTTGAAGAAATACTATGCTTAGTGAGCCACAGCCTGGGTCAACGGTAGATGACGACGACTATGTCCGCTCGCTATCTTCCTAGGCTCAGACTCTACAAGCAGTAGCTGGCCTTCCCATATCAACAGACCGAAACGTCTTTAAACTAACGACGGACCGAAACGTCCTTAAACTATCAACAGACCGAAACGTCCTTAAACTAGCGACGGACCGAAACGTCCTTAAACTAGCGACGGACCGAAATGTCCTTAAACTAGCGACGGACCGAAACGTCCCTAAAACTACTACCGCAGCATCCTTAGGCTGACGAGATATAAAAAAAAAGGGAGAAAAGGAAGAAAAATAAAAAAAAAATGAAATGATAAAAAAAAAGAGAAAAAAAACGGTATGTCCATAAAGCAAAATGGGCACGGATGAAAACCCGAAAGGGCTCCGTGAGTAAAAACAGCAGGACTACCGGCGAGTGTTTGTGAAAACCCGAAAGGGCGCAACCTCGTTAAAAGGCACTTATAGGGTCCTCTCGACCTTGTAAGGAGAAATCACCTGCGTGAGATCCTTACGACTCACAAAGGAGCAACACACTTAGGGATCCTCACGATTCCTAAGGAGAAAATACATTTACGAGATCCTCACGACTCGTAAGGAGAATTCTCTTATGAGACCCTCACGGCTCATAAGACTTGAAAGTCTTAAGTTACAGAAACCTAAACCTGTTCTTAAGCAAATCCCCCACAACCTTCGATATTGCCCTACAAGCGGCTCGTACTGACCCTTGTATACAATCCACGGGCGCGAACAAAGGTTTCCCTAACAAAGTCCCACCCGTGACTGGGGATATATCCATATGGTGAGCAGCCCTTGTAGGTCCTCTCGATCCATAAGGAGAAAGCCCTCTTGTAGGATCCTTACGACTTACAGAGGAGCACACACTTAGGAATCCTCACGATCCCTAAGGAAAAAAATACACCTGCAAGATCCTCACGACTTGTAGGGAGAAACACCTTTGTGAGACCCCTACGGCTCATGAAGTCAAAGCCTTGGTCGACAGGACCCTTAACCCTGTTTGCTGAGCCACCTTTGTTTATCATCGACAAAGGCAGATAATGATTTGCTCCTGGCAACATCCCAGTTGTAGCGATGCTGATGCTGAAACCGGTATCTAAAAATCCAAGCTTGCAGCGAAAAAGCTAGCAAGCCACGCATGCATACGAAATAGCCGAAATGATGGGGCGACTTGCAATAAAAAGCAGCAAGTAAAAGTGTATGCATGACAAAATAGCCGAAATGATGGGGCGACTCGCAATAAAAAACAGCGAGTAAAGATGAAAAAATAGCCGAAATGATTGGGCACCGCAAAAAAATAGCCGAAATGATGGAGCAATCGCGACCTTCGCGATATAAAAGCTGAAATGATAGAGCATCGCAGAAAAAGAAATAAAATAAAAGTGAAATCCTCGCCCTACAGGTGATGTTACATCTAACCCTGTATACAATCCAGGGGTGCAATCAAAGAAGGGATCATACTCCTCCCCTGAGTTTCATCATAAGGAGAACCCAAACCTCGGCGGTTCACAGGTAGCCTAGTGATCACCACCGCGGCATTCGTCTCGATACAGAGGACGCAATGCCAGCAAACGAAGCGAAGACCAAATTCCTAGCTCCAACGTCTTGACGACACAACATCAAGCGAAACGGAACAGCGGCAACCCCAAGTTCCATGGCTCGACGATACATATCACCAAGAGTCAAACCTCCATCCCGTGAAATGCGGATATAATCAACAAACTTCCTGGTTACGTGGAACGCGGATAATGTCACTCTTTGACCCCGTGGAAAGCATCCAGAGCGGAGCCTAGTCCTCGCCGAGCACGGCCGTGAACCCGTGTGAAGCATTTAGTGCAAACTTCCTGGTTACGTGGAAAGCGGATAATGTCACTCTTTGACCCCGTGGAAAACGTCCAGAGCGGATCCTGGTCCTCGCAGAACACGGCAGTGAACCCGTGCGAAGCATCCAGAGCGGAGCCTAGTCCTCGCCGAGCACGGCAGTGAACCCGTGTGAAGCATCTAGTGCAAACTTCCTGGTTACGTGGAAAGCGGATAATGTCACTCTTTGACCCCGTGGAAAACGTCCAGAGCGGATCCTGGTCCTCGCAGAACACGGCAGTGAACCCGTGCGAAGCATCCAGAGCGGAGCCTAGTCCTCGCCGAGCACGGCAGTGAACCCGTGTGAAGCATCTAGTGCAAACTTCCTGGTTACGTGGAAAGCGGATAATGTCACTCTTTGACCCCGTAGAAAACGTCCAGAGCGGATCCTGGTCCTCGCAGAGCACGGCAGTGAACCCGTGTGAAGCATCCAGAGCGGAGCCTAGTCCTCGCCGAGCACGGCAGTGAACCCGTGTGAAGCATCTAGTGCAAAATTCCTGGTTACGTGGAACGTGGATAACGTCACTCTTTGACCCCGCGGAAAATGTCCAGAGCGGAGCCTGGTCCTCGCCAAGCACGGCAGTGAACCCGTGTGAAGCATCCAGAGCAAACACCGGACTGTGGAGTCCTTAAAATCCACGGACTATGACGTCCTTAACCTCGACCGTGATGTCTTAAAACTAACGATCAACCACCCTGATTCCCTACGGATACCGCCTTGGTTTAAGGGTACATCTCTTCACTCCTTTGATACCTGGCGTTGTAATTCCTCAACGTTTTCAAAGAGGTGAAGGGTCCCTGCAACCAAACATCGGACTGTGGAGTCCTTAAATCCACGGACTATGAGGTCCTTAACCTTGACCGCGATGTCTTAAAACTAACATCGGACTGTGGAGTCCCTAAATCCACGGACTATGAGGTCCTTAACCTTGACCGTGATGTCTTAAAACTAACATCAGACTGTGGAGTCCTTAAATCCACGGACTATGAGGTCCTTAACCTTGACCGCGACGTCTTTAAACTACAATACCTGGAGAAACTCCTAACCCCGTAAAACACGGATAAGGGTGACCACATTCAACACTTGCAGGTCCTCACGACCGGTAAGGAAAAAAAAAATCTCTCCTGTGAGACCCTTACGACTCTCAAGGGAAAACCCGCTTAAGAATCCTCACGATTCTTAAGAAGAACTTACACCTATAGGATCCTCTCGACCTGTAGGGAGAAAAACTCTTTATAAGACCCTCGTGGCTCATAAAATGTAAAAGTCTCAGGAAGCAGATCTTAACCCTGAATCCTGAGCCATCGCTGTCCTGCAAGGAGATCAAGATAGAATATCCGCAGAATGCATTCAACAAAAAGGGGACACATCATTGAGAAGAAAAATCGTATCTTTTATTCATAAACCAAAAAGGATACAAGGTAAAATTCATGAAACAAAAAAAAAGATACTCTCATCCATGAGTACGTACAAAAAAGAAAAAAAAAGATACAAGTCCTCAAGCCGGTGGCCGGTGTAGTAATTTTAGCAGCTCATCGTTTTGTTGTTGAGACACGGCTTCATGATGCAAGATCTCCAGAAGACGAGCCTCCGCCTGAGCTTGCTGAGCCTGATACGAAGTAAGCCGAGCCTCGAGCTCTTTTTCAGTGGCCTTATGAGCCTCAACCCTCTCACGAGTGAACGTAGCAGCTTTATCGAGAGCCACCACCTCTTTGATGGACTCCTGAAGCACCCGCCAGAGTTCATACGCTTTATTGGCCTTGGCTGTGAGGCTGGCCTGAAGCTCGCTTAATGCCTTGGAGGCTAGCTCCCTCTCCGAGAACTTGCGGCTGAGTCTCTTCTCGCACGATGTCATGTTGGCCGCATGTCGTGCTATCAGCCCCCGTAACTCTGCCTTTGCAGCCACAGCCTCCGAGGAAAGGCGAGAACACTCGAGAGCGTACAAACAGGCCTCCACCTTCCTACAGAACTCCACCCAGACCCGCACCACCTCCTCGCGGTGATAGGTGGCGAGAAAAGGAAGGGAGCCGTTAGCTTCAGCAGCAAACGCCTCGGCTGTAGTCGCACTACCAGCGCGAAGCTCCTCGACGAAAGAAGATAGGGAGACAAGGCTCAATTGGGCCAAGCGTTCTGAAGCCCGCAAAGCATAGGGGCCGGGCGGCATCACAATGCGCGATTCCAAAGCCATGGAGACTGGCAGGGCTGCTCAAATTTGGCAAATGTTAGTAAAACTCTTAAACGCAGAACAAACGGAACTATAATAAAACGTCACTCACCGACAGTCATGCAAGTAGGAGCTGAGGGTTCCCCTAGCCCTTCAACGACCTCGACCTCATCGTCGGCCTCCAAAACTATAAGAGACATCAACGTCATTTCGCAAAAATAGTAACAATGTTGCGGTAGAAAATGATGACGAATGATACTAACCTTGCCCAGAGGAAAGGACAATACGCTGAGGAGGGATCGCCCGCGGAGCTGCCATCTCCAATAAACGCTGAAATGATTGACGAGGCGACAGATCCGCGATCGTAGCCGCCAAGCCGTGCAATTCTGGGAAAGATAAGAGAGTTCAGACTATGAAGGGGTTGCTAAATTAAAACGCAGGAAGATACCTTCAACACTCCTCCCATTCTGAGCCGGGGGGATAGCGGCTTCAACATTCTCTGCCGTGGCCTCAGGCTCCAACAAAGGGAGAGGAGCCCCGACTACTTCGCTTCCGGCCCTCGAGCCGACCTCAGCAAGAACCATTGGGGCGGCAGCCTCCAAGGGAACCTCCCCCAAAGGGGCAAGCACTCCCTGTTCAAGAACCGCCGCTGGAGGTTCTATCGTGAGAAGAGCAGCCTCATCAGCCCCCTCCGCATCCAGCAAGGCTTCATTAAGAGCTTCGGCGGGCTTTAGCTTTAATAGGCCCGTAGGGAGCTCCCCCAACGTCGAAGGTTCTGCACGATTCAAATAGGCATAATGATACATATGCACCAGCATAAATAATCGGAAAGATTACAGAAGAAGCACAACATACCTACACGCAAAGAAGCCCTCAACATGGCTTCTTCAAGCCGCTTCTCCTTCTCAAGGAGATAAGCTCGCCGAGGTTTAAGGGTAGACTCATGACCGCCGGTCCATAAAGAAAGTGCATCAGCTGCATCTTCTGAAGCGACCTGCTTCAAAGCCCTTTCCCCCCATTCCTCCAAAGGGCCGATAAATCGCCGCCGAATCCACGAAGGGTCTTCGTAAAAAATTACAGCGGGATAAGACTTCTTCGGAACCTTGGCATTTTGGGACGGGTCTTTCGAACGCCGTAAGGCCTCAGCCAGTTGTGCAGCCTCCTCGTCAGCCGAACTCGGGAAGAGAAGCCCAGTGTCTGACTCTTGCAAGGCCAAGGGTTCGTCTTCAAGGATAGGCTCAGATTCCACCACAGAATCAAGCGGGGTAGTAGCCACTTTCCTCCGTCGTTTAGACCCAGAGCCGGTCGCTGAAGATGACCGCTTCCTCCCTCGCGAAGCCTTAGGGCGACGCTGGCCCACATCGCCTTCAACGCCCTCGTCCCTGTTACTCTCACTCGGTGCCACAACCAAGGACGACGTCGATGTCGTCGACGCCGCGGGGGGCGGTGCCGCCACCGGCAGAGGTGCTACCACTGGAGCCCGTCTACCTCGCGATCGGGAACCCAAGGGCATACCAGCGGTCGGAGTAAGGTCTACCCCTGACTCCCCCGGAATAAGGGTAGCGCCAATCTCCCTCAAAGGGAAGCGGACTGGAACCCTCGGTCGCAACTCAACTCTCGAGACCTGAGGAGGGGCGTCATGACCAAGAAGAACCCTTCTTTCTTCAGCAATAATTGGGGTGACCCGATGAAGATACCAGCCTGTAAATGCACCCACGCATCGAGGGATGTACTCGGCTTCAGGGACCATGAAATGAGAGCCGGTGTTCAGCCTCATGAAATGATGAGCGGCATCATGAACAACATCGAGCGAAGGAATTGGAGCGATCATAAAGGCCTCAAAAGGAACACCCTGGTCGTATCCGAGCTGCCGAGCAAATCGATGAGGATTGTACCGCATAAAAAGAGCTGCACTATCCTGGCGAAATACCAAGTAGCCCGGTCTAATTGAATACAAGTGTGTGGCCTCTCGGGGCTTCAGAGAAGGCGCGTTGTCCTTTGACTGGTCCCAAAGTTGCTGAACAGGACCCGAAGGAGAAAACAGAACCCGATCGTTAAAAGCTAACCCGCCGGCGGTGGCGTGAGGGGAAATCAGCACCCGAATAGCCCCAAATTGAGTAGGATCGGCAGCAGAAGCACCTACCAGTCGCATAAGTCGCGGGAAGGTATAGGCGTCGTAAAAAGCGGGCCTCTGATGCATGGCAAAAAACCCCAGCACATGCATTTCGATCCACGACGTGAAGTAATGAAGCGAAAAGTTCACTACGTCCACGCCAGGCATAGAGGTATTAGCCGCAGTGCCCAATCCATTATAAAGGTGCGCCAGGGCCGGGATGCCAATGGCCAACCGCGTCCCCTCAGCAATACGATGTGCCGGGTAGATGACCGAGGCTCTCATGAAGCGGCGATGCATGGGGATAACGAACCAACTGAGCCAGACGCTAATAAACCCCACAAAGAACGTCTCCTCATCCATGCCTGGGGCAGCAATGGATTCAAAAGAGATCGGCGATATAATAGGGATGTAATACTGAGGTAGATCTGATTCGTTGGTCGGCAACCTTTTTGGACCAAACCCAAAGGGGTCCCCAATGTTGGCAAACTTCGGGGCTGTCTTCGGTAAGGCATCCTCACGAATGAAACGAGCAATGAAGCTCTTGAAAGTAACGCCTTGCTCCTCAGACTCGGTGAATAATCGATTAAAAATGCCTAGGGCCCTAATTAAACTAGGACGCTTGTGTCGAACAGCATTCTCAGCAGATAAGCCGTCAACTGGGGCGGGCTCGGGTTCAAAAACGTACTCGTCAGGGGGCAGCAACTCCTCATACATTTACCCCTTATCGGCAACCCCGAGATATCATAAAATTCGGCTAAAGAAATCGAAACCTCGCGATCTCCAAGAAAAAAAGTATTAGTGGGAAGATTCCACTGGTTCAAAAACGCCTTGACCCACCAGGCATGCGGGGACTTGTAATGGAATAGCGACGCGTATACGGCCTGATAAAGCCCGACTTTCTGCAATCGCGCCCGATGGGCAAAAAGGATGTAGCAAGCCCAGAGAAGATAGCCCGTAGGATGCCTAGGAGTGAGCCCTATCTTATAAATTTGCCCCCACGGATGGGCCTCACCCTGGCAGATGCGCCGTCCCAAGATGTCTATAGCAGGGATCGGATGGTTCGGAATGCCGGTCGTTGAAGGCTCCAGCCTCCCCGTTGGAGTCCAGTTGGGCATTTCCACGGCAAAAGCTGTCCTTGGAGGATCCATCGGTAAAAATGGGAAAGTGGGCTCCGTTGGCACCGCGCAAAGAAAACTCCTGCGACCTTGAATAATCTGACTATACCAAGATCCCCATTGAAGAAGGTTGGTACAGTTCGGGTCATGCGCCCGAATCATTGCCATCGCTTCCTCATCAGATGGTGACTGAGGAAAAGCAGCCTCCGAGCGAGAAAAGGGAAAGCGTGGAACAGAAGCCATCGCACCTGAAACCCCAATAAAGGAAGACCGTTAGAAGAAAAGTCAGCAATGTACATTCATGCATGAACATGAAGACTAGTTGAAGAAAGCAACAGCAGGGTTTCCTGGGACCATTGACCACAAAACATATGGGCCCCACAGAATCCGGATGACGGCTCATTAATAATAAGGCCAAAACGTTACAATAAAACAAAGGGAATGTCCTCATTTAATAAAAGATGGTAACCATGCATATTTCCCTCAACAAGATCCGTCTAGGGCTCTACAACGAACCCAACAAAATCAAGGGAATTAAATTCCCACAGGAGACATCATTGCAAAATCCCCATCGCATTAATTGCAGAAGAACAGCCTCGGGCCAAGAGACCCCAAGGAGCCTCTGTGTGAAGAAATCGAGTTCTTCGTTGGAATTAAATTCCTTATTAGGAAAAGGGAATTAAATTCCCAAAAACATTTTTGAGGGAATTAAATTCCATAGAGTTGAAACGCCGTCATCATCTCCCCAAGGATCATCTAAACCTTAAAAAGATCTGCAGTTTGAAGATTAAGCAGTTTTATGTTCTTATGGAAAAATATGAAGAAAAAAGGGTAAAAACCCTTGTTTTGGATTTAAAATCCAGAGAAATGTGAAGGTCCGTCGTTGTCCAAGAACATTACCTGAGGAAAAAGGATCCTTTTCGAACAGAGTTAAACTCTGCAGACTGTTTCAAGACAGAGAACTAAGCTCTGGAAGCGAGAATTAAATTCTCAAAGAAGAAGTTCTCTGAAGAAGAGGATGAACAAAGTGAAGGCTCCTATGAAGGGACAAAGGTATTTATAGAAGGTGATAGAAACGCTTTATCTCCCCAGATCCCAAAAGGAATCCAACGGTCGCGAGAGATGACAGCGTTGCACTCACGTGCTGACACGTGAGAACAACGCTGTGGGGGCATTTGTTTCCTGATTTAAAATCAGGAAAGCTTCTGGGAAAAGCTTCAAAAAGGGGCCACGTGCTTACACGTGACCAGCAGTCACGTGTTGACACGTGACATATAAAGCAGCGGAAAAGGCCCTTTGGTTCCCTGAATCAAGTCAAGGAAAAGATTCCCTGATCAAGTCAAGGAAAAGGTCCACTAATCAAGTCAAGAAAGAGAACGACAGAAGAGGTCACGTGTTGGCACGTGACGCTCGAAACAGCAGACCAGTCCTTCAGTCGAATAAAAAAGAAGGAGGCTCCTAACAGGGGTCACGTGTTCACACGTGACCAATGGTCACGTGTTAACACGTGATGGCTGAAACAGCAACCAGAAGACAGCGCAGAAAGAAAGAGCACTCTTCATTCCGGAGGGGTCACGTGTCCACACGTGATCATGGGTCACGTGGTCACACGTGACCGGCTTTCAAAACTCATGTTGACGACAGAATTAAATTCTGGAGGAGGTTTAAATCTTTCCGAAGGAAAGTAAATGTCTGGGGCCAATCAAATTAAAGATTCAGAGATGATTAAAGATCATCTATTTATGGAAAATCTCGGGTTTGGAAAGATTTCCCCCTTAAATCTAACCAAAATAACAAAAGAGAATCCCTGGATTTGAAATCCAATGGTGAATGAAATTCACCTAATAATCCAAAGGTCCAGAATGAACAATGGATGCAAATCAAATATCCCATGAAAGATTTACCAAAACTAATTGATTCAGCTGCTTCTCCTATAAATAGGAGCCAAGAGACACAAAGAGGGATATACATAGAGAGAGACATACATACGCAGAAGAGAAGAAAAGGAGAGAGCTTTGATACTTCGAGGAATTGAGAGCTTCTGCAAAAGAAAACTCTAGGTAAGGAAGGGAAGGCTTCTTGAAAGAAGTAGAATTCGATTCTCAACAGAGTTTAACTCTAATATATAAAACAGAAGAATATATTTCTTCTCTCTTTGATAGAGGATCTGCAAAGTGCACATCTCCCCTTTAGGTTGAGAATTTAATTCTCAATGGGTTGAGATCCTGCCATGCAGATCCAAAACATAGAGAGGGAATGCAAGCATGAGAATTTAATTCTCGCAGAACTATAGGAATTTAATTCCTTTAAGATAAAATTAGGGCTTGACCCTGTATCATGGGAATTTAATTCCTTTAGAACAAAGAGAAATAGGGTTTAACCCTAATTAAGAATATAGTTCTGTGGAAACAGCAGGAATTTAATTCCCTTAATTATAATTCTTTAAAATGGGAAGTATAATTCCTTGAAAGCTTTTATTAAGGGTTTAACCCTCTTCAGTTCTTCACATATACGAGGAATTTAATTCCTACAGAAAATTCAGAGTTCGACTCTATTTCAGAATATAAATCTTCGAAAGGAAGTAGGAATTTAATTCCTCTGAAATCTAAAGCTCGAGGAATTTAATTCCTGAAGAAAGATCAACAGATCCTCTAAAAACGACATACATAGAGGCAGGGTCACGTGCCACCACGTGACCCCCCAAGAGATCTATAGAAAACCCTTTGAGGCAGTCCCTCACGTGACCCACGTGACCCTTAACAAAAGCTCTAACAAATGGGCATATAAATGCCCGTCACGTGCTGACACGTGATGCTCTGAAAGATGCAGTAATCTCAGCAGAATCATTAAAGGGGAGGCACTCTCACGTGTGGCCACGTGACCTCTCTTGCCTTAGTGTTTAACACTAAATTGGAACCCTCGAATCCAGTTACTGAAACAACTGTTGGGCCTTAGTGTTCAACACTAATCAAAAACTTTACTTGCAGTGTTCAATATTGACTACCTTAGTGTTTAACACTAATTTGAGGGCTCCGTTGCCAGTACTTGACACCAATCTGTTTTAGTGTTTAACACTAATTTGAAAGCCTTGTTGCTGGTGTTTAACACCAACTATTCTTTTAGTATTAAACACTAACTTGTCAACCCTATTCCCAGTGTTCAACACTGATTGCTCTGAAGTGTTTAACACTAGGCTTTGGCCCAATTGGCTAAAGGGAAAGAGGCAAAGCCTCTCCCTCAATGGACCAACAAAAAGTCAATATTCCAGACCTGACTGGACTTAGCCCAAGCTGGCCATAAGTCCTCAATATGTGATTAACTGAGCCGATGGGCTCATAACATAATTGATCAGTCTTGACCCAAATTGGGCCAGGGACTATTTAATCCACCCCGGTTCTAGGGTACATCTCTTCACTCCTTTGATACTTGGCATTGTAATCCCTCAATGTCTTCAAAGAGGTGACGGGTCCCGATGACCACTCATGATATGGACTGTGGGGTCCTTAAACCCATGCCTAACGCAAAATTCCTGGTTACGTGGAACGCGGATAACGTCACTCTTTGACCCCGTGGAAAACGTCCAGAGCGGATCCTGGTCCTTGCGGAACACGGCAGTGAACCCGTGTGAAGCATCCAGAGCGGAGCCTGGTCCTCGCCTAGCGCGGCAGTGAACCCGTGTGAAGCATCCAGAGCACATACCGGACTGTGGAGTCCTTAAACCCATGGACTATGACGTCCTTAACCTTGACCGAGATGTCTTAAAACTACCCATGGACCGCAATGTCCTTAAACTACCCATTGACCGAGATGTCTTAAAACTACCCATGGACCGCAATGTCCTTAAACTACCAATTGACCGAGATGTCTTAAAACTACCCATGGACCGCAATGTCCTTAAACTACCCATTGACCGAGATGTCTTAAAACTACCCATGGACCGAGATGTCTTAAAACTACCCATTGACCGAGATATCTTAAAACTACCCATGGACCGCAATGTCCTTAAACTACCATTGACCGAGATGTCCTTAAACTACCCATGGACCGCAATGTCCTTAAACTACCCATGGACCGCAATGTCCTTAAACTAGAACCATAGAGCCTCCATATGCTCTTTTGTCGGATCTAAACGGTCCTGTTTAAGTTGATCTTAGCCTCAAAGATGGCTAACGCATCCTTAAACCTCCAAGCAGACTGGACTATGAATCCCCCTAATTAACTCTGGCTCGAGGGTACATCTCTGAACCCCTCTGACACCCGTCGTTGTAATCCTTCAACGTCGTCAGAGAGGTGATGGGTCCCGACGGCCACACATACGATGGACCACTATGTCCCTAAACTGGAACAATAGAGCCCCTCAAACGCTCTTTTGTCGGATCTAAACGATCCCGTTAAGTTGATCTTAGTCTCAAACTAGACTAACGTATCCTTAACAAATGTTTGAGTCGATCTTAGCCTCAAGTATGGCTAACGTGTCCTCAAACCAAACCCCCAAACCCAAATCTAAGATAACACGGATTTGGACTAGTCCACGCCCTACGGGCGACGACATAACTCGGTCTCCGTAAACGATCCACGGGCAATAAAACATAAAACAAAAACACACGACACGAAGTGACCATCTGGAGAAGGAGAAAGTTGTTACCGCGATGCGGTAGCGTAATTAACTGCAGGGGCTTGCGCCTGCAGGGAAAAGCGTCCCCACAATCAAAAACCCCTTAAACGAGGGGGAATCTGACGAAGTCTGCTACATCGGACGCATTCGTCTAAACCTCCGATACATGGCGCCATGGATCAACTTGGCATCTTCGGAGAGGTGGACGGATAGCACCTATTGGCATCTGCCCCGAACCTCAGGCGAGACGGCCCGATGTCCCGCGTGTCCGTTCGGAGGGGAACAATCCCACTGTTTTATGTCATCCAAATTTATAACTACACACTCGATTACCTGCACGACCCTGTCTAGTTTCTGGGACATACACACTGGGAATGGGAAAATCATGGCTAGTAAGGAGTGTAGAGATTGTACAGTTGTTGTTTGCGGACGGGAGCTTTTTGCAGATTTCTTGGTGATAGATACGGGCAGCTATGAAGTTGTCATGGGAATGGATTTTCTTGGCACTTTCCACGCCCACATTGACTGTAGGGCAAGGAAGGTAATTTTCCAGATTCCCGGACACCCTGAGTTTAACTTCACTGGAGGAAGCAGCTCTGTCGAGCCAGTCGAGTTTAGGGCTAGGCCGACAAACAGTGTTCTTGCGACAATGGAAGTGGATAGTAATAAAGAGCCGGCAGTTGTTCGTGACTTTATGGATGTGTTTGAAGATATATCAGGCTTACCGCCGAAGCGAGATGTGGAGTTTGCGATTGACCTTATTCCTGGTGCAGCGCCAGTATCAAAATCTTATTATCCGATGGCACCGGTAGAATTGGAAGAAGTTAAGAAACAAGTTGGTGAATTACTCGAGAAGGGATGGATTCGAAGCAGCAACTCACCTTGGGGAGCTCCAGTTCTTTTAGTAAAGAAGAAAGATGGCACGAGAAGGATGTGCATTGATTATCGAGAATTGAATCGGGTGACTATTAAGAACAAGTACCCGATCCCTCGCATTGGAGAACTTTTTGAGCAGCTTAGTGGCGCGAGGGTATTCTCGAAACTGGACTTGCGATCAGGATATCATCAGGTCCGAGTGAAAGCAGAAGACATTTGCAAAACGGCGTTTCGAACTCGATATGGACATTTCGAGTATCTAGTGATGCCCTTCGGAGTAACGAATGCGCCGGCAATATTCATGGATTTGATGAACCGGGTCTTTTCACCATTCTTAGACCAGTTTATTGTGGTATTCATTGACGATATTCTGGTATACTCGAAGAGTCCGGGGGAGCACGCTGAGCATTTAAGGATCACACTGCAGACGCTGAGACAAGAGAAATTGTTTGCGAAGATGAGTAAGTGCGAATTCTGGCTGGAAGAAGTGAAGTTTCTGGGGCATGTCGTGTCGGGAGATGGAATCGCCGTTGATCCCGAGAAGATTGCAGCAGTTCGAGATTGGCCAACTCCAAAGAATGTTGCGGAGATAAGAAGTTTTCTTGGACTCGCCGGATACTACAGAAGATTTGTGGAGAACTTCGCTCGTTTAGCTGAGCCGTTAACCAAGCTTACGCGCAAGGAGGTACCGTTTGTTTGGATGGAGGGATGTGCATTGGCCTTCGAGACGTTGAAGCAGAAGTTGATAACCGCTCCTATCCTAACAGTACCGGATAATTCAGGAGGACTGGTGATACACAGCGACGCATCCGGAAAAGGATTGGGATGTGTTCTGATGCAGAATGGGAAAGTCGTCGCTTACGCATCGAGACAACTGAAGACTCATGAGAAGAATTATCCGACTCATGACTTGGAGCTTGCAGCCGTGATCTTCGCCCTGAAAATTTGGAGACACTACCTTTTGGGCGAGAGAGTCGAAGTCTTTACAGATCACAAGAGTTTGAAGTATGTATTCACTCAGAAGGAGTTGAACATGAGGCAACGCAGATGGTTGGAACTGATGGCCGACTACGACCTTGACCTTAAGTACCATCCGGGAAAAGTTAACGTCGTGCCAGATGCGCTAAGTCGGTTACCAGCAATTCAGGTATTGACCGCACAAAGGGAGATCATTGCGGATTATCAGAGATTTGACTTGGAGGTTGTGCTACCACATGCTACGGGACAGTTGATGCAGTTGCAAGTACAGTCGTCCTTAGTTGAGAAGATTAAAGCGGCACAATCACAGGATCCTAGACTGCAAAAGTTTTGAGAGCAGGTTGAAGTCGGACTACGAACCGATTTACTGATCCATGAAGATGGTTCGTTGAGATATGGTAGCCGTGTGTGTGTGCCAAAAGGAGATGTGCGTGAAGAACTTATGAAGGAGGCACACAGTTCAGCTTACTCTGTACATCCAGGAGGGACGAAGATGTACCGAGATGTTCGACAGCACTTCTGGTGGGAAGGTATGAAACGGGAAATTGCTCGCTTCGTGGCTAAGTGCTTGGTGTGTCAGCAAGTCAAGGCTGAACACCAAAGGGTTGCTGGTTTGTTGCAACCACTTCCAATTCCTCAGTGGAAGTGGGAACATATAACCATGGATTTCGTGACGGCTCTACCGCGGAGTCCAAAGGGCAACAATGCAGTATGGGTGATTGTCGATCGGTTGACCAAAGCAGCTCACTTTATTCCTTTTCGGGTTGGTCAATCGACGGAGACTTTGGCAGAGCGATACATGCAGGAGATTGTCAGGTTGCATGGAGTACCGGTAAGCATCGTGTCCGATCGGGACACTCGGTTCTTGTCGCACTTTTGGAGGAGTTTACAAGAGAGTTTGGGGACTCGATTGAAGTTTAGCACAGCTTATCATCCTCAGACTGATGGACAATCGGAAAGAACGATCCAGACCCTTGAAGATATGTTGAGGGCTTGCATGTTGGACTTCAAAGGTTCTTGGGAGGATCATCTACACCTGGTGGAGTTTTCATACAACAATAGCTTCCATGCGACTATTCAGATGGCTCCGTTTGAAGCGTTGTATGGTCGTAAGTGCCGTTCGCCGGTTTGTTGGGATGATGTTGGTGAACGAAGGTTACTAGGACCAGATTTGGTGGTACAGACAGTCGAGAAGGTGAATACAATCAGGAAGCATATGAAGGCAGCTTAAGACAGACAGAAGAGTTGGGCCGACACGTCAAGAAGACCTCTAGAGTTCGCCGTGGGTGATTTGGTATTCCTGAAGATATCACCGACTAGAGGGGTGATTCGCTTTGGAAGTCGGGGAAAGCTTAGTCCCCGATTCGTTGGACCCTTCGAGATATTGGAGCGTGTTGGAGAGGTAGCGTACCGTTTGGCGTTACCACAATCATTGGCAGGAGTGCACGATGTGTTTCATGTATCTCAACTACGGAGATATGTCCGAGATGAAACTCACGTCTTGGATCATTCGGAGTTGACTGTACGGGAGGACCTAACTTTTGAGGAGCGACCAGTTGAAATCAAGGATCGAAGAGAAAAGGTTCTTAAGAACAAGGTTATCCCTCTTGTGTTAGTTTCTTGGGGTAATCGATTGCATGGAGAAACCACTTGGGAGCGAGAAGACGAGATCCGGCAGAAATTTCCTCACCTTTTCCTGTAGTTAGCTATCTTGTATTCTTGGAATTTCGAGGACCAAATTCTTTTTGTAGTTGGGTATGATGTAACACCCGAGCCCAATAATACTATTTCTATTACTAGTTGAGTGTTACATATTGCTCATTTCAATTATTTTGATTGTTTGGCGCTTATTGCTAAATTTTAACCGGTTAAGTCATTTTGGCACATAACAAATTTTAACACCTAAAATGAAATTAAAAATATCCATGTTGGCCTACTCGTCGCCACCGTTCGCGTGGTAGCGTCCGCGTGTCGAGATTTCTTCCCGTTCGGCTAAACGGGCAAGTTTGGACGTCTACGCGCGCGTACAAGTGTCCGACTTGGGGGCATGCATTTTAATCATTAAACACCTCTTTTCAAAATTTGGAACTCGCTTAAAATCCTATAATTTGAATTTGAAACATTTGGGCGCAACCCGGGCGCGATTTGAAAATGTTTCATTTAGCGCCAAAAATGCCCATTTAATTAAATATTATTTTAACTATATAAGTTTTTTTCTGTTACAAATCTAAGTATAAATCCTATATTAAATCTTAAGAAATTTTCCTTCAAATCACCTTCAGCCAATCACGAGGGAGTTAATTCCCTCGTGGGCCCCACCATTTTTTCCCACTCTCTCTCTATCTCTCTCTTCACTGCCTCTCTCTCTCTTCCTCTAAATCTCCCTCACTCTCCTCATCAAATCTCTCTCTCCCTCTATATATTATTCTCTCCACTGTTCCTCGTTTCAAACCCACGAGAAACCATCGCGAACCCCTAACCCTAACCCTAACCTCGTCGTGACCTCGCCGCCGGCCTCACCGTGACCTCGCCGTCATCATCCACACCTCCACAGCTTCGACCGCAACCCTCCTCCCTCCTTCCCGAGCCTGCAACCCAACCCCCGACGACATCACCCGGCCGCAGATCTCGTCGTCGACGCCGCCTCCCGTCACCAACGACGCCTGAGACTCCCTCTCTTCCTCCTCGTCCCGACCTCGTCGTCGCCTTCCTCCTCCCCTCGCCGGACCACCAGAACCCGAGCCCGACCCTAGCACCAACCCCCGGGTCGCCGGAAAACGTGTCGTCGACCCTCGTTGACGTCACCTGCGCCACCTCCGACCACCCCCTCTTCCCTGCGACCAGAACCCGGCCCTTACCTCCCCTCATCGCACAGCACCACCCTCTTTCCAGCGAACAAGAAAACTCCAGCCCTCGCCGCATCTCCTGTTCGCCGCCGGCGCGCCCATCGCCGTCGGGCCCGTCGTAGTCGCCCCTGGTTCTTCCCTGTAAGCATCCCTTTAGCTTTCCATTCATGTTTAATCCCTCGCTGGTCCTTGTTGCGATTATCGTGTTTGCTAACTTCGTTGCTTTGACTTTTGCCGGATTCCGATCGTGCCGTCGTTTGGACCCGACGCTCCAGCGAAGTGCCATGGTCCGTGTGGTCCCGCTGTTCGCTGTTGGGACTCGATCCGTAGTCCGTGCACCCATCTCGTGTTTTTCTGCCGACATTGCATCCGTGTTTTCCGGTTTGCGAAACCGTCGAGGCAAGTATCCGAATACTTGCTTTAACATGCTAGTACACAAGATCAAGTCTTGCTACAAACTTAATCATCATATTATTTACTATAACCACACAGCTATTAGTAATCGGTATGGTAGTTTCTTGAAATTAATCGGTCTGCTATCAATCCACACTTTAACTAACTAAACTAAGTAGATCATCCTTGCTTCGTTTGTTAAATCACCCATGAGACAATTATGATGCTTTAGTTTAATTCATGTAGCTTCATTACGTCATGTTGTTAATATTGTTTCACTTTGTGATTATTGCACCCAAGTGTGCTCAAACCTGCTAGTCTAATACTGCTGCATCATATTCTTGTACCATTGTGATTAAGTGAACCGTTATTGTTAATTACTTTCTTGCTGCTGTTACTTATTTGATCGTACACCTGTTGAGAGCACATACTCGGTTACATTGCATATTGACTCGACCCTGCCACACCTGACATATATTTACATACTGATACACCAGACATGACACCCTGTACTTACTGACTCAACCTACTGTACTACGACCTGACTTGTTACATGACCTCATGCCTAATGCCGACAAACTTGACTTGGGGTCCTCATGGACCACTCCTGTTGTCTATCCAGACAAACCTGACCTGTTACCTGATCCTGTGTCGGCATTAATCCTTGATTATTGAATACCTGACCTGACATACATAGCTTGGGGGTATGGGGAAATCAAAGGTGAAACCGACTTGTAACTCAACAGTTCGATACCGGTTCTGATCAGTCTTACGGGCTTGGCCTGCCCCGGAGTGATGATGCTGACATCACTCATCCATCCAGCTACCTATTACTGCTTAGCGGCACGTCTCGGATTCAGCCCCGAGAACCTTGACCGTGGTCCCGGGCACGCACGGGATACTATTGAGTTACATCGACGATTCATCAATTGATTTCAAAGACTATAGAGTAGAAACCTGATAGGACAGTTTAGTCACCATTGCACATTACCCTGCTCTGTTATTTCTTAGTACTGCTTTATTCATGTTCATACCTGCATTGCTTATTACCATGTTTATATTATATTATTTGGTTGACATGACGCGCTGACGTCTGGGTTTTGCATAGCCCAGATTCCTTACCACTATCGACGACCGAGCAGGAGTACTTCAGCCAGCAGGCTGAACTGTGAGTTCCTTAGGGTTTAGTTTATTTATTTCCTTTCATTTCCAGATGTGAGCCCGCATTATGGGACGTACTGTTTATTTATTGTATTGGATCATCTGCTTCCGCACTTATTGTTTATTGATTCTTGTTATTGTTTACCCCAATCAGAGCAAAGCTCTGTTCAAATTCCGAGGCGGGAGATGAAGCAACGCTTCATCTCCCCCCAATCAGAGACAAAGCTTTGCTTTGAAAATTTAAACTTCAATAAAGGAAGCAACGCTTCAGTTGCGCATGCACTGCGCTGCGCGACGCGTGTCAGCGCAGATGCGCTTGCACTGTCGCGCTGCGCTGTGCGCTGTGCGACGCGTATCAGCGCAGATGCGCTAGCGCAGTCGTGCTGCGCTCTGCGCTGCGTGTCAGCGCAGATACGCTAGAGCAGTCGCGCTGCGCTGCGCGCTGCGCGACACGTGTCCGCGCAGATGCGCTAGCGCAGAAGAAAGGGTGTAAATACCAAAGGCAATTTATCCATGCAAAGTTACGTGCACTTGATAATAACGAATTAAAATCATACGATGCACGAACACAACAGAGAACTAAAATAAAAAGAACCCTTAACAAATAATGAAGTACTTGATTAAAAAGAAAAATACTTGTTCATTATTATTATTATTATTATTACATTTAAAAAAGATCACCAAATATGGGATCGGAAAGACAAGGGTTCACAAAAAGAAAAAGAAGATTCTCCAATTCTCTTTCTGTCTTCTCCACCACGTTGAAGCGTCGGTCCTCCCGAGAAGTAGACGCCCAACGATCATCGCCACATTCGTCAGAAAAGGTGGCGATGACAACTCGGCGAGCCCGTATCTGGCTCAACAAGTCGAAAGAACAGTCCCTCAGGGCTTTTGTGATCAAGCGCGCTTCAAAGAAGCACTCGATCTTATCCTCGGCGGCATCAAGCATTGCCGAGGACATCTCTACTGGAGGAGGAGGAAGATCGGCGAGCACCGAGGCAAGAATCATCCGGAGCCAAATGGAGTGCGGAGGAAGAGGAGACCCCACACGAGTCAAAACCTCGTACATTGCAGCATCGCACTGCTCGTCCGTAAGAGAAGGGTCCGCCAGGCGCGCAGCAAAACGGGGAACGATGTCCCGGATCGGCACTTCCCATGGTTGTCGACGAGCATGAGGGCGGTTGCAAGCCATGATCGAAAAGTTCTCTGAAGATGAGAAAATGAAAGGCTCGGCCTTGAACTATATATAAACCCAAGCACAAAAGATTCTGTGCACAATGGAATTATTTCCAAGACCCGGGAAATCAAAATCTTGGAAATACAAGTTTGACTTGGAAAAGGGGAGATGAAAAGATATCTCAGGTGAAGCAACGCTTCAGATCCTCTGCGCTGGGCGCAACTTGCCACGTGTCTGGCGCAACGCGCCGAGCGCAGCGCCCAGAAAGCGCACCCAATCAGAGCAAAGCTCTGTTTAAAGGAAGCAACGCTTCAGCTGCGCTGCGCTCTGCGCTGCGCGACACGTGTCAGCGCAGTTGCGCTGCGCTCTGCGCTGCGCGACACGTGTCAACGCAGATGCGCTAGCGCAGTTGCGCTGCGCTCTGCGCTGCGCGACACGTGTCATGCGCTGGGGCATCTGCGCCAAACTAAATTAAGATTTCATGAAATCTTTTCTGTTCTTTCCAAAAAACCAGAAGATTTTCTTCTGCCTTTGGATCAAAGATCCAGCGTGGGAAAATTCCCAAAATCATTCAGAAAAGATCTTGTTAACAAATTCAACAAATTTATGGGGCACTATAAATAGGACCCCAGACCTCATTAGAGAGGAGGAAGAATTTTCTCGAAAAATCAAGAACTCTAAGCAGAGAAAACTCTGAGAAGGTCTCAAGAAAAAGGTAAAAAAAAAAAGAGAAAACCTTCATGAAATAGAAGAAAGGCCTTCTAATAGATCATGGATCTAAAAATAAAATGAATGATCTTTATATAAAAAGAAAACAGTGCTTTGCACTTCTGGTGAACCTTCGGTTCTTTAAAAAACAATAAAAATAATAAAGTAATAAAAGAATAGTGCTTTGCACTTTTAAGAACCTCTGGTTCTTCGAATAAAGAAGAAATTTATTTTTCTTTGATCTAATTTAGATCAAGAACTTAAACAGTGCTTTGCACTTCCCTTCTTGAATCTAAAAGATTCTTAGTGCTTTGCACTTCCAAACTGCGCTGTTGCGCTCTTAAGAGAGCGCCACGTGTCGGCTGTAGAACCATTTGCGCTAAGCGCCCTTAAGATAGAGCTTTGCTCTCTGGAATTGGCGCAACTCACTGAGAGCGCGCCACGTGTCAGCAGCGCAATAGCGCAGCGCAACAACACAGCGCACTGCGCTGTTGCGCTTGCGCTCGCCAGAGCACGACACGTGTCATCACCATATGAGTCTGCGCTCATCACTTAGCGCAAAGCGCAGATGCATTAAAAAGGGCCAAGCCCAATTAAAGGAAGGCCTAACAGGCTTAATAAAGCGCAAATGCATTATTTTAAGGGGCAGAGCCCAAACCAAAACAGATGCTCTGCATCATTTATAAAGGGGCAGAGCCCAAACAAAATCTTCAGAATGCTATGCATTTTAAAAGGGGCAGAGCCCAAACGAGGTAGATACTTTGCATCATCTGCAAATGGGCAGAGCCCAAAATAAATTGATACTCTGTATCTTTTGTGGGTAGAGCCTAAATGAAAAATGCCATAAAATGTTGAACTGGACTTAGCCCAATCGCGGTCATAAGTCCTTAAATTAAATTGATTGAGCAAAATGGCCCTCCTAAATCAATCCACGTCCGGTTTGAGGGTACATCTCCGAACTCCTTTGACATCCGTCGTTGTAATCCCTCAACGACGTCAAAGAAGTGACGGGTCCCAACAACCACGAACTAATATCGGACCGGAACGTCCTTAAACTAATATCGGACCGGAACGTCCTTAAACTAATATCGGACCGTAACGTCCCTAAACTAATAACAGACCACCACGTCCCTAAACTGGAATATGGACCGCTACGTCCTTAAACTGGCGACGGACCGAAACGTCCTTAAACTAATAATGGACCACTACGTCCTTAAACTGGCGACGGACCGAAACGTCCTTAAACTAATAATGGACCACTACGTCCTTAAACTGGCGACGGACCGAAACGTCCCTAAACTAATAATGGACCACCACGTCCCTAAAACTGGCGATGGACCGCCACGTCCTTAAACTAGCGCAATCGAGCCCGAACGCTCTTTTGCCGGATCTAAACGGTCCCGTCTAAGTTGACCTTAGCCCTAAATACGGTTAATGTGTCCTTAGATCTTTAAATAAACAATAAAACTCCGAATCAACTTTGGTGCAAGGGTACATCTCTGAACTCCTCTGACGCCTGCCGTTGTAATCCCTCAACGACGTCAGAGAAGTGACGAGTCCCGACGGCCAGATAATTAAATCAATCACTACGTCAGGTCGATCTTAGTCTAAAACAGGACTAACGTATCCTTGACGACCGTTTAAGTTGATCTTAGCCGCAACGCGACTAATGTATCCTTAAACCAAAAAAAAACACCAAACCCAAATCTAAGCAAATACGGATTTGGACTAATCCACGTCCTACAGGTGACGACATCACTCAGTCTCCGTATACAATCCACGGGCAACCACGAACAAAACAGACACACACGACACGAAGTGAAATTCTGGAGAAGGAGAAAGTTGTTACCGCGACGCGGTAGCGTAATTAACTGCAGGGGCTTGCTCCTGCAGGGAAGAGCGTCCCCACAATCAAAAACCCCTCACCCTGAGGGGGAATCTGATGAAGTCTGCTACATCGGCCGCATCCGTCTAAACCTCCGATACAAGGTGCCATAAATCAACTTGGCATCTTCGGAGAGGTGGACGGATCAAACCAAATAGCATCTGCCCCGAACCTCAGGCAACGGACGCGAAGTCCGGGCCGCCATTCGGAGGGGAACAGATTCTGGCACGCCCGGTGGAACCTCTTCCTCTTTCCACTCCACACTTCGTGTGTCGTCTTCGCGAACCAATCGCGGTTTGTTAAATGGTTGCCTTCGAATTTCAAGTTGCTAAGATTTGGTCTTTTACCTGGCGCAGAATTCAAGATTCAATGGCCACCAACTGCACCAACTGCTCGAAATGCCACTGCAACGAACGCTCCACCTCACCGAGAGGTGTAACATATGGGCCCCAAGCGGCTTCCTTCCTGACTCTGCCGGTAGACCAGGTGACTCAAGCCACCACCGGCTTGTTCTTTGGGACCATGGTCCCACCCACAAGCTTCTCTATGCCGACACCTGTACCGGAAGTGAATAAGAAGTCAGTGTTCGACTGGCTCACTGCTGCCACGACCCCTATCAACGGGTCGCCTGCTACTGAACCAACAGCCTCCGTTTTCACCAGGCTAGGTCAGAATTACAAAATGGCTGTCCCAAGGAGGGCAACGGCCGCTGCTTTGGAAGTCGTTAAAGCGGCTTCTCCCATCAGAGAGTCGGTCTTCACAAGATTGACGGTTCCCACTCCTCCCCCAGCTGGTCAGAAGGCATCAGTCTTCGATAGGCTGACGTCAGCAGTTACCCCACACTCAAACAGGGGGCAGCAAGAAACCATCTCGATTTCCGAGCCCGTCCCAACGGCTCGTCGTGCGCGACGTCGCCATTGGCAGCGAGTAAGGAAAGCAGGGGGCAACTCCCCCTCAGGGCTAACCCCACCTGCTCCAGTGGTGGAGGTCAACGCTGCTGTTCCAACTGGGAACAGCTTTGAATTTCTGAGGAAAGTGAGAAAGAACTCTCCGATTGCTACATTGAAAAGATATCCTCCGCCTATAGAAAAAGCTCCGGAGACAAAGCAAGAACAGCCCCCTCAGCGGCTGTCGTCAAAGATTTATAAAGTTTGGCGGAAGGTTCAAAACTCCGTGATTGACCCGGACCACTTTCGTCACCAGAAAAAGGCAAAGGTGGAAAAGGACAAAAACCGCCCCATTAAACAACATGGGGCAACAAATGCTAGAATGCCCGCTTCAACGGCTCCTTCAACCTTAAAGGTCCATAAAAGGAAGAGGCCAGAAAAAGCTCCGGTGACACTGGCAAAGTTTAAAAGCGGTGAACCTAAACGCCCCAAGCCAGGGGGCATAACAGTTCATACGGTCTATATGGCTTCTGGAAAGGAAGAAAGTCGTACTTCTACGGGTCACCGACCGCTTACCCGGTCAGTGACCAAGTCTCAGGAGCAGCAACAAAAGCTCCAGGAGATGATGACTACAATGGCTGCACTCACGGGGCCAAAAGAGAATCCTGAGACGTCCTTAGATGAACGCCAAGAGGAAGAGACCGACGCTGAGTTCCTCCGCCGAGTATTGGAAAAGAGAGACAAAGAGGCTGCTGAACAAGCAGCCAATATCCAGCGTATGGGCCTCCTCTTCCAGGACATGATAGGGATGATGATACAACCAAATCCCCCGACTGAAGAACCCCCGATCGTCCTTGGGGATGATAGGGGAGAAACATCAAACCCTCAACCCGTTCTATCAACAGCTAAAGATGATACAATCTCTAAGACTGATCTGGACGAATACATAGCCCAACAAATAAAGGTTCATCACGCGGCCGAAGCAGCCGGCCACGTCGTAAAAACGGGGCGACCGTATCCAGGCTGGTATGACCAAATCAAGTACCCGCCGGGTTATACAATTCCCAAGTTTCATGTCTACAAAGGGACCGGCAATCCCCATCAACATGTCGCCCAGTTCAGGGCGCTTTGCGGTAACACCGGCGGCGACGACAAGCTTCTGCTTCGCCAGTTCGTTGGAAGCCTATCAGATACGGCGTTCGAGTGGTATTCCGAGCTCCCCAACGACTCTATTAAAACCTTTGCGGAGATGGAGCTGCTCTTCACCCAACGCTTTGCAAGTGCCAGTGAGCGTACTCCGATGACGGCGCTGATTAACGCCAGGGTAAAACCCGGCGAGACATGGGTCCAGTACGCTATACGGTGGCGTAATCTATGGTCTAAGTGTGAACAGTGCATAGAAGAAGCCCCTGCGGTGGGAATGTTTGTTGGAACCCTCGATCCACAAGCAACCATTTCACAGTTTATGATGTTCTTCAAGCCGACTTCCTTCCAGGCTTTGATCGACAAATTGGCGCAGATGGACCAGATGGACCATAAACCCCCTCTCCCGAAGTCGGACTCCCGAAACGATAAAGCAAAGGGAAAAGCAATCATAGTCGCTAATGCCCAACAACAACCGAGCGACTCGAAGCCGGTTACTCGTCCAAACAATACACGCCCATACGTACCCTTTGAGGACAGGATGGGACGTGCTTACTCCTTTCCCCGTGATAAAACGAGGAGGCTATTTGAGCTGGCATTGCGCAACAGGCTCATAAATCTGCCAGATCCAAAACGTCCGTCGCAACCAAGTGACGTCAACGAGCCTAATTACTGCCCTTATCATCGAGTGCTAGGACATCCGATCGAAGACTGTTACGTTTTCAAAAATTGGCTTGAAAACCAGTACCGCCAGGGCAAATTTGCGCTATCCGATAAATGGAAGGTGAATCCCCCGCAGCCCCACACCTCTAAGGGGACGAATACGCCGGGGGCAACATGCTCCGTCGTTGAAGAAACTCCCTGGGAAGTCGTATTATCGGCCAAAACGAGGAGAATGCTAAATGATCTTCAGACCTGTCCAGCGGTCAAGTGGAAGAACCCCTTGGAACCGCAGGTTATAGAGGGGATGTTGAAGCCACGTCCGACTCCGAAGACCGATGGTGGTAGTTCAAGCGTACATAACCAGCCGTCAAAATCTTCGAAAAAGAAGAAGAAGAAATCTAAGAAGCCCGTGAAGCCCGGCGACAAGCGCACGGACTTACAAAGGCAAATCGACGCACTGGATGAGTACAACCAAAAAGCGCGGACTCCCATTACGCTCCAAGATTTCCTTGATCACATCTTCCAAAAAGAAGATGAGGGAGAAACTTCATCGGATGAATCCGACGAATATGTGGCAAGCTGTCATATGGTCTCCCATTCAGTCACGAACGATGAAGGGACTTCTGGCACTGAAATGCCGGGGGCAAATGCCGAATCAAGAGCCCCAGGGTTATCAGTTGAAATGATTGGCGCGTTTCTTAATGAAGCTCGATTGAAAAGCAAAGCTGATCAAGAACGCGAGACGGCTATATTCGAAAGGGCCAAGCGCTAGCGACTTGAGGAAAGAGCTGAAATGATCCCGCTGGAACAAAATGCCTTCACCGCTGACAAAAGCCAATTCAAGATAAAAAAGAAGTTTGCTAAGGCCATATTGATGGGCATGAAGCTACCACCCTCTGAAGAAAAAGTTACTGGCGTGGTAGAAATGCACCCCTCTTATTGCTTATATCATCAGAAGGTCTCGCATTCCACCCAGGATTGCAAAGCTTTCGATGGATGGTGGCAAGGATACGTCGCTAATCAACAACGCTTTAAACGGGAAAAGCGTAAGATTCGTCGGGAGCAAAGAAACACGACCAAAGAGCTTGAAAGAACTGCCGGCCATTGTTGCATAGTTAACACTGGCGGGTCGCAAGTGCCTACATTTGGGAGCGACTCTGATGAGGAACTAGAACTTGGCCCCCTCTTCAAAGAATCCACTTCGGGAAAAGAAGAAGAACCGAAGTCTTGCGAAAATATACAGCTGCGAAATCGGACACTGCCTGAAAAGAACCTCGGACCCTCGAATAGAAAAGATAAAGGGAAAGAGAAAGTCTTTGAAGACATCGCTTTGGATGACCAAGTCACGGAAGAGCTAAACGCCAAAAACCCGCCGAAGAGAAGTAAGGTGGATTACAACGTTCTGGCACATCTGAGGAAGCTACCCTCACAACTCAGCATTCTCGATGCCTTATTACTATCAAAGGAGGTGAGAAACTCTTTGATTAAGGCGCTACAAGATCCGGACCAGTTCCAAGCCTTCTTAGCCGAAGAAAAGATGAAAGACGAATTAGAAGAAGTGCACACAGCCGACGTTGCTTTTGGTGATGAAGACCTTCTTCTCGGGACGTGTGAACACAATCGCCCCCTTTATGTCTCAGGATATTGCCATGACATAAAGATAGGTAAAATCTTGGTCGATAACGGATCGTCCGTCAATTTACTCAATGTGCGAGTGTTAAAGGAGATTTGCATGAGTGTCCAACACCTCGCCCGGGACAAGATCACCATCTCCGGTTTCGACTCCCAATCATCAAAAACTCTCGGATCTGTGATATTGACGTTACGCTTCGGACTACTTGTCACAGATATTAAATTCCATGTCATCGATGCCAAGACGTGCTATAATGCTCTGCTCGGCCGACCATGGCTACACGAGTACAATATCATCCCTTCCACACAGCATCAGTGCATGAAGTATTGTAGGGATGGCCTCGAGTACACTGTGGCAGGAGAATTGAATCCGTTTTCCGTGAATGAAGTTCGCAAGTATGAAGATGCCAAATACTTCTTACCGGATTTCGAAGACACGGAGAAGTGTCATGAGCCGGAGAACAAGACTAGCGCCACCATCCCTATCTTCGGCAGTGACACCGAGGACGAAGAGGATATAATTTATGCGGGTCCATCCCAGTCCACCAGGCCAGGACCATCCATTCCTTCATTGATCTTTGGCAGTGATTCCGAAGATGAAGTTCACGCTGTATTCCCTGCTCGACCTTCAATACGGGTTTCCACTGATGAAGAGCGAAGTCTGCAGGTAACCATGGTGCCGCTTGAACATTACAAAGAACTGGATGCACTCGACACCAACAGCGTAGAAGAACTGCAGACATTCTATATCCCTCCCGGACGAAAAGGCGAGAAGGCAATCCTATTCTACCGTTCTGAAGAAAACAAGGTGGAAAAAGAAACTTGGCATGGCGCGGATCCCACGCTTGACAGGCTTCAGCCTATCCGTCTTCCCAGATATTATACCGAAGGTTTGAAGAAACTGCTGAAACGCCAGGGGATGTCCTTCACACAGACCATTAGAAAAACCAAATTCTATGACAAGGTCTGGAATATTCCAGGGACTCAATGCAAACTGCCTAACGGGAGAGTAGAAACAAAAGGGCTTGGGTACATCCGGTCAAAGAAACGGGAGCTAGTAAATAGCTGTTATGTTATGTATGACTCCGACGAAGAGGCGGACGCTCAATGGGAGGACGCTAATCCTGAGCCAGCAAAAGTTCCTGATACAAAACCGCCCAGTCCATCATTTGAAGACCAGATGAGCAAACTTATAAGGGATGCGAGTCAAAAAGCCCGAGACGATCACAATCGTGAAATGGCAATCTATGAGAAAGCCAAGCACAGCGCCTCCTTCAACAGGCGGTGAAGGAAGAAAATGCCGCTCCTTGTCAACCTGCTACAAAAAAGGTTCGACGCGAAAACAAAAACAAGTAGGCAAGAGAGGCGCTCGACAGCCACAAAGAAGAGCTAAGAAGCCACGTATCCGAGAGTCGAGCGTTATTGACCTAGCTCTCAGGAAGAAAATGGGTCGAGCATACTCATTTCCTCGGAACAAAACGAGGAAGATATTCGATCTCGCTCTAAAACATCAAATGCTTACGTTGCCAGAGTCTAATCATCCTGAGCACGCAGGCGAGGTGTTCGAGCCAAATTATTGCTTTTACCATCGAGTAATGGGACACCCTCTTGAAGATTGCTTCACCTTTAAGAATTGGGTTGAGGACCAATATCAGCTCGGCAAATTCGCGTTGTCTGATAACTGGAGGGTAGCGCCGCCACAGAAGCACGAGCCCGAAGCCGCGAAAGAAAAACCAGTTCCACATTGGGATTGGCAGAAAATTTACACCTGTCGTATGATAACGACATTGAAAGAAGAGTCCGAGAACCTGGACAGCCTTCCTTGGTGCTTCGAAAACAGCAGCGACGAAATAATCTCAGAATTTCCACCAGCGCCAAAAGAGCTGGAAGATGGAATCCACACCACTGCAGATAACCTCAAGAAAATTGAGTTGGGGACGGCAAACGATCCACGACCGACATTCATCAGCGAGTTACTATCTGAAGAAAGGGTAGCTGTGTTAAAAGACGTGCTTCTACAGCACAAAGACTGCTTCGCGTGGAACTATTCCGAAATGCCGGGACTAGACCCAGAAATTGCTGTACACAAATTGGCGATATCCCCGGACATCAAGCCAGTCAAACAAGCGCCGAGAAGAATGCGACTCGAGCTTGAGATGAGCATCAACGCCGAATTCAAAAAGCTGATAGACTCTGGCTTCATCCAGGAAGTCCAATACCCTGAATGGATCGCCAACATCGTCCCGGTGATGAAGAAAAATGGGACGGTGCGTATATGCGTGGATTTTCGGGATCTCAATAAAGCCTGCCCAAAAGATGACTTCCCAGTGCCAGTCACCGAATTGATGATAGATAACACATCCACTCATGAGGTTTTCTCCTTCATGGACGGCCCATCGGGGTATAATCAAATAAAAATGCATCCTGAAGATCAAAAGCACACAGCCTTCAGGACCCCTCTTGGTATATTTTGTTACAAAGTGATGCCCTTCGGTTTAAAGAATGCCGGCGCTACTTATCAGAGGGCCATGACAAAGATCTTCGACGACCTTATATACGAAATCGTTGAATGCTATATCGACGATCTCGTGGTTAAAAGCAAATCATACGAGGAACATCTCGAGCATCTGAAGACTGTATTTCAACGCCTTCGGCAATACAATTTGAAGATGAACCCTCTTAAGTGTGCATTTGGAGTTTCCTCAGGCAAATTCCTGGGATTCGTTGTTCGACACCGAGGTATTGAAATAGATCCGTCAAAGATTAAAGCGATCATGGAAATGCCTCCGCCGAGAACTCTCAAACAGCTGCGGTCTCTCCAAGGGAAACTCGCATACATACGGCGATTTATAGCCAACCTTTCAGGAAAGTGCCGTCCTTACAGCCACCTGATGAAGAAGGGAACCCCATTCGTTTGGGATCAAAAATGCCAAGGTGCACTGGATGAGATCAAGCAATACCTGCAAAACCCGCCGGTGTTGGCTGCTCCGGTCAAGGGGAAGCCTCTTATTCTTTATACAACCGCCCTCGAAGGTTCCTTAGACGCATTATGGGCACAAGAGAACGATCAAGGGAAAGAAAGAGCGCTCTACTACTTAAGTCGAGTTCTGCTGGGGGCAGAAAGCAACTACTCTCCCATTGAAAAACACTGCCTGGCGTTGATCTTCGCAATAACAAAGCTTAGACACTATGCGTTGGCGCACGAGGTCCGTCTTATTTCAAAAGTGGACCCCCTTAAATATCTAATGTCAAAAGCCATATTGACAGGGCGACTCGCTAAATGAGCCCTGCTCTTGATGGAATTTTCGATAACATATCAACCTCTCAGGGCAGTAAAAGGCCAGGCCATCGCCGACTTCCTTGCTGAGCATCCCATACCTGCCGATTCTCCGTTAAATTGCGATTTGCCGGACAGGCATGCGTTTGACGCAATCGACAGTGGTGATACCCGTTGGGAGCTTTACTTCGATGGAGCGTCTTCTATGAAAAAGCACAAACAAAGTATGCCAACGATTAAATCGGGGGTGGGACTCATCTTTGTAACTCCACAAGGAGGGATAATGCGCTACGCGTTCTCCCTGACGGAGCCGAGAACAAACAATGAAGCCGAATACGAAGCTCTGATAGCAGGCCTCGAGATCGCCATTGACATGGGAATTGAAGATCTCCTCATATACGGTGATTCTCAACTGGTCGTTAGTCAAGTAAACGGCGACTACCAAACGTGCAAACCGGAATTGGTAAAATACGGTGAAAAAGTGCAGCGACTGCTAACCCAAATTCCCTCTTACACTTTGGAAAGTATACCGCGCGCGGAAAACAGCAAAGCAGACGCACTGGCCAAGCTTGCTAAAGAATTGGCCGACGAGAACCTCGATGACGTTAGAATCGTGATACAAAGCCGTCGAGTGCTCGCCCCGGCAGAAATACATCCAGAATCATATAAAGAAAAGGGAGCAGCTGAGCAGGCGACCCTACAAATAAAAGATCATGAGAAGGCCGAGGACTGGAGAGAAGTCTTCATAGATTACTTCAAATTCCACCGAATGCCTGAAGAAGCGTCCATAAGACATCAGCTCGTGAAACGAGCTCTGTCTTTCGCATTCGTCAACAATACTCTATACAGGAGGTCATTCGATTTTCTGTGGTTGAGATGCCTAGGACCTGACGAAGCGAGGAGGGTCGTCCAAGAGGTTCACGACGGACTCTGCGGTTCCCACCAGGCAGGCCCTAAGATGAAGTTGAAGATAAAACAGATGGGCTACTACTGGCCCACGATGATGCATGATTGCCTGGAGTACGCGAGGCAGTTTCATTCATGCCAAATTCATGGGGACTTCATCCATCAGCATCCCAATCCACTACATCCAACAGTGGCTAGATGGCCGTTCGAGATGTGGGGAACCGACATAGTCGGCCCCATCGAACCAGCATCGTCCAAGGGACATCGTTTCATCTTGGCGACGACTGATTACTTCTCTAAATGGGCAGAGGCGGTACCTTTGAGGGAAGTGAAGACGGAAAACATCCTCCATTTCTTCAAAATGCATGTCATATACCGGTTTGGAACCCCGAGAAGGATCATCTCTGATAATGGGCCCGCCTACCGAAGTCATAAAATTAGCCGCTTCGCACAGCAGCACAATATAGACTGGAGATATTCCTCGGTTTATAATCCGCGAGCTAACGGTCTAGCTGAGGCCTTCAACAAGACCTTGACGAAAATCATGAAAAAGACGGTGTCCCGAAATAAGAGAGACTGGCACGAAAGGCTGCAAGAAGCTCTTTGGGCATATCGAACTACGTTCAAGACGGCCACAAGCACAACGCCGTACGCGTTGGTATTTGGGACGGAAGCAGTACTCCCCCTCGAGATAGAGTTACCCTCTCTACAAGTGGCAGTCCACTACGGGCTGACGGACGAAGAAAATGCTCACCTTCGGCTTGAGGAGCTTGACGCCCTTGATGAAACCCGGCTCATAGCACAGCAAAATCTGGAAGCTTATAAAGCAAAGATGACGCGCTCATATGAAAGACTGACCCGACCGAGGACATTTCGCCAAGGCGAGCTCGTGCTAGTGGTCAAAAGGCCTATGATCCCCAATCGCGCCAAGCGGGGAAAGTTTGAGCCAAACTATGAAGGACCGTACATCATAGATAAGGTCTACCAAGGTGGAGTCTATCTACTCATGGACATGCACGGTGAAAGACCTTTCAGGCCAATAAACGGCCGCTTCTTAAAGAAATACTACGTTTAATGAGCCACAGCCTAGGTCAATGATAGATGACGACGACTATGTCCGCTCGCTATCTTCCTAAGCTCAGGCTTTATAAAAAGTAGCCGGCCTTCTCCATGACGGACCGAAACGTCCTTAAACTAACGCCGGACCGAAATGTCCTTAAACTAATAGCAGACCGAAACGTCTTTAAACTAATACCGCAGCACCCTTAGGCTGACGAGATAAAAAAAAAAACGGTATGTCCATAAGCAAAATGGGCGCGGATGAAAACCCGAAAGGGCTCCGTGAGTAAAAACAGCAGGGCTACCGGCGAGGGTATGTGAAAACCTGAAAGGGCGCAACCTCGTTAAGAAACACTTATAGGGTCCTCTCGACCCTGTAAGGAGAAACCACCTGCGTGAGATCCTTACGACTCACAAAGGAGCAACACACTTAGGGATCCCCACGATTCCTAAGGAGAAAATACACTTGCGAGATCCTCACGACTCGTAAGGAGAACTCTCTTATGGGACCCTCACGGCTTATAGGATTTGAAAGTCTTAAGTCATAGAAACCTAAACCTGTGCTTAAGCAAACCCCCACAAACTTCCATTACTGCCCTACAAGTGGTCTAATATTGACCCTTGTATACAATCCACGGGCGCGAATAAACATTTCCCTAACTGAGTTCCATCTGAAACTAGGGATATGTTTGCATGGTAAACAACCCTTATAAGTCCCCTCGATTTATGAGGAGAAAACCCTCCTGTAGGATCCTTACGACTTACAGAGGAACAAAACACTTAGGAACCCTTACGATTCCTAAGGAGAAAATACACCTGCAAGATCCTCACGACTTGTAGGAAGAAATACCTTTATGAGACCCTTACGGCTCATGAAATCGAAAGCCTTAGTCGACAGGTCCCTAACCCTAATCGTTAAGCCTCCTTTGTTCGACAGTGACAGAGGCAAATGATGATTCGCTCCTGGTAATATCCCAGTTGCAGCGGTGCTGATGCCGAAATCGGTGTCCAGTTTCAGGTTGACGGCGAAAGCCAGTAGGCCGCTCATGCATACGAAATAGCCGAAATGATAGGGCAACTTGCAATAAAAAGCAGCAAGTAAAATGTATGCATGCAAAATAGCCGAAATGATTGGGCAACTCGTAATAAAAAGCAACGAGTAAAGATAAAACAAATAGCCGAAATGATTGGGCACCGCGAAAAATAGCCGAAATGATTGGGCAATCGCGACCTTCGCGATATAAAAGCTGAAATGATAGAGCATCGCGGAAATAAAATAAGATAAAAAGAAGAAATGATAATACTTTGGCCCTACAGTTAAGATCACATCGATCCCTGTATACAATCCAAGGGCGTAAACAAAGAAAGGGACCATACTTCCCCAGCAGATTCCGTCAAACGACAAAGTCAAACCTCAACGGTTCATTTCAACCTAAGAAGCCAGTGACTTCAACAAAAATCCTCGACTCACGGATACAAACACTCCTTGACGAGAGCCTCCTGATCCGCGTCGACCCGCAGAGCCACCAGCGCCTCCGTAGGAACCCTCGACTCGTTTCAAACCCCAAGGACACAAATAATCCTTGGCGCTTGGGAAACAAATAATCCCAGCAAAATCCTCGACTCACGGATACAAACACTCCTTGACGAGAGCTTCCTGATACGCGTCGACCCGCAGAGCCACCAGCTCCTCCGTAGGAACCCTCGACTCGTTTCAAACCCCAAGGACACAAATAATCCTTGGCGCTTGGGAAACAAATAATCCCAGCAAACTCCTCGACTCACGGATACAAACACTCCTTGACGAGAGCCTCCTGATCCACGTCGACCCGCAGAGCCACCAGCGCCTCCGTAGGAACCCTCGACTCGTTTCAAACCCCAAGGACACAAATAATCCTTGGCGCTCGGAAAACAAATAATCCCTAGCAAAATCCTCGACTCACGGATACAAACGCTCCTTGATGAGAGCCTCCTGATCCGCGTCGACTCGCAGAGCCACCAGCGCCTCCGTGGGAACCCTCGACTCGTTTCAAACCCCAAGGAAACAAATAATCCTTGGCGTTTGGGAAACAAATAATCCCTCGCAAAACTTCTCAACTCACGGATACAAACACTCCGTGACGAGAGCCTCTTTGACTCACATCTCGGGCAGTAAAGATTCAAAAACTTGCTTCCTGAACAATGGGACCCTGCAAGTCAATCCTAAATGGTCTCTTGCATACTATTCACGAGTCTCACTCTCCAAAGTCGAATTTCGACGGGGAGGGAAACAACCACTTACGAATCCTCCCGATCCGTAAGAGGGAAAATTCTCTTATAAGATCCTTACGACTTATAAGAGAAAACCACACTTAGGGATCCTCACGATTCCTAAGGAGAAAATCCACCTATGAGATCCTCTCGATCCGTAGGGAGAAAATTCTCTATGAGACCCTCACGGCTTATGGAGTTGAAAAGTCTTAGGCAGCAGATCTGAACCTGCGGCCTAAGCCATCGCTGATCCTTAGGAAAGTCAAGATGCGTGCCCTGCTATCCGTCAACCATGTTTGCTGAGGTGATATGCTGATAGTAAAAGAAAGAAAAGACGGAGAAAATGACAGAAAGAACATCCGATTTACATTTAATCGAGCATTTGAGACACACTCATTCATGCATGGGCAGAAGACTCGGGACGAGAAATAAGACAAGCTGAGATAAAAAGTTTCCATTCATATTGCCAAAAATTCTTACAATCATAAAAAGCAATGAACGAAAAATATTATTACAATGGAATAACTTCAGATCCAGGGCACGGATTGAGAAAGTCAAAAGTAAGGCCCTCCAGAGTTCTTCTGGCCTTTCTGATTATTCTTATGCGCAGCCTCTCGCGCTCTTCTGTGTCAATATCATCGGCAAGCCCTCCCGGCCTTCGATAAGCAGCAACTATCGTCGTCTGCTGGAAGATTTGGTGTAGAATGTCAATGAGGCTATCCCGCCGTTTCTTCGAGATCAGCCCCGTTAGGTACACTGAATGCACCTTGTCCTCGGCATCATCCAGCGCATTGAGCGGCAGGGCCTCGTGAAGACCCGGAAGTGCTCTCCATATTGCTCCCAGCACGACTTTCAAAAGAGCAGAACGACGGGGTAGCAGCCAACCACCGCTTGCGTTCAGACGACCCATGACCTCTGCACATTGAGCGTCTGTAAACTCCTGGTTTTGTTGACGACCCTGTGCGCGGATATCGTCATAGGTGATGAACTCGTGCAAACTGTATAGATGCACCGCCATTATGCCTGGAGGAAATACCACGGGAAGGTTAGCGATAGAAGAAAAATAATATACATGGAGAGATTGATTCCTAGAGGGCAAAGCTCTGTTCAAGGATTAAAACCCATGAACAAAAGCTTAATGAAACCCCAGTGGGGATCTCTTTAGATCAAAAGATCTGTGAGAGCAAAGCTCTTTGACTGAGATTAATTTAAATTAATTTGATTTACATTCATTTCACCTAAAGTTTTTAACTTTGAAAATGAGCAAAGCTCTGATAGGGAAACCCAATGGGGATCTCTTTAGATCAAAAGATCTGTGAGAGCAAAGCTCTTTGATCGAGATTAATTTAAATTAATTCGATTTATATCGATTTTACCTAAGAGTTTCTAACGATTGAAATTGAGCAAAACTCTGCTAGTAAAACCCCAATGGGGATCTCTTTAGATCAAAAGATCTATAAGAGCAAAGCTCTGCTGTTTAAGATTAATTAAGATTAATTTAATCTAAGAATCAATTGTACCTAAAGTTTTTTTTTTCTAAAAGACTTTGAAAAAGAAGAGCAAAGCTCTAAAAGTTCTTGAAGGCAAGAGCAAAGCTCTGAAGTTTTAAAAATCTGAAAGATGATAAGCATCTGCGGGGGACCAAAGGTCCTATTTATAGGCCTCAAGCGCCTCCTCGACTTCCAAAAGCCGTCGCGGCGGTTGGAATTTCGCCACCGTTGCGCTCACGTTTGGGGCCACGTAAGCGCAACGGTGCGGGGGGCATTTGTTTACCCCAATCAGAGCAAAGCTCTGTTCAAATTCCGAGGCGGGAGATGAAGCAACGCTTAATCTCCCCCCAATCAGAGACAAAGCTTTGCTTTGAAAATTTAAACTTCAATAAAGGAAGCAACGCTTCAGTTGCGCATGCACTGCGCTGCGCGACGCGTGTCAGCGCAGATGCGCTTGCACTGTCGCGCTGCGCTGTGCGATGTGCGACGCGTATCAGCGCAGATGCGCTAGCGCAGTCGCGCTGCGCTCTGCGCTGCGTGTCAGCGCAGATACGCTAGCGCAGTCGCGCTGCGCTGCGCGCTGCGCGACACGTGTCCGCGCAGATGCGCTAGCGCAGAAGAAAGGGTGTAAATACCAAAGGCAATTTATCCATGCAAAGTTACGTGCACTTGATAATAACGAATTAAAATTATACGATGCACGAACACAACAGAGAACTAAAATAAAAAGAACCCTTAACAAATAATGAAGTACTTGATTAAAAAGAAAAATACTTGTTCATTATTATTATTATTACATTTAAAAAAGATCACCAAATATGGGATCGGAAAGACAAGGGTACACAAAAAGAAAAAGAAGATTCTCCAATTCTCTTTCTGTCTTCTCCACCACGTTGAAGCGTCGGTCCTCCCGAGAAGTAGACGCCCAACGATCATCGCCACATTCGTCAGAAAAGGTGGCGATGACAACTCGGCGAGCCCGTATCTGGCTCAACAAGTCGAAAGAACAGTCCCTCAGGGCTTTTGTGATCAAGCGCGCTTCAAAGAAGCACTCGATCTTATCCTCGGCGGCATCAAGCATTGCCGAGGACATCTCTACTGGAGGAGGAGGAAGATCGGCGAGCACCGAGGCAAGAATCATCCGGAGCCAAATGGAGTGCGGAGGAAGAGGAGACCCCACACGAGTCAAAACCTCGTACATTGCAGCATCGCACTGCTCGTCCGTAAGAGAAGGGTCCGCCAGGCGCGCAGCAAAACGGGGAACGATGTCCCGGATCGGCACTTCCCATGGTTGTCGACGAGCATGAGGGCGGTTGCAAGCCATGATCGAAAAGTTCTCTGAAGATGAGAAAATGAAAGGCTCGGCCTTGAACTATATATAAACCCAAGCACAAAAGATTCTGTGCACAATGGAATTATTTCCAAGACCCGGGAAATCAAAATCTTGGAAATACAAGTTTGACTTGGAAAAGGGGAGATGAAAAGATATCTCAGGTGAAGCAACGCTTCAGATCCTCTGCGCTGGGCGCAACTTGCCACGTGTCTGGCGCAACGCACCGAGCGCAGCGCCCAGAAAGCGCACCCAATCAGAGCAAAGCTCTGTTTAAAGGAAGCAACGCTTCAGCTGCGCTGCGCTCTGCGCTGCGCGATACGTGTCAGCGCAGATGCGCTAGCGCAGTTGCGCTGCGCTCTGCGCTGTGCGACACGTGTCATGCGCTGGGGCATCTGCGCCAAACTAAATTAAGATTTCATGAAATCTTTTCTGTTCTTTCCAAAAAACCAGAAGATTTTCTTCTGCCTTTGGATCAAAGATCCAGCGTGGGAAAATTCCCAAAATCATTCAGAAAAGATCTTGTTAACAAATTCAACAAATTTATGGGGCACTATAAATAGGACCCTAGACCTCATTAGAGAGGAGGAAGAATTTTCTCGAAAAATCAAGAACTCTAAGCAGAGAAAACTCTGAGAAGGTCTCAAGAAAAAGGTAAAAAAAAAGAGAAAACCTTCATGAAATAGAAGAAAGGCCTTCTAATAGATCATGGATCTAAAAATAAAATGAATGATCTTTATATAAAAAGAAAACAGTGCTTTGCACTTCTGGTGAACCTTCGGTTCTTTAAAAAACAATAAAAATAATAAAGTAATAAAAGAATAGTGCTTTGCACTTTTAAGAACCTCTGGTTCTTCGAATAAAGAAGAAATTTATTTTTCTTTGATCTAATTTAGATCAAGAACTTAAACAGTGCTTTGCACTTCCCTTCTTGAATCTAAAAGATTCTTAGTGCTTTGCACTTCCAAACTGCGCTGTTGCGCTCTTAAGAGAGCGCCACGTGTCGGCTGTAGAACCATTTACGCTAAGCGCCCTTAAGATAGAGCTTTGCTCTCTGGAATTGGCGCAACTCACTGAGAGCGCGCCACGTGTCAGCAGCGCAATAGCGCAGCGCAACAACACAGCGCACTGCGCTGTTGCGCTTGCGCTCGCCAGAGCACGACACGTGTCATCACCATATGAGTCTGCGCTCATCACTTAGCGCAAAGCGCAGATGCATTAAAATGGGCCAAGCCCAATTAAAGGAAGGCCTAACAGGCTTAATAAAGCGCAAATGCATTATTTTAAGGGGCAGAGCCCAAACCAAAACAGATGCTCTGCATCATTTATAAAGGGGCAGAGCCCAAACAAAATCTTCAGAATGCTATGCATTTTAAAAGGGGCAGAGCCCAAACGAGGTAGATACTTTGCATCATCTGCAAATGGGCAGAGCCCAAAATAAATTGATACTCTGTATCTTTTGTGGGTAGAGCCTAAATGAAAAATGCCATAAAATGTTGAACTGGACTTAGCCCAATCGCGGTCATAAGTCCTTAAATTAAATTGATTGAGCAAAATGGCCCTCCTAAATCAATCCACGTCCGGTTTGAGGGTACATCTCCGAACTCCTTTGACATCCGTCGTTGTAATCCCTCAACGACGTCAAAGAAGTGACGGGTCCCAACAACCACGAACTAATATCGGACCGGAACGTCCTTAAACTAATATCGGACCGGAACGTCCTTAAACTAATATCGGACCGTAACGTCCCTAAACTAATAACAGACCACCACGTCCCTAAACTGGAATATGGACCGCTACGTCCTTAAACTGACGACGGACCGAAACGTCCTTAAACTAATAATGGACCACTACGTCCTTAAACTGGCGACGGACCGAAACGTCCTTAAACTAATAATGGACCACTACGTCCTTAAACTGGCGACGGACCGAAACGTCCCTAAACTAATAATGGACCACCACGTCCCTAAAACTGGCGATGGACCGCCACGTCCTTAAACTAGCGCAATCGAGCCCGAACGCTCTTTTGCCGGATCTAAACGGTCCCGTCTAAGTTGACCTTAGCCCCAAATACGGTTAATGTGTCCTTAGATCTTTAAATAAACAATAAAACTCCGAATCAACTTTGGTGCAAGGGTACATCTCTGAACTCCTCTGACGCCTGCCGTTGTAATCCCTCAACGACGTCAGAGAGGTGACGAGTCCCGACGGCCAGATAATTAAATCAATCACTACGTCAGGTCGATCTTAGTCTAAAACAGGACTAACGTATCCTTGACGACCGTTTAAGTTGATCTTAGCCGCAACGCGACTAATGTATCCTTAAACCAAAAAAAAACACCAAACCCAAATCTAAGCAAATACGGATTTGGACTAATCCACGTCCTACAGGTGACGACATCACTCAGTCTCCGTATACAATCCACGGGCAACCACGAACAAAACAGACACACACGACACGAAGTGAAATTCTGGAGAAGGAGAAAGTTGTTACCGCGACGCGGTAGCGTAATTAACTGCAGGGGCTTGCGCCTGCAGGGAAGAGCGTCCCCACAATCAAAAACCCCTCACCCTGAGGGGGAATCTGACGAAGTCTGCTACATCGGCCGCATCCGTCTAAACCTCCGATACAAGGTGCTATAAATCAACTTGGCATCTTCGGAGAGGTGGACGGATCAAACCAAATAGCATCTGCCCCGAACCTCAGGCAACGGACGCGAAGTCCGGGCCGCCATTCGGAGGGGAACAATTATTATGGATTTGGACATGTATTAGATTAGTTTATTATTTTGTTCTTGATATCACTACAACCGTAATGTGACTGTGGAGGGATATTTCCTACCCACAGGTAGCATGGTTGGCTATGTCACGTGCCCAATCTTGCGTACTCTGGGAAGCGGGGCGTGACACGCCAGGTTACGATGGACATCGTGGGTCCGGCAACGTGATGAGTTTGTTGCGCACTGCCAGCTCGAACAGTCTCCTCGTCTTATCACGGGGAAATGAGTAAGCACGTCCTAACCTTTCTTCCAGGGATATACGCGGACGCATGTTGTTTTAGCGAGTAACTGGCTTCGGGTCACTCAGCTGTTGTTGAGTGTTGGTAATGAAGGCCGCTTTCCCTTTACCCTTGGCATTTCGAGGGTCCGTTTTTGAGGAGGAAGGCCCGTGGCCCATCTGGTCCATTTGGGCCAGCTTGTCGATCAGCGCCTAGAAGGTAGTCGGCTTGAAGAATGTCATGAACTGGGACATGGTCGCTTGAGGATCAAGGGTCTCGATGATCATGCCCACGGCAGGAGATTCTTCGATGCGCTGTTCGCATTTTGACCATAGATTCCGCCACCGGATCGCCTATTGGACCCAGGTCTCTCCTGACTTCACCCTGGCATTGATTAATGCTGTGATCAGAGTGTGCTCGCTTGCGCTGGCGAACTGCTGTGTGAACAGCAGCTCCATATCTGTGAATGTCTTTACGGAGTCATTTGGAAGCTCCGAGTACCATTCAAAAGCCGTCTCTGATGGGCTGCCAACAAACCGACGAAGCAGCAGTTTGTCGTCGCCTCCAGTGTTGCCGCACAAAGCTTTGAACTGAGCGACGTGCTGGTGTAGATTGCTTGTCCCTTTGTACACATGGAACTTGGGGATCGTATATCCCGGCGGGCACTTGATTTGATCATACCAGCCTGGATACGGTCGCCTAGTTCTGACAGTTTTACCAGCCGCTTCATTTGCTTGATGAGCTCGTATTTGTTGAGCGATGTAATCATCAAGAGCAGCATTGGAGATCGTTTCCTCCTCAGCAGTTGATAAAGCCGGAAGAGGATTTGATGTTTCCTCTCTATCATCCTCGATAACTATCGGCGAATCCTCGGCTGGAGGTTCTGGCTGAATCATCATTCCAACCATGTCCTGGAACAGAAGCGTCATCTGCTTTATATTAGCAGCTTGTTCTGCGGCCTCCTTGTCTTTTCTTTCTAGCACCCTTCGCAGGAACTCTGTATCGGTTTCCTGCTCTTGGCGCTATTCACTTGCTGATTCCAGACTTTCTTTCTATCCGGTGAGTGCTGCCCTTTTCGTTAGCATCTCCTGGAGCTTCTGTTGTTGCTCCTGAGCTTTTGTCAACGACCGAGTTTGGGGCCAATGACCCATGGAAGCACGACTTTCCTTTTTCCCGGAAGCTATGTAAACCATGTGTATGATCATGCCCCCAGACTTAGGGCGTTTGGGTCCATCGCCTTTGGAATTTGCCGACGGCGGTGGGAGATTCTCCAACCTCACCTTTTTGTGGAAGGTCGAAGTTGAAGGAGCCATTGTAACAGGCACCCGTGTTGAAGAAGTCCCTCTCTGTATGATGGAGGGATGGTCCTTCTCTTGCCGAGCCTTCATTTTCTTCAGTCGGCGAGAGTAGTCTTTGTTGATCACAGAATCTTGGACTTTCCGCCAGACCCTGTGGATTTGAGAGGACAGCCGCTGAGAGAACTGCTCCGGCTTTGCCTGCGTCATGTTTTCAGCAGGTGGGGGAGATTTCTTCAGCACCTAGGTTGGGGAGTTTTTGCGCACCCTCTTTAGCGGTTCAAAGCTGTTCTCGGTTGGAACAGCAACATCAACTTCCACCATTGGAGCTAGTGGAGTAAGTCCAGAGGGGGAGTTGCCCCCGGCTCTTCTCACCCGGCGCCGGTGGCGACGTCGAGCGTGTCTTGCAGACGGGACCACCTCAGTTGTGGAAGCGGCTCTGTCATGCCCCCAGCTTTGATGAGGGGCTACTGTTGGTGTCAGCCTGTCGAAAACCGACGTCCGTTGAGAGGGAACGACCAATCTTTCAAAGGCCGATTTTTTGGTAGGGGAAGCACTTTTGACGACTTCACCCGCAGTAGGAGTTAGAACGGCCAATCTGTCGAAGACCGATCTTTTGGTAGGCGAAGCACCTTTGACGACTTCACCTGCCGGAGGAGTTGGGAGGACTATCCATTTTGGGACAACCCCTTCGGGTATCGCGAGCCTCTTTGCGGGCTCACTTGAGCTTTGACTCAGCCTGTTGAAGACTGGGGTGGCAGATTTGGAAGACCCGTTGAGAGGGCCCGTGGTGGTTGCCAGTCGATCGAAGACCGACTTTTTGGGATCTTCCTGTGGTGGCACTGGGGCGCTGAAACTCGCTGGCGGGAGTATGGTCCTGAAGAACAATCCAGTGGTGGCTTGAGTTGCCTGCCCCACCGGCATTGAAAAGATGGAGGCCGCATTAGGCCCATATGTCAGTCCTCCGGTTGGGGCGGAGCGGGAGTTGCTGTTGCAGTTTGTGCAACTTGAAGCCATTGATCACTTTTTTCTTCTTCTTCCTAGATAGAAGCAAGACACCAAATCTTAGTACCTCAAACCCAAGGGCAACCATGGCAAACTGAGATTTTGTTCATGAAACACGACACACGAAGTGTGGAGTGGAAAGAGGAAAAGGTTCTACCGGGCGTGCTAGAATCTGTTCACCACCGCAAGCGGGGACGAACCGGGATGGATCGTCCTACCTGAATTCTGGGGGCAGATGCTATTTGGATTTATCCATCCACCTCTCCGAAGATACCAAGTTGATTTATGGCACCGTATATCGGAGGTTTGGACGGATGCGGCCGTTGTAGCAGATTTCGTCAGATTCCCTTCGTTTGCGAGGGGGTTTTGATTGTGGGGGCGCTCTTCCCTGCAGACGCAAGCCCCTGCAGTTAATTACGTTATCGAATCGCGATAACCACTTTTTCCTGCTCTGGAAGTTCATTTCGTGTCGTGTGTGTTTTTGTTTGTTTAGGTTGCCCGTGGATTGTATACGGAGACTAATTTATGGCGTCGCCCGTAGGGTGTGGATTAGTCCAAATCCGTATATTTTTAGATTTGGGTTTGGGTTGATTTAAGGATCGTTAATCTGGTTTGAGATTAAGATCGACTTAAATGTATGTGAGCATTTGGGGCTCGATTTGTTTTTTTTTAAGGATACATTAGTCCAATTTGAGACTAAGATCCACTTAACGGGGTTTCAGGATCATTTTTATTTCAGATCCAACAGAAGAGCATTTGGCCTCTATTATTTTATTTTAAGGACGTTTCGGTCCATTATCTCCATTTTGGAGGCGAATATTAGTTTAAGGACATTTCGGTCCATTATCGCCATTTTAGAAGCGAATATTAGTTTAAGGACATTTCGGTCCATTGCCAGTTTAAGGACGTAGTGGTCCAGTATGTTCATCTTGCGCGCACGTGTATTTTTTACGTGACGGAATGAACAGGGGTGATATGGAATGCACCCAGTATGGGATGCGGTCTGATTTGAGGTGTGCACGTCGGTTTGGACGGTTTGGGAATACACTAAAGAATTGTTGGTTGTCAGGACCCGCCACCTCTCTGAAGACGTTGAAGAATTATAACGACGTATATCAGAGGTGTGGAGGGATGTACCCTTAAACCAAATCCTGTATTTAAGGGAAACGGGTTATGGTGAACCTATGAATCGTTAGTCATATTTGAGAATAAAATTATCTTAGAAGATATAAGATGAATATCATTTGGGATATCATCAATTGAAAGATCAATAGTCATATGTGAGACTGAGATTAGTTTGGGCAATCATGAGCATATGGTCTCGGTTGATTTGAATCAAGAAGATTCTTTCCTCGGAGGGCCTAGCCAATTTTGGGCTTGATCTGCTCAGTGGTCTTTTTTTATTGAAAAGTGCTAAGCACTTGCTTGGGCTCTGTTTAATCAGTCCCCCTTTTATACAAACGACGCTGAGCACTTATATAAGTTCTGACACCCACATATGATCATGTGAAGCTTTCAGTCATGGAGAATTATCCAATAAGTGTAAAACACTTTACTCCTTTTGTCTTTATATGGGTGTTAGGCGCTCTTTATGGCGTCCACATGGGGAGCGCGTGAGGCGTTAGGCGCCGGGCGCTGCCCAATGAGTGCTAAGCACTCTTTTCTTCTATGGCGCCCACGTGAGGGACACGTGAGGCGCTGCCTAATGAGTGTTAAGCACTCTTTTCTTCCGTGGCGCCCACGTGAAGGACATGTCAGGCGTTGGACGCTAGGCACTGTCCGATGGGTGCTAAGCACTCTTTTCTTCTATGGCGCCCACGTGAGGCACTGGGTGCTTCCTGATGAGTACTATGTACTCCTTTCTTCTGTGGCGCCCTCGTGAGGGACACATGAGGCGCTGGGCGCTGCCCAATGAGTGCTAAGCACTCTTTTCTTCTGTGGTGCCCACGTGAGGGACACGTGAGGCGCTGGGCCCTAGACACTGCCCAATGAGTGCTAAGCACTCCTATTTTCTGTGGCACCCACGTGAGGGACACGTGAGGCGCTGGGCCCTAGGTTTTTCCTTATATGCTTTGTTTTGAGGAATTCGATTTCTAGTTCTTTTCTGAATCTTTGATTCTCAAGAACAAGTTCTTCCCGATGTGAATTAAATTCTCAACTTGTGGGAGACTTGTCTTGTGGATCTTAAATCCAGAGAAAGAACTAAGTTCTTTTAAAAAGGTTAAACACTTCAATAGGTAAATGAGAGGTTTTGATCTCTCTCTTTTTTATTTACCTAGAGTTTCTTGAGGAGGGAGATCTTCTTCTCTGTTCCTTTCTGAAGTTTTCTGCTTTGATTTTTTTTTTAGAAACTTATGAGGGGTTCCTCTCTCTCAGACTTGAAGTCTTGGGTTCTTTATATAGTAGAGGCAAATTTATTAATTAGTTTTTGAAGAAATCTCTCATTAAGAGATCCTAATTGATTTGGGAATTTTTACCCACCATTGGATCTTTGATCCAAGGGTTTCTGTTTTACAGAACATATTTTCTTGTTTCTATCAAGATTGAGGAAATATTTTCCCTTGTACAGAATTTATTCTGTAAAACGGTGATTTTTTAATCACCGTTGGATTTTTTAATCCACCGGTTCTCTGTTTTACAGAGGTCAATTTTTCTTATTTAAAAGATTGAGGGAATATATCCCAAAATAGAATTTTATTCTATAATCCAATTTGGGGGATGTTTTCTCCCGACAGAATTTAATTCTGTATTTTTTTATGATTTATCATCTCAGTTGGATTTTTAATCCAATGGCCATGTTTAACAGAGAGTAGAATTTAATTCTACGTGGGCGCCGGCGCTCACGTGTTGTGCACGTGGGCGCCGGCGCTCACGTGTTGTGCACGTGGGCGCTACTCAAGATTTTAATTCTTATAATGGGTATTCATGTGCTTTGCACATTGGCGCCCGCGTGAGGAGCACGTGAGGCGCCACCATATGATTAATTCCTATCAGATTGGTCTTGGTGCTCGCGCCCGCGTGAGGAGCACGTGAGGCGCCACCATAGGATTAATTCCTATCAGATTGGTTTTGGCGCTGGCGTCCTCATGGGAAGCACGTGAGGCGCTGCCTCATTAATTTTTAAACAGAGTTTTGCTCTTTATTAAGCTAAATATTGGGGAAACAGTAGAAACGTGATTGAAAGTGAAAACGATACGTGTTTGCTCACAACCTATCTGATACTTGAATACATACTATAACCTAGGGAATGGGGAAATTAAGGTGGAATTGAACTCGTATTTAGAGAGATACAGTGACTTAGAGGATGATCATTCGCTATTAATGACACACACACACACACACATTAGGTCGTGGGCCTAGCAGCACGGCTGCAGGGTTATGTCCCAGGCAACAGTGGACCGTAGTCTCGGACATGCACGAGACCTTGTTAAACACGAGTATCCTTTCCACCGATTGATTTCATTGACTTAGTGACTGATAAGTAGTGATATACATATTGCCTGGTTTACCGACACAATACTTATATTGCACGGTTCATATTCAAATAATGTTCATTATTCTCATATTTTGTGTTCTGTTGCACCTTTCATGTTTAATAACATTGTATCCGTTATATGTATTTATTGCTATATGTGTCGCCATGACGACATGAGTGTGCATGTTCAGAAGATGATGTGGACCCAGTCAACGAGCAGGACCTGCCATTTGAGATCGTGGAGGTTTAGACCGCAATATCAGCACCATTCCTTTTGCTTTAAGTACATTATATTTCGTTGGTTAGTTTTTCCTTCTGCAAAATAAATGTATCTCGAACTCTTTTATTGTAATGTAATAAAGTGGTAAACTGTGATTTTTTTACCCTAGTACTGTTTACCGACTACCATGTAATACTAAAAACCGAAGTATGACTACGGCAGGATCATTCTCTGACCGTAGAAGTATGGCTGGCCTAGTCACCCCTCGTATTCCATATTTTGGGAAGCAGGGCGTGACAGTCTCGATGGCTTAAAAGTGAAATTTGTTTGATTGTTCTGTGTGATGTATATGATTCGATCAATTTTCTCTCCTAACAACAATGGTTGAAAGGCAAATTTGAGATGCGGCGTAAGGTTGTAAAGAAGATGGCACATGTTCAGAAAAATGTTAGGTTGTAAAGAAGATGACACATGTTGAGAGAGATCTCGTCCATTATATGCTCTAGGTTTCAAAGCCGAATGGAAGAAAAATAGACGGCGATATATTTTTCAGGTTCGTGAGTCGTATTTTTATTCAGCAATAAAGAGGTCAAGAGCAATAAAGAAGTCGTTTTTTTTTTAATTTCTTTGTCACCGTCAACACAAAGTTTTATGTTGAATTATTTAAGATGCCAGTACTTTATCATTTTCTTTTAATTCTTTATGGAGGATACATATAATAAGATATACATTTACTTGACTTGTATTCCATTTGCAACATTTTTTTCTCTAGTTAGAATGATGATGCAACCTTAGTTAAATTTACTTTTTGTTGAAATAAAATCCAGTTACCACACAAATCTGTTTCAATTTCCACGTCAATATTTCTCGATCAAGTCTAAATGACACTTTAACATCTAATGTTTCACCAATGTAGCATTTATGTACTTAAAAATTCAAAAAGGAAGTCTTTAATACTTCAAATTTTATTTATCTTCATGAACTACCTACCGGCAAAGTCACATAATTCGCGAATTATTCAGTGAATTCGCGAATAATTCGCGAATTATGTGACTGCCGATTAAATCTGCGAATTATTCGTCATCACCGAACGCGCCGAATTATTCAAAAAAAATTGAACTATTCAAAAAACAGCAAATAATTCACGAAATCAAAATCTAGCGTCTTATATATTAATTTTATATTAATTTTTTGCTCGAAATCCTTCCCGAACACTTACCGAATCTTTCCCGAATACCTGCCAATTTTTTCCGAATAGTTCTCCGAATCCGAATTTTCGACCTTGCCGAATTATTGCCGAATCACGAATCTGTGAGTATGCCTACTGGTATTCCTGTCACCCTATATTTCATTATTGAATTCCATAATAATTTCCATCTGTCTTTTTAAGAAAATTTCCCCCTCTCTTCTTATTAAAATATAAAATGGAAGATACACATTTATGGAATTATTTAATTGCAATATTAGGATAATATTAGGTATTAATATTGTCATTTAAGCCCTTGATTAAAGAGTTAAAAATCAATTTTGACCGTATCACAAATTCGTGATTCGGCAATAATTCGGCGAGGTCGAAAATTCAGATTCGGAAAACTATTCGGAAAAAATCGGAAGCTATTCGGGAAAGATTCGGTAAGTGTTCGGGAAGGATTTCGAGCAAAAAATTAATATAAAATTAATATATAAGACTCTAGATTTTGATTTCGTGAATTATTTGCTGTTTTTTGAATAATTCATTTTTTTTGAATAATTCAGGAATTATTCACGAATAATTCAACAATAATGCGGCGCGTTCGGTAATGACGAATAATGCACAGATTTAATCAGTCACATAATTCGTGAATTATTCACGAATTCGCCGAATAATCGACCAATAATGTCACTATGATTTTGACATCTATAACAGCGATATCCAAGAAGGGCATTATCGTCATTATCTTACCGCCTGTGACACTCTGACACCTTTCTTAAAATGTTTCCATTTCTATAAGCTCGCCAACTCTCCTCATCTCTCTCGTTTAGTTACCAAACCCTAAATAGAAAAAAAAACGTAAAAAGGAAAACCCCCTAAAAAATCCCTAATTTTCTCCCGCTTCGTCTTCGATGGAGGCCGCGGCGGTGGCGAATCCCGGTGAGCATTCCGACACCAATCGTGAGATCTCGTCTCTTTTTGTATCAGTTTCAGCCCATTTTCTTTAATTTTGCGGGTGCATCGAGTAATTAGGGTTTCATTTTGAATTATTAGCTTTTGATTCCATGTGTTTAGATAGAAATTACTTTGAGAGCGATTTCAGTGAGAGTAGTTTTAGGCTTCTCCTTCATTTGTTGGAGGTCGGCATATTTTTTGGGGGTTTTCTTGGGTCATTGATTGTTTTTTTGGGGACCTGATACATTGGAATATTCCACTGCATTGAGAAATTGTACCAAGTTGCCAAAAATCGACCGCCTTGTTTCCGGGCCTGGTTATGAGAATTAATCTTATTTTTAAACCCACTTATCTTGTTAAAAAACCCAACACTTAGGAATGTTTCAAGCCCAATCGTATTTTAATTGAGATATTTTTTCTCTCTCCAAAAATACCAGCTTTGCCCTTTTTCGAGCTAAACACATCATGACTTTAGCAACTTTATTTATACAATTAAATTATTATTTATAAAATAATAACACTATTTATCAAACCATAATACTGTTTATCAAATCATAACATTATTTATCATAATATAACTTTGTTTATCAAATCATAACACATATTTTACGAAATCTTAAAAGGGTTTTGTTGGCATTACATCCATAATACGTATACCAATCAATGTTTGGTTTTAAAAGAAATTAATAATATACTTCTTGGTTATTCCCCAATTTTGGAAATTTTTGGGTTTAAAAATAAATCAAGTTAAGCAACTGGGTCCGGAACAATTTTTCCTTTTCCCATTACACCCTAACATGTTAAAAGTTCTATGATTTGCGAGTATTCTAATCTAATTCAATATGTCCTCAAGCGTATGCATGATTACTATATTTCACAATCAAAGAAACAATCATTAACCAAGGAATCTGTAGTACGCGGGACATGCAAAACGCCATCTGTTTAGCTAAAAAAAGCTAAAACATTAATTGCAGCGTAACACTCACACATTTTCTCTTACAAAATAGGGTCCCCTTTAACCCTCATGATAACACAAAGTTCTACAAAATATAAACTTTTGTTATTTTCCGAAGTTTTTGCCCCCTTCTTATTTGACACTTAAGCTCCCACTCACCTAGAATTTAGATTAAATTAATTGTTAAATACAATTATTTTGATATTCTCTGACCTGTGCTCATGTGGTTTTGTGTTGATATTAAGGTACACAAGAAGAATGCAAGTATAAAAACCGGTTACAGGAGCTTGCTCAGAGAGCATTATCACACTTACCGGTTTATCAAACATTTAATGGAGGATCACAGCATATTCGGCAATTTAGGTCAACCGTCATTGTTGATGGAACAACTTACGTATCCCCTTATGCATTTCAACGGCGAAAAGAAGCTGAGCAGTATGTAGCAAAATATGCATTTCAGAATGCCGTTGCTAAGATAACTCAAGAAGGAGCAATCCTAATCGACAATGTACGTGCTTTATGAGTTCTCAGTGCTTTATGCTATTTGTGTACTTCTCAAAGTGCTTAATCTGATACAATTAAAATCCATGTATTTGGATCTTGAATCATTTCTGTATGGTTGATCTTTCAGTCAATTTTATTTGTTAATTGAAAGTTACTGTAAGAATAAAGGACTGCAAGGTAGGAGGTAGGGTTCAGTTTTAAGATTTCGATGGTGATTTATAGTTCTTGATGGCTTAATGTTTTATTCTTCAAATGCTTAAAAAATTTGCTGTTTTCATATGGATTTTTTTACTACTGTAATTCAGATGCTTTAAGTGGCTGAAGAAAATGCAAGTTATATTTCAGAATTGTCAACTGCAAAAGTGATGAATACCCAGAACTAAGCTCTGTCAAACCTCATTGGTGATTTCCAGAAGCTTTTAATTTAATGTGTCTAAAAGTCTCAGAACGCTAATGAGTACTATTTGTGGTATAATAGGCATGATATAATCTAGCATGAATTTCTTCCATGCCCTAGGATTTGTCTTTGGTAGGGGCATATGCTTCAACAATTTTTAATAGCAAAATAATGGATTGCCAAAACTAAGCTTTGTCAATATCCGAGTGGCGATTCTTAGAAGCTTTTAATTATATACATTTAGAATATTCGTAATGCTTATAAGTAAGGGATGTTATATAAATATAGTAGGCATGGTATAATTTAGCATGCATGTAGAAGCTTTTAATTATATACGTTTAAAAGTTCTATAATACCCATAACTAATAGGTGTACTAAAATAGGTATGATATAAATATAATTTAGCATGCATGCATCTAGTCCTTATCCTGATATTTGTCTCTGGTAATACCGACCAATTCTGCAGTTTATTGCTATAAGATTTGATGTGTATCTCTATGCAATACTTAATTATACACACGTAAATATGTTAATCAAACGTTTCTAACCCTAATAATTAAACATATTAATGAGAACACATTTAACCTCATTGGTTTTGCTGATCATGGTCCAATAAAAATTTGATTTATTGTGTCTAAATCATACAGTGCCTCTTATCGTGGACCACTTAACCATTCTGACAATGGTCAATCAGTTTTGATCTTGATTGTGTCAATATGTTTGGCTATTAAATGAATGAAAATACTCTTCCTACCACAATTTGTCTACCCAAAAGTTTATCAAAGAGACAAACACCATGGGCCCACCTGTTTGACACTATTATCTAGGTGTTGTGGGTCCTGCCATTTTGTCTCTTGGATAAACTTTTGGGTAGACAAATTGCGGGTAGGAAAAGTATTGCTCATTAAATGAACTACATAGGTGAAAGCAATACATCTTCCGGATGATCGTCGTACATGATGCTCGTAGGAGCAAAACAATCCCATAATCAGCCGATGTTGTGAAAAGTAGCTTCTAAGTAACAATATTGATCATTAATCTTTCAATTGGAGATTTAAACGGGTTGATGTTGTTAATAAAGATATGACAGGCTCATGAATTTTGCAGCAACCACGCTCTTAGGATTTCAGATTTTGTATTTCTCAAATCCTTTAGGGAAGGCTATAAAAAATATTCCCTGTGGTAGAACTTTGATGTGTCTCCCTTCTTTTTCCAATTGCACTAGTGCTACTTAATTTTCTACCATTATTGTCATTCTGCTTTGTGGAAGTGTCTGTGATATTCCTATCATCAATGCTTTATTGCGATCCTCCAGTAGGCTTCAGAAGACAAAATACATTTCTCCAGCCAATTTGTTATGTAAATTGTTTCTTTTGTTAGCGGTTAGCCTGTAGCCAGGTCATCCACAATTACACTAATAAGATATCACTGAAGGTACCAAGAGTAATCACATTCATTTTCTGATTACAAAAATTTATTGGTAGATAATACGGTTTTTGATTTTTCTGGTATTTACACCCTTTCCATTCTATTTCTCCATACTTGAAGCACTATTACCCATTGCATAAAATCACTGCTAAATATAAGTATGGGAAACAGCTGCAATAAAGCTTCATTGAATCCTGCCCGTTCTTCATAAATTTGGATATAAAATTGCTATTGACGTTCCAATTTGGGAGCCTTGCAATTAAAATGGTATCTGCGACCCAAGTCTATACGCATGCTTTAGAATTTTAAAAACACTGTGGCTTGATTGTAAATCTAAACCCTACTAGTCAGTCATGTTGTTTACTCCTGTGTTACCATAAATCGCTAAACCATTATCTGAAAATTCGTATCTGTATCCAGAAAATATCCGGATTTGAATCCGGATGTTATCCAGATATCCGTATCAGTATGCGATTCTATTTCTCACCCTTTTAATACTAGTATCTAAACTTGTGTAGGGGTGCAAGTACTCTTTGCCTTCACATTTAGGGGTGCAAGTGATTTGACCCGATATACCATGTCACTATACTTTATTCTGGTTTAGTCATGTTGTTACGTGACTGTATCCTCAAAATATTTAATATAAATTTATCTTTTCCTTCAGGATAAATCATTTGGCAAAGCTATCCTCCATGAATATGCAACGAAGATGAAAAAAGAGCTTCCGACATATGCCTCTTCTAGAGTCGAGAGTCTGCTTCCAGCATTTACCACTTCTGTGGTGTTTGACGGAAAAACTTTTGTAGGTGGCCTTGGCAGGAACAAGAAAGAAGCTGAGCAGATTGGAGCTCGCACAGTTATTAAGTGGATACTAGGTTTGCTCCTCCACCTAAAGTGTTTTGTTGATTAATTGTATAAAGCAGGGTTGGGCACGTATTATGCCAGACCTGGTAAAATTAAAAACTTATGCTAATAAGTAATCTATATTATATTATTATATTATTATATTATAATAATAGTGTCTATCTCATTAGTATTTATATTGATAATTATAATACATTATATAAAAAAGTAAAACTGACAGAAGGCCAAAATGTATTTTTTCGACTCAGTTCAGCAGATATTCCTTGTTCGGTTTGGTTCAGTTGGTTTTTTCCCCTTCCCCTTTTTAAAGCGAAAAACACGCCAATCAATGCTCGCCCCTAGCAACAGCCTTTAACGGTAGGAAAATTAAATAAGCTTCTAAGGCAGCAGATTCATGTCCCGTAAATGATTTGCAGGCCAATCTGATATGGGCACTACTATGGCTGAGATCATCAAATCAAAGAGTAAATTCATCAATGAGATTAATGGAGGCAGCGGCTCAATCATGCCACAGGACAATAACATGCCCTTGAATTTTGTCAATAATCATTTTGGCAACACGGTTACCGAGGCAGTAGAAACACACATCAGCTCAATTGTGCCGCATGAATGTAATGTGCCCTTGCAAGTGCCTGGAGATACTCATCATGTTGTTGATGGTTCCAATGGAGGAAGCACACATATTGTACCCACAGATGGAAATATATCAGGTATTTTAATTTCATACCAATTGCCTGTCATAGAACTTTTTGTTTAACACATTTTGATTAAAATTAGTGAAATAACCGATGTAAAGACTTGTTTAACAAAGCAGCACATTTTTTGTGCCCTGTTTGGGAGATGTGCTAAATTGTTAAATTACTTTTTTCGTCTGCTATTTCTAAATTTGAATATAATGTGTTATTTTGAAAAGTTCCTACAGTAGAAAGCTCTATTCCACCAACTGCAGCAATCCCTAAAGAAGTCGAGGTAATATTGGGATCTGTTGTTGAGGGAAATATTGTGCCAACTCCTCAACATCAGAACAATCAGCCTTTGGATACTCTCTCCAACAATCCTTGCCTTGAACAAATTGTTGAAGTTCAAGCCATACAAGTAGCTGAAGTTAAACTTGAGGTTCTGCTGGATCCACCAATGAGTCACTTGGATACTCCAAATCCTACCAGTGGTGAAAAGCGATCCCGTAAGAATAAGAGAAGGAACAAAAAGGGGAGCAATTCCAAGAAAATTCGAATGGATGAATAGTAAGTATTCAATTTCTTACCTTTGCCATAATATCATCTGCCTTTATGTGTTCCAAGTCTTCAACAGAACTAATTTCTTGGTACCTATTATGCATGTGTGACAAAATATTGAAATAGTTTTGCATAGTTTTATTTCTTTCTAGGTGCATCCCTGATGCTGCCCCTAGAGATTCCAATTTTCCTGAATAAGCATTCAGGTAGTGGTAGTAGACTGGCGGCATCCATTCAGGCACTCCCTCCTTCGTGCAGCACATTAGCAATGTCCTCTCTCTCTCTCTCTCTCTCTCCATTCACTTCTCTGATCTATTCTTCCACCGGTTCCATGCTGCTGTAGCCATCGCCGCCCTTGCCTTTCTATATTTCCTCCCACTAGATAACTCTGCTTTAAATTCCTCGGAAAGTTGTCGCCATTAGGTTCACCCTCAATTTTCTAGAAATCTCCTTAATGAAATATTTCCACTTCTCACAAGAATGAAACAAATGCCGATCATCCTCGACAGCCTTATTGTACATATTACACATTGTTTGTACTCCGATTTACTTTTTCTGAAGCCAAGTTGCTGTTGGTAGTTTGTTATTTAGCAATCTCCAAATAAACCACTCCGGTTCTACGCGTCACTCCTAATTTCTCCGGTATACTACTATTCATTCCTCTACCATACCTTAGGTGAATCCTTTTTTCATATTCTTTTTTATTCATAGATTTTTCCTGACCCTTCCTCCCGGGTCCTCCCCACATAGGCAAATCCTTACCGTTATTAACTTCTATTCTTAGAATTCCCTGTGTTACAGTTACGGAAGATGCATCAGATTCTCACCATCCCATTTGCTTAGCAAAGTTAACCTTTAATCCTTCAAAAGTTGCTTTAAAATGTTAATTTATTATTCTGAAAGGATTATTGGTTTAGAAAAAACTGGATATGCCATGCCCCTTTCTCATCAACTTGCTTAGTTCTGTGAAAAGGGCCACATTATGCTATACATAAAGATGCCACTTGGTTTTTTACTGGCCATGATGCCCAGTCTAATCGCAAACATTCTTCCAGCTGTATGACTGTATAATATTGATCGAGTCTATACTGTAATGTTGACTATTTATATTAATAGATTCGACCTCTTATAGTCTCTGCTGTAAGCTTGGGCATAGCCCTTTTTTGTTGTTTATTGATGCTCTAAATATTTCCTTACAGAATACTTGGCCATGTTTTATGTGTTTTGCGGTTTATCTGCCACTTTTAATTAAAATTAGCTCAGAGAAATGTTATGGGTTTTTTCTATATTGGACCCCTAAAACTTAGCTAATTCTAAATACAACTCCTAAACCTTACTATTTCTAAATACAACCCCTAAAGTTTCTCCGTTAATCAAATAAAACCCTCTTTTAAGTTAACCTATGTCATACTTGGGTTTGAGATAACTTGGGTTAGGTTTTGATAAAAATTACCATCAACTGCTCCTCTCTCGACGAAGACTTCTCCCAATGATTACAAGGTCGTTCCTTCCCCTCCAAAGCTTTTCCTTCCCTCAAATCTCTAGAACTCTTCAGTGTGATGATGATGATGGCGATGCATCCCTCCGAGGCTATATCAACTTTGTAAGTCCATTGAAGTTGTTCAAAAGACCCAAACGGAAACCGTATTTGATCAGTAAAGGAATGGTTTTTATACAACCTATGTTTAAGGGTGTTTTTTGGGGTTTTTAAAAAAAAAATTCTATAGTGACTGCATTGAAGTCAATTTTAATTTTTACCTTGGTCTCAGTTCATCATGTCTAGGGTTAATTTCCCCTTAATTCATGAAAGTAATTTATGTCTAGGGTTTTTGTGTCTATTTTTAATTTGAAGTCAACCCCCATCTCAATTTTTGTGTTTTTATTTTAGATTTTTTACTAAGATCTTCAATCAGGTTCATGCTTGTAGGAAGAAGCAGCAACAAGAAGCTTAGAGAAGTAGCACTGCAGCATCAATGGTTTGATCGGTATTTAAAGAGAGAAATAAAGCCAAGATGGTATTTTGGTCATTTTAAGCCCTCAACGGTTAAAACTAACGGCAAGATGGATGGAAGCTAACCATGAGTCTTATTTAATCTAGTTAGAAGTTTTAGGGGTTGTATTTAGAAATAGTAAGTTTTAGGGGTTGTATTTAGAATTAGCCAAGTTTTATTGGTCCGATATAGAAAAAAAACCAAATATTGGTTATATCCACCATCAGTCAGTAACCTCAAGCTTACGGTGTGAACAGAGTTGAGTTATGAAGTTGCAGTACTACAAGATAACCTCGTGTAATTTTAGAAATCTGTACTGTAAAATTAAGCCAAACAAAACAAATAACTGAATAAACAAAATAAATAAATAAATGAGAAGCAACTCCCCTGCATCTGATTATATTTCTTAACCTCAGTATCATTAAGCTTAGAGTCGCCCATCATTAATAATTAATATCCACAACCTTTATAACAATCCACATTAGCAAACTAGACACCAGTTTCTATAATTCAAGTTATTCCTATATCAAATGCTTCCTTAGATTAATAGAAATTTTGTGTGAGTTGAATGATATTTGTGCACCTCAACTTATCAAATGCTCCCTTACATAAATAAGAATTATGTGCAAGTTGATTGCTACCTGTCTGCTTCCATAATTAATTTTGTGCTCTGTAAATTGAAACTAACATGGAGTTACCAAACTTATGAACTCATGGCCGCCCATTATGATTCGCAATCACGACCATCTGCGTCATCTCTGTTTGATATCAGCTTTTACTTCAATGTAATTATAAAGGCGAAAGCGATTTTGCGATATTACGAACTGTTTGCTTCTAATATTTCTCAAAGATACAAAGGCTTATTTCACTAAAACCACGCTGTGGTATACCCGATTTGCCTCAAACCCCATGTTAAAACCCATCACCACCCCTCCTCCCAGAGGGGGTTATCCTTGTACACTTGTCAGCCAATTGAGTGGTCATGGGCTTTAGCCTGCCGGGTAAACCACAGATTGGTTTTAGGGAAAGTTTCTGACATATTATCGTGTTCTTACATTTGCAGGTCCTTTGGTCTCTGAATGGCAAGGGGAGACCTGTTTCTTCTGTTTTTCTTTTATGGAGACTTTGTGTACTCAGCGGTGTTCAGTTCGGATTCTGCATGTGTTTGTTTTTCTGCATGAAAATATTTGTGTATCAGTGGTATGCTGCTGGCGACTGGCTTGATTTTAGTTTTGCTATGTTTTAAACAATGCTGACCTGAAGCCTCCGCTGATTGTCACTGCATCTCGAATGTAATTTCTTCACTAAAATTGGCGTTAATCAAAATAGGGAGTCGTGCTCTTATTAAAGCTGACCCCATTGTTATGGATGAAGCCTTAAATGATGATTGTATTACCTATATGGTTATATTGTTTTTGCAAGCAGCAGTAGAGTGACCTTAGTGCACCAAAGAAAGATTCGTAGTTCCATTTGCATTGTTTACTGATTGTTTGGTGAAAGAAGTTTTAGGTGGATAGGGTGGTATTTTTCTTACATTTTGAAATGGCAATGTTCATGGTAAAGGATTCTTGGAGCTAGTGATCTTTCGCTTTCGCTTTGGAGAGGGAGGTTATACGAAAGGCTCGGGCTTACGATTTCAAAGAGCTGGTAACTTTCCTTATGTTGTGTGATGGAACTTTTCCTGACCGTTTCGAAGCAAGCTAGATTCAGTTGCTCACTTGATTAAGTTGGTTTTGTTGTACGTTTCCGTTCTTAGCAATTTTTTCGCATCAGTCTTGACCCATCTTTGCTTTGCATGGTAATTGAGAATAGTTGTATATATATCATATGTTGTAATTTCACTGGTGTGAATCTCAGATCGGGCTTTGCCAGAGCAGAAACAGATGCAAGTAGGGTGTGAATCACATTTCTCTATAATTAAAAGCATATACGTGATATTGTTGAGAAAGTTTAAATCTTTATGATCATCTCTTTGTAAATTTGATTGATCATGGCAATTTGGCGTCGATGCATCACGTTGAAAATATTCCATTTTCTGTTTGTGCAAGGACCTAAATTATTTCGGTAAGAAAATACTCACTTATTAAGTCATGTGTTCCAACAATACCCTTGTCCTCTCATCTCCCATCAAAGCGCAGACATTCCCACTTCAGGGACAAAACCGTCCATCATAATTTTCTGCATCTCCTTGTGAAACATATCCACTGCCTCGCGAGGCAATGAAACCAGCGCCAACAAGCCCTCCACGTCATCCTCCTTCCTGCTATACCGTCAGCACTCACGTCACCGTACCAGGCACTTTCCCAGTCCCAGCCCTGGCGGGCTCACCATAGATTGCTGGGCCCCACCCAAAGTCCACGTCTACGAACCTTAGCCTGCTTACTTCCGTCCGCTTCACCTCTCCTCTGCTAGAATGTATGAGTATTATAAAAAAAATGAGCATGTATAAATCAATAAAAATTTAGGGGTACATGTAGTTTTTTTTCTTAAGTTCGAACTTTTTGGGAGAGGAGAGAGAGAGAGAGAGAGAGAGAGAATAGAAATGACATAGAAAATCTAAAATTTAGAAATAAATGTAGAAATTTTAAGATTTTTTCTTAGTTTTTCCTCGATAAATGACAAAATGCCACGTGTCACCCCTTGGATCTTAGTTATAATAGTAGAGATGTAATCCAACGTGGATGCCATATTGTCACGTCCCGCTTCCCAGAGTGCGCTAAGATAGGCACGTGACAGAGCCAACCATACTACATGTGGATAGGAAACATCTCTCTACAGTCACATTACGGCTGTTTAGAGATATCAAGAACAGTAAAAATAAAATAAACTATGTAGTATATGTCCATGAGCCAAAATAAACGAGTCAATAAATAATATGCGGAAGCAATAGATCCAAGTAACAATAACAATCTGGAAAATACGTCCCAAATACGTGCTCACAACAGGAAATAAAAGTGCTGAAAGAAAACTAAACTAAAATACTAACAGGTCCTCACTGCTCGGCCTGTTCACTGAAATACTCCTAATCAGCCTGCTACAAAGGTAGAGGATATGGACCATGCAAAACACAGACGTCAGTGCATCAAAATATCAACAATAATATAAACATGGAGTAATAGGAATGCAGGCATGAATTATAAAAAGGTACATGAATGCAATAAGTGAGCAGGGATATAGAACAGTGAAGTGTAACAGTATATGTGAAGTGCAGCGGTGAAACTAAATTGTGCTACTAGGTTAACTACTCTCAAGTCTGTGAAAATCAATTTGATGAATCATCGATGTAACTCAATAGTATCTCGTGCATGCCCGGGACCACGGTCCAGATTCTCGGGCTGAAACCGAGACATGCTGCTAGAGTATTGTACCTTTAAGCCCGCTTGATTCATAAGTTGATCCTTCTTACAACATTGCTTTCCTTTGTTACAAGTAATTATTTTTCTCATCCTTATCACCAGACTCCCAATTTAGCTGACTTGGAAGGAAGTGCCTTACGTATGGACAGAGGAATGTACTCAGGCTCTTGAGATACTAAAACAGAAATTGATCATGACACCTATTATTACAGTGCCAGACGATTCAGATGGTTTGGTGATACACCGTGATGATTCAGGGAAAGGTTTAAGCTACGTTCTAATGCAACACGGTCGTGTAGTTGCCTATACCTCACGGCAGCTAAAGAATCATGAGAGGAACAACCCAACACACGACTTGGAGTTAGCCGCAGTGGTTTTAGCATTGAAGATCTGAAGACATTATTTATTAGGCAAAAATGTGAAAGTATACACGGATCACAAGAGTCCGAAATGCGTGTTCACTCAGATGGAATTGAGTATGAGACCACGCCGATGGCTAGAATTAATGGCGGACTACGACTTGGACTTACAGTATCATCCGGGAAAGGTAAATGTCGTACCCGACGCCCTCAGTCGCAAACCAGCGGTCATGATGTTGATCAGGCAGATAAGAATCATTGAGGATTTTCAGAAGCTTGAACTAGAAATTGTTACACCGAGTGCAATCAAACAGTTTTGGCAGTTACAGGTGCAGTCTTCCCTTGTAGATCGTATTAAGGCTTCGCAAGCTGACGATCCTCGACTGCAGAAGTTCAGAGAGCAGGTGGAAGCCGGGCTGAGGACAGACTTACTTATACATCAAGACGGTTCTTTGAGATTCGGTAACAGACTCTGCGTTCCCAAAGGAGATATTAGAGAAGAAGTACTAGCTGAGGCTCACAGCTCAGCTTATTCAGTACATCCGGGAGGCACGAAAATGTATCGAGATCTGAGGCAGCATTATTGGTGGAACGGGATGAAGCGAGAGATTGCACGGTTTGTATCCAAGTGCTTAGTGTGTCAGCAAGTAAAGGCTGAACATCAGAGAACGGCTGGACTACTGCAACCACTTCCAATACCGGAATGGAAATGGGAACACATCACTATGGATTTTGTGACCGCTTTACCGCGGAGTCCACGAGACAACAACGCCGTTTGGGTTATCGTCGACCGTCTTACGAAAACAGCACATTTTTATACCTATCCGGGTAGGACAGTCGACAGAGTCACTTGCGGAGAAGTACATGCAAGAAGTAGTGCGGCTTCATGGAGTTCCGGTAAGTTTAGTGTCAGGTCAGGACACTAGATTCATTTCACACTTTTGGAAGAGCTTACAGGAGGGTCTGCGTACATGTCTCAAGTTGACGGTAGATAAGGTCCAGATGATCAGACAGTGCATTAAGACGGCCCAGGATAGACAGAAGAGTTGGACGGCCGTTCACCGGGGGAATCTATCTGGAAACGTGAGAAGGATATCCGTTCACGGTTCCCACATCTTTTCGAGTAGCCGTTTGTATCATTACCTTCTTGTCTTCGTTCCTTTAATTTCGAGGACGAAATTTTTTGTAATGGTGGTATGATGTAATATCCGGTCTTCATCTACGCCAATACCCGTATTTAAATAAAATATTTTATCCATTTTACACTTTATATTAATTTCTAATTACTTTTGCCCAAGCCCAACAACCCAAATCTTTATTTCAAAAAAAAAAGAACAAATTAAATTCAAATTATTTACTCTCTCCTCTCTTTTCAAAATTCAAAATTTTTAATCACTCATTTATACCCAAATCTTACCCAAATATAAATTCCATTAAAAACCTATTCAATTCTATTTTCCCGTTATCTCTCTCTTGCTTCTTTAATTTCTTTTTAATTAAATCCCCACGATTATTTCCTCTCTTCCTTAAATCCCTCCAACAATATTACTCACGTCTCTTTCTCCTCTCATTCTCTCTCTCCCTCTCCCTCTCACACGTCTCTCTCTCTCTCCTCTCATTCTCTCTCTCTCTCTCCTCTCGTTCTCTCTTCTCTCCCTCCCTCCCTCTCACACGTCTCTCTCTCTCTATTTAAAAATTTCTCCCCCCCGGTTACCTCTCTCTCCCTCTCTTTCTTCCATTCTTCTCCTCCCCTCTCTTCTCTCGAACCCACACCTACGCCCACGCCGCGCTCGCCCCGTCGTCGCCGCCGCCACCACCTGCGTCACCTCCGGCCTTCCTCCCTCTCCCTTCTCTCCTCTCTCCAAAACCCCGAGTCCCTCCTTCCCACCTCACCTGCACACCCGACGCTGCCCTCCTCCTCCGAGCTTCGAGCTCCTTCCCAACGACCCAACTTCGAGCCACCTCCGGCCACCTCCCTCCATCATCCGCGTCAACCCCACCTCCTCTCCCGAGCACCTCGTCGTTGCAACCCATCTAGCCGACCTCCCCTCACAGCAACCTCCACGACATCAAACCCAACACCGAGCCCCTCGGCCTTCATCTTCGGCGTTGTCTACTCCACCGAGCACCAATCTCCATAGCCGAACCTAACCACCACGGCGGCGTCTCCCTCATCAAAGCTGAAGCTACCCCATCTCTGACGTCACCATCGATCATCGGCTATACCAACACCTGCAACCCCTCCGCGTCAACCTCACCTCCTCTGAAGCTCGAGCAGCCGACCTTCAGACCAAGCCAATTTCAGCATCCAAGCCGGAGCCCATCGTCGCCGCCGAGCCATTGCACAGAGCTCAATCCAAGGCCAAGTTCAAGCCCGAGGCAAAACCCTTGTCGTTGTTGCCCGTATGTGTCTTGCCCGTGCATGCCATCGCCGTCATCATCACTGCGGCACCATCGACACATCATCACAGGCAAGTTCAATTACTTGCTTACATGCTAAAATATATATATATTGATATATCGTCCGATAATATCTCGTGATTAATAATAGACCGTATTAATTTAAGTTAATTTGGATTTGGGTATTAATCGAGTCAAATATCTCAAGTTAATTTCGTATAGAAGTTCTTAAATTATTACATGTGGATTGAGTGAACGAAATCGACATTTCGATCGATAAACGATTGCTTTGTCTAGGTATTCGATATGGAACTCCTTGCGAAAACAAAATTAAATATGGCGGAACTCATGATAAATAAATCTCTTTACTGTTTATGATTATCTTGTGAAAATTTTGATGTAAAACAATGTCATTTCACACATGAAATGACATTTTCGACAACCGACTCAAAATCTGGAAATCCCATACATGATATCCCGTAAAATTCATAATAAATCATATTTAAATCGTATCGTGGTGTGATAAGGCTCGTTATAAAGATGACTGAATAATATATAAATATATGGAGATATTTACTGAATTTTAATGTGTTATGATAATGCAAACTGTGGAGAATTACGACCCTGGACTGCAGTCCAGAGCAGTAATCCTAGTTCGCCCTTGTTTTGAGATCACCGTATAACATTGGTCAAATGTGAAATATGTACGGAACCCTATATCGTTACGTAGAAAATTTAGTTATCTTTCTTACCCCCACTAGTTTCACTGGATTCCTTAACTGTATGATATTTTTAACATATTTTATAACGACGAGGTGTTCTGCTGAATTCTGCAGTGGCATATTTTACACATTGAACTTAACCTGACCATAACTCCCTGTTGAAATAGGATATTACTGATCCGCTAATTGCCTTGGAAACATAACTGATAACCCTAAAAATTGTTCAACTATAGTGCCGCCTAATTTTGATCCCAACAGGGTGAAAACTGTGTTGCGAAATGGACTTTCAGTTCAGGAACTGAATTTTCAGTAGCGAACACTTAAAATGAAACGAATGTAATTTACGAACCCGAAACCCGATCGACTTGGAATAAGTTTCGTTGAACTTTCGACTGAGTTTACTTGTTACCGCTTTTGTATCATTTTATTTAATTTTGAACGTATGATTTAATGTGATTTTTATGAGTTCGTAAGATGCATAATAACTTTCCTTGCACATGAATGTTTAGTGGCATAAATGCACATATTATACCCGGCCGTAATACCTCTAGTGATAGTGCGTTTCATTATTAAGTTTCAGTGTACCATGCATTGTCGAGCGTGAATGGTATTGTTCCCCTCCGAACGGCGGCCGAGACGCGGGGACGTCTGTGCCTGGGGTTCGGGGCAGATGCTAATTGGTGCTATCCGTCCACCTCTCCGAAGATGCCAAGTTGATTTATGGCACCGTGCATCGGAGGTTTGAACGGATGCGTCCGATGTAGCAGACTTCGTCAGATTCCCCCTCGCTTGAGGGGTTTTTGATTGTGGGGACGCTCTTCCCTGCAAGCGCAAGCCCCTGCAGTTAATTACGCTACCGCATCGCGGTAACCACTTTCTCCTTCTCCAGATGGTCACTTCGTGTCGTGTGTGTTTATTTTATGTTTTGTTTCCCGTGGATTGTTTACGGAGACCGAGTTATGTCGTCGCCCGTAGGGCGTGGACTAGTCCAAATCCGTATTATCTTAGATTTGGGTTTGGGGGTTTGGTTTGAGGATACGTTAGCCATATTTGAGGCCAAGATCAACTCAAACGTTTGTTAAGGATACGTTAGTCTAGCCTGAGACTAAGATCAACTTAACGGGATTGTTTAGATCCGACAAAAGAGTATTTGGGCTCCATTGTTCCAGTTTAGGGACATAGTGGTCCATTGCATATATGGCCGTCGGGACCCGTCACCTCTCTGACGACGTTGAAGGATTACAACGACAGATGTCAGAGGAGTTCAGAGATGTACCCTCGAACCAGAGTTAATTGGGGGGATCTATAGTCCAGTTTGGGACTAAAGTCTGTTTGAAAGGTTTAAGGATACGTTAGCCATATTTAAGGCTAAGATCAACTTAAACGGGATCGTTTAGATCCGACAAAAGAGCAGACGTGGGCTCTATTGTTCCAGTTTAGGGACATGGTGGTCCATTGCTAGTTTAAGGACATTGCGGTCCATGGGTAGTTTAAGGACATTGCGGTTCATTGTTAGTTTTAAGACATCTCGGTCAAGGTTAAGGACGTCGTAGTCCATGGGTTTAAGGACCCCACAGTCCATTGTTAGTTTTAAGACATCTCGGTCAAGGTTAAGGATGTCGTAGTCCATGGGTTTAAGGACCCCACAGTCCATTGTTAGTTTTAAGACATCTCGGTCAAGGTTAAGGACGTCGTAGTCCATGGGTTTAAGGACCCCACAGTCCGTATCAATGCGTGGTCATCGGGACCCGTCACCTCTTTGAAAACGTTGAGGGATTACAACGCCAAGTATCAAAGGAGTGAAGAGATGTACCCTGGAACCGGAGTGGATTAAATAGTCTTTGGCCCAATTTGGGATCAAGACCAATTAATTATGTTATGAGCCCATTAACCCAGTTAATTATGAATTGAGGACTTATGGCCATCTTGGGCTAAGTCCAATCAGGTCTGGAATATTGGCTTCCTGTTGGTCCATTGAAGGAGAGGTTTTTCCTCTGGCCATTTAGCTAATTGGACCAATGCCTAGTGTTAAACACTAAAGACCAATCAGTGTTGAACACTGGGAATGAGATTGATAAGTTAGTGTTTTAACACTAAAAGATAGTTGGTGTTAAACACCAGCAACAAGGCTTTCAGATTAGTGTTGAACACTAAAACAGACCAGTGTTAAACACTGGCAACAGAAATCCCAAATTAGTGTTGAACACTAAGGTAATCAGTGTTGAACACTGCAAATAAAGTTCTTTGCTTAGTGTTGAACACTAAGGCCAAACAATGTTTTAACACTGGATTCAGGGGTTCCAATTTAGCGTTAGACGCTGAGGCAAGAGGGGTCACGTGGTAGCACGTGAGGGCGCCCTCCCTTTCGTTTGTTCTGCTGAGAAGATCGCGTCTTTTGGAGCATCACGTGTCATCACGTGACGGGTATTTAAATAGAGTATGTTAAAGCCTCTGCCAAGGGTCACGTGGGTCACGTGAGGCACTGCCTCAAAGGGGCTTTTCTGTAGATCTTTTTAGGGGTCACGTGGTGACACGTGACCCTGCCTCTATGTATGTTGTTTAGAAGATCTGTTAATCCCTTTCAGGAATTAAATTCCTCGTAGGGTTGAACCCTGACAATAATTTCAGAGGAATTAAATTCCTACTTCCTTTTAAAGAGTTGAATTCTGAATTTTCTGTAGGAATTAAATTCCTTATATATGTGAAGAACTGAATAGGGTTAAACCCTAATAAAAGCTTTAAGGAATTAAACTCCCACTCTCTGTTAAAGAATTATGATTAAGGGAATTAAACTCCCGTTGTTTCAACAGAACTAAGTTCTTAACTAGGGTTAAACCCTGTTTCTTTTCATTCTGAAGGAATTAAATTCCCATAACACAAGGTCAAACCCTAATTTTATTTTAAAGGAATTAAATTCCTATAGTTCTGCGAGAATTAAATTCTCGTGCTTCCATTCCCTCTCTATGCTTTGGATCTGCATGGCAGGATCTCAACCCATTGAGAATTAAATTCTCAACTCAATGGGAGATGTGCACTTTACAGATCCTCCATCAAAGAGAGAAGAAACTATGTCCTTCTGTTTTATATAAGAGTTAAACTCTGTTGAGAATTAAATTCTCTTTTCTTTCAAAAAGCCTTCCCTTTCTTACCTAGGGTTTTCTTTTGCAAAAGATCCAAATTCCTCCAAAGTATCAAGGCTCTCTCTCTTTTCTTCCCCCTGCATATATATATTCTTTTGTGTGTCTCTTGGCTCCTATTTATAGGAGAAGCAGCCAAGTCAATTAGTTTTTGATGAATCTTTCATTGGGAGATTTGATTTGTATCCATCATTCGTTTTGGACCTTTGGATTGTTAGGTGAATTTTATTCACCATTGGATTTTAAATCCAGAGATTCTCCTTTGTTATTTCGGTTAGATTTAAAGGGGAAATCTTTCCAAATTCGAGATGTTCCCATAGATAGATGATATTTAATCACCTCTAAATCTTTAATTTAATCAGATGCTTATAATCTTTTTCCTTTGGAAAGATTTAAGTGATCTCTCCTCAGAATTTGATTCTGTTAAAAGATAGGCTTTGAAAGCCGGTCACGTGTGGGCACGTGACCCCCTTGGAACGAGCCTTCTTCTTTCTTTCCGCGCTCTGCTTTCTGGTCGCTGCTTAGCTGTTACGTGCCACCACGTGACTCCTGGTCACGTGTGAGCACGTGACCCTCGGCTGGACTCTTTTTCTTGATTTAAACGGAGAACAAGTCTGCTGCTTTTGAGTATCACGTGCCAACACGTGACCCTGGTCACGTGGGAGCACGTGACCTCTTCTGAAGCCTTTTTTCTTGATTTGATTAGGGAACCGGTTTGCCTTTGAAGCCGCTTTTAATTGTCACGTGCCAACACGTGACCCAGGTCACGTGGGAGCACGTGACCCTTTCTGAAGCCCTTTTCTTTGATGTAGTCGGGAAGCTGAATTTGCCTTGCTGATGCTTTTAGATGTCACGTGCCAACACGTGACTGCTGGTCACGTGTAAGCACGTGACCCTTTTCTGAAGCCTTTTCCGTAGGCTTTCCTGATTTTAAATCAGGAAACAAATGCCCCCACAGCGTTGTTCTCACGTGTCTGCACGTGAGTGCAACGCTGTCACTTTTGTGACCGCTGGATCTGCTTTGGGGAGTAGGGTAGACGAAACGTCCTTTCAGAAACGCCTTCACTTTTTCATGTCCTTCCTTTCAAACCTTTCTTTTAAGAATTTGATTCTCGTTCTCAGAGCTTAGTTCTCTGTTGTGTCTGTGCAGTGCCGCCTCATTTTCCAATCAAAGGCTAGTGCTCACTTGTTGCGTATGCAGGGATCTGCTTGATGGGGATGTTTCATTTCCCTAACCTAATTCCAATGCGTCGTTGGATTTCATTTCCAACGCTCTCCCCTTCTTTCCGGGCTTTGAGAATAGTCCCACCATGCACAACATTTTTTGTGCATAGCATTAAATGCTCCCCTTTATAACCTGAACCCTATGCCTTACTTATTTTCTTCACAGAGAAACCCATTCATACCTTAAGGTGGTCATCTTTGACAACCCGATCAATCGCCATGGCTTGCAATCGTCCCCATGCTCGTCGGCAACTATGGGAGGTGCCCCTTGAGGAGATAATTCCTCGCTTTGCTGCGCGGCTGGCGGATCCCCTTCTCGCCGACGCTCAATGTGACACGGTGATGTACGAGCTATTGACCCGTCGGGGCTCTCCTCTTCCCATGGGCTCCATTTGGCTCCGGATGATCCTCCTGTCTGTGCCTGCCGATATACCCCCTCATCCGGCGGAGATGACTTCGGCGATCCTTGACGCGGCGGAGGACAAGCTTGAGTGCTTTCATGAGGCTTGTCTAATCACTCAAGCTCTGAAGGATCACTCAGTTCATTTACCGAGTCAGATAAGAGCTCGTCGGGCCGTCATGTCTGCTTTCGCTGATGAGCATGGCTCCAACCGGTGGGGAGCAACTCCTCGTGAAAACCGCCGTTTTGACGTGCTGGAGAAGGCGGAGAGGGAGTTGGAGAATTTTGTGTTTTGCTTTGTTAACCCTTGTATTTCTGATCCCTTGTTTGGTGATCTTTTCCCACCAATGTAGAATGTTTGAATCAATGTACTCCTTTAATCATTGGTGGTTTGCATGCTTTCTGTTGAATTTTCATGCTTGTCAAATAGTCGTACGTGTGTCTTGCTTGCGTAAATGAGCTGTCTGTTTTTCTTTAATTACGAGCACCATCGTTACGTTGCATGCACATCAGTGCCTCGGGCAACATTTCCTTTTAAACATTCGTACAGTTGCAAATGCGTGCCTAATAGGATACAGATCAGAAACTTGCCACGTTATCTCCCGTATCGGGTGGTTTGTGCTGGCTTTAGATCGAGTATTGTTGTCGAAGGGAGGTTTATAAATGAAGACATATTCTTCTCTTCAATGGTGTGTCCCCTTTCTATTGAATGTGTTCTGCGGACAATTTATCTTGATCTCCTTGCAGGATAGCGATGGCTCAGGATTCAGGGTTAAGATCTGCTTCCTAGGACTTTTGCATTTTATGAGCCACGAGGGTCTCATAAAGAGTTTTTCTCCCTACAGGTCGAGAGGATCCCATAGGTGTAAGTCCTTCTTAAGAATCGTGAAGATTCTTAAGCGGGTTTTCCCTTGAGAGTCGTAGGGATCTCACAAGAGAGTTTTTTCTTCCCTACAGGTCATGAGGACTTGCAAGTGCTGGATGGGGTCGCCCTTATCCGTATTTCGCGGGGTCAGGGGCTGCTCCAGGTATCGTAGTTTAAAGACGTCGCGGTCAAGGTTAAGGACCTCATAGTCCGTGGATTTAAGGACTCCACAGTCCGATGTTAGTTTTAAGACATCACGGTCAAGGTTAAGGACCTCATAGTCCGTGGATTTAGGGACTCCACAGTCCGATGTTAGTTTTAAGACATCACGGTCAAGGTTAAGGACCTCATAGTCCGTGGATTTAGGGACTCCACAGTCCGATGTTTGGTTGCAGGGACCCGTCACCTCTTTGAAGACATTGAGGAATTACAACGCCAGGTATCAAAGGAGTGAAGAGATGTACCCTTAAACCAAGGCAGAATCCGTAGGGAATCGGGGTGGTTGATCGTTAGTTTTAAGACATCACGGTCGAGGTTAAGGACATCATAGTCCGTGGATTTTAAGGACTCCACAGTCCGGTATTTGCTTTGGATGCTTCACACGGGTTCACTGCCGTGCTTAGCGAGGACCAGGCTTCGCTCTGGGCGTTTTCCGCGGGGTCAAAGAGTGACGTTATCCGCGTTCCACGTAACCAGGAATTTTGCACTAGATGCTTCACACGGGTTCACTGCCGTGTTCGGCGAGGACTAGGCTCCGCTCTGGATGCTTCACACGGGTTCATTGCCGTGCTCTGCGAGGACCAGGATCCGCTCTGGACGTTTTCCACGGGGTCAAAGAGTGACGTTATCCGCGTTCCACGTAACCAGGAATTTTGCACTAGATGCTTCACACGGGTTCACTGCCGTGCTCGGCGAGGACTAGGCTCCGCTCTGGATGCTTCACACGGGTTCATTGCCGTGCTCTGCGAGGACCAGGATCCGCTCTGGACGTTTTCCACGGGGTCAAAGAGTGTCGTTATCCGCGTTCCACGTAACCAGGAATTTTGCACTAGATGCTTCACACGGGTTCACTGCCGTGCTCGGCGAGGACTAGGCTCCGCTCTGGATGCTTCATACGGGTTCATTGCCGTGCTCTGCGAGGACCAGGATCCGCTCTGGACGTTTTCCACGGGGTCAAAGAGTGACGTTATCCGCGTTCCACGTAACCAGAAATTTTGCACTAGATGCTTCATACGGGTTCACTGCGGTGTTCGGCGAGGACTAGGCTCCGCTCTGGATGCTTCACACGGGTTCATTGCCGTGCTCTGCGAGGACCAGGATCCGCTCTGGACGTTTTCCACGGGGTCAAAGAGTGACGTTATCCGCGTTCCACGTAACCAGGAATTTTGCTGACTGTATCCGCATTTCACGGGATGGAGGTTTGACTGTTGGCGATATGTATACCACCGAGCCATGGAACTGGGAGTTGCCGCTGTTCCGCTTAGCTTGAAGTTGTGTCCGTCGTTACGGGACGAATGTTGGGATGATCTCTAGGTCGCTTGTGGCCCGTCGAGATTTAGCTTCTTTCTTGGGTGAAACCTGGGGGGGAGGTATGTTCCCTTTTTGTTTATGCCCTTGGATTGTGTACAGGGTGTGATGGAACATCACCTGTGGGGCATAAATTTTATTTTTATTTTATTTCTTTTTCCGCGATGCTCTATCGTTTCAGCTTTTATATCACGAAAGTCGCGATTGCCCCATCATTTCGGCTATTTTTCGCGGTGCCCAATCATTTCAGCTATTTATTTATTTTCTACTCGCTACTTTTTATTGCGAGTTGCCCCATCATTTCGGCTAATTTTTATGCTTTCATTTTTACTTGCCGCTTTTTATTGCAAGTTGCCCCATCATTTCGGCTATTTCGTAGGCATGTGTGGCTTGCTAGCTTTTTCGCCGCAAGCTTGGATTTTAGGCACCGATTTCGGCATCAGCACCGCTACAACTGGAATATCGCCAGGAGCGAATCATCATTTTCCTCTGTCGATGTTGAACAAAGGTGGCTTGGCAAACAGGGTTAAGGGTCCTGTCGACCAAGGCTTTTGACTTCATGAGCCGTAAGGGTCTCACAAAAGTATTTCTCCCCACAAGTCGTGAGGATCTTGTAGGTGTATTTTCTCCTTAAGAATCGTGAGGATTCTTAAGTGTATGTTCCTCTGCAATTCGTAAGGATCCTACAAGAGGGCTTTCTCCTTATGGGTCGAGAGGACCTACAAGGGTTGCTCATCATATGGACATATCCCTAGTCACGGGTGGGACTTTGCTGGGGAAATGTTTATTCGCGCCCGTGGATTGTATACAAGGGTCAGTATTGAGCCCCTTGTAGGGCAATATCGAAGGTTGTGGAGGATTTTGCTTAAGAACAGGTTTGGGTTTCTGTAACTTAAGACTTTCAAATCTCATGAGCCGTGAGGGTCCCATAAGAGAATTCTCCTTACGAGTCGTAAGGATCTCGCAAGTGCATTTTCTCCTTAGGAATCGTGAGGATCCCTAAGTGTGTTGCTCCTTTGTGAGTCGTAAGGATCTCACGCAGGTGGTTTCTCCTTACAAGGTCGAGAGGACTCTGTAAGTGTCCTTTAACGAGGTTGCGCCCTTTCAGGTTTTCACAAACACTCGCCGGTAGTCCTGCTGTTTTTTACTCACGGGGCCCTTTCGGGTTTTCATCCGTGCCCCTTTTGCTTATGGACATACCGTTTTTTTTATTCTTTTTCTCTTTTTTTTTACAAGGTCGCGCCCTTTCGGGTTTTCACGAACACTTGCTGGCAGCCCTGCTGTTTTTACTCAAGGAGCCCTTTCGGGTTTTCATCCGTGCCCATTTTGCTTATAGACATACCGTTTTTTTTTATTTTTTTATTTTATATATTTTTTAATTTTTTCTTTCTCTCTCTTTTTTTTTTATCTCGTCAGCCTAAAGATGCTGCGGTAGTAGTTTTAGGGACGTTTCGGTCCGTCATTAGTTTAAGGACGTTTCGGTCCATCGTTAGTTTAAGGACGTTTCGGTCCGTCGTTCAGGGGAAGGTCGGCTACTGCTTATAAAGTCTGAGCTTAGGAAGATAGCGAGTGGACATAGTCGTCGTCATCTATCATTGACCCAGGCTGTGGCTCATTAAGCATAGTACTTCTTTAAGAAGCGGCCGTTTATTGGCCTGAAAGGCCTTTCACCGTGCACGTCCATGAGTAGATAGGCTCCACCCTGGTAGACCTTGTCTATGATGTACGGGCCTTGATAGTTCGGCTCAAATTTTTCCCGCTTGGCACGATTGGGGATCATAGGTCTTTTGACCACTAGTACGAGTTCGCCTTGGCGGAATGTCCTCGGCCTGGTCAATCTTTCATACGAGCGCGTCATCTTTGCTTTGTAGGCCTTTAGATTTTGTTGCGCTATGAGCCGGGTTTCATCGAGGGTATCAAGCTCCTCGAGCCGAAGGTGAGCATTTTCTTCGTCCGTCAGCTCGTAGTGGACTGCCACTCGTAGAGAGGGTAACTCTATCTCGAGGGGGAGCACTGCTTCCGTCCCAAATACCAACGCGTACGGCGTTGTGTTCGTGGCCATCTTGAATGTAGTTCGATAAGCCCAAAGGGCCTCTTGCAGCCTCTCGTGCCAGTCTCTCTTATTCCGGGAAACGGTCTTTTTTATGATCTTCGTCAAGGTCTTATTGAAGGCCTCTGCCAGACCGTTAGCTCGTGGGTTGTAAACTGAAGAATATCTCCAGTCTATATTGTGCTGCTGCGCGAAGCGGCTAATCTTATGGCTTCTGTAGGCGGCCATTATCGAAGATAATCCGCCGTGGGGTTCCAAACCGATAGATGACGTGCGTCTTGAAGAAGTGGAGGATATTCTCCGTCTTCACTTCCCTCAGTGGTACTGCTTCTGCCCATTTGGAGAAGTAATCAGTTGTCGCCAGGATAAAACGATGTCCCCGGGACGATGCTGGCTCGATGGGGCCGACTATGTCAGTCCCCCACATTTCGAATGGCCAGCTAGCCACCGTTGGGTGTAGTGGATTCGGATATTGGTGGATAAAGTCTCCATGAATCTGGCACGAGTGGCATTGCTTCGCATACTCGAGGCAGTCCTGGATCATCGTGGGCCAGTAGTAACCCATCCGTTTAATTTTTAACTTCATCTTTGGGCCTGCTTGGTGAGAGCCGCAGAGTCCGTCGTGAACTTCCTGAACGACTCTTTCTGCTTCGTCAGGTCCTAAGCATCTCAGCCATAGAGAATAAAACGATCTCTTGTATAGATTATCGTTGACGAAAGCGAAAGATAGAGCTCGTTTCATGAGCTGATGTCTTGAGGACGCTTCTTCGGGCATTCGGTGGGACTTAAAGTAGTCTATGAAGACTTCCCACCAGTCCTCGGCCTTCTCATGGTCTTTTATTTGTAGAGTCGTCTGCTCAGTCGCTCCCTTTTCTTCATATGATTCCGGAGATATTTCCGCTGGGACGAGCACTCGATGGCTTTGTACCACGATTCTGACGTCATCGAGGTTCTCGTCAGCCAGTTCTTTAGCGAGCTTAGCTAACACGTCTGCTTTGCTATTTTCCGCACGTGGTATACTTTCCAAAGTATAGGAGGGAATTTGGGTCAACAGTTGTTGCACCTTTTCGCCGTATTTCACCAATTCTGGTTTGCATGTCTGGTAGTCGCCGTTTACTTGACTAACGACCAGCTGGGAGTCCCCATACACGAGGAGATTTTCAATTCCCATGTCGATGGCGATCTCGAGGCCTGCTATCAGAGCTTCGTATTCAGCTTCATTGTTTGTCCTCGGCTCTGTTAAGGAGAAGGCGAAACGCATTATCCCTCCTTGTGGAGTTACGAAGATGAGGCCTATCCCCGATTTGATCATTGGGATACCTTGTTTCCGTTTCTTTACGGAGGACGCTCCATCGAAATAAAGTTCCCATCGGGTACTACCGCCGCCAATCGCATCAAATGCATGCTCGTCCGGCAAATCGCAGTTCAGAGGAGAAGCGGTAGGTACTGGATGCTCAGCGAGGAAGTCGGCAATGGCCTGGCCTTTCACTGCCTTAAGAGGTCGATACGTTATTGAGAACTCCATCAGGAGTAGAGCCCATTTAGCAAGTCGACCCGTCAATATAGCCTTTGACATCAAATATTTAAGAGGGTCCACCTTCGAGATGAGACGGACTTCGTGTGCCAACGCATAGTGCTTGAGCTTTGTTATCGTGAAGATTAACGCCAAGCAATGTTTTTCAATGGGAAAGTAGTTGCTTTCTGCCCCCAGGAGAACTCGACTTAAGTAGTAGAGTGCTCTCTCTTTCCCTTGATCGTTCTCTTGTGCCCATAATGCGCCTAAGGAACCTTCGAGGGCGGTTATATAAAGAAGGAGGGGTTTTCCCTTGACCGGCGCGGCCAACACCGGAGGGTTCTGCAGGTACTGCTTGATCTCGTCTAGTGCACCTTGGCATTTGTGATCCCAAACGAATGGAGTTCCCTTTTTCATCAGGTGGCTGTAAGGACGGCATTTGCCTGAAAGATTAGCGATAAACCGTCGGATGTATGCGAGCTTCCCTTGGAGAGACCGCAACTGTTTGAGGGTTCTTGGCGGAGGCATTTCCATGATCGCCTTGATCTTAGATGGATCTATTTCGATACCTCGATGTCGGATGATGAATCCCAGGAATTTACCCGAGGAGACTCCAAACGCGCATTTGAGGGGATTCATCTTCAAATTATATTGCCGAAGGCGTTGAAATACAGTCTCCAGATGCTTTAAATGCTCTTCGTATGACATGCTCTTTACTGCAAGGTCATCGATATAGCACTCGACGATGTCATGTATGAGGTCGTCGAAGATCTTTGTCATGGCCCTTTGATAGGTAGCGCCAGCGTTCTTTAGACCAAAGGGCATAACCCTGTAGCAGAATATACCCAAAGGGGTCCGGAAAGCGGTGTGCTTCTGGTCTTCGAGATGCATCTTTATCTGATTGTATCCTGACGAACCGTCCATAAAGGAGAAAACCTCGTGAGTGGACGTGTTATCTATCATTAGCTCGGTTACTGGTACTGGGAAATCGTCCTTTGGACAGGCTTTATTGAGATCCCTGAAATCCACGCATATGCATACCGTCCCATTCTTCTTCATTACCGGGACGATATTGGCGATCCAGTCGGGATATTGGACTTCTTGGATAAATCCAGAATCGATCAGCTTCTTGACGTCGGCGTTGATGCTCATTTCAAGCTCGAGTCGCATCCTTCTTGGCGCCTGCTTGACTGGCTTGATATCTGGGGATATTGCTAATTTATGTACAACAATCTCCGGCTCTAATCCTGGCATCTCGGAGTAGTTCCACGCGAAGCAGTCTTTATGCCGTAGAAGCGCGTTCTTTAACGCAGCCACCCTTTCTTCAGATAGCAGCTCGCTGACAAATGTCGGTCGCGGGTCATCTGCCGATCCCAACTCAATCTTCTTGAGGTTATCTGCAGTAGTATGTATGCCGTCTTCCAGTTCTTTTGGAGCTGGCGGAAATTCTGAGACCACCTCATCATCGCTGTTCTCAAAGCACCAGGGAAGGTCATCCATGTTCTCGGGCTCTTCTTTTAATAACGTAATCGTATAACAGGTGCGAATCCGTTTCCAGGACTGAGGTGGATCTGGTTTTGCTTTTGCGGCTTTGGGTTCGTGCTTTTGTGGCGGCGTTACCTTCCAACCGTTGGATAAAGCGAATCTGCCCATTTGGTACTGGTCCTCGACCCAGTTCTTGAAGGTGAAGCAGTCTTCGGTAGGATGTCCTATGGCTCGGTGATAAGAGCAATAGCTCAGATGAGAAGCCTTTTTAGCTTGCTCAGGGTGTCTAGATTCTGGAAGCGCGATCATTTGATGTTTTATAGCGAGCTTGAGTAACCTCTCCGTCTTGTCTCGGGGGAAGGAGTACGCTCGACTCATCTTCTTCATGAGGGACAAATCCGAGCCGCGCAATACCTGATCACGTAATTCTCTAATCCTGCGTCGTTGTTGTCGGCTCCTCCTTCCGCTTCTTGATTTATTTCCGTCTCTGCGTCGGCCCTTGCGTACGACGGGTTGACAGGGAGGAGCATCTTTGTCTTTTGCAGCCTGTTGAAACAGACGTTGCGTCCTGGCCTTCTCATAGATGGTCATCTCACGGTTGTGGTCTTCCCGAGCTTTTTGACCCACTTTCCTGATAAGCTTGTCCATTCGTTCTTCAAACGACGGACTCGGCACTTTAATCGCGGGGTCTAGTTTTGATGAGGGGTTGGCATTTCCTGACAGGGCGTCCTCTTCTTCATCAAAGGTATATATAGCGTAGCTACTGTGGGCCTGTTCCCGTTTTCCGGTTCTCGTGTATCCAAGCCCAAGTGTTTCTATTTTCCCGTTGGGCAATTTGCGTTGAGTCCCAGGGACATCCCAAATCCTGTTGTAGAACCGAGCCTGTCGAACAGTCTGTTTTAAGGGTACTCCTTGGCGCTTCAATAGCCTCTTTAATCCATTTGTATAGTATCTGGGCAGACGGATGGGTTGGAGCATGTCGAGTGTAGCATCCGCGCCATGCCAGATCTCTTTCTCTACTTTCGACTCTGAGGATCGGTAGAATAGGATCACCTTCTCACCCCTTTGCCTGGGAGGGACGTAAAATGTTTGCAGGTCCTGCACATTGTGAGCTTGAAGTGTGTCGAGATCCTTGTAGTGTTCTCGCGGTACCATGGTGATTTGCAAACTATGATCATCGCTAGGGGGTGCTCGTATTGACAGCCGATTGGAGAACACGGCATTAACCTCATCTTCCGAATCACTTCCGAAGACCAACATGGGGGCGGACGTCCCCTGGTTGTTGCGTTGAGATGGCCCGGCATAAACTATCTCTTCCTCTTCTTCGGTATCGCTCCCGAAAACAGGGATGGCGGCGGCGGCTTTGTTCTCCGGGTTGCGACACCTTTCTGTATCCTCGAAATCTGGCAAAAAGTATTTCGCATCTTCGTATTTGCGGACTTCGTTCACGGAAAATGGGTTCAACTCACCTGTTACGGTTTACTCGAAACCATCCTTAAAGTACTTCATACACTGATGTTGTGTAGAAGGGATGATGTTGTACTCGTGTAGCCAAGGACGACCGAGCAAGGCGTTGTAGCAGGTCTTGGCGTCAATGACATGGAATTTGATGTCTGTGACGAGAAGTCCAAAGCGTAATGTTAGTATCACGGATCCGAGAGTCCGTGACGATTGTGAATCGAAACCGGAGATAGTAATTTTGTCACGAGCGAGGTGTTGCACACTCATGCAGATTTCCTTCAACACCCGAACATTAAGGAGATTGACGGAGAATCCATTATCCACCAGGATCTTGCCTATCTTGATATCATGGCAGTATCCAGAGACATATAGGGGACGGTTGTGGTCGCACGTCCCGAGAAGGAGGTCTTCGTCACCAAAAGTAATGTCGGCCATATGCACTTCCTCCAGTTCATCCTTCATCCTTTCAGTGGCGAGGAAGGCTTGGAATTGCTCAGGTTCTTGTAATGCTTTAATCAGTGAATCTCGCACTTCTTTTGATAATAGGAGGGCATCGAGAATGCTAAGCTGAGAAGGTAGCTTCCTTAGGTGCGCTAGGATATTGTAGTCCACCTTACCCTTCCTAGGAGGGTCTTTGGTAGTCAGTTCTTTCATAACTTGGTCATCTAAAGTGATATCCTCAGTGACCTTTTCCTTTCCCTTATCTTTTCTACTCGCGGGCCCGAGATTCTTTTCTGGGAGTGTGCGATTGCGCAGCTGAATGTTCTCGCAGGCCTCCGATCTCTCCTCTTTCCCTAAAACGGATTCTTTTGTAAGTCGATGTAGTACACCCCAGTACTTATGGGGAGGCGGAATTTTCAAAAACGATCAAGTTTAAACAACGAACATCGACTAACCGCTTAAATCGAAGCTAAACAAATAATAACCAAACACATAGCTATACTAAACTATAGTGTTAAGGGATTATACCGATCGAAACTAGTCCTTCGTCTTTGTGTCCTCCTTAGTTCTCCTCGACCTTCTCTAGGTAGTAGACGATCCACCCGAGAGCGAAACTCCAAGCTAAACCTCTCACTTGAGGTAACTAATCAACTTTGATTGCTAATCAAAGATGAAAGGATGATGTAGAGTGAAGGTTATGGATTGTTTAGTCTAACTAATCCTTTGATCTCAACACATGAGGATTAAGGATTAGGGTTTGAAGATGAGAGCTTGAGAAGAGAGAATGTGAGATAAGATAATGAGAGGAGAGAGAGTGTATCATAATATATTATGAAGCATTCTTTTTTAAGAATAATGCATAAAAGAAATGAATAAGCATGCTTCATAAAATATCTAGTGGTGATTCATTAACATGAGTCATTAAGCAATAAATGTGCATTAATGAAATGAATGAATCACCACCATGACTCACAACCTCATCCAAAGTAACCTCCTTAGTCACATCTTCTAGAAGCTTCTCGTACAATTACGAGAACGCCCCTCCGATCCGCAAAAATACGGAAAAACTTTAGACTGAAAAAATCCAATAACCGGATACCAGTAACTGGCTTAAACCAAAGCCGACTGGTAAAAACTGTCCGAAAGTCGTACGTGCGTAAACGCACGTATGCGTCCGAACCCTTTGTCGCAAAACCATGCAACCTCTATATCGTTTCGCCTGGAGTAGGAAACTCTCTGTGTGGGACTCTAGAGACTCGACTACTACGCTGGCAGTGGGTTTAACCACAGACCGCAAGCGGCACTAGCTGTACGTAACAGTCCCCAGGTAGTTGTCGATAAGAAGGCCGATGAGTAAACCCATCCGAACTCGTACTGAGTCTGATGTGACAATCTCCATACAGTCCGGTCCGTTCGTCCAAGACTATCGCATATCGGGCCTAGGGGGGCGGCAAGCGTCAGTCCCCTAATAGCGGTATAAGTCGTGTCGGAGGTAAGCCCATTACACCCTGAGAAACTACTGGAACCTACCAGCAAATCTCGCTTGCCCTGGCCAGGGACTTTGCGTAATGGCTCTCTGACACAGCACGATATCTACTCCCAATACCGGGAGGGACGAATCCTGTCTAACCGCCACTGCCTCCAAGTGCTCGGGACTGCACCCAACTGCCACCTGTTTGCACGACTCCTTTGAGCCGTGGTAGGGTAGCAATCTAAGAACAGTGGGACACACTCGAGGCGAAGTAGCAGTGTCAAGTCTGCGGACTACGCTGTACTCATGTCACCTGGGAACTGTTTACTGACGACTGGTATCAAACCAACCAACAGTTCCCTGTGAGTCCTGTCCGGTTTACCCGTAACCTAACGAGCACCTGTATACTATCTCCAGTACGACGTACTGACGGCTGTGGGACAGACCATCTCCCCAACTGGGATGAGAAGCGTACACACCAGTCTACTCCGGAGTATCGATGCTCTGTCTCGATAATCCAACGACCGGGGACCTGAATAAGGATGTGCTTGTAGACTACCCAGCCCCCACTAGTGTGACTGCCATCACAACGCTGGTAGACAAGCAAGATCCTAAGAGCTCTATCAATACGTACACTCACATATTAAGATAGAAAAATCAAGTAGCATACTACCATGTTTAGCAAGACTGTTATATATATGTGAATATCCCAAGCTTCCATTAAGTAATATACAAGCTAGTATGATACAGTAATGGCCTTCTAGGGCATAAACACTAACAATCTCCCACTTGCACTAGGGCCATGTACTGGCATATCGCAGACCAATGATCTCGAGCAGCCTCTCGAACTGAATCTGAGGAAGGGCCTTCGTGAATGGATCAGCAATGTTCTCTTCTGAAGCAACTCTCCGAACCTCGATCTCCTGACGATCAATGATCTCCCTGATCAGGTGATACCGCCTCAAGATGTGTCTGGACTTCTGATGGGACCTTGGTTCCTTCGCTAAAGCTATAGCTCCGTTGTTGTCGCAATACAGAGGTATTGGATCAACTATGGTAGGAACCACCTGAAGTTCTGTTAGGAACTTCTTCATCCAGACTGCTTCTTTTGCGGCATCGCAAGAAGCTATATACTCCGCTTCCATCGTCGAGTCAGCAACGGTGTCCTGCTTGGAGCTCTTCCAGCACACCGCCCCTCCATTGAGGGTAAAGACATAACCCGACATGGACTTGGAATCGTCCTTATCACTCTGGAAACCGGAATCAGCAAAGGCCTCCAACCTGAGGTCTTTTCCGCCGTAAACCAAGAACATCTCCTTAGTCCTCCTCAGGTACTTGAGAATGTTCTTTACTGCTATCCAGTGTTTCTCCCCTGGGTCTGACTGATACCGGCTTACCACGCTTAGTGCGTAAGCTACATCTGGTCTGGTACACAACATCGCATACATTATAGAGCCTACCGCAGAAGCGTAGGGTATAATAGACATGCGTTCCCTTTCCAAATCAGTCTTGAGAGACATCTCTTTGGAGAGGGTGATTCCGTGACAAGCCGGTAGATTACCGCGCTTAGAATCTTCCATACTGAATCTTTTCAGTACAGTGTCGATATACCTGGACTGCGAAAGTCCCAACATCCTCTTGGATCTATCACGATAGATCCGGATCCCCAGAATGTAAGAGGCATCACCCAGGTCTTTCATGGAGAACCTGTGTGACAAGAATCCTTTGACAGATTGTAGCATAGGAATGTCATTTCCTATCAATAGAATGTCATCCACGTACAAGACGAGGAATACGACACTTCTGGCCACAACTTTACTATATATACACGGTTCATCTGGATTTTTGATAAAGTCATATTCTTTGACTGTCTCATCAAAACAGATGTTCCAACTCCGCGATGCCTGCTTTAGTCCGTAAATGGACTTAAGCAGCTTGCATACTTTCCCGCTGCTCCCACTCTGATTGAAACCCTCTGGCTGATCCATATAGACGCTCTCTTCTAAATTTCCATTCAGAAAAGCCGTCTTTATGTCCATCTGCCAGATTTCATAATCATGGAAGGCAGCAATAGCAAGAAGGACCCGAATGGATTTGAGCATAGCCACTGGAGAAAAAGTTTCGTCATAGTCTAAACCAGGTCTTTGACGAAAACCCTTTGCAACAAGTCTAGCCTTATAGGTTTCCACCTGTCCATCTACACCAATCTTTTTCTTGAAGATCCATTTGCATCCTATGGGTTTTACCCCATCTGGAGCAAAGTCCAAAGTCCATACTTTGTTGGTGTACATGGACTCCATCTCGGTCCGCATTGCATCTAGCCATCGTACCGAGTCGCCGCTCTGGATGGCCTGCTGGAAGTCAGTAGGTTCATCATCATCTATGATGCAATCCTCTCTATCCCCGTCTATGAGAAAACCGTAGTATCTCTCAGGCGGATGAGACGGCCTACTACTCCTGCGGAGGGGTGCGGGAATGTTCTGTTCTTCTTGAACCTCTGGTTCTACCAAAATTTCAGTAGCAGTTTGTGGTTCTGGAATTTCTTCCAGTTCTATTTCGCTCCCACTCTTCTGATTTTCCAAAAATTCAGTTTCTAAGAAGCGGGCATGACGAGAAACAAAAACCTTTTGTTCCTCTGCGTAATAGAAACAATATCCATGAGAGTTCTTTGGATATCCCACAAACTTACACTCTACTGAGCGTGCCTCGAGCTTGTCCGGATGCTGCTTTTTTACAAAAGCTGGACATCCCCACGTCTTCAGGTACTGAAGATAGGGTTTCTTCCCACTCCACATCTGATATGGTGTGGTAGGCACAGTTTTGGTTGGAACTCTGTTCAAAAGATGTATCGCTGATTCTAGCGCATACCCCCAGAAAGATCGCGGTAACTCAGCATTACTCATCATGGATCGTACCATATCTAATAGGGTTCGATTCCGTCTCTCCGATACACCGTTGTGCTGTGGAGTGTACGGAGGAGTAAGCTGAAAGAGAATTCCTTTCTCTTTTAGGTAACCTAGGAACTCGGCACTTAAGTATTCTCCACCTCGATCAGATCTTAGTGTCTTAATACTTTTGCCTGTTTGGTTTTCCGCTTCATTCTTGAATTCCAGGAATTTCTCAAAGGCCTCTGATTTATGCTTCATTAAGAAAACATATCCATACCTAGAGAAATCATCTGTAAAAGTAATGAAGTAGGAATAACCACCTCTCGCATGTGTAGACATTGGACCGCATACATCACTATGTATGAGTCCTAAGAGCTCGCTCGCTCTTACTCCTTGTCCAGTGAATGGAGTCTTTGTCATCTTTCCTTTGAGACAAGATTGACAAGTGTCATAAGTTTGATATTCGAACGTGTCCAAATATCCTTCTCTATGCAACTTAGTCAACCTTCTCTCATTGATGTGACCCAGTCTACAATGCCATAAGAAAGCTTTATTTAAATCTGGAGACTTTCTTTTTAGTGTGTTTTGGACATTGAAAATTTGGAGTTGGTTTAAAACATATATGCCGTTATTTAGAGTACCGGACCCAATCAAACCATGATTAAGGTGGATGTTGACAACATCTCTTACAAACGTGAAATCATAACCTTTATTTGATAACAAGGAAACTGATATGATATTACACGTTAAGCTGGGTACAAAATAACAGTTATGTAAAACCAAAATGTGTCCACTCGTCAATCCTAGGTGATAATCCCCGACGGACGCAGCTCCCACGCTAGCTCCGTTAGCAACCCTGAGGATCATATCACCTTCCTTCAGCACTCTACGGTTTCTCAGTGCCTGCAATGAATTGCAAATATGAGATCCTGACCCGGTATCCAATACCCAGGAAGTAGAGTTGATCGACAGACAATTCTCAATTACAAACACACCTGAAGTCGAAGCCACAGCCTGCTTCGGTTCCTGGTTCTTGGCGTTCCACGCCTTGCAATCCTTCTTCCAGTGCCCTTTCCTGTGACAATGGAAGCACTCATCCAGGCCAACTACCGGTGCTGCTTTCTTTTTCTTTCCCTTCCCTCCCACCTTACTAACACCTCCTCTAGGTCTGGGTGCGGCCTTCTTCTTCCTTCCTTTGGCCCTAGCCTTGGACCCGGAAGAAGATGAACCGCCAACAAACATAGCGGGTGTTTCCCTTGCCTTCTGCAAGGTGCCCTCTGCACTCCTTAACATGTTCAGGAGTTCCGCAAGTTCAACTTCTTTTCCTTGAAGATTGAAGTTGAGGATAAACTGGGCGTAGGTGGGAGGAAGGGACTGGAGAACAAGGTCTGTATAGAGCTCATTATCCAAAGTCGTCCCAAGGTCTGCGAGCTCTTCTATATAGCCAATCATCTGTAGGACATGTTCACCTACCGATGATCCGACAGCCAACCTCGCTCGAAATAATTTCTTAGAGGTCTCGTATCTTGCTATACGAGATTGCTCTCCATAAAGTTCCTTTGTATGGAGAAATATGCCATCAAGGGACATATCCTCGTGCCTCCTCTGATGTTCATTGTTCATCGAGGCAAGCACGATGCACTTGGCTCTCGCGCAATCTAAATCCCAGGTTTTGCGGATTTCCTTATCCGCATTACTGGATTTGGGACCAGGGACAGCAGGTGCCGTAGCGGTGAGGACGTACCCCAGTTTGTCATAGGTCAAAGCCATCTTGACATTCCGCAGCCAATCTTTATAGTTTGGCCCCGTCAGTATATTTTTCTCTAAAAGTAACTTAAGTCCAGTCATTTTCAGGGTCGCTGCAATTAGGAGAGAGAGAAGAAAACTCTTTAGCATGATGCTCTTGCAAGTTTAGAGTGGTTTTTAGTTTATCTAAACTGGATGGCTCCCACTGTTTCTCGAATCCTTCCTCAAACCATAAAAGAAGAATTAGCCAAGACTATTCTCACCGTACAATACTTGCTTAACCGTTCAGCCAGGCCGGTGTCGATACTTCGAGGGAGGTTTTCCAACGCTTTCGCGAAGTTCCTTAATTAAATAACCTCTTTTCTCTGGGGGCGTAACCCCGCTGACACTTTTCTGGACACCTACTAGGTTTATAGCATTGATCGTTAAGCGACGAATATCCTGATAAGTAGCACATACTCACAGTAGGATCGGGATCCAAATATCATCGTATGATAATGTTGAAGGAATCCTACCAACATTCATCAAACTCCAAATGGTATGCATCTCTTTGCAAATTTCAGTTTCTTTAGAAATTCCCGATATAAGTTTTTGCCCCATGCTCTTATGACCTTGACGTATGCCAACAAATCATAAGTCACATGTCAAGTTCTGCCCATCATTATCTTGTTAATTTGAACCCACCCGTATATACCCTTGATGTATGCCAACAAGGTAATGCGACTGTCCCAAACCAACACATCTATCTATGCAACAAATGAATACCCCAGCAGCTACCAAACACTATGCCTTGACGTATGCCAACAAGCATAGCTTGAATACTACTGACCATCCATAAGAAATGACGGAGGGCTACGACTGGTTTTGGCGAAACCGTGAACGTAGTGAACTTGATATAACCGAAGGAACCTGATAGCTTTTAAAAGGAGTGGTTAAATCTCCGTATTTAAAAATATCTGTTTTAAAAATAACCGAGTGGTTTCTTTTAAATTGTTCCAACGATTTAAACTTTGGTTTGTTTTACTTTGCATTATAGATAATGCGTCCCATCATTAACCTATCATTGCAGAAAACAACGAAAATACAACGTCCTCTTATGCCATCCGCATTCGCCACGGGGTCCCGTCATCACCCGTTAGGTTACTTAACTAACGACAGAGCGGGGGCTGGGCTAGCGCGGGTGTAAAACATAAGTGGCGTCTAAATAGCTATCATAAATATAGATATTTAACATTCGTCTGACGCAATGATATTCATTCCAGAACACAGATAAACAATATTGGATTTGCAAGCAATCTGTATTTCTTTTGAGCCTGCAAGAAAAGACAGATTACACAGTTGTGATGAATAGCCGTTACCCCACCCTCGACCCCTATGGGTACGGCAAACTACCCACCCGGCAGTCTGTGTACCCCACCTTGGGTCAGTCCTAGGAGCAAAAACAGTAAAATGAAATAATACAACGGTGGCTACAACCGCAACCTGGAAGTGCCCCGCAAAAATAATATTACAACAAATTACATTTACAACAAATGAATTAATCAATAACCCATTGCTAACCCCGGCTATACACCACAACAGTCCAATACAGTTTATATGCACAAACAGATATAACCATTTCAGAAATGTGCAACCCCCTGCCAACCGACATACTAGCAGTTAGGGGAGGTTTACGAACACATTAAACAATCACAGATATAATCCAATACGCAAATACTGTACAATTCGATCGAATAAACAACATCAATATTGCTCCAAAATCTGCTCTGTTAAACAGTAACCTGAGCAATAATTAAATATTCCAGAAAACCCAAAACACCACAGGGGACCCACCCAAAAAAAACGAGTTCCTGACTCGTCAACTCGGCCGCGGTTGCGCGGCGGATCGGTGGGATCCGCCGCCCTTCCGCGGCACTGTAGACGAATCAGAAGCCCAAATTTTTTGGGTGTTCTCCTGTGGTCATGTCAAGCTCTCTGAACACACCTGAAAAATTTTCTGACTTGATTTTAACTTCGACAGAAACTTGACAGAATTAGGGTTTTGCGGCTTTGTTTTTCCGTTCGAAATTCGTACAAATTTGCAATTAAGTTATTTATTGTTTAGCGAGGCTCTGATACCACTGTAAGTCGATGTAGTACACCCCAGTACTTATGGGGAGGCGGAATTTTCAAAAACGATCAAGTTTAAACAACGAACATCGACTAACCGCTTAAATCGAACCTAAACAAATAATAACCAAACACATAGCTATACTAAACTATAGTGTTAAGGGATTATACCGATCGAAACTAGTCCTTCGTCTTTGTGTCCTCCTTAGTTCTCCTCGACCTTCTCTAGGTAGTAGACGATCCACCCGAGAGCGAAACTCCAAGCTAAACCTCTCACTTGAGGTAACTAATCAACTTTGATTGCTAATCAAAGATGAAAGGATGATGTAGAGTGAAGGTTATGGATTGTTTAGTCTAACTAATCCTTTGATCTCAACACATGAGGATTAAGGATTAGGGTTTGAAGATGAGAGCTTGAGGAGAGAGAATGTGAGATAAGATAATGAGAGGAGAGAGAGTGTATCATAATATATTATGAAGCATTCTTTTTTAAGAATAATGCATAAAAGAAATGAATAAGCATGCTTCATAAAATATCTAGTGGTGATTCATTAACATGAGTCATTAAGCAATAAATGTGCATTAATGAAATGAATGAATCACCACCATGACTCACAACCTCATCCAAAGTAACCTCCTTAGTCACATCTTCTAGAAGCTTCTCGTACAATTACGAGAACGCCCCTCCGATCCGCAAAAATACGGAAAAACTTTAGACTGAAAAAATCCAATAACCGGATACCAGTAACTGGGTTAAACCAAAGCCGACTGGTAAAAACTGTCCGAAAGTCGTACGTGCGTAAACGCACGTATGCGTCCGAACCCTTTGTCGCAAAACCATGCAACCTCTATATCGTTTCGCCTGGAGTAGGAAACTCTCTGTGTGGGACTCTAGAGACTCGACTACTACGCTGGCAGTGGGTTTAACCACAGACCGCAAGCGGCACTAGCTGTACGTAACGGTCCCCAGGTAGTTGTCGATAAGAAGGCCGATGAGTAAACCCATCCGAACTCGTACTGAGTCTGATGTGACAATCTCCATACAGTCCGGTCCGTTCGTCCAAGACTATCGCATATCGGGCCTAGGGGGCGGCAAGCGTCAGTCCCCTAATAGCGGTATAAGTCGTGTCGGAGGTAAGCCCATTACACCCTGAGAAACTACTGGAACCTACCAGCAAATCTCGCTTGCCCTGGCCAGGGACTTTGCGTAATGGCTCTCTGACACAGCACGATATCTACTCCCAATACCGGGAGGGACGAATCATGTCTAACCGCCACTGCCTCCAAGTGCTCGGGACTGCACCCAACTGCCACCTGTTTGCACGACTCCTTTGAGCCGTGGTAGGGTAGCAATCTAAGAACAGTGGGACACACTCGAGGCGAAGTAGCAGTGTCAAGTCTGCGGACTACGCTGTACTCATGTCACCTGGGAACTGTTTACTGACGACTGGTATCAAACCAACCAACAGTTCCCTGTGAGTCCTGTCCGGTGTACCCGTAACCTAACGAGCACCTGTATACTATCTCCAGTACGACGTACTGACGGCTGTGGGACAGACCATCTCCCCAACTGGGATGAGAAGCGTACACACCAGTCTACTCCGGAGTATCGATGCTCTGTCTCGATAATCCAACGACCGGGGACCTGAATAAGGATGTGCTTGTAGACTACCCAGCCCCCACTAGTGTGACTGCCATCACAACGCTGGTAGACAAGCAAGATCCTAAGAGCTCTATCAATACGTACACTCACATATTAAGATAGAAAAACCAAGTAGCATACTACCATGTTTAGCAAGACTGTTATATATATGTGAATATCCCAAGCTTCCATTAAGTAATATACAAGCTAGTATGATACAGTAATGGCCTTCTAGGGCATAAACACTAACATCTTTAAAGAGAGGGCCCAGAGCCATTTCTTCATCAGAGTCGCTCCCAAAGGTGAGAATTTGTAACCCTCCGGCGTTAACCATGTAACAGTTGCCAGTAGTTCTGTTGTGCCCGTCGAGATTACTTCTTCGTTCCCGACGAATCTTGCGTTTCATGCGCTTAAAATGTTGCCGATGAGCAACATATCCTTGCCACCATATCTTAAAGGCGTCGCACTCCTCCATGGGGTGTGAAATTTTCCGATGATATGCGCAATAATCAGGGTGCTTCTCTGCCCCATTGAGCGTGTTTTCTTCCGAGGGTGGTAGCTTCATTCCCATTGACATGGCTTTGGCAAACCTTTTCCTCGTCTTGAATATCTTCTTGTCTGCCTCGGATGCCTTTCGATCTGGCAGGAGTACTTCAACTCTTTCGTTCAGTCGCCTGCATTTGGCTCCTTCCGATGCGGCCATCTCACGCTCCTGATCCGCTTTACTCTTTAGACGAATCTCGTCTAGAAAGGCATTGATCATTCCATCTGTTGGCCACACACGCTCTGGTTCAGGCTCTGCCCCCAGTTTCTTAGTGCCAGGAGTTTTCTCATCGGCGGTAAACGAGTGGGAGATTACGTTACAACTCGCCACATATCCCTCGGATTCATCTGACGAGCTCTCTCCATCATCTTCCTCTTGAAAGATGTGGCGGAGGAACTCTTGCAGCGTGACAGGAGTTCGCGCCTTTTGATTGTACTCTTCCAGCGCGTCGATTTGCTTCTGCAAGTTCGTGTGCTCGTCTCCAGGCTTCACGGGCTTCTTGGATTTCTTCTTCTTTTTCTTCGAAGATTTTGACGGTTGGACGTGAGTGTTTGGGCCATCACCACGAGTCTTCGTAGTTGGGCGCGGTTTCAGCATTCCTTCAATGATCTGTGGTTCCAGCGGGTCCTTCCATTCGACTGCCGGGCACGCATGAAGGTCCTTCAGCATTCTTTTGGTTTTAGTTGATAGCACGACCTCCCATGGAGCTTCTTCAATAAAGGAGCAGGTTGCCCCCGGTGTATCTACTTTCTTAGGAGTATGCAGCTGTGGTGGGTTCACCTTCCACTTTTCGGACAGTACAAACTTCCCCTGGAGGTATTAATCTTCAATCCATCCTTTGAAGACGAAGCAATCTTCAATCGGATGACTTACCGTTTGATGGTAAGGGCAATAGTTAGGGTTATTCACCTCAGTGGGTTGCGGCGGTCGCCTTGGATTTGGTAGGTTTATAAGTCTGTTGTGTACTGCCAACTCGAATAACCGTTTCGTCTTGTCTCGTGGGAACGAGTAGGGACGCTTCATCTTCTCATTATAATACCGGCGTCTCTCTTCCAATTGATCTGCCGGCTTCGGGGAGTTAGGTTGCTGCTGGGCATTCGCGACGAAGGTTGCCCTTCCTTTACCCTTATCATTCCGCGGTTCCGACTTCGGGGGAGGTGGTCTATGACCCATCTGGTCCATCTGAGCCAACTTGTCGATTAAAGCCTGGAATGTGGTTGGCTTAAAGAACATCATAAACTGGGAGATAGTTGCGTGAGGGTCTAGGGTTCCCACGAACATGCCCACTGCGGGAGCTTCCTCAATGCGTTGCTCGCATCTCGACCACAAATTCCGCCAGCGTATAGCATACTGGACCCAGATTTTGCCTGGTTTTACCCTGGCGTTAATCATTGCTGTTATTGGAGTGCGTTCGCTGGCGCTCGCGAACCGCTGAGTGAATAGCAACTCCATTTCAGCGAACGTCTTGATAGAATTGTTCGTGAGTTCCGAATACCAGTCGAACGCTGTCTCTGATAAGCTGCCCACGAACTGGCGAAGCAACAGTTTATCATCACCGCCGGTGTTACCGCAAAGGGCCCTGAACTGGGCAACATGTTGATGGGGATTGCCGGTCCCCTTATACACGTGGAATTTTGGTATCGTATAACCCGGCGAGTATTTGATTTGGTCGTACCAGCTTGGATACGGCCGGCCCGTTTTTATGACTTGACCAGCTGCCTCAGTCGCATGATGAACCCGGATTTGCTGGGCTATATAGTCGACCAAATCAGCCCTAGAGATTGTCTCCTCTTTGGCCGTTGAGAGGGCCGGTGGTGGATTTGACGTTTCTCCTCGGTCGTCTTCAAGAACGATTGGGGGATCCTCGGCGGGTGGGTCCTACTGGATCATCATTCCTATCATATCTTGGAAGAGAAGGCCCATACGCTGTATGTTGGCTGCTTGTTCAGCAGTCTCTTTGTCCTTCTTCTCCAGTATCCGGCGAAGGAATTCGGCGTCGGTTTCTTCCTCCTGGCGTGCGTCTGAGGACGTTTCTGGGTTTTCTTTTGGCCCGGTAAGTGCGGCCATAGCATTCATCATTTCCTGGAGCTTTTGCTGTTGCTCCTGAGCTTTGGTCACCGACCGTGTAAGCGGTCTATGACCTGTAGACGCACGGCTGTCTTCTTTTCCTGACGCCATGTATACGGTGTGGACCATCATGCCCCCAGACTTAGGGCGCCTGGGCTTAGTGCTTTTAGCTGTCGTCGCAGGCTGGGGGATCTTCTCTGGCTTCCTCCTTTTATGAGCAGTGGAGGTTGAGGGGGCCGTTGAGGTGGACGTCCAGACAGCCTTTCGTGGTTTAGCCTAGTGACCGGCTTCCGGTTGGAATTTTAGCTTCTTGTGCTGGCGGGAGAAGTTTGGATCGATCATCGAGTCTCGGGCCTACCGCCAAACCTTATAGATTCTGGAAGACAGCCGTTGAGGGGATCGGGGCTGTTCTGACTTTATTTCCACGACCTTTTTTAGTGGGGGAGGAGACTTCTTTAGCACCGCAGTAGGAGAATTCCTTCGCACCTTATTTAGCATCTCGAAGCTGTTCCCCGTTGGAACAGCAGCATTAACTTCTGCCATCGGGGCTGATGGAGTTAGCCCGGAGGGGGAGTTGCCCCCAGCCTTCCTTACTCGGCGCCAATGGCGACGTCCAGCGCGTCGAGCGGACGACGTTGGTCCAGCGGTGAGAATGGCTTCGTCTTGCCCCCTGTGTAGGTGGGGGGTCGCTGCTGGTGTTAGCCTGTCAAAGACCGATGTCCTTTAGGTAGCAGGAGCGGGAGCTGAAGCCGTCAATCTTGTAAAGACCGACTTTTTGGCCGGAGAAGCCGCCTTGGCGATTTCGGGAGCAGGACCGGTCACTTTCTTAGAAGCAGCCTTCTCAGGGATTGTAGGCCCCATGATGGGTCCACAGGATTTCTGGCCCAATCTAGAGAAGACCGAAGCGCTGATGTTGGGCGACCCGTTGAGAGGAGCCGCGGCAGGGGTAAGACGATCAAAGACCGACTTCTTAGGAGCTTCCTTTGTCAGCACCGGCGCCGCGAAGCTTGTTGGTGGGAGCATAGTCCTAAAGAACAATCCGGTAGTGGCCTGAGTCACTTGGTCCACCGGCATTGTGAATAACGAAGCAACTTGGGGTCCGTAGGCTATACCTCCTGGCGAGGCAAAGCGTTGGTCGCAATTGCAGTCTGAGCAGTTGGAGAATTTCGCAGAAGTAAAAGCCATCGATCCTTTGCTTTCTGCAATAAGCAAGACGCCAATCCTTAGTATCTTGAAACCCAAGGGCAACCATTAGCGAACCGCGATTGGTTCGCGAATCACGACACACGAAGTGTGGAGTGGAAAGAGGAAAAGGTCCCACCGGGCATGCCAGAATCTGTTCCCCTCCGAACGGCGGCCGAAACGCGGGGACGTCTGTGCCTGGGGTTCGGGACAGATGCTAATTGGTGCTATCCGTCCACCTCTCCGAAGATGCCAAGTTGATTTATGGCACCGTGCATCGGAGGTTTGAACGGATGCGTCCGATGTAGCAGATTTCGTCAGATTCCCACTCGCTTGAGGGGTTTTTGATTGTGGGGACGCTCTTCCCTGCAGGCGCAAGCCCCTGCAGTTAATTACGCTACCGCATCGCGGTAACCACTTTCTCCTTCTCCAGATGGTCACTTCGTGTCGTGTGTGTTTATTTTATGTTTTGTTTCCCGTGGATTGTTTACGGAGACCGAGTTATGTCGTCGCCCGTAGGGCGTGGACTAGTCCAAATCCGTATTATCTTAGATTTGGGTTTGGGGGTTTGGTTTGAGGATACATTAGCCATATTTGAGGCCAAGATCAACTCAAACGTTTGTTAAGGATACGTTAGTCTAGCCTGAGACTAAGATCAACTTAACGGGATCGTTTAGATCCGACAAAAGAGCATTTGGGCTCCATTGTTCCAGTTTAGGGACATAGTGGTCCATTGCATGTATGGCCGTCGGGACCCGTCACCTCTCTGACGACGTTGAAGGATTACAACGACAGATGTCAGAGGAGTTCAGAGATGTACCCTCGAATCAGAGTTAATTAGGGGGGATCTATAGTCCAGTTTGGGACTAAAGTCTGTTTGAAAGGTTTAAGGATACGTTAGCCATATTTAAGGCTAAGATCAACTTAAACGGGATCGTTTAGATCCGACAAAAGAGCAGACGTGGGCTCTATTGTTCCAGTTTAGGGACATGGTGGTCCATTGCTAGTTTAAGGACATTGCGGTCCATGGGTAGTTTAAGGACATTGCGATCCATTGTTAGTTTTAAGACATCTCGGTCAAGGTTAAGGACGTCGTAGTCCATGGGTTTAAGGACCCCACAGTCCATTGTTAGTTTTAAGACATCTCGGTCAAGGTTAAGGACGTCGTAGTCCATGGGTTTAAGGACCCCACAGTCCATTGTTAGTTTTAAGACATCTCGGTCAAGGTTAAGGACGCCGTAGTCCATGGGTTTAAGGACCCCACAGTCCGTATCAATGCGTGGTCATCGGGACCCGTCACCTCTTTGAAAACGTTGAGGGATTACAACGCCAAGTATCAAAGGAGTGAAGAGATGTACCCTGGAACCGGAGTGGATTAAATAGTCTTTGGCCCAATTTGGGATCAAGACCAATTAATTATGTTATGAGCCCATTAACCCAGTTAATTATGAATTGAGGACTTATGGCCATCTTGGGCTAAGTCCAATCAGGTCTGGAATATTGGCTTCCTGTTGGTCCATTGAAGGAGAGGCTTTTCCTCTGGCCATTTAGCTAATTGGACCAATGCCTAGTGTTAAACACTAAAGACCAATCAGTGTTGAACACTGGGAATGAGATTGATAAGTTAGTGTTTTAACACTAAAAGATAGTTGGTGTTAAACACCAGCAACAAGGCTTTCAGATTAGTGTTGAACACTAAAACAGACCAGTGTTAAACACCGGCAATAGAAATCCCAAATTAGTGTTGAACACTAAGGTAATCAGTGTTGAACACTGCAAATAAAGTTCTTTGCTTAGTGTTGAACACTAAGGCCAAACAATGTTTTAACACTGGATTCAGGGGTTCCAATTTAGCGTTAGACGCTGAGGCAAGAGGGGTCACCGCGCCTGCACCAAACCAACCTCCATGCACCGGCCACCGTTGCTGCATCCACCTCATCCGAAGTCCAAAATAGCCGAGCACCAGCCCCGGGCCAATTCCTGCAGCCAAGCTTCAAGCTCAAACCCATCGCTGTCGCTACCGAGAACTCGAGCTTGAGCCAAGTCGAGTTGCCGTGCCGCGCTTGTGTCGCGATCGCGCCGTTGCCGCTTTCGTACCGTCGTCGATACATCGTTAGGCAAGTATAATGCTTGCTTCATGCTAATACTACCTACATCAATTCAATTTCCAATTAATTTCATATATACTTTTCGTGCGAACTAATGGAATGCAAGTGTTCGATGCAAAACCCGAATTGAAAACTACCGTTAAATTGACGGAAACTAATCACATAGGATGACCCGAGTGATAACGAACGTTGTGTTATGATTTGGCTGGAAAATACGGTCTTTAATGATGTGATAGGTCTTTTCCATTTAGACCCGTTAAAACTGAAAGTTTCCCGTACCCGAACCTTGTAAAAATCATAGTTAATTGGTTACAAATCAGAATGTTGCGTTAGAGGGCTCACAACAATCTGACTTGAAGACCTATAACCCCATGAGAGTTTTAATCTGTTTCTATGCTAAAAAGATGACGGAAACTGGTTCGGAGTGCGGCTCTGGACTGCAGTCCAGAGCAGCACTGGCTGTCAATTCTCGTTTTGTAATACTTTCACCCTGCTGTATGAAAATGTTATGATGCAGAACCCTATACCATAGTGAGGACAAATCTGTTAGCTAACCATTGAAAGTGGTTTCATTCGTTTTTACTGTCGTTTACTATTTAAATTATATTTTAAATCAGCAAAACATATAGCAGTCCCAAACAGGGACATGACGTATACCCCTTTATTGTACAATGTATAACTTCCAGAAAACCATGGATATTATCAATCCGTCTGATACGTTGGAAACCTAACTGATAAACCTAAATTTTGTTCAACTATAACATCACCAAATTTCGATCCCAACTGGGATTAAAACGTGTTACGAAATGGGCTTCCAATTCAGAAATTGGATTTCCAGCAGTTAACACTTAAATTGAAATGGTCATATCTAGGGAACCTAAAACCCAATTGACGCGAAACCAATTTTGATGAATAGATGATTAAACATAATGCTTACCCCCTTTACATTGTTTCGCTTAATTCTGCATGTATGATTTATAGTAAATTATGTAAGTGGTAGGACACTGGCTGATGATATTTTATTCATATCGTAATTATTGCATTCTCATCATATCATGTAGATGTCATATACAGTGGTAACCTAGTGATCGTGTACATTACCCAGTGATAGCTATTAGTGTTTTGATTGTGGCAAGTACGTGAGTGTTAAAGCGTGAATGAATAAGTGAAGTGACACGTACTTGTACACAATCAGCGAACCCAGTTAATTTATTGCATTGTCGACGTCTATGGGACATATATAAGTGTAACTATAACTGGTATGGGACAGTTATGGAAGCAATTATATTAGTGACATATGTAAGGTGTCAAACGCTGTCCATTTATCTCGGGTACCAGTCAAGATATGCTTGATGGAGATCCTGTCTCCAGTTCTCGCGTAGACTTGTCATGGACCGACTAGTATTTGGATTTATGGTTGGTATTTGATGTAGACCATGGGGTATGGGGTAGTTTGAGTGTGAGTTCAACGGAATCTCGGGAGTCCCATTGCCGGCATATACCGTGATTTTCGGAGTTGTATGGATGGAGTTACTGATTATTATCGTGCGTGATTCGGGCCCATGTTCCCTTGCCCCTGGGGCCCTACCCTTGGGTTGGGATACTCCTGCGTGGTTGACTCTCACACTTGGACTGACGATAGGTTTAGCGACCTGGACAGTGAGACTTAGAGACCGATAGATTTAGTGACATGCATTGATTACTGATTCGATATACATGTTTTACTGTTTACATGTACCGGTTACCGATCATATCATCATTTCATGCTTATTGTTTCATATTCATCATTATTGCACATGTTACATATGTATTTCTATTTATTTCTATTGTGTCGCTCTGACGACTTGAGTATGCATACTCAGAGTGAGAAGTGGACTGAGCTCGGATCAGGACCTGTCGTACCTTGAGGATATTGTGGACATCTAGATCAGCGACGTCAGCACTATCTTTCCTTTGACTCTATCTGGTTGGTTTTATATCTGTTTTGATTTAGTGACTGCATTTCTCATTACATGTGCATTGATTACTGATTACCACGTAAAGCTAGAAGCCGAAGTGTGGCTACGGCAGGATACTTCCTTGACTGTAGGAGCATGGCTGGCCTTGTCACCCATCGTATTCCATATTTTAGGAAGCGGGGCGTGACAAACATAAAAGAAAAGGGCTGAACAAACAGAGCTCAAATAAGTGCCAACACTTTTGAATAAAAGAAAAGACTAAGCAGACCAAGCCCTCAAATTGGCTATGTCTCTGAAGTTTTTTTCCTGCAGCTGAGCCCAAATGCTCTGTTGTTGGATCTGAAATAAAAACGATCCTTAAAATTTCGCTAAGTTGATCTTAGTCTCAAATTGGACTAACATATCCTTAGTCAAAAACAAATTGAGCCACAAATGCTCATATATATTTAAGTTGATCTTAATCTCAAACTAGATTAACGGTCCTTAAATAAAACCAACCCAAATCTAAAATATACGGCTTTGGACTAACCTGCGCCCTACGGGCGACGACATAAATTAGTCTCCGTATACAATCCACGGGCAACCAAAACCAAAACAAAACATACACACGACACGAAATGAACTACCGGAGCAGGAGAAAGTGGTTATCGCAATGCGGTAATGTAATTAACCGCAAGGGATTGCGCCTGCAGGGAAGAGCGTCCCCACAATCAAAACCCCCTCATAAAGCGAGGGGAAATCTGACGAAATCCACTACAACGGCCGCATCCGTCCAAACCTCCGATATATGGTGTCATAAATCAACTTGGTGTCATAAATTAACTTGGTATCTTTGGAGAGGTGGATGGATAAATCCAAATAGCATCTGCCCCCAGATTCAAGCAAGACGATCCATCCCAGTTCGTCTCTGTTTCCGGCGGTAAACACTGGATCATCTGGATTTTCTCAGTAGTCTCCTGGACCAACTGAGGTCCTAGGAGGCTGCTCTCGCTAAGCTCGGTCCAACAAACTGCCGACCGACACTTCTTCCCATACAACGCCTCAAATTATGCCATCCGAATCGTCTCCTGAAAGCTATTATTATAGGAGAATTTAACCAAAGGCAAGTGACGATCCCAACTGTCACCCAAATCCAGCGTACAAGCTGGGAGCATTTCTTCAAGAGTCTGAATCGTACGCTCCGACTGGCCATCGGTCTGTGGGTGGAAGGTAGTACTGAAACTCAAGCGAGTGCCCAAAGTATCCTGAAGCTTCTGTGAGAGACGACTGGTAAACTGTGTGCCTCTATCAGAAACAATACAGGTCGGAACTCCGTGCAACCGCACAATCTCATCAATGTAGATCTGCGCGTACTGAGCATACCCGAATAGTCTTCACCGGGAGAAAGTGAGCTGCCTTTGTCAACCGATCCACAATCACCCAAATGTAGTCATTCCCCCTACTAGACCTTGGAAGACCCACAACGAAATCCATGGAGATCTGCTCCCATTTCCACTCCGGAACGGGTAGAGGCTGCAGCACTCCGGAACGGGCAGAGGCTGCAGCTCTCCGGCCGGCCTTTGATGTTCGGTTTTGACTTGCTAACAAGTCAGGCATTTCGAAACGAAGTCAGACACATCGCGTTTCATCCTTTCCCACCGGTACACATCTCGTAAATCGTGATACATCTAAGTAGAGCCTGGATAAACTCTGTAGGAATACTGATGGGTCTCTTCTAATATCATACGCCTCAGCCTATCAATGCCGGGTACACACAACCGGGTCCCAAACTATAGCACTCCCTCGCTGTCAATCGTAAACTCAGAATCCCCATACCGCTGAACTCACTCCAAAATCTATGAAAATCGTGCATCCTCGGACTATGCCTCCCTGATACGATCAAGCAAAATTGGACGAGCACGAACATGGGCAAACTGTCCACCTACAGAGGTAAACTCAAACTGTATACCATTGTCGCACAAAATTTGTCAATCGGCATCCGACTGCCTCCGAACTGAACCCAAATAAGACAAGCTAATCCCAGATCTCCTACTCAACGCGTCAGCCACTACATTTGCCTTGCCCGGGTGATAAAGAATCTCACAATCATAATCTTTCACCAGCTCCATCCAACGACGCTGCCTTAAGTTCAAATCCCGCTGCTGGAATATATACATCAGACTCTTATGGTCTGTAAAGATCTGGCAAGACTCCCCATATAAATAGTGTCTCCAAATCTTCAGTGCAAAGACCGCCGCGGCCATCTCCAGATCGTGGGTAGGGTAATTCTGCTCATGTTTTTTCAGCTGCCGAGAAGCATAAGCAATAACTCTGCCGTGCTGCATCAATACGCAACCTAAGCCCACATGAGACGCATCACAATATATCGCAAATCCGCATGAGCCTGAAAGTAAAGATAGAATGGGCGCGGTCGTCAGACGAGTCTTCAACTACTGGAAACTCTGCTCACATCCCTGAGTCCATAGAAATGGAACTCCCTTTCGGGTCAAACTGGTCATAGGTGCCGTAATACGAAAGAATTCATGTACAAAGCGACGGTAATAACCCGCTAAACCCAAAAGGCTATGAATCTCAGTCACTGACACGAGCCCGAGCCAATGATATACCGCCTCAATCTTTTTCGGATCAACCTGCGTCCCATCTCTCGTAACAATATGACCCAAGAATTCCACACTGTCAAGCCAGAAAGCGTACTTCTAGAATTTAGCTAACAACTGATCTCTCTCAGAGTCTGTAATGTAATTCTCAAGTGTTGCTCGTACTCCTCCCGCTCCTAAAGTAGACCAAAATATCATCTATAAAAACAATAATAAAGTGGTCGAGGAACGGCTTGATGATCCGGTTCATCAGATACATGAACGCCGCTGGGGCATTCGTGAGTCCGAACGACCTCACCAGGAACTCGTAGTGCCCGTAGTGCGTCCGAAAGGCAGTCTTCGGAATGTCATCATTCCAGACTCGCAATTGATGTTACCCGGACCGCAAATCAATCTTCGAGAAATAGCCGGCTCCCTGCAGCTGATCGAACAAGCCGTCAATATGAGGTAATGGATACCTATTCCGCACCGTAACTTGATTCAGCTGCCGATAGTCGATACACAATCTCATGCTGCCGTCTTTCTTCTTAACGAACAAGACCGGAGCTCTCCATGGCGATACACTCGGACGAACGAGTCCTCTATCAAGCAATTCTTGCAACGGACTCTTGAGCTCCTTCAGCTCCGTCGGGACCATCCGATAGGGCGGTATAGAAATAGACCCCGCGCCGGGAATCAAGTCAATACAGAACTCAATCTCGCTCTGGAGGTAACCCTAGCAACTCAGCAGGAAACACATCAGAAAACTCTTATACAATCGGAATCTGGTCCAACGGAACCTATGCAGCTTCAACATCCTGAATAAATGCCAAGAACCCATGACACCCCTTCCTCAAAAGCCGTCTAGCACTAAGTGCATAAATCAGATTGGCAGGAGTGACGCTGTAACCCCCTTGCACAACGAAAATCGGCTCACCAGGAAAACAAAATCTGACCGCTTTTCCCCGGCAATCAATGTATGCATGATAAGCGGCCAGCTAATCCATACCAAGAAATACGTCGAAATCTAGCATATCGAGACAAATCAAATCGACTAACGAATCTCTATCACCAATACGTATGGAACATGACCTGAATACGTGTCGAGCTATGAAAGAATCTCCTACTGGAGTAATCACAACAAGCGGTAACTCTAACAACGACGAATCTCTCCCCAGAGAAAGTGCGAAGTGTGCAGACACGTATGAGTGCGTGGAACCGGGATCGAACAAAATATGCACATCTAGGGAGCATACAGAAAGAGTACATGCAACTATTGCATTAGATGCCTGGGCATCCTGGGGAGTCGAAGCAAAAACCCTAGTCTGACCCTTACCTGCATCCTGATATCCTCTCCCTCGGTTTCCTCATCCCCTCTGAGTACGTCCCGCAAAACCACGGTCTCACGGTGCAACTGCCTGGCGTAGAGTAGCAGCTGGTGGAGGAAGTAATGCCATCGAAGAAGAAGGTGGAGGGGGTAAAGCAGCCTGCGGAACAATAGTCCCTCCCCGACGTCCACAATCTTTAGCGAAATGCCCTGAATGCCCGCAATTGAAACATGTCAACGGCGGCCTCTGCTCCTCGGGGTACGAGCCATACATCCGACCCTGAGCCCAACCTCGACCACTGCCGCGTCTTGGAACGAATCTGTCTCGGCCTCTACCAAACTGCCCGGAAGCTAATCCAATAGGTCTGGCTCGCTTTGATTCTGGAACAACCGTCGTCTCATTCAAACGCTCCTCCCCTCGAATCGCCGCGTCCATAGCCTGTGCATATGTATCGAAGTGCTGGGAGCCCATGGCAAGGAACAACTGCGTATCCAGGCTCTTCACAAATCTCTTCACCCTGAGCTCCTCCGTGAGAACTAAATAAGGAGCATAATGCGACAACTGGGTAAACTGCAAATCATAATCTGCCACAGACATATCGATAGGTTTCCGAAATACCTTAAAACTACTGGCTCTGGCGTCTCTCACGCTCTGCGGAAAGAATCTAGCAAGGAAAACCTCGGAAAACTCTGCCCATGTCATCGGAGGATGATCTGCTGCTCGACATCTCTCCATCAACTCACACCATGTATGGGCAAGTCCCTCCAACCGAAAACTGGTCAGCTCCACCGACCTCGTATCTGAGCATCTCAAAGACCTACAGATCATATCTATAATATTAAGAAACGACTGGGGATCCTCTGCTATGTCTGTGTCTGTGAACACCGGAGGTCTCAACCCCATGAACTCTGGGAGTGATACCTCCATAAACCTCGCGACTACTGGTGCGACTGTCTGAACGGATTATACCACGAGCTCAACAATAGTCGATGTCTGATCCTGCCTCTGAATATGAGCGGCCTTGGCCAACTTTCCCTTCATCTGCTGTAAGCCCAACACGCCATCCTCCAGTCTAGTCATCCGATCGGGAAGAGGAAGATCATCATGTCCCTATGCCATCGGGATGTCCTGTGGGTCGGTCGCTGTCACTGGTGGATCTGTCCAAGCTGCATCCCTGGCTACGCTCGCCTAGCTCGCGTAGCCATGGCAACTGGAACAAAAAACGAGAGTTGGTAAGGTGTAAGAACATGAACAACAAATATAAAGAGTCAAAGGAAGAATTAATTAAGACATACATCCTAAGATTACTTAGGTAGGGTATCATATCGTAAATATGCCGCAGAACATAGATACAATATATTACTCTTCCTGAGTTACCTACTCCATCAAACCGGGGTAAATCTAAATAATGAAAGTGCGGGCCTATTACTCTTAAAGTCAAGTCTAGGTTCCGTAAGGTTAATCCTAAGGCTTTGATACCAACTTTATCACGACCCGAATTTGGCACGTGACCAGCACTTAGATTGTGTGACGCTTAAAGATGCCGACACAATCCAAGTAAGCAAAAAACCAAGATCTAAACCCTGTTTGCGGAAATAAGGAGGTACAGTTTTAAAAGTAATGTAAATGAAACCACATTTTGAATTCAAAGATTGTTTAGTTTAAAGCATAAGTCGAATGTTTTTTTTGAAACGAGGTTAAAACAATTGGTTTTAATGTTGGAAATTTTGACAGCATCTTTTTTGTAATTTTTTAGAAAAACAAGTACATAAACTTAATAATAGTGACATCCCGTACTTGGGAGTAAAAATCAACGCCAATTGGTGGAAACAACCCACGTAAATAATTTACGACGCTCAAAAGCGAAGAATCACATGTATATAACTAGTCGATTCTACTCAATCGACCGAAAATACATACATAAGTATACCCTCGTTCTAAATTAAATAATATACATGGTCTGATGGAGTGACGCTAGATACAAAATACCCAAAAGAGACGGTTACTAAACATGTAACCCACCTAGCAAGATAAGCGACGAAAGTTGTGATATATATGTCTGCAACGCTATAACGACTCTAAAATCTTTGTGCGGAAATTTTTCTGTTAATATATAAGAAATGAGTTTTACATCCTGAGTTTGAGTTATAAGTCACTTTTGTTAAATAACAGCAAGAAACAACTGGAAACAGCCCTTGCACAGCTGTGACGTAGCATGTGTGTTCGATCCTCATCAGACACAATATATTTTTCTGAATTTTTCTTTTTAATTTTTGGAAGCCCAAAAGGCTGCACGTGCAATACATGGGAAATGAAAAGTTCAGAAAAATCAAACATGTGGAAAATGGAATAAACAGAGAGTTGATCAAGTGGCATGAATCTGGAGGCAAATGCCTCGAGATCAACCAGCCAAACAGGCAATAAGCCCGGCGCCGACGGTCAAGATGGGGTTGTTTCCCCCAATCAGAGCAAAGCTCTGTTTTGAAATTCAAAGTTCGAAAATTGAAGCAACGCTTCAGATCCAGCGCTAGGCGCGCCACGTGTCAAACACGGATGCACTAGCGCCAGATGCGCTGCGCCCTAGGCAGCGCACCCCCAATCAGAGCAAAGCTCTATTTTAAAATTTCAAAACTCAAAAGTTGAAGCAATGCTTCAGATCCAGCGCTCTGTGCTCTGCGCTGCGCGCCACGTGTCAAACACGAGTGCGCCAGCGCAGTTGCTCTGCGCTGCACGCCACGTGTCGAACGTAGGTGCGCCAGCGCTGGAATTAAAAATTCCCCACCGTTAGATCAAAAGATCTAATAATGATAAATCATTAATTGATCAGAATAAAATTCTGTTATGGAAAGATCTTTCCAATTTTGTTAAAAACAAGAAAATTGCCTTCTGTAAAACAGAAGCCCTAGGATCAAAGATCCAACGGTGGGAAACCATCCCCAAATCAATCAGAGAAAGATCTCTTTAACTGATTAAACAAATCAATTTGCCCTATATAAAGATCCCAAGACTTAAAGTCTGACATAGAGAAACCCCCTACAAACTTTGAGAAAAGCAAGCTTCTAGCAAAAGAAGATCATTTTTTCAAGGTAAAGAACATGATTCTTGAACACAGAGATGAAATCATCTCATGAAAAGAAGAACTATCTTCTAAAAAAAAGATTATAGATCTATAAAAAGACCTAGGTCTTTGATAAAAAAGAGATCAAAAGATCCTATCATAAAAACAAAAGAAGTATTTACTTCATTTACAAATCATTGATCTACAAAGGCAATGCCTTTTTATAAATAAGAACTTTTGTTCTTAAACCTTGAGGCAAGGCCTCCTTTAAAAGGAGAACATAAACTTGTTCTTTGATCATAAATTTGATCAAATGCGCTTTGCGCTACTGAAAAGTGCCTTGCACTCATGAACTGTGCTTTTGCGCTCATTGGACCGGCGCTCAGCACCAAAGCATGCCACGTGTCAACCATAGACACAGCTTGCGCTTTGCACTTAAGAGACAGCGCACTGCGCCCATGGACCAGCGCTCAGCGCCAAGCACGCCACGTGTCGCTCACTGGTGCGATATTAAATCAGCACAAAGCGATCATAAATTAAAAAGCGCAATGCGCTGATAAACTAGCGCTTAGCGCTAAGCGCGACACGTGATATCTTCGCGTGCGCTACCCGACAGAAGCGCTATGCGCTCTTTGATTGGCGCAAAGCGCCTGGCGCGCCACGTGGCTCACTGTCAGAACATACTTTGTTCTGATGAATGCTATCCATTCAATACAAGACAAAAGATGTCAGAACCCAATGCTTAGCATTATTAAAAGGGCCAAGCCCAAATAAAGGCTCAACAGCCAGAACAATAAAAATGTTAAACATTTTAATTGGACTTAGCCAAACATTGGTCGTAAGTCCTCAACATTATATTCAATTGAGCCCATCTGCTCACGAATATTCAACAAATCTTAGTCCTAAACTGGGCTATAGATTTTCCAATCAATCTGCATCCGGTTCGAGGGTACATCTCTTTATTCCTCTGATATCTGTCGTTGTAATCCTTCAACGTCTTCAGAGAGGTGACGGGTCCCAACAACCACACATTTCTACGGACTGTGGGGTCCTTAAACTCATAGACTATGATGTCCTTAAACCTTATAGACTACGATGTGTCTAAACCGAACTGTGGGGTCCTTAAACTCATGGACTACGATGTCCTTAAACCTTATAGACTACGATGTCTCTAAACCGGACTGTGGGGTCCTTAAACTCATGGACTACGATGTCCTTAACCTGGACCGAGATGTCCTTAAACTAACATTGGACCGAGATGTCCTTAAACTAACATTAGGACCGTAATGTCCTTAAACTAATCGACCGCAGTGTCCCTAAACTAAACAATTGAGCCCAAATGCTGTCTTGTTGGATCTAAACGATCCCGTTAAGTTGATCTTAGTCTAAAATAGACTAACGTATCCTTAACAAACGTTTAAGTTGATCTTAATCTCTAATGAGACTAACGTATCCTTAAACCAACCCCCAAACCCAAATCTAAGAAAATACGGATTTGGACTAATCCACGCCCTACGGGCGACAACATAAATTAGTCTCCGTATACAATCCACGGGCAACCAAAAACAAAACAAACACACACGACACGAAGTGACCATCTGGAGAAGGAGAAAGTGGTTACCGCGATGCGGTAACGTAATTAACTGCAGGGGCTTGCGCCTGCAGGGAAGAGCGTCCCCACGATCAAAAACCCCTCACCATGAGGGGGAATCTGACGAAGTCTGCTACATCGACCGCATCCGTTTAAACTTTCGATACATGGTGCCATAAATCAGCTTGGCATCTTCGGAGAGGTGGACGGATAGCACCAATTAGCATCTGCCCCCGAATTTTAGGTCCCGACGTCCCAACGTCCTGGCCGCGTCTTCCGGAGGGGAACAGATTCTGGCACGCCCGGTGGGACCTTTTCCTCTTTCCACTCCACACTTCATGTGTCGTGTTTTTCCCGTGATCAGATAATCGCGGTGTGTATGTTTCTGGTTGCCCTTAGGGGAGTGGATACTGCAGCCGACATTTCATCTTTTCCGAAAATGGCGTTTGCTTTTACTCACCCCAACTCAGGCTCTGTCACATGTGATGGAGTCAAGTATGGGTCACTTGCAGCCTCAAATATCTGCAATCCGGCTCTTCAAGAAATCAACGGGCTTGTCTTTGGATCAGTGCTCCTACCTCCCACCCTCGGTGCCTCAACGCCGATGGAGGAAGCCCAGAGGAAGTCTGTCTTCCGCAAGCTGGTTCCCCAAGCTGCAGCTTTCCTAACGCAGGGGGCAGGATATTCAAGCTCTCAAAGGAAACAGGGGGCAGGCTCGGCAAAATCCTGAAGCTAATCAAATCCCGGCCGTAAGAAACGGTCGACGTCGATATCAACGTCATACAAAATGAGCTGGGGGCAGTTCTCCGTATGGTCATGTTTCAACCCCAGTGGTGAATGTTGTTGTTCCAACTGGAAACAACTTCAAATTGATTGTGAAAGGTCAAAAAAAATTCTCCTACCGCAATATTGAAGAAGTCTCCGCAGCCCATGGAGATCCCACGATAGCAGAAACCAGTTCGCTCCCTGAGTCAACTTTCCTCATCTATATATAAGGAGTGGAAGTAGGTGAAGGGGACTCACCCCAAGACGGATCCTGATACAGCGGTTCCTCCCAAAACTAAAGTGGCTTTTCACAACAAGAGGCCTAATAAAACTCAAATGCCCGGAGCAAAACTCCAAAGGCTAAAACTCCAAACATCCCAAGCCTGGGGGCATGGTAGTTCACATAGTCTATGTGGTGAATTCCAAAGACGAAGTTCGAGCTTCTACTAGTCACCGACCTTAAACTCGGTCCTTGACAAAAGTTCAACTGCAACGTGAAAATCTGCAGGAGAAGCTTGCTCAGGCAGCATCACTCGCTAATCCATCGTCTTAGGCAAATCCCGAAGACACAAAATACTTCTTACCAAATTTCGAAGCCACGGAAAGATGTCACAAACCAAAGAACAAAGCTATTACCACTATTCCGGTCTTTGGGAGCGATACCGAAGAGGAAGAAGAGATAGTTTATTCGGGGCCGGCCCAGTGCAGCAAACCGGGACCGTCCACCCCCATGTTGATCTTCGGCAGCGACTCGGAAGATGAGATCAATGTCGTATTCTCTGCTCGGCCATCAATACAAGCCTTCGCTGATGAAGATCAAAGTTTGCAAGCTGACATGTTCCGTCCAAGCATCATAAAGAACTAGACACACTTGATACCTACAGTGTGGAAGAACTGCGGACATTCTACGTCCCTCCCACGCGAAAAGGTGAAAAGGCTATCATATTCTACCGATCCGGGGAAACCAAAATGGAGAAAGAAATCTAGCATGGCGCGGATTCTACACTTGACAGACTCTAGCCCATCCGTCTGCCCAGATATTACACGGACGTACTAAAGAGACTCTTGAGACGCCAAGGTGTACCCTTTAAGCAAGCTGCGCGACAAGCACGGTTCTATAACAGGATCCGGAACGTTCCCGGAACTCAATGAAAGTTGCCCAACGAAAGAATGGAAACGACCGGGCTTGGGTATGTTCAATCCAAGAAAAGGGAACTACTCCGCGACTGCTACGTCATACATGACTTCGATGAGAAAGGAGACGCTCTGTGGGAAAATGCTAACCCTGAACCAGAAAGAGCCCCCGCCGTGAAAATGCCTAGTCCGTCGTTCGAAGAACAAATGGACAAGCTTATAAGGGAAGCAGGTCAAAAGGTTCAAAACGACCATAATCGCGAAATGGCCATCTACGAGAAATCCAGGACGCAGCGCCTCCTTCAGCAGGCCGCGGAGAATGAAAATGCTCTTCCTTATCAACCCGTCATACAAAAGGCCCGACGCAGAGGCAAAAGTAAATCAAAGAACGAGAAAAGTGTTCGACGGCGACAAAGCGGGACCAAGAAGCCACGCGATCGAGAATCGAGCAATCCGGATCCGTCCCTTATAAAGAAAATGGGTCGAGCATATTCTTTTCCCCAAGACAAGACAAAGAAAATATTCAATCTTGTCATAAAATATCAGATGATGACACTCCCGGAGTCCAAGCACCCCGAGCAAGCAAACGAAGTCTCTCATCCAGACTATTGCTCCTATCACCGAGCAATAGGACACCCTCTTGAAGATTGCTTCACCTTCAAGAACTGGGTCGAAGATCAATACCAACTCGGCAAATTCGCTTTGTCCAGTAGCTGGAGGGTAACCCCGCCGCAGAAACATGAACCCAAAGCCGCGAAAGTAGAACCAGATCAACATCGGTCTTGGAAGCGATCTCGTACTTGTCATATGATAATGTTGTCAGAAGAAGAGCCTGAGAATATGGATGACCTCCCCCGGTGCTTCAAAAACGATGATAACGAGGTAATCTCAGAATTTCCACCGGCGCCAAAAGTGCTGGAAGATGGGATACATACTACTGCAGATAACCTCAAGAAAATTGACTTGGGGACGGCAAGTGTCACGCCCCGCTTCCCAGAGTACGCTAGATTGGGCAAGTGACATAGCCAACCATGCTACCTGTGGGTAGGAAGTATCCATCCACAGTCACATTACGGCTGTAGAGATATCAAGAACAAGATAAAACTATCTAAAAACATGTCCATAAACCAGAATAACATGAGTCAATAATAAATGAATGCGGAAGCAAATGATCCAATACAAATAACTGAAAAGTATGTCCCATAATGCGGGCTCACATCAGGAAATAAATGCAAGAAATAAAATCAACTACCACTAAACTCACAGCTCAGCCTGCTGGCTGAAATACTCCTGCTCGGATTGCGAAAGCGGTACAGAATCTGGGCCATGCAAAACCCAGACGTCAGCGCGTCATGTCAACAAGTAATAATATGAACAATGTAACATGCAATGCAAAATAAACATGAATAAAATGAGAGTAGCAGTAATATGAATCAAGCAGTGCAGGGTAGTGTGCGGTGGGTAACTAAACTGTTCTATCAGGTTTTCTATTCTAAACTCTTTGAAATCAATTGATGAATCGTCGATGTAACTCAATAGTATCCCGTGCATGCCCGGGACCACGGTCAAGATCCTCGGGGCTGAATCCGAGACGTGCCGCTAGGCAGTAACAGGTAGCAGGATGGGCGAGTGATGTCAGCATCATCACTCCGGGGCTGGCCGAGCCCGTAAGACTGATCAGAACAGGTATCGAACTGTTGAGTTACAAGTCGGGTTCACCTTTGATTTCCCCATACCCCAAGTTATGTATGTCAAGTCAGGTATTCAGTAATCAAGAACTAATGCCAACACAGGATCAGGTACAAGCAGGTTTGTCTGGATAGACAACAGGAACGGTCCATGAGGACTACATGTCGGGTTTGTTGGCATTAGACACAAGATCAGGTAACGGGTCGAGTCATGGTACATCAGGTCAAGTCAACAGTATATGGTACCATGTCAGGTATATCAATATATATATATATATATATATATATGTGTGTGTAGCAATGTCAGGTCAAGATGTAAACAATATCGTGAGTGTGCTCCCAATCAGATATATAATCACACGTGGGTATTACAAACGTGAAATAAGCAATGAATTTAAATAATAAGCATGTTTCATTCAATCACAAGAGTGCAGTAATACAATGTAGCCGTTTAGTCATGTTAACAGGTTTAAGCACCCTTAGCAGTGCAATAATTTATGTAACGGTCCAATACAGTTATTTCAGGTTAATGCATGCTAGTGTACGAATGTAACAGAACTACAGGGATAATTGCTACCAGCTATTTTAACAGTAAAATGTGATTGGACAGGTAGATTTGATTATTGGGTTCAAATTGGAAAACTGTAAATTCCATTTTTAATAGTAAAATGATATAATGCAACATTGTAACCGAAATGGGAAAACGATTGTACCAAGCTAATTTTACAGGTTTAGGGTGTCAATACATATATAAATATATTGTATAGCATGTAGAAAGGGGTACTTGCCTCGACGGGTCGCGAACCGGGAAAAACGGAACGTAACGCCGGCGGGGAAACTCGCGACGGACGCACGGTTCACGGATTGAACCCAAACAACGAACCAAGGAACCATACGGGTCAGAGTACTCTGCTGGATCGTCGGGACACGTCGCCGGCACGGCCGAATTCCGGCGAGCACAAAAACAGTGAAAAGGGTTTCTATGGGTGTAGATCTAGAGAAAGAAAGGAATGACCAGAGAAAGAAGAAGATGGGGAATACTCACTGGTCTCAGAGGGCACTAGTAACGATGGCGAGATCGACGGCGGCGAGAACGGCGTCTCCGGCGATCTGCAGAAAGATCCAGCCACTGTTTTCAGTTTTGAACAAATGAAGAGAGGAAGGGTGAGATGGAGAACCGCTTACAGGGTGTTCTGGGGTGGTCGGGGATCGTCGGCGACGGCCAGGGGCGGCGCAGGTGGTCGCCGGTGGCGAGCAGGCGGCTGCAGGGAAGACTGCAGGCGGTCGCTGCCGTGCAGGGTACGCGGGGGTGGAAGAAAGAAGGTGTGGGCGAGGCGAGGCTGAGGAGGCGAGGGTGCTGGTGACGCTGGCGCCGGCGTCGAGGCTGCGGCGGCAAGGACGGAGGTGGCTAGGGTTTCAAAGGGTTTGGGTTTTCCTGTTCTTGTGGTGAAGAACGGGAGGAGGGAAGGAAAAATATTTAAAGGGGAGAGAGAGAGATTATGGGAGAGAGAGAGAGAGATTTGAGAAAGATAGAGAGAGAGAGAGAGAAAGAGAAAGATAGAGAGAGAGAGATATGAGGAGGTGGGGCCCACGAGATGTAGAGATCTCGTGATTGGCTGCAGAATTATTTTAGAGATTAAAGAAAAATATTTTAAAAGATTTAATTAACAGTTAATTTATATAGGTTACAAAATATATATTATGGTTTAAAGATTATAAAAATTTGGGATTTTGGCGCTAAATAAAATATTTCCAAATCGCGCCCGGGTCGAGTCCAAAAATTCGAAATTGAAATAATAGGATTTTAAGCGGGTTCCAAATTTTAAAATTGAGTGTCTTATGATTAAAAAGCATACCCCCAAGACGGACACATGTACGCGTGCGTAGCCGTCCAAACTCGCCTGTTTCACCGAACGGGACGAAAACACGATACACGGACGCTACCAAAATGCTAGGGGTGTCAAGTAGGCCAAGATGGATATTTTTAATTTTATTTTAAATGCCAAAAATTGTAATATGCAGAAATGACTTTGCCGGGTAAAATTTTACAGTAAGTCACGAACAAGCAAGAAAAATGAAATGAGTACCACATTAAGCTCAAACAGTAACAGAAATTAGTAGCAATGGGCTCGGGTGTTACAGAAAGTGACCCGCGGCCCACATTCGTCAGTGAGCTATTGTCCGAAGAAAGGGTGGCTATGCTCAAGGACGTACTCATGCAGTATAAAGACTGTTTCGTATGGAACTATTCTGAGATGCCAGGACTAGATCCAGAAATTGCTGTGCACAGATTGGCGATATCTCCGGACATCAAGCCAGTCAAACAAGCACCGAGATGAATGCGGCTCGAGCTTGAGATGAGTATCAACGCCGAAGTCAAGAAGCTAATCGACTCCGGCTTTATCCAAGAAGTTCAGTACCCTGATTGGATCGCCAACGTCGTTCCGGTGATGAAGAAAAATGGGACGGTTCGCATATGCGTGGACTTTCGGGATCTCAATAAAGCCTGTCCGAAGGACGACTTCCCAGTACCGGTCACCGAGTTGATGATGGATAACACGTCCACTCACGATGTCTTCTCCTTCATGAACGGCTCATCAGGATACAATCAGATAAAGATGTATCCTGAGGACCAGAAGCATACCGCTTTCCGGACTCCTTTGGGCATATTCTGCTACATGGTGATGCCTTTCGGTCTGAAGAACGCCGGCGCTACCTATCAGAGGGCCATGACGAAGATTTTCGATGACCTCATACATGAAATCGTCGAATGCTATATCGAAGACCTCGTAGTAAAAATAAAATCATACGAGGAACATCTAGAGCATCTGAAGATCGTATTTCAACGCCTTCGGCAATACAACTTGAAGATGAACCCTCTCAAATGCGCGTTCGGAGTTTCCTCGGGCAAATTCCTAGGATTCATCGTCCGATATCGGGGCATTGAGATAGATCCGTCAAAGATCAAGGCGATCATGGAAATGCCACCGCCAAGGACTCTCAAGCAACTGCGGTCTCTCCAAGGAAAGCTCGCGTATATCCGGCGATTTATAGCCAATCTCTCAGGCAAATGCCGCCCTTACAATCACCTGATGAAGAAGGGAACCCCGTTCATCTGGGATCACAAATGCCAAAGCGCACTGGACGAAATCAAGCAATACCTACAGAATTGTTGGAGATAGTGCTCAGAGTCAATTATTGGATCACAGGCATGTGATTGCAATGATTAAGGGAGGACCTATCCCGGTAGGACAGTCTTACTCAAGATGATAGTATACTATCTGGTTTATCTTTATCATCGTGTACTGCTTTAGGTGACATTACTGATCACTATTGCATATTGATAGAGTCCATAGGATTCTTGCTTGACTGCCAGCAGTATGATGGTGATCATATACGTGGGAGCTGGGGTCTATAAGCACATCCTTAAATGGTCCCTAGTCGTGGGAGTTTCGAGACAGGGCATCGATACTCCAGAGTAGACTAGTGTATACAGTCGAGACCCCGACGATGGGCGGTGGCCGGTCTCACAAGCCACTGGTGTCAGTTGGTTCACCTAAGATATATACAGGTGCTCATTGGGTTATGAGTACACCGGACAGGACTCGCCGGGAACATGCTAGTTGGTCTTATACCTGACGTCAGATAGCAGTTCCCTGGTGACATGTGTACAGGTTAGCTCATCGACCTGAGATCGTCATTTGTCTCGTGTGATTTCCCACTGTACTTTGATTACTACCCTACCACGGCTCAAAGGAGTCGCGCAAACAGGTTTTAGTTGGGTACAGTCCCGAGCCACATGGAGGCAGTGAGCGGATCTGCAGAGGTTCGTCTCTCCCGGTATTGGGGGTGAGGTCGCGCTGTGTCTAGGAGAGCCATTACACAAAGCCCTCGTCCGAGGCAGGAGATTTACTGGTAGGTATTCCAGTAGTATCTCAGGGTATTCTGGGCTACACTCCGACACGACTTGTGCCGCTTATGGGGGTCTGACTTTTACCAACACCCTAGGCCCGCCATGCGATACTCATAGATGAACGGACCGGACTGTACGGATATTGTCACTGACAGGCTCAGTAGGGTGTCAGGATGAGTTCGCTCATCGACGTCCCTTTTGGTCAATACCTGGTAGCCCGTTACGTATTGGCTAATACCTCTGACGTGCTAGTGGTTAAATCCACAACCAAACTATTGACGAGTCTTTAGAGTCCCCCACAGACCAGTTTCTCAAGTTTCGGGCGAAACGCTGTAGAGGCCGTATGGAGATATGGCAGGGTTCGATCAGATACGTGCGGTATTGCACGGATCATGATCGGACGGATAATACTAGCGGGCTTTGGTTTAAGCCGGATCCTAGTATAGTACAGTGTAGATTTTGTCTCTTTGCATCTGTATTCAGTGGAAAAACAAATGCGGGCATGTATATGCGGTCACGGGGTTTTCCTGTAATTTATTACGGGATCAGTTTTCTGAAGTTGCCAGTTTGCATTCTGTTTCGGCCAGTTTTTCTTTGTTCCTTCCCGGCCGGACTTTTCCGATGGAGGGTTTTTTTGCAGTTATGCAAATTATCTTTTGTAGAGGTGTTATTTGCATATGTGGCTTCATGATGGTTCCAAGCATCATGAGATTCTTTTTCCATCACTTGATTTGCATTAAATGAGATTAGAAAGGATTAGAAATGGATATGACCTTGTTATCATCACTTTTGGATGTAGTCACCTCTTTTGATTCCTACACTCACCTCCCTTCATGTTTTATTCTTATTCCCTCCACCATTTTGTTCTAAGAGGGGCCGGCCACTTTGAGGAGATAGAAGAGAGAGGTTTTTCATTTTGGTGAGGGAAATCGATTCATCTCATATTTGCTTGCTTGCTAAATTCCTAACACCTCTCCAAAGTTCATTGTTTCATTCCTCCATCAAAGGCAACTTCACCCCATTGAGACAAAGTGATTCTATACTAGCCTACAGCATTTCTTGGGCACGTCGGCTCGCCAACTTCTTGCCCGAGTTGCCTCGGTCCAAAGGTGGGAGCCCGTAAAAGAACCCGGCGATGTGGTGCCCGTTTCGACGAGGAGGCGACGACCGGAGATTCCGCGAGGAGATCGGAGTGGAGGCGAAGACCGAAGGACACGGATCGCTTGGTATAGCTTTCTACCCATTCTCTTGTTTGCTAGTAGTAGGTTAATGGTTACGATCCGGGTTTTTAGGATGCGGTAGTGCCGGTTTTAAAGTAAAGAAAAATTTTCGTTTCTGCATTTGGCCTCGGATAGACGGCCGGGGCGCTACCGTGGTCCTACATGGTATCAGAGCCAAGCCATTAACCTAGTCTAGCTTGGTCTAACGTGTTTACAAGTTCGATCGAACGGATTTTCCGAAAACCGCATTTTCATTGCATCAGGTTTCTGTCGAATTTTTTTTGGCTCAAAATTTTTTTCAGTACATTGCAGAAACACGTGCAGGGAATTCTAAGCATTCTATGAAAATTTGGTCGCGTGACGTCACCATTCCACCGCGGAACCGCGGCCAAACCCTCGCATTGGCCGCGGTTCCGCCGCCACTTTGACTTGTCAACGCACCAAATTTTAACAGTGGGCTTCTGAGTTGAAATTGGGGTTTTTGGAATATTCTTTTTGGGCCCAGATTTTCTCTGAGTACTACAGTTGTGCTTGGGGCCCACTTAGGTAAATTTGATCTTTCGAAAAGTTTAAACATGTTAGTTCACAGTATTTACATTATATCTGCGACCGTGAATGTCACTTGATCGGTAAATCCTGTTTAACTGCTATAACCCTTTTAGACGGATTTGCGAACGTGACATTCACGTTGATGTTCTGTGTTGTGCTGTGATGTTGCGGATCTGTCGTGGTGGATAGCCTGGATGCAATGGTAGTACAGTTTGGTTGTATATGTACATTTGATATTGCGGGGCGAGCGTCCGACATGTGGACTGCCGTTACTGCCTGTTTGTATATTATTCTTTTGGGGCACGACCGGGCTGAGATCGATGTACCCGTTGTATGTATATTTTACTTTCTGTACTAGGATTGCCCCGAGGAGGGGTGCACAGATAGCCGGGTTCTAGAAGGCAACGGGCCCGCATATCATGGAATTGAGACGGAGGGGGCTTCACTCTAGAATTGGCGGGCTATTCGTCGCACTCGTAGGGGGTACAGGTTGACCCAAGGAGGGGTGCCCAAGTTACCGGATTCCGTGAAGTGCTGGGTGGTCCATTCACGTCGTTGAAGGGGGCTGTCTCGCTTCAGGTTTTGGCGGGCAACTTGCCTCGCCCGTAGGGGTCTAGGATTTCATTGCACAGGCTATCCACACGACCAGGAGAACTTCGGGTTTCAGCAGCGGCTCTGTGAAACCCGGGGCTTCTAGATTATCTGTATTGTTCTGTGTTGCTTATTACATTTCTGTGATGTTGCATTTTATCACGCCTTGAGCGATTATTATATATTGATATATATACTAGTAGATATTGTATATGTTTTGCATCCGCGCTAGTCCAGTCCCCGCTCTGTCGTTAGTTAAGTAACCTAACGGGTGATGACGGGACCCAGTGGCGAATGCGGGCGGCATATACGTACATCGTATTTTCGTTCTTTATTGGTGTGATCAATTGGTGGGACGGTGTTGATTCGGATCAATGCAAGCTAAACAAACCTATTCTGATGTTGTTGGAACAATTTTTCAAAAAAAAAAGCTGTTATTACAAGGACATTCTCTTCTGTTTTGCACAATGGTATTCGGTTATGAATATCCAGCATCTCAGTCGACGAGGCAAGGGCCGAGATCCCTTCACCGAGAGTGGCCCCTTGGACAGAAGTTTGCGTCAGGATAATAACTTCACTATAGCCGATTACTTTTTGCTTTCCATCGTGGTATTCAGTTGGAATATCCTGCACCTCATTCTACGGGAAAAGAGCCGAGATCCCTTCACCGGGAGTGACCTCTTTAGCAAAAGTTTTCGTCACTATATTTTTTATAAAAAGGCTATGCAGTTCCTTAACAAAATCAAGTTCATTACGTTAAAGGTTTTTCGCCAAAAACCATCCGTAGCCCTCCGTCATTTCTTACGGGTATTGTTTAGTATTCGCGCTGCGTTTGTTGACTCCGTCAAGGCGTAGTGTACGGTAGCTAAGTGGTGCTTGTTTGTTGCATAAATAGGATTGGTTAGGACAGTCGTGCGGCCTTGTTGACTCCGTCAAGGGCACGTACGGGTAGGTTTAATGCAATCCAGATAATGACGGGTTGAACTTGATTAGGATTCTTTGATTTTTTGACTCCGTCAAGGTCACTTGGGTCCTAGGGGTAAAAATCACATCGGGAGTTTCTAAAGAAATTGAAACTTGCCAGGCATGCGCATACCTTCTGGAGTGTGATAACGTGAGTGGATTCCGTCACGTTATCATGCGATGATAGTTGGATCCCGATTCCCACTGATGAGTTGGTTTACTCCTCGGGTGATCCCGACTAATTTTTCTTTCAGGTTTGGAGGAGAATTTGAGGTTACAGTGGGAGGTTTCCTGATTAGATAAAGTGATAACCATTCTGATCTAGGTTAGAGTGCACGCTGAGTGTTTCTTTTCTCTCTCTCTTTGGCAGCGACCATGACCCGACCCGACCCTTGACTATGACTCAGTGACCAAAATTAACCGAACCTTCTTAAACACTGGCTTTTGGATTGTCAGAGTTGCAAACCTCATTGCCACTCCTACTTTTACCCTTTTCTCCAGGACACCCCGTATTACTACGAACATCCACTTCCATTGGACAAAAACGTCGTATGGTTATATACGAACTCGAAGGAATTTATTCGAGGATGGTTTCTGGTTCTGGAGAAAACGAATAGGACTATTCAGTTGTCTTTTCCTTTTACCTTCTCTCAGGTTGCGAGTACTCCTTGGTTTAGGAGATAGTACACCTATTATGCAAATTGGATAGTCTTCTTCCAAACCTTAGGCTGGTGCCGAACGGTGGGGAATGAAGAAAACCAATTAGCATAACAATGGTGTACAGAAGGTATTAAGTAAAGACATATCAAGGGATTAGTAAGAGGGCAAAGTAAAATGCGACTGCTATTCACGACCAAACCAAGTATTTCATTACCACTCCCAATTCACCTTTGTATTTCTCCAGGACACTCCGTATCACTACGAAGATCCACAGTTTATTTGGATACTTCATCGTATGGTTATATACGAACTCGAAAGGAACTTGTTCCAGTTCGGGGATAGATTCTGGTTCAGGAGAAATAGGAATAAGGTTTCTTCGATTGTATTTTATCTTCATCTTCTCTCGCATTGCGAGTGCTCCTAGGATTAGGACAGTACACCCATTATGCTTATTGGATAGTCTTCTTTCAAACCATAGGCTGGTGCCGAACGGTAGGGAAGGAATAAAACCATTTACCTAAGAGGGTGTGCAGAAGGTAATGACTAAAGACATATAAAGGGATTTGGAGAGATGGCAAAGAATTATACGGTTATAGTTGTGAATCTGAATAATGGAAGAGGAATTACTAGGAATACCCGGATACCCCTACGAAATATTTCAATGTTTCAGTTTCACTGTGTACAGTTAAAAGAAAACTGATTTCCTAATTAGTCCTTACTCCAGGGTATGTATTTACCAGGTATGATTCTCATATCTGTATGGTTTTATAGATGATGAGTGGGAGTAAATTATTGGGAATTAGGTGATTATCCTCATTATATCAGAATTCGTTGTAATTGGTGATATTTGAGGAAATCGCCTGGGCTGTTTGCCGGACGGCAAATATTTGGTTTTGAATATCCGTTGTTATGCGCCAATTTCAAATTGATATATCTGTACGTCTATTTTTATAGAGTGAGATATACCTTTTTGAAATTATGTCTATGACATTTACCTATATCAGTGGATGGTTAGGTAATGAGCATTAAACAGCGGTGTAATTCTTCTTAACCATAAGTACAGTTTTCAACCTACGACACACAGGGAATGAGTTATTAGACTCGGGGGACTTATACAGAGTATTGTATGTTGTCCAGTGTCCATTAGGACAGAGGGGTTGGTACTCGTACTATATTCTGTTTACTTGTGACTTCTCAAGTTCTTAGACATGTGTTTCGTAGAAGCACAATGTCGAAGTTTTGAGAAGTTATAGGTATATGAATAAAGTACAAGACCAGGTATTGCAAGTATCAGGATTCTTCAAGGTGATCGAAGATGTAGATACTTGTGTATGATATTCAGTTGATAGTAATGATCAAGAGAACTTGCTTCTCTTTCAGGTTACTCAGAATTGGAAGCATTCCTAAGTTGAGTAACGCTGATAGACCTCATTCCATTTAGTTGACATGCACTAGAGACAGCTGCATGATTTGAATCTGGTTCAATTAAATCAGTGCCTCTATTTCTATATAGGATATAGAACAGTTCATATCTTAACGATGTTAAGGTACGGGGAGTTGTCCGGCTTATACTTAAAACCAGACTCCGGATAACTCAAGGCACGTTTCTGTAATGGCTATTTGTGGGTTGACCTGGGCTATGACGAGGGTTGACTTTCTACCATCAGGAAGATCAATAGTGATATTGTTCTTGACTCGCCACAGTTTTAACAAAAATAGATTTTTTCAGAAAACAGTAGTGAGAGTATGGTAGAACTGGAAGTGATTCCAGAACCGCGGAAGATTACTGAAAATTTGATAAGAACCTAAAAATTCATTCTGATTTGACATTCCATTAGCCACTCCGAAGATATGGTGGGTAACCTCAGGCGCTCGAGAGGTACTTCGGTATGCTCAAGGACGGTGGCAGGGAGGTTCTTGTTTACCCAGACTTGCCATTGCTGTTGTTCCAGACTGTGAGACCCGGCAGGAGGATGAGTATAGCGTCGTTCTAAACTAGCTTTAGAAGTGCACGTGTATATGACTCTGCCAGAGGATTGTCGTGGTCAGTGGGAGCAGCGGAAGCATTGGTAGACAAGTGGCTTATGTCTATTTATAGACTAAAGCACATATAGCGGAGATATATCATCTATTTCTGATGTGACAGCCATATGTTTGACTTCATCAGAATAGGGGATGGATCTGTTAAGAAGGTAGTAGGGTGTGATGTCCTGGTATTTGGATGACATACACAGAGTAGGAAGTAAAATTCCTATACTACGATCGGTTATACTTTGGTTGTCACATAATGGTTTCTCCACAAAGGACTTGGATATTATATCAGACATTCTGGTTACTAGATCTATGGTTTTAGATCTAGATTTGGGTAGTTTCCCAATCTGGGTACTTAGACAGCATTCTAAAGGTGTTTTAGAATGGACGACTCCTGGCACGGTAGTATACCTGCAAGTGATGGAGTCACCCTCTCTAAAGGTGTCTTACAGACTAAAGGGGAGAGGGACGTGCATGATTGGCAGAACACTTGCTTAGGCAATTGAGTCAATCATGAGATGTCAAGTACCACACCAAATGTTGCTTTTGTAGTAGGTGCAATAAGTTGATATTGATCCAATACTGGAGAAACATTCGGAAGCAGTTTTAGAACATAAGTGGATGTTCTAGGGATATGATAACGACAGCCTCATTCGGGAGACAGTTATCATTCCAGGCTTCCAAGGTGACTTGGATGACAGAGCGACTGTCAGAGTTATAGTTTTCCCTCTGACGAGGGGCAATATTTTGGACAGGTGGTCTAGGTGGATACTGAGGGAAAACATGGCGCAGGATACTAATTAAGTTTAGTTGCCGATACAGTCTAAGAAGTTTGGATTTGGAGTTCATGTATGAGCTAGGTCCCATCAGATATCCAGACATATTCTAAGACAGGTATTGCTCATTTCGGGAGATAGCTTTCTCCGCGAACTTGAGATAAAGAGAGACATAGAAAGAAACATCACAGCGGATCCACTCACTGAGGCTATTCCTCGAACGCAATAGTTTCGCAAACGAGCTTTGTGAGACTGATTAGTAGAGGAGTTGGGTGTTCGGTATCACACGGGCTATGAGTATGCGACATCGCAATAATTAGCCTTGAGTGCAAGTGGGAGATTGTTGGAGATAGTGCCCTCAGAGTCAATTATTGGATCACAGGCACGTGATTGCAATGATTGAGGAAGGACCTATCCCGGTAGGACAGTCTTACTCAAGATGATAGTATGCTATCTGGTTTATCTTTATCATCGTGTACTGCTTTAGGTGACATTACTGATCACTATTGCACGTTGATAGAGCCCGTAGGATTCTTGCTTGACTGCCAGCAGTATGATGGCGATCATATACGTGGGAGCTGGGGTCTATAAGCACATCCTTAAATGGTCCCTAGTCGTGGGAGTTTCGAGACAGGGCATCGATACTCCAGAGTAGACTAGTGTATACAGTCGAGACCCCGACGAGGGGCGGTGGCCAGTCTCACAAGCCACTGGTGTCAGTTGGTTCACCTAAGATGTATACAGGTGCTCATTGGGTTATGAGTACACCGGACAGGACTCGCCGGGAACATGCTAGTTGGTCTTATACCTGACGTCAGATAGCAGTTCCCTGGTGACATGTGTACAGGTTAGTTCATCGACCTGAGATCGTCATTTGTCTCGTGTGAGTTCCCACTGTACTTTGATTACTACCCTACCACGGCTCAAAGGAGTCGTGCAAACAGGTTTTAGTTGGATACAGTCCCGAGCCACATGGAGGCAGTGAGCGGATCTGCAGGGGTTCGTCTCTCCCGGTATTGGGGGTGAGGCCACGCTGTGTCTAGGAGAGCCATTACACAAAGCCCTCGACCGAGGCAGGAGATTTACTGGTAGGTATTCCAGTAGTATCTTAGGGTGTTCTGGGCTACACTCTGACACGACTTGTACCGCTTATGGGGGTCTGACTTTTACCAACCCCCTAGGCCCGCCATGCGATACTCATAGACGAACGGACCGGACTGTACGGATATTGTCACTGACAGGCTCAATAGGGTGTCAGGATGAGTTCGCTCATCGACGTCCCTTTTGGTCAATACCTGGTAGCCCGTTACGTATTGGCTAATACCTCTGACGTGCTAGTGGTTAAATCCACAACCAAACTATTGACGAGTCTTTAGAGTCCCCCACAGACTAGTTTCTCAAGTTTCGGGCGAAACGCTGTAGAGGCCGTATGGAGATATGGCAGGGTTCGATCAGATACGTGCGGTATTGCACGGATCATGATCGGACGGATAATACTAGCGGGCTTTGGTTTAAGCCGGATCCTAGTATAGTACAGTGTAGATTTTGTCTCTTTGCATTTGTATTCAGTGGGAATACAAATGCGGGCATGTATATACGGTCACGGGGTTTTCCTGTAATTTATTACGAGATCAATTTTCTGAAGTTGCCAGTTTGCATTCCGTTCCGGCCAGTTTTTCTTTGTTCCTTCCCGGCCGGACTTTTCCGATGGAGGGTTTTTTTTGCAGTTGTGCAAATTATCTTTTGTAGAGGTGTTATTTGCATATGTGGCTTCATGATGGTTCCAAGCATCATGAGATTCTTTTTCCATCACTTGATTTGCATTAAACGAGATTAGAAATGGATATGACCTTGTTATCATCACTTTTGGATGTGGTCACCTCTTTTGATTCCTACACTCACCTCCCTTCATGTTTTACTCTTATTCCCTCCACCATTTTGTTCTAAGAGGGGCCGACCACTTTGAGGAGATAGAAGAGAGAGGTTTTTCATTTTGGTGAGGGAAATTGATTCATCTCATATTTGCTTGCTTGCTAAATTCCTAACACCTCTCCAAAGTTCATTGTTTCATTCCTCCATCAAAGGCAACTTCACCCCATTGAGACAAAGTGATTCTACACTAGCCTACAGCATTTCTTGGGCACGTCGGCTCGCCAACTTCGTGTCCGAGTTGTCTCGATCCAGAGGTGGGAGCCCGTAAAAGAACCCGGCGATGTGGTGCCCGTTTCGACGAGGAGGTGACGACCGGAGATTCCGCGAGGAGATCGGAATGGAGGCGAAGACCGAAGGACACGGATCGCTTGGTATAGCTTTCTACCCATTCTCTTGTTTGCTAGTAGTAGGTTAATGGTTACGATCCGGGTTTTTAGGATGCGGTAGTGCCGGTTTTAAAGTAAAGAAAAATTTCGTTTCCGCATTTGGCCTCGGATAGACGGCCGGGGCGCTACCGTGGTCCTACAAGAATCCACCAGTACTGGCCGCTCCCGTTAAAGGAAAGCCTCTTATTCTGTATACAACCGCACTTGAAGGTTCCTTAGATGCGTTATGGGCACAAGAGAACGACCAAGGGAAGGAGAGAGCCCTCTACTTTCTGAGTTGGGTTCTCCTGGGGGCTGAAAGCAATTACTCTCCCATCGAAAAACACTGCCTGGCGTTAATCTTCGTAATAACGAAGCTCAGACACTATGCATTGGCACATGAGGTCCATCTCATATCAAAAGTGGATCCCCTCAAATATTTGATGTCGAAGGCCATACTAACGGGGCGGCTCGCTAAATGGGCCTCGCTCTTGATGGAATTCTCGATAACTTATCGGCCTCTTAAGGCAGTGAAAGGCCAGGTCATCGCCGACTTCCTCGCTGAGCATCTGATACCTGCCGATTCTCCTTTGAATTGCGAACTGCCAGACGGACATGTGTTTGACACGATCGACAGGGGTGATACCCAGTGGGAACTTTATTTTGATGGAGCGTCTTCCATGAAGAAGCGCAAACAAAACACCCCTATAATCAAATCGGGGGTAGGCCTCATCTTCGTAACTCCACAAAGAGGGATAATGTGTTTCGCCTTCTCCTTAACAGAGCCAAGGACGAAAAATGAAGCCGAGTACGAAGCTTTGATAGCAGGTCTTGAGATCGTTGTCGACATGGGAATCGAAAGCCTCCTCCTATACGGAGACTCCCAACTAGTTGTTAGTCAAGTAAATGGCAACAACCAAACGTGCAAACCAGAGTTGGTGAAGTACGGCGAGAGAGTACAGCGACTGCTGACTCAAATTCCTTCCTACACCTTGGAAAGCATACCGCGTATGGAAAATAGCAAAGCGGATGCATTAGCCTAGCTCGCTAAAGAACCGGCTGACGAAAACCTCAATGACGTGAGGATCGTTGTGCAAAGCCGTCGGGTTCTCGCACCGGCAGAAATATCTCCGTAGTCGCCTGAAGAAAAGGCAGCGACCGAGCAAACGGCCCTACAAATAAAGGACCAGGACAAGGTTACAGATTGGAGAGAAGTCTTTATAGACTACTTCAAATCCTGTCGAACACCTGAAGATGCGTCCTCAAGACATCAGCTCATGAAACGAGCTCTGTCTTTCGCCTTCGTCAATGATACTTTGTATAAGAGATCATTCGACTTTTTATGGCTAAGATGCCTGGGACCTGATGAAGCAAGGAGAGTCATCCAAGAAACTCATGACGGACTCTGCGGTTCTCATCAAGCTGGGCCGAAAATGAAACTGAAGATCAAAAGGATGGGCTACTATTGGCCCGCGATGATCCAAGACTGCCTCGAATACGCGAAGCAGTGTCACTCGTGCCAAATCCACGGGGACTTCATCCATCAGCATCCAAATCCACTACATCCAACGGTGGATAGCTGGCCGTTCGAAATGTGGGGAACCGACATAATCGGCCCCATCGAACAGTCATCGTCCAGAGGACATCGGTTCATTTTGGCGACAACTGATTACTTCTCCAAGTGGGCAGAAGCAGTACCGCTAAGAGAAGTGAAGCGGAGAATATCCTCCATTTCTTCAAGACGCGCGTCATTTATCAGTTTGGCACTCCACGACGGATTATCTCCGATAACGGGCCAGCCTACAGGAGCCACAAGATCAGCCGCTCCGCACAATAGCATAACATAGACTGGAGATACTCTTCAGTCTATAATCCTCGAGCTAACGGTCTACCTGAGGCTTTCAACAAGACCCTGACAAAGATCGTAAAAAAGACGGTGTCCCGAAATAAGAAGGACCGGTATGAGAGACTGCATGAAGCTCTCTGGGAATATCGAATTACGCTCAAAACGGCTACGAACACAACGCCGTACGTATTGGTATTCGGTACAGAGGCGGTACTCCCCCTTGAGATAGAGTTACCCTCTCTACGAGTGGCAGTTCACTACGAGCTAACGAACGAAGAGAATGCTCACCTTCGGCTTGAGGAGCTCGATGCCCTTGATGAAACCAGGCTCATGGCGCAACAAAATCTGGAGGCTTATAAAGCGAAGATGACGCGCTCGTATGAAAAATTGACTAGGCCGAGGACATTCCGCCAAGGCGAACTCGTGCTAGTGGTCAAAAGACCTATGATCCCCAATCGTGCTAAATGGGGGAAATTCGAGCCGAACTATGAAGGCCCGTATATCATAGACAAGGTCTACCAAGGTGGGGCCTATCTACTCATGGACATGCATGGTGAAAGACCCTTCAGGCCAATAAACAGTCGCTTTTTCATACGAGTCACGGCCTAGGTCAATGATAGACGACGACGACTATGTCCGCTCGCAATCTTCCTAAGCCCAAACTCTATAAGTAGTAACCGAACAACGTACCAAAACGTCCTTAAAACTAACAATGGACCGAAACGTCCTTAAACTAACAATGGACCACTATGTCCTAAAACGGGCTGTTGACCGAAACGTCGATAAACTACTGTGGGTTACAGCATCCCAAAGCTGATAAAAAAAAGAAAGAATTAAAAAAAAGAAGAGAAAACGGTATGTCCATAAGCAAAATGGGTACGGATGAAAACCCGAAAGGGCTCCGTGAGAAAAAACAACAGGACTACCGGCGAGTTTTGTGAAAACCCGAAAGGGGGCAATCTCGTTAAAAGACACTTGCAAGGTCCTCTCGACTTTGTAAGGAGAAACCACCTGCATGAGATCCTTACGACTCACAAGGGAGCAACACACTTAGGGATCCCCACGATCCCTAGGGAGAAATTACACTTGCGAGATCCCCACGACTCGTAAGGAGAACCCTCTTATGAGATCCTCACGGCTCATAAGATTTGAAAGTCTTAAGCTACAGGGATCTGAACCTGTTCTTAAGCAGCCACCACAACCTCCAATGCTGCCCTACAAGTAGCTCAATGCTGACCCTTGTATACAATCCGCGGGCGCGAATAAATATTTCCCTAACAAAGTCCCATCCGTAACTAGGGATATGTCTACACGGTGAACAACCCTTGTAAGTCCTCTCGACTTGTAAGGAGAAAACACTCTTGTAAGATCCTTACGACTTATAAGAGACCATACACTTAGGAATCCTCACGATTCCTAAGGAGAAAACGCACATACGAGATCCTCACGACTCGTAGAGAGAAAAACCTTTATGAGACCCTTACGGCTCATGAAGTCAAAAGCCTTAGTCGACAGGATTCTAACCCTGTCTACTAAGCCACCTTTGTTCGACATCAACATAGGCAAATGATGATTCTCTCCTGGCAATATCCCAGTTGTAGCGGTGCTGATGCCGAAATCGGTGTCTAATTCCGAGCTTGCAGCAAGAAGCTAGCGAGCCACAAATGCATATTAAATAGCCGAAATGATGGGGCAACTTGCAATAAAATCAGCAAGTAAAAATGTATGCATCCAAAATAGCCAAAATGATTGGGCAGCTCGCAATAAAAAGCAGAGAGTAAAAATAAAATAAATAGCCGAAATGATTGGGCACAACGAAAAATAGCCGAAATGATTGGGCAATCGCGACCTTCGCGATATAAAAGCTGAAATGATAGAGCATCGCGGAAAGAAATAAAGAAAAATGAAATTTATGCCCTACAGGTGAAATCACATCGATCCCTGTATACAATCCAGGGGCGCAAACAAAGGGGGAACCATACCTTCCCACCAGACTTCATCGAAACGAAGCCAAATCTCGACGGTTCACGGACAGCCTAGAGATCATCAACAGCGTTCCTCTTCATTCCAACAGGATTCAGACGCTGCAATCAACCTTGGAGTCATGGCAAAGGCCCTACTCCGAATCTCGATGGTTCACGGATAACCAAGAGACCACTTCGATATTCGTCTCATTACAACAGACGCTACGTCATCCACATGACCCCGTCTCGGAAATACGTCATCCGCATGACCCCGTCTCGGAAATACGTCATCCACATTACCCCGTCTCAGAAATACGTCATCCATATGACCCCGTCTCGGAAATATGTCATCCATATGACCCCGTCTCGGAAATACGTCATCCAAATGACCCCGTCTCGGAAATACGTCATCCAAATGCCCCGTCGCGGAAATACGTCATCCACATGACCCCGTCGCGGAAATACGTCATCGACATGACCCCGTCTCGGAAATACGTCATCCACATGACCCCGTTCAGAAATACGTCATCAACATGACCCCGTTTCAGAAATACGTCATCCACATGACCCCGTCTCGGAAATACGTCATCCACATGACCCCGTCTCGGAAATACGTCATCCAAATGACCCCGTCGCGGAAATACGTCATCTACATGACTCTGTTCGGGAATACGTCATCCATATGACCCCGTTCGGGAATGCGTCATCCGCATGACCCTGTTCGGAAATACGTCATCCACATGACCCCGTTCGGAAATACGTCATCCACATGACCCCGTTCGGAAGTACGTCATCCACATGACCCCCGTTCGGAAATACGTCGTCCATATGACCCCGTCACGGAAATACGTCATCCATATGACCCCATTTCATAAATACGTCATCTACATGTCTATCCCACTAAACACTTACGGGTCCTCTCGATTCGTAAGGAAGAAAACTCTCTTATAAGATCCTTACGACTTATAAGGGAAAACACACTTAGGAATACTCACGATTCCTAAGGAGAAAATACACCTACGAGATCCTCTCGACTCGTAGGGAGAAAAGTCTTTATGAGACCCTTACGGCTCATAAAGTTGAAAAGTCTTAGGTAACAGATCTGAACCTGCATCCTAAGCCATCACTACCCCTCGAAGGAGCCAAGACAAGATACTCACTCTATCATCTGCCGGCTATGTTTGCTAAGGTGACTTGCTGATAACAAAAGAAAGAAGAAAGCAGAGAGATGACACAAGACATTGCAAAAAAAAAAGTGGATCTTTTATTCATGAATTCAATTGGGTACAAAATACATCATATGAAAGAATAAAAGAACGAATACATTTTATTCAAAATTACAAATGGTACAAAAAAAATTATTGAGAGGAAAGCGCTTTCAATAATCCAATCAGTCGCTCGCGCACTTCCCTCAACCCTTCTTCTTGATCAGCTGCCGCGGCCAACTCTGCTTCGACCAGGGCTCGCTGCTGCAAGTAAGACGAAAGTTGTTCCTCGACGGCCCGCTGAGCTGCTTCACCATCTTGTGCATCCCGCTCGACGACGTCGAGCTTCTGCCTCAATGTTAACCCATCAGAAATGCATCGCAGAAGGCCTTCGAAGATAACTTTCAACTGGGCAGCATTCGCATCAACCTGAGCATGCAGTCGAGCAGATTCGCTTGAAGTTTCTTTACATTCCTTCTGCTTTAAATCCACTTCTTGTTCAAGATGGCGGAAGTAAGAAGTGCTCTGCTCGATCCACGCAGCCCGTTGAGTGCTCACTGTAATACCCAGTCCCTTTTATACCAATATCTGTATTTATGTTACTCTTAAAGTTTATTTATTTTATACACATTATTATAGTATTTAAAATCCCTAACCCTAAATTTATCTAAACCTTTTTCCCTTATATTTTAGTCAGCCCACTTCCTTTACTTACTCCCCCATTTTCTTCCATAATCCCAGCCCAACACCCATTTTCTTTTTAATAATTTCCTCGGCCCAACCTCTTGGCCCCAGCCCATCAGTAAATGAAAAAGGGATTCATTTTAATTAAAACTTTCCTACTCAGCCCACAACTCCGGCCCACTCCACCACCAGAGCCCGACTGACTCCCCTGCACCTATTTCCAACTCCGACAACTACTGCCCGAGCTCCCCTCCACTACGCGCCAGCCACCACCTCCACCACCGGCGTCACCTTCGGCCTTCCTCCCTCTCCCTCCTCTCCCCTCCAAAACCTCGAGTCCCTCCTTTCCCCCTCGCCTGCAAACCCAACCCATATTCGAGCTCGAGACCCCTGCACGCCCTCCATCACCGAGCCTCCCCCCCCCCCGCAGCTCCGACCTCGCCTTCACCAACCTTCGACACCCTCGACCTCTCCTCGCCTCTCTCCCTCTCCCTCTCTCCCTCTCTCCTCCCCTCTCCCTATCTCTCTCTGCTTTTCTCTCTAATTCTCTCTTTCTCTCTCTCTCAATCTCTACATCTCCCTCTCTCTGATTCTCTCTCTCTCTCTTTGTCTAACTCTCTCTCTCTCTCTCTCTGTCTAACTCTCTCTCTCTCTCTCTCTCTCTATAAATCCTTCTCTCTCCCTCTTCTATCAACCGACCACCACCACAAACACCCCACCAACTTCCCCAACCTCTAACCTCTGGCCACCGCCTCACTGCCGGCCACCTCGTCTCCCTACAACTCCATAGCCGACCCTCTACAACCCCATAACCAACCACCTCACACCCAACCGCAGCTCCTAGCCGTCGCCCGAGCCCTCTTCGCTGTCGGCCATCGCCTGAGCACCGCTGCAACCATCGACGGAGCCACAACATCGCCTGAGCTCGAAACCGTCGCCGCCATTGCACAGAGCCCAAGTCAAGCCTCCTATCTCTCGAGCCCAAGCTCCACTAAAGCCAAACCCTTGCAGTTGTTGTTGTACGTGTTGTACCCGTGCATGCCATCACAGTCATCATCATTGCGGCACCATCGACACATCGTTTCCAGGAAAGTTCAATTACTTGCTTACATGCTGATCTACTCGTGTTACAAATTCAAAAGTATAAGTTATGAATTTACAATTCCCGATAAAATTAAACGACATACCTGTTCGATGCATGATCCCAATGAAAATACTCACCTAATTTGACGGAACTGGATTGTTTATGTTGGCCCATGTAGTGATGAATACCTTGTACAAATTTCACTGGAAAATACGACCGTTAACGACTTAAACGAACACCCCATTTACACCCAAGAAAACTGGGAACTCCCCGCACCTGATAATTGCTAAAATCACCATAAATTATGTACATGCTGGAATGATGTGTTCGAGGGCTTAAATCGAAGATGACTCGACGAAATATAACCCTATGCAAGTTTCTAATGGTTTCTGTACTTAAATTGTGACAATTTTTGGATCGGAGTGTGACTCTGGACTGCAGTCCAGAGCGACTCTAATTATTATTTACTGTCCCGTAATGCGTGCCACCTTATTTCCTGAACTCATATGTTGCGGAACTCCACTGTTTATTAAAGGTGAATCTATTAGATAGATAACACAAGTGGTTTCATTCTGTTTCATCATCGTTTGCTATTTAACCTGTAATTTAAAAGATCGGGACGTATAACAGTCCCAAGAGAATCAGAATTGACATACTAGTATTGAACAGTGTATAACTCCTGATGTACAGATGCGATTGAGAATCCGTCTATTGCGTTGAAAACCTCATTGAAAACCCTAGATTTTATTCAACTGTAGTGTTGCTAAAATCTGATCCCAACCGGGATTAAAATGCATTGCGAAACGGACTTCCGATTCAGAAACTGGATTTCCAGCAGTGAACGCTTAAAATGAAATGGCCATAACTAGTGATCCTGAAACCCGATTGACGTGAAACTAAATTCGCTGAATAGATAATCAAACATACTATTTATTCCCATTCATTGTTTCGCTAAACTGTACACGTATGATTTATGATAAATTATGCAAGTGGTAGAATACTGATTTATGACATCTCAATCATGCTTTACATACTGTTTCCTCATCATATCATACATATATCACTGCATTGATAACCTAGTGATCATGTGCATTACCCAGTGTTAGGTATTAGTGGTGATTGTGGAAAGTACGTTAGTGTTCGTGCATGAGTGGATAAGTGAAAGTGACACGTACTTGTACACAATCAGTGAATCCTATTATTCTATTGCATTGTCGACGTCTGTGGGACGCGTGTAAGTGTTACTATAAGTGGTATGGGACACTTATGGAAGCTCTTGCATGGGTGTTACAGATAAGGCACCAGACACTGCCTATTTATCTTGGGTATTAGTCGGGACGTGCTTGATGGAGATCATGTCTCCAGTTCTCGCGCAGACTTGTCATGGACTGACCGGTACTTGAGGTTATGGTTGGCGTTTGATGTAGACCACGGGGTGTGGAGTAGTTTGAGTGTGAGTTCAACAGAATCTCGGGAGTCCCATGCCGGCTTATATATATGGTGATATATGGAGATTTACAGGGTACATGATTATTACCGTGAGTTATATTTTGGGCCCGTGGTCCCTTGCCCTTGGGTCCTACCCTTGGGTGGAGGACACTCGCGAGTGGTTGACTCTCATACTTTGACTGACGATAGGCTTAGTGACATGTACAGTGAGACTTAGAGACTGGTAGGGATAATGGCATTGATATACATTACTTACTGTGTTGACATACTTGGCATACTACATTACTGCTTTACCGTTCAACTGATCTATTGGACACTTCATTGGTTACTTCATGTTTATATCTTTACCGTCTTGATTTACTGTTATATATATCTATTATTACTGTTGGAGTTGCCACTTGCATCTATATATTTATATTGCTATTGTGTCGCTCTGACGACCTGAGTATGCATGCTCAGTGTGAGGAGTGGATCTAGCCGGGACCAGGACCAGACGTACATCACGGACGTCTTGATTAGCTATCCAGAGTTATACCCTTTTGATTTCCATCAGGTCATTTCTTTGTATTGTTTTGTTTCAGTTACTGCATTTCTCATTACCTGCGCATTGTTTACTGTTTACCACGTAAAACTAGAAGCCGAAGTGTGACTACGGCAAGACACTTCCTTGACCGTAGGAGCATGGCTGGCCTTGTCAACCCCTCGTATTCCGTATTTTGGGAAGCAGGGCGTGACACTCACAGCCAGAATCTCAGGTGCAGGATGCCTAAGCTCAAGCTCATGCAGGCAAGCCTCGATTTCCCTGCAGTGATTAACCCAAGACTCAACGACGCCCTCACCATGAAAGTTCACGAGCGTCGCCAGCATAGGGTTAACCTCCGCGGCAAAATCCGCAGCAGATGTGGGAGTCTCTACGTCGAGCTCCTCAATATAGTCGCTCAGCATGCGCTGACTATTCGCGGCGCCTTTCGAGGACGGACGTCTGGAAAAGGGCCCTGCCGGCATCATAATGCGAGACTCGAAAGAGGATGGAGTCGATGTGTGTCATGCCCCGCATCCCAGAGTACGCAAGATTGGGCACGTGACATAGCCAACCATGCTACCTGTGGGTAGGAAGTATCCATCCACAGTCACATTACGGCTGTAGAGATATCAAGAACAAGATAAAAATATCTAACACATGTCCACAATCCAGAATAACAAGAGTCAATGATAAATAAATGTGGAAGCAAATGATCCAATACAATAATAGAAAAGTATGTCCCATAATGCGGGCTCACATCTGGAAATAAAAATGCGGGAAATAAAACTGACCACTACAGAACTCACAACTCAGTCTGCCGGCTGAAGTACTCCTGCTCGGATAGCGACAGTGGTAAAGAATCTGGACCATGCAAAACCCAGACGTCAGCGCGTCATGTCAACCAATAATATAATGTGAACAGTGTAATAGGCAATGCAGAAATAAACATGAATGAAGCAATAGTATGAAACAAGCAGTGCAGGGTAGTGTGCAGTGGGTAACTAAACTGTTTTATCGGGTTTTCTATTCTAAAGTCTTTGAAATCAATTCGAGTAACCCTCCATGTAACTCAAAGGAGATGTCCCGTTACCCCCCGGGACCACGGATCAGGAAGATGGGAACCAATAGTGGTTCTGTCCCGTTGCCCCCCGGGACCACGGATCAGGAAAATGTAAGAGTCATGAATGGCTCTGTCCCGTTACCCCCCGGGACCACGGATCAAGTAATACCCTTTTAAGTTACACTTTAGATTACCCTTTTGATTTCCCCATACCCCCAAGTTATATGTGTCAGGTCAGGTATTCAGTAGTCAAGAGCTAATGCCAACGCAAGTTCAGGTAACAGTAGGTTTGTCTGGATAGACAACAAGCTTGGTCCATGAGGACTCCATGTCAGGTTTGTTGGCATTAGGCATGAGATCAGGTAACAGGTCAGGTCATGGTACATCAGGTCAAGTCGATAGTAAAAGGTACCATGTCAGGTGCATCGGTATATATATCATGTGTAGCAAAGTCAGGTCAAGATGTAACAATATCGTGGGTGTGCCCACAACAGGTATATATTCGAACAGGGGATTAACAGCAGGAAATAAGCAATAAATTAAACAACAATAAGCAGTTCATTTAATCACAATAGTGCATTAATATAGTACAGCCGTGTTATCATATTAACAGGTTTTGAGCACCCTTCGCGGTGCAATAGATCAAATGATGGTGCAATACCGTTACATCAATATCTGACTGTAATAGAACTACCGGTGTAAAGGCTATCATCCTTTAAACAGTAAAATGTGATTAACGGGTACACTTCGTTATTAGGGTTAAAGTGGCAAACTGTAATTTTCGGTTAACTGTAATATGATATGTCATATTGCAACCAAATGAGAAAATAACTATACCGAGTTACGTTTTGCAGGTTTAATGAGTCAAAACATATATAATTGTATAGTATAGCATGTAGCAAGTGATGCTTGCCTCGACGGGTCGCGAACCTGGAAAAACGGACATAACGTCGGCGGGGAAACACGCGACGGACGCACGGTTCACGGATTGAACCCAAACAACGAACAATGGGACCACGCGGATCGGGGTACCTCGCTGGAACGTCGGATCAAGTCGTCGGTACGGCCGGATTCCGGCAAGATGCAAAACAGCCACAACAAGTTTAGAAACTCTATGTACAGTCGAGGATAAACTAGAGGGGAAAAAAGAAGGAGGAAGATGAAGGAAGGCTTACTGGGATTGTAGAGGTTGCGACAGCGATGGGGTCGACGGCGATGGGGCGCCGGCGAAGACGCTGCAGGCGGTAGGCTAGGGCTGCGGGTAAGCAACAGGGAAGGGAAGTGGAGATGGAGAGGAGGTGGTCGGGTCTGGTGCGCGCAGGTGAAGAGGAGGTGCCGACGGTGGCGCGGGTGACGACGACGAGGGTCGCCGACGAGGTCTCCGGCCAAACAGAGAAGGCACGGGGTTGCAGCGGGGTCTCTGTCGCGGCGCCGAGCACACGGGGAGAAGGGGGTGCAGTGGCTGCGATGAGGGCGAAGAGGCGAGGGTGATGGCGGTGGTAGCGTCGGCGCGGGGGCTGCGGCGGCGACGGGCACGGTGGCTAGGGTTGAGGGCGCGATGGGTTTTCTCGGGTGTTTCCTCGCTGGGGTTCTCGGAATTATGAGGGAGGGAATATAAATATATATAGGGGGGAGAGAGAGAGAGGTAAGGAAATTAGAGAGAGAGAGAGATAGGGACGTGAGGGATGGAGAGAGAAAGAGAGAGAGAGATATAGGAGGGGCCCACGGGGTTAAACAAACCCCCGTGATTGGCTGGCAGGGATTTGAGAGATTAGAAAATTTAAAAAGATTTCCCAGTTTAATTTTTTAACAGCATGATCTTATAATATATATATCGTTTCGATTATTTTAATAATTTGGAATTTTGGCGCTAAATGAAACATTTCCAAATCGCGTCCGGGTTGGGTCCAAAAATTCGAAATTCAAATAATAGGATTTTAAGCGGGTTCCAAATTTTAAAATGAAGTGTTTTATGATTAAAAAGCAAGCCCCCAAGTCGGACACTTGCACGCGCGCGTAGCCGTCCAAACTCGCCCGTTTCACCGAACGGGATGAGAACTCGACGCACGGACGCTACCACGCGGCTAGGGGTGAGGAGTAGGCCAAGATAGATATTTTTAATTTTATTTTAGGTGCTAAAATTTGTTATGTGCAGAAATGACTTAGCCGGATGAAATTTTTACAGTACGACCCAAACAAGCAAGATAAATAAAATGAGTACTATTTAATGCTCAACCAATAACAGAAAAGTAGTATTGGGCTCGGGTGTTACATTATACCCAACTACAAAAGGATTTCGTCCTCGAAATTCCACGAATATAAGATAGAAAACTACGGGAAAAGGTGAGGAAACTTCTGTCGGATCTCGTCTTCTCGCTCCCACGTGGACTCCCCATGCGATCGATTTCCCCAAGAAACTAGCACAAGGGGGATAACCTTGTTCTTAAGAACCTTTTCCCTTCGAACCATGATTTCAACCGGTCGCTCCTCAAAAGTTAGGTCCTCCCGTACTGTTAACTCCGAATGATCCAAGACGTGTGTTTCATCTCGAACATACCTTCGTAGTTGAGATACATGAAACACATCGTGCACACCTGCCAAGGACTGCGGTAACGCCAAACGGTACGCTACCTCTCCAACACGCTCCAATATCTCGAAGGGTCCAACAAATCGAGGACTAATCTTTCCTCGACTCCCAAAATGAATCACCCCTCTAGTCGGTGATATCTTCAAGAATACCAAATCACCCACGGCGAACTCTAGAGGTCTTCTTGACGTGTCAGCCCAACTTTTCTGTCTGTCTTGAGCTTCCTTCATATGCTTCCTGATTGTATTCACCTTCTCAACTGTCTGTACCACCAAATCTGGTCCCAGTAATCTTCGTTCACCAACATCATCCCAACAAACAGGTGAACGGCACTTACGACTATACAAAGCTTCAAACGGAGCCATCTGGATAGTTGCTTGGAAACTATTGTTGTAAGAAAACTCCACCAAGTGTAGATGATCCTCCCATGAACCCTTGAAGTCCAACATGCATGCTCTCAACATGTCTTCAAGAGTTTGGATCGTTCTCTCCGACTGACCATCCGTTTGAGGATGATAAGCTGTGCTAAACTTCAATCGAGTCCCCAAACTTTCCTGTAAACTCCTCCAGAAGTGTGATAAGAACCGAGTGTCCCGATCAGACACGATACTCACCGGTACGCCATGTAATCTTACAATCTCCAGCATGTACTGCTCTGCCAAAGTCTCCGTTGATTGACCAACCCGGAAAGGAATAAAGTGAGCTGCCTTGGTCAATCGATCAACAATCACCCATACTGCATTGTTGCCCTTTGGACTCCGCGGTAAAGCCGTCACGAAATCCATGGTTATATGTTCCCACTTCCACTGAGGAACCGGAAGTGGTTGCAATAAACCAGCAATCCTTTGGTGTTCAGCCTTGACTTGCTGACATACCAAGCACTTAGCCACGAAGCGAGCAATCTCCCGTTTCATGCCTTCCCACCAGAAATGCTGTCGAATATCACGGTACATCTTTGTACCTCCTGGATGTACAGAGTAAGCTGAACTGTGTGCCTCCTTCATAAGCTCTTCACGAACATCTCCCTTTGGCACACATAAACGGCTACCATACCTCAACGAACCATCTTCGTGGACCAGTAAATCTGTTCGTAGTCCAGCTTCAACCTGCTCTCGAAACCTTTGCAGTCTAGGATCCTGTGATTGTGCCGCTTTAATCTTCTCAACTAAGGACGACTGTACTTGCAACTGCATCAACTGTCCCGTAGAATGTGGTAGCACAACCTCCAAGTCAAATCTTCGAAAATCCGCAATGATCTCCCTCTGTGTAGTTAACACCTGGATCGCTGGTAACCGACTAAGCGCATCCGGCACGACGTTAACTTTTCCCGGATGGTACTTAAGATCAAGGTCGTAGTCGGCCATTAGCTCCAACCATCTACGCTGCCTCATGTTCAACTCCTTCTGAGTGAACACATACTTCAAACTCTTGTGATCTGTAAAAACTTCGACTCTCTCACCCAAAAGATAGTGTCTCCAAATCTTCAAAGCGAAGATCACAGCCGCAAGCTCCAAGTCATGAGTCGGATAATTCTTCTCATGGGTCTTCAGTTGTCTTGATGCGTATGCTACGACCTTCCCATGCTACATCAAAACACATCCCAATCCTTTCCCAGATGCGTCGCTATGAATCACCAGCCCTCCGGAATTGTCTGGTACGGTCAGGATAGGGGCGGTTATCAACTTCTGCTTCAACGTCTCGAAAGCCAACGCACATTTATCCGTCTATACAAAAGGTACCTCCTTGCGCGTAAGTTTGGTCAACGGTTCTGCCAAACGAGCGAAGTTCTCCACAAATCTCCTGTAGTATCCGGCTAGACCAAGGAAACTTCTTATCTCAGCCACATTTCTTGGAATAGGCCAATCTCGAACTGTTGCAATCTTTTCGGGATCGACGGCGATTCCGTCGCCCGACACAACATGCCCCAGAAACTTCACTTCTTCCAGCCAAAATTTGCACTTACTCATCTTCGCATACAATTTCTCCTGTCTCAATGTCTGCAGTGCGATCTTCAAATGCTCAGCATGCTCCTCCGAACTCTTCGAGTAAACCAGAATATCGTCAATGAATACCACAATAAACTGGTCCAAGAATGGTGAAAAGATTCGGTTCATCAAGTCCATAAATACTGTCGGCGCATTCGTTACTCCGAAGGGCATCACTAGATACTCGTAGTGTCCATACCGAGTTCGAAACGCCGTCTTGCAAATATCTTCTGCTTTCACTCGGACCTGATGATATCCGGATCGCAAATCCAGTTTCGAGAATACCCTCACGCCACTAAGTTGCTCAAAAAGTTCTCCAATGCGAGGGATCGGGTACTTGTTCTTAATAGTTACCCGGTTTAATTCTCGATAATCGATGCACATCCTTCTCGTGCCATCCTTCTTCTTTACTAGAAGAACTGGAGCTCCCCAAGGCGAGTTGCTGCTTCGAATCCAACCCTTCTCAAGCAATTCAGCGACTTGCTTCTTAACTTCTTCCAATTCCACTGGTGCCATTGGATAATATGCTTTAGATACTGGCGCTGCACCAGGGATGAGGTCAATCGCGAACTCCACGTCTCGCTTCGGCGGTAAGCCCGATATATCTTCAAATACGTCCATAAAGTCGCGAACAACTGTCGGCTCTTCATTACTATCAACTTCCATAGCTGCAAGAACACTGTTTGTCGGCCTAGCCCTAAACTCGACTGGCCCGACGGAACTGCTTCCCTCAGTGAAGGTAAACTCAGGATGTCCGGGAATCTGGAAAATTACCTTCCTTGCCCTACGGTCAATGTGGGCGTGGAAAGTGCCAAGAAAATCCATTCCCAAGACAACTTCATAGCTGCCCGTATCAATTACCAAGAAATCGGCAAAGAGTTCCCGTCCGCACACAACAACTGTACAATCTCTACATTCCCTACTAGCTATGATTTTCCCATTCCCAGTGTGTATGTCCCAAAAACTAGACAGGGTCGTGCAGGTAATCGAGTGCGTAGTTATAAATTTGGATGACATAAAACAGTGGGATGCACCGGAATCAAATAATGCCAATGCGGGAAAACCATGAACGAGTAAAGTACCTGAAACCACTTCTCCTGATGCCTTAGCTTCCTCAGCTGTCAAGGTGAAAGCTCGAGCCTGATTAGGTCCCTGAGTCAGCTGTTTCTGCCCTTGGAACGGTCTCTGCGGAGGCTTCTGTATATCATCTCTCGTGCGAAGCTTCGACGGACAGGCACCAATTGCGTGATCAGCCGCTCCACAAACCAAACAAAGTCCCAGCTTCCTTCGACAATCCTTCTGCATATGCCCAGGTAAACGGCAGTAGTCACAAATCACGCTCTTTCTTCGATCAACGACCACGGGCTTCTTCATGGGTGCTACACCACGTCGATCCACTGGAATACCTCTGCGCCCATGATCTCGGTTAGGTACAAATGCGGGCTTCCTGGCCACAACTGCTGTCTGCTGCAGGTTCCCTTTCATTCCCGATAAACTCTGTTGCTCCCGGGCTGCCGTAAGAACCTGTGAGAAAGTGGTCAAACCCAGGGAGACAATTTGCCTCTGGATGTCCACATCCAAACTGCGCATGAACCTTCGCGCCCTGTCTGCCTCGTTGGCGACTAAAGGTCCAGTGAAACGGCTGAGTCTCGTCCACTCCGCTGCATGCACGTCCACGGGTGCTCCATTTTGCCTCAGCCCAATAAATTTCTCTTCCATTCCTTCCCGTGCAGTCCGCGGGAAGAATTTCTCTAGGAAACTCTTAGAAAACTCCGCCCAACCTATCGGCTTGGGCAAGCGGGTTTCCTCCACAAGCCACCACTCACGGGCGTAATCCACTAGCTGAATGCGCACCACATCAACTCGTTTGTCCTCAGGAATCTGTGCCGCAATCAGCAAATTCTCCGTGTCGACTAGCCATTGCTCGGCTGGCAACGGCTCTTCCAAACCAGTGAATGTAGTCGGACCCAAACGTCTGAAATCTGCCACGGTCCCTACCCGGTCAACTGGTTTAGCTCCAGCGTTGTTTACAGACTGCCGAATAGCCTGCAAACCCTCCTGAAAAGAATCTGCTTGTTGCTGGATCAGCTCAGTATGCCTCTTCTGATTTTCCAGCATTCCACGTATTACTCCTAACATGGCGGCTTCATCCACACGCCTCTGATACGTCTTGAAATTCTTATCTGCCATATTCCTGAAATCAAAACACCCAACATTAGCATGATGATAGATTCAATATATAAATCAATGCTAGAACTCCAAGATACTTAAATAGAGTAACGCGTTGTAACTATGCCGCGGTATCATAGCCACAATTACTTAACTCCACCCAAGTAGCCTAAGTGAAATCAGGTTTTCGAGTCGATATGCAAAGTAAGTTTGCACGTCGATATAATCAGGAAGAATGTGATTCAAGAATGGCAAAACGGTCAAGGTGGCAGGACATGTTTCCTAAACACGGGTATTCTGATTCGTGTATTGGGTACAATACCCAACTATAAAAGAATCAACCCAACTAACCTATGGCTTTGATACCAAAAGAACCATGTCACGCCCCGCATCCCAGAGTACGCAAGATTGGGCACGTGACATAGCCAACCATGCTACCTGTGGGTAGGAAGTATCATCCACAGTCACATTACGGCTGTAGAGATATCAAGAACAAGATAAAACTATCTAACACATGTCCACAATCCAGAATAACAAGAGTCAATGATAAATAAATGCGGAAGCAAATGATCCAATACAATAATAGAAAAGTATGTCCCATAATGCGGGCTCACATCTGGAAATAAAAATGCGGGAAATAAAACTGACCACTACAGAACTCACAACTCAGCCTGCCGGCTGAAGTACTCCTGCTCGGATAGCGACAGTGGTAAAGAATCTGGGCCATGCAAAACCCAGACGTCAGCGCGTCATGTCAACCAATAATATAATGTGAACAGTGTAATAGGCAATGCAGAAATAAACATGAATGAAGCAATAGTATGAAACAAGCAGTGCAGGGTAGTGTGCAGTGGGTAACTAAACTGTTTTATCGGGTTTTCTATTCTAAAGTCTTTGAAATCAATTCGAGTAACCCTCCATGTAACTCAAAGGAGATGTCCCGTTACCCCCCGGGACCACGGATCAGGAAGATGGGAACCAATAGTGGTTCTGTCCCGTTGCCCCCCGGGACCACGGATCAGGAAAATGTAAGAGTCATGAATGGCTCTGTCCCGTTACCCCCCGGGACCACGGATCAAGTAATACCCTTTTAAGTTACACTTTAGATTACCCTTTTGATTTCCCCATACCCCCAAGTTATATGTGTCAGGTCAGGTATTCAGTAGTCAAGAGCTAATGCCAACGCAAGTTCAGGTAACAGTAGGTTTGTCTGGATAGACAACAAGCTTGGTCCATGAGGACTCCATGTCAGGTTTGTTGGCATTAGGCATGAGATCAGGTAACAGGTCAGGTCATGGTACATCAGGTCAAGTCGATAGTAAAAGGTACCATGTCAGGTGCATCGGTATATATATCATGTGTAGCAAAGTCAGGTCAAGATGTAACAATATCGTGGGTGTGCCCACAACAGGTATATATTCGAACAGGGGATTAACAGCAGGAAATAAGCAATAAATTAAACAACAATAAGCAGTTCATTTAATCACAATAGTGCATTAATATAGTACAGCCGTGTTATCATATTAACAGGTTTTGAGCACCCTTCGCGGTGCAATAGATCAAATGATGGTGCAATACCGTTACATCAATATCTGACTGTAATAGAACTACCGGTGTAAAGGCTATCATCCTTTAAACAGTAAAATGTGATTAACGGGTACACTTCGTTATTAGGGTTAAAGTGGCAAACTGTAATTTTCGGTTAACTGTAATATGATATGTCATATTGCAACCAAATGAGAAAATAACTATACCGAGTTACGTTTTGCAGGTTTAATGAGTCAAAACATATATAATTGTATAGTATAGCATGTAGCAAGTGATGCTTGCCTCGACGGGTCACGAACCGGGAAAAACGGACATAACGTCGGCGGGGAAACACGCGACGGACGCACGGTTCACGGATTGAACCCAAACAACGAACAATGGGACCACGCGGATCGGGGTACCTCGCTGGAACGTCGGATCAAGTTGTCGGTACGGCCGGATTCCGGCGAGATGCAAAACAGCCACAACAAGTTTAGAAACTCTATGTACAGTCGAGGATAAACTAGAGGGGAAAAAAGAAGGAGGAAGATGAAGGAAGGCTTACTGGGATTGTAGAGGTTGCGACAGCGATGGGGTCGACGGCGATGGGGCGCCGGCGAAGACGCTGCAGGCGGTAGGCTAGGGCTGCGGGTAAGCAACAGGGAAGGGAAGTGGAGATGGAGAGGAGGTGGTTGGGTCTGGTGCGCGCAGGTGAAGAGGAGGTGCCGACGGTGGCGCGGGTGACGACGACGAGGGTCGCCGACGAGGTCTCCGGCCAAACAGAGAAGGCACGGGGTTGCAGCGGGGTCTCTGTCGCGGCGCCGAGCACACGGGGAGAAGGGGGTGCAGTGGCTGCGATGAGGGCGAAGAGGCGAGGGTGATGGCGGTGGTAGCGTCGGCGCGGGGGCTGCGGCGGCGACGGGCACGGTGGCTAGGGTTGAGGGCGCGATGGGTTTTCTCGGGTGTTTCCTCGCTGGGGTTCTCGGAATTATGAGGGAGGGAATATAAATATATATAAGGGGGAGAGAGAGAGAGGTAAGGAAATTAGAGAGAGAGAGAGATAGGGACGCGAGGGATGGAGAGAGAAAGAGAGAGAGAGAGATAGGAGGGGCCCACGGGGTTAAACAAACCCCCGTGATTGGCTGGCAGGGATTTGAGAGATTAGAAAATTTAAAAAGATTTCCCAGTTTAATTTTTTAACAGCATGATCTTATAATATATATATCGTTTCGATTATTTTAATAATTTGGAATTTTGGCGCTAAATGAAACATTTCCAAATCGCGTCCGGGTTGGGTCCAAAAATTCGAAATTCAAATAATAGGATTTTAAGCGGGTTCCAAATTTTAAAATGAAGTGTTTTATGATTAAAAAGCAAGCCCCCAAGTCGGACACTTGCACGCGCGCGTAGCCGTCCAAACTCGCCCGTTTCACCGAACGGGATGAGAACTCGACGCACGGACGCTACCACGCGGCTAGGGGTGAGGAGTAGGCCAAGATAGATATTTTTAATTTTATTTTAGGTGCTAAAATTTGTTATGTGCAGAAATGACTTAGCCGGATGAAATTTTTACAGTACGACCCAAACAAGCAAGATAAATAAAATGAGTACTATTTAATGCTCAACCAATAACAGAAAAGTATGTGATTGCTGCAAAATAAATCATAGGCAGATTTCGGCTCAGGAAATAAAGAGAATACATAAAAAAAATAGAGTCTACTATACCGGCTGCAACAGGGGACAGAGCTGGGAGTACTGGTGGCGCAACGACAGCCTTGTCCTCTCCTTCAATTTGTAAGGCTACAAGCAATATAAAGAAGAGTTAGCAGTAATGCGACTGTCCGTTAAAGAAAGGACGTCGTTTAGAAAAGATACTCACCGACACCAGCAGGCGGACTAATCTCTGACATGAAGGAGAAGTGTGGGTGCAGCACCTGATACAGGTGGTCAAAAAGGACTCCTGCAAGGACGCAGTAATGCAACATCAGTACATAAGTTATACAGCTTAAAAATAAGACTGATGGGTCACGAATCCGCACCTTCCAACATCTGAGATGGTATGAAAGAGGGTAGAGGAGGTGTCACCGTCAAGGCGGTAGCTGATGGCATTGCCTCGGGTAGCGCGACCTCAGCGTTCACCGCACCTGCATTAGAAACAAGATAAACCCTGTTAGGAAAGATTGAAAAAGATTGCAGAATAAAACGAAAAGCAATGATCCAAAATCTACCTAGTGAGTCGCCAGTCGGAACCGTGACAAGGGCATCACTTGACACAGCAACTACTCCATCCTCTTCCATCGGGAAGGTCTCACCTCCTGTCGCCTCATCCCCTGACTCTACCAGAGTCGTCGTAACGCTCGCGACTCCAGGAGATGGCAAAGGGTCGCAGGTAGAAAGAGCAATGATTGGGGCGGTGCCCGACTCTTGAGATGGAGCAGCCACCTCGGGCTCAGCAATTATAGCCGTCTCACCCATCAACACCTCGAGCTCGGCGGCTGTAGCCATCTCACCTACAGCTATCTCAGGCTCGGCAATCGTGACTGACTTACCAGTCACTACCTCGAGCCCAGCAATTGCAGCCACTTCGTCTACCGCCGCCCCGGGTTCGGCAATCACAGCTACCTCCTCCACCACTACCTCAGGCTCAGCGGTCGCCGACACCTCTTCGGGAAGACTCGGCCCTACAAGATAAGATATATGAGAATTGATACATAAAACTTTGACAGCGGAACCCCATGTCACATTACCTTGGGTTGGTCTTCCGACCGCTTCCCGAGCCGCACGTGTTGCTCATCTATAGGCAGTAGACAAGGCAACCGGGAACTCCTCTGAAGGAGTAGTGGCAGGGGTAGCGGCGCTCGAACCCGCACCCGTGGCTAAGGCAGCACTACGCTCCCTTGCATCACGCATTCTGCGCTTCCTTTCCGTCCGGGCCGTGAGAGCCGATCTTCTCAAGACCTCCGTCAATGGGACGTCATCATCCACGCCAGGAGCTACCTCTGGAGCCATTACGGCGTCCGTCATCGGTTGCTTCAGTAAAGCCTCTTTTGGCAACCCTGAGGAGGCCGAGACTTTGATGCCTGGCCCGGGAAGAATCTCCGCATCAGCTTGCGGGATCGGCATTGTGGTCCCTGCGAAAAGACAAAGAAAGGGTTAGATTACTCATAAGAAACGAGAGCGGGAACATGGTGAACCGAAATGTACCGATGCCTAAGGATGCTAGAAGTCTTTCCTCTTCCTCAAAAGTCTTGAGAGAAGCTGCGAGAGCTTCTTCAGTGGAAGTACCTGTTAAAGAAGGAAAAGCGTCAGTCAAAACACGATAATAGAAATACGATGCAATGGCGAAAAATACAGCTAATGATTACCTGATCGCGCGAGGATAGCCAACCCCTCTTCGTGGCTGGCCAATTGCTCAGAAGCTGCAATGCCAGCCGCCAGATTAGTATCATCTGGCGGCATGAATAGGCCCTCATTTGTCCTATACTCGCTCAGGCCCTCGCTGTAAGGAGCGTGAGGCTCCTGGCCAAGTACAACGTCGACAGAAAGGATCGACTTCTTTTTCTTCTTCTGTGAGCGAGCTCCGGTCGCAGCCATCACCAGCTTGCGCTTGGTGGGCACTTTGGGACGGCGAGTCCCGATATCCGAGCCCATTCCAGATTCGGGTGAAGCTACATTTACCGTCTCCGTGGGAGCACGGGGCACCGATGGCACATCCACCGTCTCCACAGAAGGGGGCAATCCATGCGTAGGGCTTAGCATACATGGAGGCTCAACTGCAGCAACCTCTCTTAGCGGAGGGGGGACAGCAACCCGTCGCTTTAAAGGGACGTTGCGATCACCGGCAGGGTGCGCACTCTTGCGATCGAGCAGCAGCCGCCTCTCTTCCCTGATAACAGCACCCATCGGGTGTTGATACCAGTCCACGTATACGTTAAGGACCCTCGGGACGCAACTCGGCTCGCTAATGAAGAAGTGAGAGCCCGTATTCAAGCGCATGAAGTGATGCAGCGCACCTCGTATTCCCTCTCTGGTGGCAGCGGGTTCTACCAAGAAAGCCTCCAGTGGGACCCCCTGGTTATAGCTCAGCTGCTGGGCAAAATGATAGGGATTGTATCTCATAAATAGCGCTGCACCATTTATCCTGAATACAAGAAAGCCCGGCCTGATGGAGTATAAATGGATAATCTCCCGGGCTTTCAACACGGAGGCCCCGTCCTTAAAAACGTCGCGCAATGCCAACACCGTCTTAGAAGTTTCCTGGCCGATCGTCAGGACTTTGTTCGTGAAAGACATACCATCTCCGACCGTGCGCAGACGAAGGAGCAAGCCCCTAGCTTCCCGCTGTGACAGATTCACGATGGAGGCGTCAACCAGCTGCATAATTCACGGGAACTTGCATTTCTTGTAAAACGAAGGTCTCTTATGAATGCCAAAGACCCCGAGCACGTGCAACTCCATCAATGAAGTGAAGTAATGCATCGGGAAGTTGACAACATGCACCCCCGGTTCAGTAGTATCCGCCGCCACGCTAAGACCATGGTATAAATGGGCTAACCTGGCGATCCCGATGGCCACTTGTATTCCAGCCACCATGCGATGCGCGGGGTAGAAGAAGGAAGGCCTCATGTAACGAGGATGCATAGGGAGCGCGAACCAGCACAACCATAGCCCAAGAAACCCAAGAAAGAAAGCCTCCTCGTCATTGCCTGGGGCAGCGATTTCTGACAGAGGAATGGTCGTAGCATCAGGAAGAAAAAAGCCCTTCTGATCATCTTCCAGTACTGGGCGACAGTCCAAGCCAAAGCCGAAGGGATCATCGAGCTTGGAAAACTTTTCGCCTCGTTGCGACAAAATCTCCGGACGAAGAAACCGGGCAATGAAGTCCGCGAAACTGACCCCCCGATCTCCGGATTCCAAGAAGAGGCTCTCGTACATGTTCAGCACCTTTATCAGACTAGGGAACTGGTGCTGAATGGCGTTCTCTGGCGTGAGGCCCATCACCACCGGCTTGGTGGCAAAAACGTATTCATCCGGAGGAAGCAGCTCCTCGTAGTGCTCTCCCCTAACCGGCAGACCGGAAACCTCAGCAAATTCTTCCAAAGAGATGGAGACTTCTCTGTCCAGTAGAAATAAGGTATGGGTAGGGATGTTCCACTGCTCCAAGAATGCCTTAATCCACCATGTAGGAGGAGCAGAATATTGGAACAACGAAGCGTAAACCGCAGGGTATAGGTCGAGCTTTAGCAGCTGCGTTTTCTTCGTCGACAAGATGTACCTCGCCCACTGCAAATACCCGACCGGATGACGGGGAGTTAGCCCGATGTTGTAGGGTTGTCCCCAAGGGCGCGACTCGCCCTGGCATATGCGCTGCCCCAGGGTATCCAAAGCTGCCGGCAGCTGCATGGGTACAGCGGCAATCGAAGGTTGAAGAAGACCCTCCGAAGTCCAATTGACAACCTCCACGGCATAGTTCACCGGGGGTGCATCTGCATACGGAATCGCCGAGATCGGCTCCGACGGCGTCGCACAAGAGAAGCTTTGACGACCTCTGATAATCTGGTCATACCATCTGCCCCACAAGTGGAGATTTTTATGTTCCGGGTCACGGTCTTTGATGAGCACGAGAACCTCTCGGTCCACAGGTGCCTCAGGGAATCCTCCCTCTAAATGGACAAATGGAAACGTGGCATCGAAAGACTTGTCGCCTGCAAAAAGGAGGAACAGAAGTCAATTGTCAGTGCTATAATTCAATTTTCTGACACTCGGTACTTTAAAAGTTGCACCACACTGCAATGCAGTGGAAAGGGGACCAAAGGGGAACCCACAAAATCTAGATAACAATTCATCAATTGATAATTAATAAAACAGCCTCATCATTAGATGAGACTGCTAATTAATGAGGAAATCCTCAGGAAAATTCTCATTGAATGAGAAATCCCTCGGGAAAAGGAGAGAATCCCCCTTTGAGAGCAAAGCTCTATGACAGAGTGACACTTGTCAAACTCTGATCATGAAGGAATAAAATTCCTTAAAGAGCCTGGCTCTGTAATGATGATGAAAAATCCATCAGAAAAGAATTAATTAAAATTAATTTTTATGAATTAAAAAATTCTGGAATCTTCAAGATCCATGAACAAACTCTTAAGAGTTCTTCACAAGAGATTAAGAAATCTACATGCTACCAAAAGAGCAGAGCTTTGTTCATGGGCTAAGAAACCCCAAGAAAAGATCTCTTTAAGATCTATGGGTTCAAGAGAGCAAGGCTCTATTAATGAAACCCTAAAAGGGTTTTCTTTAGATCAAAGATGTATGAAGAGCAAAACTCTGTTAATGGGTAAAACCTTAATTTATTAATATAAAAAAATTAAACTTTACCTAAGTTTTGATAGAGTTCTGACTCTTGAAAAGTTCTTAAACTGAAGAGCAAGGCTCTGAGTGAAAATTCTTAAGAAGAAGATGGAAATCATCTGAGGGACCAAAGGTCCTATTTATAGGCATTGAACCGCCTCTTCAACTTCTGAGTTGATACAAGGGCTCAGATGTTGCCACCGCTGCACTCACGTATGCGCCACATGAGCGCAACGGTGGGGGAATTTGTTTCCCCCAATCAGAGCAAAGCTCTGTTTTGAAATTCAAAGTTCGAAAATTGAAGCAACGCTTCAGATCCAACGCTAGGCGCGCTGCGCGCCACGTGCCAAACACGGATGCGCTAGCACCAGGTGCGCTGCGCCCTAGGCAGCGCACTCCCAATCAGAGCAAAGCTCTGTTTTATAATTTCAAAACTCAAAAGTTGAAGCAACGCTTCAGATCCAGCGCTCTGCGCTGCGCGCCACGTGTGTGCGCCAGCGCAGTTGCGCTGCGCTCTGCGCGCCACGTGTCGAACGTAGGTGCGCTCACGCAAGGTGCGCCAGCGCTGGAATTAAAAATTCCCCACCGTTAGATCAAAAGATCTAATAATGATAAATCATTAATTGATCAGAATAAAATTCTGTTATAGAAAGATCTTTCCAATCTTGTTAAAAACAAGAAGATTGCCTTATATAAAACAGAAGCTCTAGGATCAAAAATCCAACGGTGGGGAAACATCCCCAAATCAATCAGAGAAAGATCTCTTTAACTGATTTAATAAATCAATTTGCCCTATATAAAGGCCCCAAGACTTAAAGTCTGACATAAAGAAACCCCCCTAGAAACTTTGAGAAAACTCAAAGAGAGAAAAGCAAGCTTCTAGCAAAAGAAGATCATTTCTTCAAGGTAAAGAACATGATTCTTGAACACAGAGATAAAATCATCTCATGAAAAGAAGAACTATCTTCTATAAAAAAAAGATTATAGATCTATAAAAAGACCAAGGTCTTTGATAAAAAAGAGATCAAAAGATCCTATCATAAAAACAAAAGAAGTATTTACTTCATTTACAGATCATTGATCTACAGAGGCAGTGCCTTTTTATAAATAAGAACTTTTGTTCTTAAACCTTGAGGCAATGCCTCCTTTAAAAGGAGAACATAAACTTGTTCTCTGATCATAAATTTGATCAAATGCACTTTGCGCTACTGAAAAGTGTCTTGCACTCATGAACTGCACTTTTATGCTCATTGGACCGGCGCTCAGCACCAAAGCATGCCACATGTCCACCATAGACACAGCTTGCGCTTTGCGCTTATGAGACAGCGCATTGCGCCTATGAGACAGCGCATTGCGCCCATGGACCGGCGCTCAGCGCCAAGCACGCCACGTGTCGCTCACTGGTGCGCTATTAAATCAGCGCAAAGCGCTCATAAATCAAAAGCGCAATGCGCTAATAAACTAGCGCTTAGCGCTAAGCGCGACACGTGTTATCTTCGCGTGCGCTACCCGACAGAAGCGCTATGCGCTCTTTGATTGGCGCAAAGCGCCTGGCGCGCCACATGGCGCACTGTCAGAACATACTTTGTTCTAATGAATGTTATGCATTCAATACAAGACAAAAGATGTCAGAACCCAATGCTTAGCATTATTAAAAGGGCCAAGCCCAAATAAAGGCTCAACAGCCAGAACAATAAAAATGTTAAACATTTTAATTGGACTTAGCCCAACATTGGTCGTAAGTCCTCAACATTATATTCAATTGAGCCCATCTGCTCACGAATATTCAACAAATCTTAGTCCTAAACTGGGCTATAGATTTTCCAATCAATCTACATCCGGTTCGAGGGTACATCTCTTTATTCCTCTGATATCTGTCGTTGTAATACTTCAACGTCTTCAGAGAGGTGACGGGTCCCGACAACCACACATTTCTAAGGACCGTGGGGCCCTTAAACTCATAGACTACGATGTCCTTAAACCTTATAGACTATGATGTCTCTAAACCGGACCGTGGGGTCCTTAAACTCATAGACTACGATGTCCTTAAACCTTATAGACTACGATGTCTCTAAACCGGACTGTGGGGTCCTTAAACTCATGGACTACGATGTCCTTAACCTGGACCGAGATGTCCTTAAACTAACATTGGACCGAGATGTCCTTAAACTAACATTAGGACCGTTAGGACCGTAATGTCCTTAAACTAATCGACCGCAGTGTCCCTAAACTAAACAATTGAGCCCAAATGCTCTCTTGTTGGATCTAAACGATCCCGTTAAGTTGATCTTAGTCTAAAATTAGACTAACGTATCCTTAATAAACGTTTAAGTTGATCTTAATCTCTAATGAGACTAACGTATCCTTAAACCAACCCCCAAACCCAAATCTAAGAAAATATGGATTTGGACTAATCCACGCCCTACGGGCGACAACATAAATTAGTCTCCGTATACAATCCACGGGCAACCAAAAATAAAACAAACACACACGACACGAAGTGACCATCTGGAGAAGGAGAAAGTGGTTACCGCGATGCGGTAACGTAATTAACTGCAGGGGCTTGCGCCTGCAGGGAAGAGCGTCCCCACGATCAAAAAACCCTCACCATGAGGGGGAATCTGACGAAGTCTGCTACATCGGCCGCATCCGTTTAAACCTTCGATATATGGTGCCATAAATCAGCTTGGCATCTTCGGAGAGGTGGACGGATAGCACCAATTAGCATCTGTCCCCGAATTTCAGGCCCCGACGTCCCAACGTCCCGGCCACGTCTTCCGGCGGGGAACATGGGCCAAATTGCCCCGTGCTCTGCACACATGTCTCTTCAGCTACCCCTAACTCCTCTGCACTGTTTGATTTCTCTGCAATCAAACAGAGACCTTTTATTTCACAATTAAACACAATTTTAATGCTTTTAATTCACATTTTTAATTCTCAAACCCTAATTCCCCGCTATAAATACCATCGCCTACCTTGGCTCGGCACCATTCTGAAAATTCTAGCCAAAACTCTCTAAAAAGTTCCTAATGCAAATGAAGTAAAGTGGAGTTAGCGAGCAAGTTGGTTCCAGCGAAGATCGAAGCAAATTCCGGAGCTCTCGCGACACCACGAAGCTTACCCTCTTTTCTTAACCCTCTCTTTGAACTTCCTAAATCGTAATTCCCTCCCAAACTCTCTTCATCTTCAATAAAATTCAAGCTTAAAACTTATATCGGTAAGTGGAGTTATTACCGATATTCTTTTTCAAAACCCTAGAAACCCTTCCTCCTTTATATTTTGTTCACCCTAATTTTTACACAGCACTTGTAACCCTAAATACTAATGTTTAGAATCAAATTTAATCAAAATTATCATGTGAAACAATCATAGTAGAACTTTTTCATTAAAATACCTTGAACTTTATAAACACCCCTTTTAGTACTTATTAAAACAATACCTCTGGGAAAAAACTTTACGGGGTAACGACCTACCCCACATGCATACTTGGTTTCATAGCACGATACTCATTGTATGTATTTTCATTTCGAAGAATAGTATTACAATAAAATACCACATAGTTCTAAAACCGGGCTTCTTTTTAAACGGTATTTCATTTCCTTTGCAATTATGCATTTACAACCCTCTTTAGGGGACCCCCTAACCCTAATGGATGATGCGGATTATCGCACGTCCTGGGATAGTAGAGCGAGATGCAGACATCTTCACGGAGCATTCGATCTCAAAAGGATTTAAATACGGTTTTTAAGAAATACGATTTTTTCTACATAAAATAAAATTAATTTTTAGAAAAATTATATAAAATTATAAATCCATATTTTCAAAATATAATAAACCTATAATTTTCTAAACAAGTGAAAGATTAACAAATGTCAATAAAATACCATCAAGATACTTGTTCCCCTCCGAAAGGCGGCGCACAGGACCGCGATGTCCTGACGCTGAGATTCGGGGCAGATGCTATTTGGTTTTATCCGTCCACCTCTCCGAAGATGCCAAGTTGATTTATGGCACCGTGTATTGGAGGTTTAGACGGATGCGGCCGATGTAGCAGACTTCGTCAGATTCCCCCTCGCTTGAGGGGGTTTTGATTGTGGGGACGCTCTTCCCTGCAGGCGCAAGCCCCTGCAGTTAATTACGCTACCGTATCGCGGTAACAATTTTCTCCTTCTCCAGAATTTCACTTCGTGTCGTGTGTATTTGTTTTGTTTGTGGTTGCCCGTGGATTGTATACGGAGACTGAGCGATGCCGTCGCCCGTAGGACGTGGATTAGTCCAAATCCGTATTTACTTAGATTTGGGTTTGGTGTTTTTAGTTTAAGGATGCATTAGCCGCGTTGCGGCTAAGATCAACTTAAACGTTCGTTAAGGATACGTTAGTCCTGTTTGAGACTAAGATCAACTTAACGTGGTGATCTGTTTAATATATGGTCGTCAGGACTCGTCACCTCTCTGATATCGTTGAGTGATTACAGCGACATATGTCAGAGGAGCTCGGAGATGTACCCTAGAACCGGAGATGATTTGGAATTTTATAATCCATTTGAATGTTTAAGGATACGTTAGCAGTGTTTGGGGATAAGATCGACTTAAATGGGATCGTTTAGATCCGGTAAAAGAGCATTTGGAGGCTCTATTGTTCCAGTTTAGGGACGTGGTGGTCCATACTCCAGTTTAGGGACGTGGTGTCCACTTTCCAGTTTAGGGACGTGGTGGTCCATCGCCAGTTTAGGGACATGGTGGTCCGTATTCCAGTTTAGGGACGTGGGGGTCCATCGCCAGTTTAGGGACGTGGTGGTCCGTATTCCAGTTTAGGGACGTGGGGGTCCATCGCCAGTTTAGGGACGTGGGGGTCCATTATTAGTTTAAGGACGTTTCGGTCCATATTCCAGTTTAGGGACGTGGGGGTCCATCGCCAGTTTAGGGACGTGGTGGTCCATATTCCAGTTTAGGGACGTGGTGGTCCATCGCCAGTTTAGGGACGTGGTGGTCCGTATTCCAGTTTAGGGACGTGGTGGTCCAACATTAGTTTAAGGACGTCTCGGTCCGATATTAGTTTAAGGACGTCTCGGTCCGATATTAGTTTAAGGACGTCTCGGTCCACGAGTTTAAGGACCCCGCAATCCACATTGAAGGGTGTGGTCGTCGGGACCCGTCACCTCTCTGACGACGTTGAATGATTACAACGACGTGTGTCAGAGGAGTTCGGAAATGTACCCTCGAACCGGATATAAATTGATTTAAGAGAGAGTTGTGCTCAGTCAATTTAATTTGAGGACTTACGGCCAAAATTGGGCTAAGTCCAGTTGAAAATGTTCAACACTTTTATTAAATAATGCATTGCATTGCTTCCATTTTTTTTGTTTGGGCTCTGCCCATAAAGATGCAGAGCATCAATTTATTCTGGGCTCTGCTCATTTATGAATGATGCAAGGCATCTATTTTGTTTGGGCTCTGTCCCTTTTAAAATGCGTAGCATTTTTATTATTTCGTTTGGGCTCTGGCCATTTATAAATGATGCAGAGCATCAATTTAATCAGGCCTGCTTGGTCTTTTAATTGGTCCTGGCCCTTCAGGAAAAGAAATGCATTGCATTTGTCAGGCGCTTTGCGCCAATTACTGGGCGCAAGCGCTTGTGGTGAGGACACGTGTCATGCTCTGGTGAGCGCAAGCGCAACGGCGCAGTGCGCTGCGCTGTTGCGCTGCTGACACGTGGTGCGCTCTGGTGAGTTGCGCCAATTCCAGAGAGCAAAGCTCTATTTCAAGAGCGCGTAGCGCAAGTTGTTCTGTAGCTGACACGTGGCGCTCTCTCAAGAGCGCAACAGCGCAGTTTGGAAGTGCAAAGCACTAAGAATCTTTTAGATTCAAGAACAGAAGTGCAGAGCACTATTTGAATTCTTGATCTAATTTAGATCAAAGAAAAATAAGTTTTTCTTTTGGTTTCAAGAACCAGAGGTTCATAAAAGTGCAAAGCACTATTTTTATATTATTGTTTTCTTCTTTTTAAAGAACCGGTGGTTCATGAGAAGTGCAAAGCACTGTTTATTATGTGGAGAACATTGATCTAGTTTTTAGATCAATGATTTATTAAAAGAGATTTCTTCTCTCGTGAAGCTTTTTACCTTTTTCTTTGAAATTTTCTCAGAATGCTCTCTCTGTTTGATGCTCTTGACTTTTTTCAAGAAAATATTGATGCCCTTGAATTGAGGTCTAGGGGTCTTTTTATAGTGCCCATAAATTAGTTAAATTTGTTAGAGAGATCTTTCTCTGAGTGATTTGGGAAATTTCCCCCACCGTTGGATCTTTAATCCAAGCGCTTCTGTTTTACAGAAGAAAATCTTCTTGTTTTAACAAGAACAGAAAAGATTTCTTTAGAATTTTAATTCTGTTTGGCGCAAATGCCCCAGCGCGTGACACGTGTCGCGCAGCGCGCAGCGCACAGCGCACGCAACTGCGCTGACACGTGTCGCGCAGCGCACAGCGCAGCGCAACTGCGCTGCCACGTGTCGCGCAGCGCAACTGCGCTGACACGTGTCGCGCAGCGTACAGCGCAGCGCAACTGCGCTGCCGCGTGGCGTGCAGCGCAGAGCACAGGCCAGCTGAAGCGTTGCTTCTTTAATTAAAGTTTGAATTTTGAACAGAGCCTTGCTCTGATTGGGTGCGCTGCCTTGGGTGCTGCGCTCTCTGCGCTAACGTGTCTGATTTTGACACGTGGCGCTCTGCGTGCAGCGCAGGGGATCTGAAGCGTTGCTTCATTTATTTTAACTTTAATTTTTACTTTAATTTTCAAGACAGAGCTTTGCTCTGATTGGAGAAAAACAGAAGCATTGCTTCTTTTCCCACCTTGGAATTTGAACAAAGCTTTGCTCTGATTGGGGTAAACAAATGCCCCCCCACTATTGCGCTTACGTGGCCTCCTAACGTGAGCGCAGCGGTGACAGACTCCGAACCGTCGCGCCATCCCTTAGAAGCTGAATGGGCACTTGATGCCTATAAATAGGACCTTTGGTCCCTTAGATGATTTTCATCTCTAAAATTTTACTTTCAGAACTCAGAGCCCTGCTCTTTATTTTCAAGAACTCCAAGAGTTAAACTCTTTAAAACTTTTTAGGTGCAAATTTAAATTAGAATTAAATTAAATTAATTTTCATTGACAGAGCTTTGCTCTCCATAGATCCCTGATCTAAAGAAAACCCATTTAGGGTTTCACTTAGCAGAGCTTTGCTCTAAAAGGGGTCCAAAGAGAACTCAGGAGAACCCTGTTAAGGTTCCATTAATAGAGCTTTGCTCTATAAAAGATTTTTCTTGTATTTTCTCATTTCATTAGTGGAGCTTTGCTCCTTCCAAATCATACAAAAGAACTCTTAGGAGTTTTTCATTGATCTTGGAGTTTAAAGATGGCATTTTATTCCTCGGTACATTATATCGTTTTGCTTAATCAGTCTTTCTGATAATTTTTGTTGATTTTCTTTTACAGGAACAATTTACGCCCACATGTACAATCTTGACGAGATTATCTCTTACGGGGACATACGCCGACTTGGCCGCTCTCAAAATCGAGAGTTCACAAACGCGGAGTGTGCTGAAATCATGAGCCGCTTCGACGCGTACAACGGTCCTCTGCTTCCCCGGCGTTCCTCCCTTCTTAAGCTTATCGTAGGAGCCATCTGGGAAGCGCTTCCCCTGTTCTGTTCCGGTGTGCTGCTTAGGGCGCTGGATGCCGCTGAGGATAAAGTGCACTCGGTGTACCTGTTGAACTTTATCTCAAAGAGACGGCGAGACAGTCTTATCGATCTCTTGCACGAGGTCTTTCAACAGTCTGCCATACTCGCTGCTTATCGGAGGGTGGAAGACATCAGGGAGGACCCTGACGCTTGTGCTCGCGAAAGAAAGCACACTAGGATGGTCCGCGAGGCTTGGAAAGTCATAGATAAGGTCGCTTTTGAATTCCTCAATCCATGCCCTGGATCTGAGGTTATTCCATTGTAACTTTCGTTTATTGCTTTTATGATTGTAAGAACTTCGGGCAATATTAATGAAAATTTTTGTTTTTCCTAGTCTGTCTTATCTTTTGTTCTGAATCTTTTGCATGAATGAATGTGTCTCGATCGCTTGATCAAATGTAGATCAGATGCTCTTTCCGTCGCTTTCTTCTTTCTTTTATTATCAACATACCATCTTAGCAAAACATGGTTGACGGATGATTGGAACGAGTATTCCGACTTTCTTAAGAAATAGCGATGGCTTAGGCCGCAGGTTCAGATCTGCTGCCTAAGACTTTTCAACTCTATAAGCCGTGAGGGTCTCATAGAGACTTTTCTCCCTATGGATCGAGAGGATCTCGTAGGGGTTTTTTTCTCCTTAGAAATCGTGAGGATTCCTAAGTGTGGTTTTCTCTTATAAGTCGTAAGGATCCTATAAGAGATTTTTTCCCTCTTACGAGTCGAGAGGACCCGTAAGCGGTTATTTCCCTCCTCGTCGAAACTCGACTTTGGAGAGTGAGACTCGTGGATGGTACGCAAGAGACCGTTTTGGGCCAACTTGCGGGGTCCCAGTGCTTAGGAAACAGGCTTCTTTTATGCCCACTGCCTAAGGCTTTATCTCACGAGTCGAGCCGTCTCAACAATTTTTTTACAAGTCGAGATGAATCGAGCGTTTCTCGCAAGAACATCTTAACGTCGCATTTAACCTCTGCTCTTTACGACAGAAGCCCGTTAAGGTTGGTGGTACTTAGGGTTTTGGCCATCGTACCGTCGCATAAGCCGATATAGTCCTCGATAGGCAATCGTGCTGTTCGAGTAGCCCTGCGACTGCCGTATCTCTGATCCCTTCGGGGGCTGGACAAGACGTCTTCAAGAAATCTTCCTAGGCAGTTTGACCGTCGGAAGAGCAAGCGTTAGGAATTTGCCATGCCGCTTTTTACTTGAGGTTAAGCTCATTTTGGCGAGCCCCGATGAGTCATAACCACTCCGCGCTGGTGTGGGGATGATCTCCGATAGTCTTTCGGGCTTTATGTGAGTTGCCGTCAAGACCCTGAAGCTAGGAATTTAGCCTTTGCTTCGTTTGCTGGCATTGCGTCTGCTGTATCGAGACGAATGCCGTGGTGGGAACGAGGGATTTTGCCATGGCTCCGTTTGTTTGATTATCGCGTTTGAACCCTGCTGGAGGAAGAACGCTGGGGTGACAACTCATCTGCTGTATCGAAACGAATGTCGAGATGGAGCTGGAATTTTGCCGTGGCTCTGTTTGTTTGATTGTCACGTTCGAATCCTGCTGAGGAAGAACGCTGGGGTGACAACGCGTCTGCTGTATCGAAACGAACGTCGAGGTGGTGACCATTTCACGCTGATATGAGACGATCTCCAGTTGTCTTTCTGGCTTTATATGACTCACCGTTAAGACCTTGAAGTTAGGAATTTGGCCTTCGCTTCGTTTGTTGACATTGTGTCTACAATATTGCGACAAATGTCGAGATTGTCTCTAGGTTGTCTATGAACCGTCGAGATTTGGCTTCGCTTTCTGATGGAGCCTGTTGGGAAGGTATGGTTCCTTCTTTGTTTGTACCCCTGGATTGTATACAGGGATCGATGTGATCTAACCTGTAGGGCAAAAGTTTTATCATCATTTTTTTATGTCCGCGATGCTCTATCATTTCAGCTTTTATATCGCGAAGGTCGCGATTGCCCAATCGTTTCGGCTATTTTTCGCGGTGCCCAATCGTTTCGGCTGTTTATTTTGTTTTTACTCGCTGCTTTTTATTGCGAGTTGCCCAATTATTTCGGCTGTTTATTTTATTTTTACTCGCTGTTTTTTATTGCGAGTTGCCCAATCATTTCGGCTATATATATTTTTTTATTCGCTGTTTTTTATTGCGAGTTGCCCAATCATTTCGGCTATTTCGTGTGCATACGTTTTTACTTGCTGCTTTTGTTGCAAGTTGCCCCATCATTTCGGCTATTTAATATGCATTTTCAGCTCGCTGATTTTTATCGCGAGCGTAGAACTTGGAATCTGGTGCCAATCTCAGCATCAGCATCGCTACAACCGGAATATTGCCAGGAGCGAATCATCATCTGCCATGAAAGGACTTGGAATTTGATACTGATTTAGGCATCAGTATCGCTACAACTGGGATATTGCCAGGAGCGAATCATCATCTGCCTCCGTCGATGTCGAACAAAGGTGGCTTAGCGAACAGGGTTAAGGTCCTGTTGACTAAGGCTTTTGACTTCATGAGCCGTAAGGGTTTCACAAAGGTATTTCTCCCTACAAGTCGTGAGGATCTTGTAGGTGTATTTTCTCCTTAGGAGTCGTGAGGATTCCTAAGTGTATGTTCCTCGGTAAGTCGTAAGGATCCTACATGAGGGTTTTCTCCCTGTAAATCGAGAGGACTTACAAGTGTTGTTTACCATGCGAACATATCCCCAGTCACGGATGAGACTTGGTTAGGGAAATGTTTATTCGTGCCCGTGGATTGTATACAAGGGTCAGTATTGAGCCACTTGTAGGGCAATGTCGAAAGTTGTGGGGGTTGCTTAAGCACAGGTTTAGGTCTTTATAACTTAAGACTTTCAAATCTTATGAGCCGTGAGGGTCCCATAAGAGAGTTCTCCTTACGAGTCGTGAGGATCTCGCAAGTGTATTTTCTCCTTAGGAATCATGGGGATCCCTAAGTGTGTTGCTCCCTTGTGAGTCGTAAGGATCTCACGCGGGTGGTTTCTCCTTACAAGGTCGAGAGGACCCTATAAGTGTCTTTTAACGAGGTTGCGCCCTTTCGGATTTTCACAAACACTCGCCGGTAGCCCTGCTGTTTTTACTCACGGAGCCCTTTCGGGTTTTCATCCGTGCTCATTTTGCTTATGGACATACCGTTTTTTTTTATTCTTTTTATTTTCTTCTTCTCTTTTTTTTTAACGAGGTCGTTCCCTTTCGGGTTTTCACGAACACTCGCCGGTAGCCCTGCTGTTTTTACTCACGGAGCCCTTTCGGGTTTTCATCCGTGCCCTTTTTGCTTATGGACATACCGTTTTTATTTATTATATTTTTCTTTATTTATATATTTTTTTATTCACCTCGTCAGCCTAAGGATGCTGCGGTATTAGTTTAAGGACGTTTCGGTCCTTTGCAAGTTTTAGGACATTGCGGTCCATCATTAGTTTTAAGGACGTTTCGGTCCGGGGTCGCCGTATTTGAGGCGAATATCTAGTTTATTGACTTTTCGGTCTGTGGGGCTTTCTCTATGGCTGACCATGATGCCCCCGGCGTATCCATCTTTCTCGGAGCATGCGGTTGTGGTGGGTTCACCTTCCAATTTTCGGACAATGCGAACTTGCCTTGTTGGTATTGGTCTTCAACCCAGTTCTTGAAGACATAGAAATCCTCGATCAGATGACCTACCGTTTGATGGTAAGGGCAATAATTAGGATTATTAACATCGCCTAGCCGCAACGGACGTTTTGGACTCGGCAGATTGATGAGTCTGTCGCACACTGCCAACTCAAACAGTCCCCTTGTTTTATCTTGCGGAAACGAGTAAGGACGTTTCAACTTTTCCTGGAGGGGTTGCCGCTTGTTGCTTTGGCGAGAAACCGGTCTAGGGTCACTTAATTGTTGTTGAGCGCTGGCGACGAAAGCCGTTTTTTCTTTTCCTTTATCCTTTTTGTTCGCTCCGTTGTTTGCGGGGCCGGGATTTTTTTCGAATAGCGTGTGATTGCATGGCTGAACGTTCTCGCAGCTCCTCAATTCCTTCATTTTTGAAATAGATTCCCCGAGGGAAGGGTTGTGGGTAGCTTCTTCGTCAGAGTCGCTTCCAAAGGTGATAATTTGCGATACCTTAGAGTTGGCTATATGACAATCAGCGGCGGCTCTTTTGCGCTCATCTATCGCATTTTTTCGACGTCTACAAGCTTCACATTTTGTCATGTCGAAGTGTTGCTTTTGAGCGACATACCCTTGCCACCAACAGTTAAAGGATTCGCAGTCTTCGGTAGGATGTATGATCTTCTGATGATATAAACAGAAATTAGGGTGCATCTCTGCCTTAGCGAGAGTATTTTCTTCAGGGGGCGGTAGCTTCATTCCTACTGATAGAGCTTTGGCGAACCTTTTTCTCGTCTTGAATTTGTTTTTACCCGCAGTGGATGGCTTTTGATTTGATGGGAATGCCTTGGCTATTTCCAGTATGGCCATTTCACGCTCTTGATTGGCTTTTGCTTTCAGACGAATTTCATTTAGGAAGACATCGATCAACTCGTCTGATGGTTGTAGAATCTCCGGCTCAGGGTTCGCCATTGATTTCTCAGCGCAAGGAGCCTCCTCATCATCCGTCAGTGAATGAGAAATCACATGACAAGTCGCTGCGTAGTCTTCGGATTCATCTGATGAGTTTTCTCCATCGTTTTTACCCTCGACGAAAGAACAAGTTGCCCCCGGCGTGTCCGTCTTCTTTGGAGAGTGCGGCTGTGGCGGGTTTACCTTCCAGTTTTCCGACAGCGCGAACTTGCCTTGTAGGTACTGATCCTCGATCCATCCCTTAAAGACGAAACAATCCTCAATTGGGTGACTTACCGTTTGGTGGTAAGGGCAATAATTGGGATTATTAAGATCGCCTGGCTGCGACAGCCGCTTTGGACTTGGCAGATTGATGAGTCTGTTGCGCACTGCCAGCTCGAACAGTCTTTTCGTTTTATTCTGAGGAAACGAGTATAGACGTCCTAGTCTCTCCTCGAGGGATGGGCGTGGACGCACGTTGTTTTGGCGAACAACCGGCTTTAAGTTGCTCGGCCGTTGCTGAGTATTGGCAACGAAGGTTGCCTTCCCTTTCCCCTTTTCATTCCGAGGCTCTGTCTTTGAAGAAGAAGGCTTATGGCCCATCTGGTCCATTTGGGCCAGCTTGTCAATCAAGGCCTGGAAGGTGGTCAGCTTGAAAAACATCATGAACTGGGAGATGGTCGTTTGAGGGTCAAGAGTGCCCACGAACATGCCTACTGCAGGAGCCTCTTCTATGCGTTGTTCGCATTTCGACCATAGGTTCCACCATCGTGTTGCGTATTGGACCCACGTTTCGCCTGGCCTTATCCTGGCATTAATCAGTGCTGTTATCGGGGTGCGTCCACTAGCACTCGCGAATCTCTTTGTAAACAGCAGCTCCATCTCCGTAAATGTCTTGATAGAGTCATTTGGGAGTTCAGAGTACCACTCAAATGCCGTTTCTGACAGGCTGCCAACAAACTGGCGGAGCAGCAATTTATCATCACCTCCAGTGTTGCCGCACATGGCTCTAAATTGAGCGACGTGCTGATGCGGATTTCTCGTCCCCTTATATACGTGGAACTTAGGGATCGTATATCCCGGCGGGTAACTAATTTGGTCATACCAGCCCGGGTAGGGTCGTCCGGTTCTAGCAATTTGCCCAGCCGCTTCATTTGCCTGGTGAGCTCGTATTTGCTGAGCTATATGGTCATCCAGTGCGGCCTTGGAAATGGTTTCTTCCTTGGCTGCTGAAAGAGCCGGAGGAGGATTCGATGTCTCTCCTTTGTCATCTTCAAGGACAATCGGAAGATCTTCAGCAGGAGGATCTTGCTGGATCATCATCCCTACCATATCTTGGAAGAGAAGCGCCATTTGTTTTATGTTAGCCGCTTGATCTGCGGCTTCTTTGTCCTTCTTTTCGAGGACTCTGCGTAGGTAGTCAGCGTCAGTTTCTTGTTCATGACGCTGCTCTGATGATGCCTCCGAGCTTTCTTTTGGCCCGGTAAGTGCAGCCATTGCAGTCATCATCTCCTGAAGCTTCTGTTGCTGCTCCTGGGCTTTCGTTACGGATCGGGCGAGCGGTCGGTGACCCGTCGAAGCACGGCTTTCCTCCTTTCCAGAAGCCATATAAACAGTGTGCACCACCATGCCCCCAGACTTGGGGTGTTTGTGCTCAGCGCGTTTACGGTTCGCCATGTTCACAGGGGCTTTTTGCGGCCTCCTTTTCTTTTGAGTGGTTGAAGTTGAGGGGGCCGTTGTAGTGGGCGCCCAAGTATCCGTTGCTTTTTGTGGCTTGATGGAGTAATCCTTCCCCTGCCGAACCTTCATCGTTTTCTGTCGGCGGAGATAGTCTTGATCAATCACCAACTCCTGGATCTGTCGCCAGACCTTGTAAATTTTAGAGGGTAGCCGTTGAGGGGGCTGCTCCAGCTTCTTCTCTGGAGTATCCTCCACAGGTGAAGGAGTTCTCTTCAGCATCGCAGTAGGAGAGTTTCTGCGCACCGTGTTCAGCAATTCAAAGCTGTTCCCGGTTGGAACAGCAACATCGATCCCCACCGTTGGAGTTGGCGGAGTTATCCCAGATAGGGAGTTGCCCCCAGCCTTCCTCACTCGGCGCCAGTGGCGACGTCGAGCGTGTCGTGTGGATGGAGTTATCTCTGCCGTAGGGGTGACCTCCTCATGCCCCCTGCTTTGAGGAGAGACCGTTATTGGTGCTGGCCTGTCGAAGACTGACACCCGTTGAGAAGCAATGTCTAATCTGTCAAAGATACACCTCTGGGCAGAGGAAGCAGCTTTAAGGACCTCGCCTGGAGTAGAAGCCGGAATGGCCATCCTTGTAAAAACTGACTTTTTGGAAGGAGAAGTCTTTCCAATGATTTCGTCCACTTGAGCCGGGATGGCTATCCGTTTTGGGATGGCAACTTCGGGTATCGCGGGCTTGTAGACGCTCTGGCCCAATCTGCTGAAAATCGAGGTATTGAAGTTGGGCGACCCGTTGAGAGGGGTCGCGGCAGTGGTAAGTCGATCAAAGACCGACTTCTTTGGGGCTTCTTGCAACGTCATCGGGGTATTGAAGCTCATTGGTGGGAGCAGGGTCCCGAAGAATAGTCCAGCGGTGGCTTGAGTTACCTGCTCCACTGGCATCTTGAAAAGGGAGACCGCTTGGGGCCCATAAGTCACTCCTCCAGCAAAGACCGAGCGAGAGTTGCAGTTGCAGGTAGTGCAGTTTGAAGCCATTGATCTTCTGTTTTCTGCACGGAGCAAGACACCAAATCTTAGTACCTCGAATCCACAGGCAACCACAGTAAACCGCGATTCGTTCACGAACACGACACACGAAGTGTGGAGTGGAAAGTGAAAAGGGTCCCACCGGGCGTGCCGGAATCTGTTCCCCTCCGAAAGGCGGCGCACAGGACCGCAATGTCCTGACGCTGAGATTCGGGGCAGATGCTATTTGGTTTTATCCGTCCACCTCTCCGAAGATGCCAAGTTGATTTATGGCACCGTATATCGGAGGTTTAGACGGATGCGGCCGATGTAGCAGACTTCGTCAAATTCCCCCTCGCTTGAGGGGTTTTTGATTGTGGGGACGCTCTTCCCTGCATGCGCAAGCCCCTGCAGTTAATTACGCTACCGCATCGCGGTAACAACTTTCTCCTTCTCCAGAATTTCACTTCGTGTCGTGTGTGTTTGTTTTGTTTGTAGTTGCCCGTGGATTGTATACGGAGACTGAGCGATGCCGTCGCCCGTAGGACGTGGATTAGTCCAAATCCGTATTTACTTAGATTTGGGTTTGGTGTTTTTAGTTTAAGGATGCATTAGCCGCGTTGCGGCTAAGATCAACTTAAACGTTCGTTAAGGATACGTTAGTCCTGTTTGAGACTAAGATCAACTTAACGTAGTGATCCGTTTAACATATGGTCGTCAGGACTCGTCACCTCTCTGTTATCTTTGAATGATTACAGCGACATGTGTCAGAGGAGCTCGGAGATGTACCCTAGAACCGGAGATGATTTGGAATTTTATAATCCATTTGAATGTTTAAGGATACGTTAACCGTGTTTGGGGCTAAGATCGACTTAAACGGGATCGTTTAGATCCGGTAAAAGAGCATTTGGAGGCTCTATTGTTCCAGTTTAGGGACGTGGTGGTCCGTATTCCAGTTTAGGGACGTAGGGGTCCATCGCCAGTTTAGGAACGTGGTGGTCCGTATTCCAGTTTAGGGACGTGGGGGTCCATCGCCGGTTTAGGGACGTGGTGGTCCGTATTCCAGTTTAGGGACGTGGGGGTCCATCGCCGGTTTAGGGACGTGGTGGTCCGTATTCCAGTTTAGGGACGTGGTGGTCCATTATTAGTTTAAGGACGTGGGGGTCCATCGCCAGTTTAGGGACGTGGTGGTCCATATTCCAGTTTAGGGACGTGGTGTCCATCGCCAGTTTAGGGACGTCGTGGTCCGTATTCCAGTTTAGGGACGTGGTGGTCCAACATTAGTTTTAAGGACGTCTCGGTCCGATATTAGTTTAAGGACGTCTCGGTCCGATATTAGTTTAAGGAGGTCTCGGTCCGATATTAGTTTAAGGACGCCTCGGTCCACGAATTTAAGGACCCCGCAGTCCACATTGAAGGGTGTGGTCGTTGGGACCCGTCACCTCTCTGACGACGTTGAATGATTACAACGACGTGTGTCAGAGGAGTTCGGAGATGTATCCTCGAACCGGATATAAATTGATTTAAGAGAGAGCTGTGCTCAGTCAATTTAATTTGAGGACTTACGGCCAAAATTGGGCTAAGTCCAGTTGAAAATGTTCAACACTTGTATTAAATAATGCATTGCATTGCTTCCATTTTTTTTGTTTGGGCTCTGCCCATAAAGATGCAGAGCCTCAATTTATTCTGGGCTCTGCTCATTTATGAATGATGCAAAGCATCTATTTTGTTTGGGCTCTGCCCCTTTTAAAATGCGTAGCATTTTTATTATTTCGTTTGGGCTCTGGCCATTTATAAATGATGCAGAGCATCAATTTAATCAGGCCTGCTTGGTCTTTTAATTGGGCCTGGCCCTTCAGGAAAAGAAATGCATTGCATTTGTCAGGCGCTTTGCGCCAATTACTGAGCGCAAGCGCTTGTGGTGAGGACGCGTGTCATGCTCTGGTGAGCGCAAGCGCAACGGCGCAGTGCGCTGCGCTGTTGCGCTGCTGACACGTGGCACGCTCTGGTGAGTTGCGCCAATTCCAGAGAGCAAAGCTCTATTTCAAGAGCGCGTAGCGCAAGTTGTTCTGTAGCTGACACGTGGCGCTCTCTCAAGAGCGCAACAGCGCAGTTTGGAAGTGCAAAGCACTAAGAATCTTTTAGATTCAAGAATAGAAGTGCAGAGCACTATTTGATTTCTTGATCTAATTTAGATCAAAGAAAAATAAGTTTTTCTTTTTGTTTCAAGAACCAGAGGTTCATAAAAGTGCAAAGCACTATTTTTATTTTGTTGTTTTCTTCTTTTTAAAGAACCAGTGGTTCATGACAAGTGCAAAGCACTGTTTATTATGTGGAGAACATTGATCTAGTTTTTAGATCAATGATTTATTAAAAGATATTTTTTTTCTCTCGTGAAGGTTTTTACCTTTTTCTTTGAAATTTTCTCAGAATTCTCTCTCTGTTTGAAGCTCTTGACTTTTTTCAAGAAAATGTTGATGCCCTTGAATTGAGGTCTAGGGGTCTTTTTATAGTGCCCATAAATTAGTTAAATTTGTTAGAGAGATCTTTCTCTGAGTGATTTGGGGAATTTCCCCCACCGTTGGATCTTTGATCCAAGCGCTTCTGTTTTACAGAAGAAAATCTTCTTGTTTTAACAAGAACATAAAAGATTTCTTTAGAATTTTAATTCTGTTTGGCGCAAATGCCCCAGCGCGTGACACGTGCCGCGCAGCGCACAGCGCAGCGCAACTGCGCTGACACGTGTCGCGCAGCGCACAGCGCAGCGCAACTGTGCTGCCACGTGGCGTGCAGCGCAGAGCACAGACCAGCTGAAGCGTTGCTTCTTTAATTAAAGTTTGAATTTTGAACAGAGCCTTGCTCTGATTGGGTGCGCTGCCTTGGGCGCTGCGCTCCCTGCGCTAACGTGTCTGATTTTGACACGTGGCGCTCTGCGTGCAGCGCAGGGGATCTGAAGCGTTGCTTTATTTATTTTAACTTTAATTTTCACTTTAATTTTCAAGACAGAGTTTTGCTCTGATTGGAGAAAAACAGAAGTATTGCTTCTTTTCCCACCTTGGAATTTGAACAGAGCTTTGCTCTGATTGGGGTAAACAATACCAAAAAGGACAAGTTTTTCAATAAAATACCATGAACTTTCCAAGCTAAGTAATTATCACTAAAATACCCAATACTTAAAAATCCATGCTCATGAAAACCCTAAATAATATAATCACCCTCGAGATTTACTTTTTAACTATATTAAAAATATTTTTTCATAAAACTCTCTCGAGTTTTAGAAAACAGCATTTAAGAACTTTAATAAATATAAGTTTATGCGGGATCAATTCTTTTGAGCCCCAGGAAGAAAGTAAGTGCTTGCTTATTTAAGGTAGACAACTTAAATAAGTTATCAATGATAATTATCTTGGAAAAAGACACAAATCCTACCGTCCATGTGCAGCAGTTACCGATAACTGCCGAATCTAATTCAAGAGCTAAATCTATTTTACAAATGTCTGACTCAATATGAGTCTAACTCAAACCTGAATCTAAATCAAACAAGAACATGAACACTTGAATTCAAACATCAATATCAAATATGTATACTTGACTTGACTTGACCGAACCATGGTTGTAATTTGACATGACTACTTGAATACATGATTACATTCTGAACATGATTGCTTGAACATTTTGTATCCATGGTCTCGGCAAGACTTGTAAACATAACCTATACAATACATTACGCGGGGATAAAGGGGTAGATTGGTACGGAACGTATATTGTGGCATGAGGTCACTTAAAAGACACCTATATGAATTCTCATGCCATTGTCTCGTGGGTTATGACGGGGCCTTATACTACATGTTACCATAGTCCACGGGGTAAGATGGACACCTCTCGTATACATGAATACATTCTGTATCAAATTACAAACAACCACGTTAGAATAATTATCATATACCAGTAATTGATCATATAAACTTACCTATTCATTTCACATTACTTGTTACATTCTCTTTCTTCTTTTGGGACTTACCGAGCGTTAGTTCGCTGACGACATTCATTCTATTTCTTTTTTTGGTATGTTCGTCAGAAAGACCGGACTCTGAGGAGATCGAGCCTAGCCAAAAGGATTTGGACCAGCTCACCGCTCAGCCGGACTACTAGATCACCTGCACTTTCATTTTGTACATCATTGTTAGGTACTGCTTTATATCATTGTATCTTTTATTTCAAACAGTTGTATGTAAAGATGAATGTAAATAAAGTTGTTGTTTTATTTTAATTCTCTTGTCATTCTTGTTCAATTTTATATATTGCTTAATTACGCTTAACTTATTTATTTCTTAGTAAATACGTTGTGGCCTGCCACGTCACCGTTTCCGTATACTGGGAACCGGGGCATGACAAATGCCTCTATGCATTCATGCGTCTCCTTCAAGGAACTAAGGCACAACTGGGGTGAGTTGCCAACTCAGCGAATAAACTAACATCCAACGGTTGAAATTGTATGCATAAACAAAATAGCGACTAAAACTATGCATCAGATAGTCATGATATGTGATAGCAATGAACATGAATATATAACTATAGTGCCTGTATAGAAGAAAACAGAAATCTCATCAAGTGTTCCAAAATCTTGGTCATTTTCATTAACGATCCTCAAATCCAGTGTCAAATATCGACACAAATTTTCAGTTTTAGCAGGCATCGTTCCCCGAACGATCCTGACAGCCAACAACATCGGTCGGTATTCTCCAGATATCCGCCGTGTTTCCCAAACTATCTCCTGTATCGAGTGTCCTTACTAGGCTCCCTGCCTCTAATGCGGCTTTCTTGTCCCTCGGTCTTGACTGGGTCCACCATATATCCGACTGTATACTCCCCCACTTAGTACGGATAACGTAAAAATCCGCAACCGTATAGCTCCCCCACTCGGTTCGGAATAAAACCAAATCATAAAAACAACAACTTATGGTGGACGTATCATATAAACCACGAAGACCCGTAAAATTATAGCATGCGGTGAATAAAAACTCAAAATAAGGAAAATCTCATAATTCAACATTTCATGATACAAGTAATAATAATGAAAATGAGATATGATATGTGTCAAAACAATAGAAATACTGCGTAACAACAGTTATTAATGATAGTAGCAGTGCGCAATAGATTATAGGTGACATGGTAAGTTCTATGTGTATACGTGACATATTAATTACCGATGGGGTGTAGTGTAGCATGTAAGCATGTGCAAGTGCAACATAACTCATCGGTAATAGTGCAAGTGTCCTAGTAAGTGTTAAGCAATAGCGATTAATAGGTATGAATGCATACAATGCAATACTAAGTCTAATTATGCAAACAACATGAATGGAAAACAAGTATAACAAAATTTCTGGTTTCGGGCGCTATACGCCATCCATACAATGTCCCCGGTAGATATTTAGTCTACTCACCGGAATAAGTCGTGATCTACTCGGATCTCGTCACTCCTTTTCCCTTCCTCGCTGCCTCCAAAGTCCCTGCGGTCAAACCTAACATCGAAATGCAACTTTCGTATATAAACGGCTAAATTCCGATACAGCGAATACGTAAATTCTAAGTGAACTAACTTACGTAACGTGATACGTTTGAATATCGTGTGCTATACAGACCCAAAGCTAACTAAAGCTGCCCCGAATCGTCGTATTTTGAGAAAAAACAAAAACGTGATATGAAATGTCCGTATCATACGTTAAAATATTATAAAAAGCAAAGCAATTAGCTTCCAAATTTTGTTTACAGACTATCTAGGAAAATCAAAGTATACCAAAGACCTTATATAACTTACAGAGTTATACCCACAAAAATTCAAAAGCCAATTCCTCAAGAAAACCGGCGGTAGCAGGGATTTCAGTGATTCCGGCGGTTGAACTGTAGAGGATTGGGTCCGGATTTCTAGGGAGCACTTTAGGTTCTAATAACATTCTATCGTACTGTTAGATTTACATAGAGACTAATATAACAATAGCAGATACCAACAGAGCTAAAACTCTAAACTAAAACACGATTTTTTCCTGATATCGTAAACGTTAATTTGTACAGAACTCTTAACAAAACCAGAAAAGCTGGGTGTTATACCCATGTGAAGAATTCCACGAAACTCAATCATCTAGATATGCACAAAGAGATGAGGAGTCCTTACTTGAGTGGTTTGAACCAAGGTATATGAAAACTCTAATCTTTTTCATGAATTGTTGAAGAACTTAGAAGAAAAAGATGAGGATTTTTTGTGAGGGATGTTTTTGTTCAGTTTGAAATACTGGAAATAGTTTAAGTATGGAGTTTTTGTTGGAAGGGTGAGGTGTCATGAGAGAAGGGTGAAGTGTAGGCTCAAGGTGCACTCAAGGTGTGGTGTATGTGAGGTATAAGGTAAGCTTAACCCTACTTGTTCATCTCTTTTGCATAAAATCCCTCACACAAAAGAACTTCCCACCATAAAACTTTCTTTACAATCTAAAGTCGCCTAAATTAATTTCCATAATACTTAAAACACTATAACTATTTATAAAAAGTCTTTTTATCAAATTATAAAATTTAAATAACAATTTTTTTTAAAATAAAATAATTAATTATCTAATAATTTTTTGAAATATTACAACGACAAAAAGGGAAAGGTGGGCCTCACCGTCGGGCGGCAAGAGGGAGAGGAAGGAATGAAAGGAAGGGATCCAGCAAGGGGGATAGAGGAAGCGGTGGTGGTGGATTAAGATGAAGATGAAGATGAAGATGATGATGATGATAAGTTGTTGATGATGGTGATAGGGGAGGGGTCGGAGAGGGGAGGCGCCGGTGGCGGCGGTCGGAGAAGGAAGACGTCGACGACATTGAGGAGTAAGGAGGGAGAAGGGGATGATTTTTTTAATAATTATTTTGTTTATTTTTTAAAATTACGGTTAGGGTTTGAATAGGGGTATTTTGGGGTTTTAAATTTTTTTTGCTGACGTGGCCCAGACAGTGCTGACGTGTCAACGTTAAATTTGGTAATTTCTTGATAGTTTCAAAGCTAATTGTAGTCTTGTTAAAATGACCCAAAATTGTTGGGAATTTTCAGTAAATAAGCCTAAACTTTATTACGATGATATGAAAGATTAGATGTTCTTTTGTCTTTTTTTAGGGTGACGTGTGTGTGTGTGAAAGAGAGAAAGAAAGATGAATTAAGTATTATTGTGTCCTTTTTTTAGGAACGGGTGAGAGAGAGTTGGGTTAGATATTCTTTGTCTTTCTATATATGATATGGGTAAACTTATGGTGAAGCATGAGACAATAGATTTTTCTTATTTTTTTGAATTTATTTTTTTATGAAAAATAATGCAATAATGACATTATCGTCTAAAAGGTTTGAGTTATAATAGTGTATGTGAATATACATATGTTGCTTTCCTCTTTTTTTCCCCTTGCTCCAATTTCTATTTGCCTCTGTGCTCCTCGTCTTCTTCTCATTGCCACGAAAAATTTCAACGAGCCGCAGCATCCAATTTGGAGTGAAAGTGATTTTGAGATGATGATGTCATCTCAAAATCACTTTCATTCCAAATTGAGTGCCGCGGCAAGTTGAAATTTTTCGTGGCAATGAGAAAGGTGACAAGGAGCCCAGAGACAAACAGAAATTGGAGCGAGGGGAAAAAAGAAAAACTGCATATATATCCCTATAATTAAGGATAATGATATTTAACTTCCATACAAAAATAATTTATTAAGTTGTATTAATCTTAACCGTTGAAAGAAACATAAGATCTGATGATTATCATTCAAGTTCGTGTTTTTAAAAACACGAACATGTCCTATAGGATTTGTTTTATATATATACTGTGGTGGGCACATGAATTTTTCCTGAACCCGTTAGCCAAAAAATCCTTTATTCTTTCTCTCTTTCCTGGATCCTTAATTTCAATGGAGAAAAATCCCCAAATTGCCTCATCACCACCACCATCCCTAAATTGCCTCCCTCGTCTTCTCGAACGCCTCCTCAACCATCCTCGTCCTCACTGCGCCTTTGCCTCGTCTCGTCCTCGCCGCGCCTTTCTCCAGTGACGAGTTCCCTCCGCCAATGCCGATCTCCCTCCTTCCCTGTCCTTCTTCGTCGGGCACATGTATTTTTCCTGTGCCTGAGCTCGGGACCATTAAGCGCACGCACGCGTGTATATATATATGACATGCTTATAAGTTGGAATGATATACCATAGTATTCCTCAGCTTATACTTTTAAGTATCTAATACTGCTTTTATTTCGGTTTCATATACCCAGCGAACATAACTAAAGGAGGAAATAGGAAATTTGGAAACATAATAAAAGAGGACAACATATAATAAAGGGTAAATTGTCAAAAAGCCTGTCCCGTTGCAAACTTATATAAAGACCCTGGGCTTTTTTGTCTTGTTAAAAAATACGTGCCAATCAAAACCCTTTATATACCCGTAATACCTAAACAAATGAGTGTAATATCCAGGCAGTTGCACTTGCTGTTGCCTATAATATATAAACAGTTGCGTATAATATCTAAGCTGTTGCATGTAATATTCGAACAGTTGGATGAATATAAGGCCTAAAAGAAATAAAGCCCAGGTTTTTTTTCCGCAAAGATTTTGAAAACTAGGTCCTGCCTAACAATTTTGAAAATTATAGTGGGTTTTCGACAACTTCCGTGTGAGCCAAGGGGCTTTTTTACAGTTTACCCTAGAATAAATAGTTAATTCCCAAACATAAATAAAGTAATACAAATCTCCCTCTACATTGGTGTTTAGAATTTCAACACATAAATAAATAAAGTACTATAAGATAACTCTTCACTTTCATCTGCGATTGTAGCCTACCGGTAAAACCTTCTGGAATTCGGCAGCTTCTGAAAAGAAAGGGAAAGTCTATTTTCTTGCACGTGCACCTCATGTGACGTGACTTGAAAAAACTATCCCCCTAAAATGCCCCCAAATTTCATCTCTTTCCTTTAAGTTCTAGGTTTTTTTTTTTCGCGCTTTCTCTTGGAATCAATGGCGAAGGGGACGCATCCCGCATGGAAGAAGAAAGCCATTAATGTAAGTTCAAAGATGCCTCCTTTTTCGAGTTTCGATTATGATTTTTCGTTTCGTCTCCGTTCCTTGATGCGATGCTGATTTGAATTTAGCTTCTGGAATCGTGAAATCTCGTCTCTTTAAAGCATTCTCCTTTCAAAGTTGCGATTTTTAATCGAATTGCAATGTACTAACTTCGAGGTAATGAATTTCCAGAAAGGATTGAAGGCTGTACCTACCAAATTGAAGAATTCTACTGAGCATGGAGGTACTTTTAAATCAACAATTATTTTATTATATTTTAAAAAATCAGCATACTTTCCAATCTCAACTGAATCTGTACTGAGTTTGATATTATCCTAACCTGAACTGTGATATTTTACACTCATTGTTTATTCAGCAGATGTTTTATTTGGAATCACCATATCTTTATTTATTCATTTATTTGTCTTTGATTTCTATTCTAATTCATATCCTTTGTCTTTGCAGTAGTCCTACATGTTCTTCAACATGATCCAAATGCATTTCATCTACTCTTGATGTGCAGCTCTATTTTTCCCCCTAGATGTAGAATATCGGATCAACAAATGTAATGCTACCTTGTTATTAAAAAAGATAAATCATGAAGTTTGAAATCTGTGCTCAAACGATAAAGTTAATAAAATTTCAAGATTCTATAGTCCTGCTGATTAGTTCTTATAATTATGGCTAACCATTCACCAAATTTGATAAAGCATGTATCTTTCTATTTAACCATACATCCAATGATCCAAATGCACCCTTTTTGCATTCATGTCACTAGCTCTGTATTGCAAATTCCGCAAAGTCTTAGTCGAGGATGATTTAATAACTACGATACATTTAGTATTTTTTTCATTGATGACATGATGACTCCAATATAGTAAATCAAACAAGTTTTAATTCTCAAATTGAGCCATGCATGGAGTTGGAGTAACTGTACCCTACTTGATAGACATGAAAAACCCAAAACCACGTGTCTTTATAATTTCATTGACTAGAAAACCCTCCTAAATCCTAACAGTGGTAAGTTTCCATCCATAGGACTTTTTGTAATAAAATGTAATTTAATTGACTAAGCTAATCAGTCTCTTTTCTTCATCATCTTTTAAAGAACAAAGAAAAAAGAATTGGAGGGGAAATTTATAGAAAAGGGAAAGAATTTGGAGAAGGGCATTTTGGGAATAATTACGTATAGAAACTAACTTTGTTAAATTTATGGGGAAGCAAACACGAGAGGGGTTTCTTGCATTTTAGCCAAAACTCTTGGTGCATGTTGTACCCTTATGTTTGTGGATATAGCTTTCTTGGTCATGTGTCTATGTCAAATGCATTAACCTTTAGATATGATAGAAAAAATTCAAAGCAAGAAGCTCAATGCCATGGCCTACAATTCAATGTAAAACGATATGTATATTATACTATTTACAATTAAATGTCTATGGTATATATCGATTTTCTTTTTTGGATTAATAGGCTGTGACTTGGTTCAAGGGGGTTCAAACCCTTGACCTTCCGCTTAGCCGCAGGAAGGTTTTACCATTTGGCTACAAGGACACTCGCGGTAATATAAAACCCATATCCTCTATTCGCCCCCCCCCCCCCCCCCTCACATTAAAATTAGAACTAAGGTCTCTCTTTCTGTCTCGCTCTCTCTCCACGCGATCTTTGAGCATCAATTCAGGCCCGAAGAAGGGCAAAACCCTAGACCCTAACCATGGATCCCTAATCTGAATCGGTTGAGTGGTGAAGGGCGACAGGCTGGCAACGATCATCCATCACCCAAAACCACCACCTCGCCATTGAATTTGACAATTCCTGGTTCTCTCTTGATGTTTCCTTAGCAGGTGATGCCATTTGAGCCGGCCCTCGTCTCTGACGTCAAGATCGGTGCGTGTGCCTCCATTTCCGGCCGGGGGTTTCGGCAATCGAGGAGAATGCACCAAACACAACCATAACAGTAGCCTCAGAATTTGAAGAAGAGCTGCCCCTGCCAGTCTCTGACATTGAGGTCGTGATTACTTTCTATTTCTCCTTTTCAAATGGTAGAGTATTTATTTGAGTTTCCCTTCAATTTGATCTGTTCTCTTACCCGAAATCCCTAATGTTATGATTAGATATATTCATAGAGAAATGAGAACAAGACTAATGCATATTAAGTTAGGGCAAAACATGAATTTTTTGTATGACAATTTCTCTTCTCTCTCATTGCATAACCTAAGTACTTGTCGAGATCTCTTAGGACTCATCGAGAGAACCGGGAATCGAATTCGATGGCGAGGCGGTTTTAAGAGATGGATGGGTCCTTGATTGCCAGTGTGTTGCCCTTCATTGGGCCAATTCGGATTAGCGATCCACAATTGCCACTTAGGGTTTCTCTCTTTTTCGGGCCTAAATCGATGTCGGATGAATCGAGGATTGCGACGTTAAGGGGAGATAGAAACCCTAATTCTAATGAGAGAGAGAGAAGGGGATGTCGAATCAACTAGTTATTTTTGAAAAATGAAAATAATAATAGTAAATAAATTGTTTTTTAACTAGACATTCCATTATCTATTTCTTTTTGCTAATAACCCATAAAAAATGTGTTAGGTTATTTTTATGGAAAATACTTTTAAAACCCAATAATTTTTCGTAGATAAACACTTTAAAATTAAAAAAATTAAGACGTATGATTTAAAATTGTAATACTTTGAAATAAGTTAATGTGGGTCAGGTTGTTCAAAGCCAGCCAGTTGTGACCATCAGACCATATAAGTGTAAATCCGGAGTGGATGGGTCTCCCTTAGGTTAAGTTGTGAGGGGACCCATCATGGTGACGTGCCTATGTTCACAACCCTATTTTTCTCATTTTGAAATAGTAAGTTCAAGTTTTGTTTTGTTGTCCTTGGCTAGGGGTGCAAGTAGGTCGGGTTAGGCCTGAGCCTGACCCTAACCCACCTAAATATTACAGGGTTATCCGATATCCTATACCCACCCTAACCCGGTCTGGCCGGTATAAGTTTGGAGTTAGGTACGGTTTATGTAAAACCCATCCGTCCGGACCCTAAGCCTGTTATATTCGATCAATGCGATATATACCCATCTGATTGTAAATATTGTAATATACATATCGTTTCATATTGAATTGTAAGTAATGGCGTTGAGCTTTTTGCTATTAAGTTTTCTGTCCTATCTTGTGGATTATAGGTTTGACATGAACACTTCCCCTATGTTGGTAAATTCATGTCGCAGCCTTGCTTATTATTCTTGTCTAACTCCATTAAGGTAGAAATTTTTCTAGGAACAAGATCGCATCGCCACGACCTGATAGCCGTGGCAAATAATCATCTATAAGCAATGTGCCTTGGTCATCTAAAAATTTATAAACTTGCGAACGGTTTTCAATCCATCAGTAGGAACAATAATAGGTCATGGAATTTAATAACAAATTTGGTATTGAACCTAGCATTAATCCTTTCAAAAAATTTATACAAGTAATAAATGCTTGTATTAGTCTGTGCTGTACAAAAAGAAAAGGACAATCAACTAATTCAACAAAAAAATTATCAATAATATGGTGTTTTGGACAAAAAACAGTGGCAGACACCCGAATAGAACTTGTTTGCTTTTAAGAAATCCAGGTTTTCCTTCTTTTCGAGAGATGCATTTTTTGTTAGACGTAAAAACCTTTTGTGGAAAAAGTTGTTTCTGAATTGGCCCACTAGATTGGATACCATCATATGGATTGACTAATGTCAAATCTAATTTGAGGAACCTTTAATCTAAGTAGGCAAACCGGTAAGGTTAGATTTTCACGGCTCAAAAGATATAAAAGTTTTTCATATTCTGCAAACTTCATTCATGATAACTTAAATGTCTCCTCTTGTTCATCTTGTTTTTATTGTAAATTTTCATGCTGTTGGGTTAGGTGTATTCCGTTACCTCAATATAGCTGAACGGAAAAGAAAAGAAAAGAAATAATTTTGTGCAAAATATATTGATATTGAATTGCTGCGATTTTATAGTTGAAAGTGCAATTGCTGCGATTCACGCTATTCAGGCAGCAGAAGTCGAAAGGTTGCTCTCGCGGTTGCGCTTGATTCGCTTCAACCTTAGCAAGGAACAGCTGTGTGAACTCGCTTTAAAGTTTTTCAAGGAAAATATGCCAAATGTATCCCCTAAAAAAATTGAGAAATACAAAGCAATTGAATTGGATTGGAAAGTTGCAAGATGTGTGGGGATCGATGTCTCTGCAACCATGCCAGTTGTGGGTGGTAATCCACTTTCAGTGAGATCAGGTTATGATGCAATCTCAAGGTACAATTTGATGATCGTTATCTTTTTCTTTAAAGATTTTGAAACGGTCTTGTATTTTTTCTGCGCAGTGAAAAGCAACTTCTTTGACATTGCAAATCTTCAGATTCCTGACTTTGTAAGTTCGCTGTTCTCTTAAATCTGACAGTGTTTTTTTTAATACCTTATGAAAGTGTTGATCATCTGATATGGAAACGCTTGTTGTGCTCCTATGTTTTGGATAATCCTTCGGAGAATCAAATTGCAGGAGTGAGAGATGCTTTCCAAACTCCTGGGGTTTATAATCTCACCTTCATCTCCATTAAATTAAGGCTAAATTACGCTAAAAGACCCTAAACTGTCGCTGTTTACACGAAACCACCTCAAAGTTTTTTCCTCTCAAAATATTACAGTAAGCTCACTCGCAGTGCTGCAAAAACACTTTAGAATTAACGTTCAAGGGAGTTGAGTGTAGCGAAAAACTTTAAGGTAATTTTAGTGAGAAGCGGTGATGGTTAAAATTGGAACCATCTGTCTTTGCGAGTCTTTGGTGTTAAAAAAGGTGGTATATATCTCCATGATTTTTACAGGAGAGCAGTAGTAGGCCATCTTTCGGCATGACACGGAAAACATTAAGGCTGCCTAAACAAGGTGAATTGCTCATGTCTGTGCGAGGCTCGCCGTTGGGGCTATACAAAGAAGAAAACCTGGAAGCGATACACGGTTTGTTGCTTGCTTTCATTCTCATCTCATTAAATATCTGTTTGGTCTTTGTTTTCTATTTTCTCATTTCCACATGTAATTTGCAGAGTCTGGAGACGGCGGGCATGAAGGTACCAGCTAGTGACACTATTATTCTGAGGATTAATTGTTGTAAACCTTCTGATTTATATTCTTCTTGAATGAGGAATTTCATCTTGTGTTCGGTTTCTTTTTGGGCGTGAGCACCCAAGGATTGTTTATCAGACCGTGGTTCTGATTTGATTTTGAAGTATGTTATGTGAATTCTTCATTTTTTGTAATGATGTGCTGGGCTACCTTAGAGGAGGTTATGTGTGTGGTGTTTTTAGTTTGGAAACTTTGGGGACTCGTATTGGTTTATAGTGTGTTGGTGGTGGTTTCTTTGTATGATTTTTGTCCAATTTGTATCCTGTGTTTAATGTGGAATTAGAAAGCTCATTCATGTCTTCATCATCAAACAATTCAATTATTTTGTTCATTTAAAATTTTATTAGTCGATTTGTGATATCGAGAGGACATGTTCATCAAAGTGCTTTTCATACTAATAAATTTGTTTCTCTCTCCTTGTAGTTTAGGAAATAATTCTTAAATTTATATTTATAGTCTCACATAATACTATGCTTAGCAACAGGATTCGTAAATTAAAAAATCATTAGCTTAATATGTAACTTATTTAATTTCCCACACTCAACATAGGCCCAACATGGCAAACCCTAATTATGGGCATCAAACCAACAAGCATGGACTTCAATTCAAAAAAAAAAAAATTATCTCATTACTCATGCACCTCAAACTGCAAGCACCAATCCAAACACAAAAATCACTATAAATACTTATGCATCAAACTACAATATTCCCAAATACTTCAGAAGAGGGCAAAGTTCATTTTAGCCTTGGCTTCTTTTCTTCTCATAGGAAGCCTAGTTCTCTCTTCCGCAGGCTCTAGGCTGCCAAGTCCGGTCGTCGAGGTTACCGGGGTATCCTCTCCTGCCCAGCACCACCTTAACAGCTCTTCACCGCCACCTCCTCATAGTAAGGCTGGACAGTCTCCTCCTACTTAGGCTCCTGGGAGTAACACTACACCTCCACCTCCACCTCCACCTGCAGTTTAAGGTGGCGGAGGAGGGGGAGGTGGTGGCAGTGGCGGTGGAGGAAGCGGAGACGGAGGCGGTGGAGATGGAGGTGGAGGTGGCTCGAGGTCGGGGTTTGGAGAAGGAGGTGGTTATGGACTTGGAGGTGGAGGTGGAGGTGCAAAGGGGCCTTAGAAAAGAAGAATACCTATCTAGTGCCTTATATAATTATCTACGTATGTGATACCTGCATGCAGAAAAGAGAATTAACGACAGCAGTACTTCTTGAAAAAGCTTCTGCAATATTTCTCTATCTATTACTCCCTCCGTCCCATTTTAATAGTCGTTTTAGAGACCTTCTTTTGTCCCATAATTTTAGTCGCTTTATATAATTGGGATACTTTATCAATTGATTACCGAATTTAATCCCATGTATATCGCTGGTTGCATTTTGGTTTTTGTGATTGAGCTTAATTTAATTAGGGTTATTGTGGTAAATTGAACCGGCCATAATTTAACACCTTGTTAAGTGTGAGAAAACTATTGAAATGGCACGGAGGGAGTACATGTCATGCAGTATTTGCAAGGCACCAGACAGAGATGGAGATGTTAAGATTAATATAATAAATGTAAAAAATGTAACCTTAATTACGTGCTGTGGTGGCTGTTGATTATCCCATCATAATTAATGAAGTGGAATGAGCTTTTCATAAGTTAAGCTATATATCTTCTCGTTGCTTTGTATTTTGGGTTGAACAGAGTTTCCTAATTTCCCTCTCTCTCTTTTGCTCTCTCTCTTTTGTTGTTACTATTAAATCTGAAATAAAATTAGAAGACATGAAAAAACGAATTTACGGGCTAATAAAATATTTGTTTGAGCTACAGAACAAGAAGGGACATACTTTCCTTACTGTTGGACTTTGGCCTCTGACCTAGTCCAATGCCATCAAATTAAGTGGATGGTGAGTCAGGATCGGAGGCAAGACTTGACCCCAAGCCCATGCCTGAATAGACCTGACCCGACCCGACCCCAAGCCCTAGGGCTTGGTTTGGTTGAACCGTTTGCGCCCAAAGCGGGTATGTCCAGGGTTAAGGCTCATCCTAATCGTCCATCTCCATTTCAGCTAAGTTGTTTTGTGAGGAACAATTCAAGGTGTTAAAGATATGATATATCAGTGTAGGGTTTGTATCTTCCATTGACCCAAGGCCTTTTTGTTCTCTCACTCGATCTCGGTTTTGCTATCCAGTTGTCATGCATTCGAGTCCTTCTATTAGTTTGTGATTTATCGACCATAACAGTGATATTTCATATTTGTTAGAGTTGCAGTATTCAGCAATCTTTTTAAATTACAATGTCCAAATTTATTTTGATGAAAAAAAAGAATTCACTTATTTAAATCATGTATTCCAACAAAACCCTTATCGCAATTTTCTGCACCTCCTTACGCATCCACTGCCTCGCGAGGTAATGAAACTAATGCCAACAACCCCTCAACGTCATCCCCCTCCCTCCTATACCCCCCCACCACTGACGTCATCATACTAGGCACTTCCCCGGTCCCAGCCCTAGCGGGCCCACCATAGATTGCTGGGCCTCAACCGACATCCGAAGTCCACGTCAGCAAACCTGAGCCTGCTCATGTACGAAACCACAAACACTTCCATTCCACCACAAAACCCTCTCCTCCCATTCACCTCTATGTAATCCAACGGTGTACTCGTGATCGTATGTGGCGGTTTTGACGGTCGAGATTTGTTCGGCCGCGTATTTTAGCGGACGGCCAAGGAGGTCCTTGGCGCAGGTCGTTGCGCACGGGAACACGGCTGTGGCGCCGTAGTATGTCTTGGGGAGGGGAGGACGGTGTCGGAACCGAGTGTCAACGGTGTACTCGTGATCGTATGTGGCGGTTTTGACGGTCGAGATTTGTTCGGCCGCGTATTTTAGCGGGCGGCCAGGGAGGTCCTTGGCGCAGGTCGTTGCGCACGGGAACACGGCTGTGGCGCCGTAGTATGTCTTGGGGAGGGGAGGACGGTGTCGGAACCGAGTGTCAATAGGAAAGAGGAGGCGGGTGGGGCCCACAAGCGCGAGGGAACGGGTCCTGGCACACCAGAGGCAGGACGCCACGGTGTTGAAGGTGGTCCCCCCTGGGAGATCTGGCGTTTAAGGGACGCCACGTCGGAGCAGGAGAAGAAGACAGAAGTTTTGCTGAGCTGACTGAAGTCGAGTTCGGTTCGAGCAATTGGAGTTGCGGTTTTCAGATGATCGTATTCCGGATGTGGGTAAGAGATTTTGGGAGGAGATCGAGAAGTGAGGATATCGCGTGACCATGCTGGGAGGACGGACGGAGGCTGATAAGGCAGCGTAGCTGGCAAATTCAGCGACGGCAGTTATGAATCGGTGTGCACCGTCGCAGATGCAATGGTTAAATGTGTAGGCAAGGATGAAGCCATCACATGTAAGTCGAGTTACCTGAAAAGATTAGCACTTAAGATATGAGTCAATCTTAAATTTCATGAAAATACATTAAAGCTTTAACCATTCTACAGATGTTTTTCGGCTAAAAGAACACTATGAACTTAGTAATTTGCAAATAAATATCTTAAGCCTTTAATTGGTTTTTTAATTTAAACCATAAGCCATTTTGATGTCACTGTTTCACAAAGAACATTGTAAGGTGCCAAAAAGAGTTTTAGATATTTATTTTTCAATTTACTTATTTGTAGCAAAGAAAGAAAAGGTATTTATTTGAGAAATTCTAAAAGTTTAATGGTGAAATCTAGTCTTGAGTCCACTTGACGGCCTAATATTTAATGAAAGCCCATATAAATATTACCCGGACTCTAAGCACCGGAGAGTTGGTAACCAAATTGGACCCCCAAACATTATTCACCAAAAATTGGTCCAGATGCGGAAACGGCTGTCGGACGCCCCTGTTTATTTCTCTCAATCATGCAATCGAATTTGCATGTGTTTCACGGTACACAATACCTTCTCTGGTGCACTCCACCACTAGCTGTCGGATGTCAAGGTTTCTGGCCGAACTAGCTCGGCTTCTTCGACGGTAACGCTAACGGACAAGTCTTCTACAACCATGGAATGTTATTTTTTCCCTATACTTCCTATTGTCGATCTTGCATTGAATAGCTTGAAGTGACGTTATATACATTTGGAGTTGAGGAAACGTGGGAAGAAACTCATCTTGATATCCACAAGTTACTCAGTTTAAGGGTGTTTTTGTCGCTTTGAAGGCTAATTGCTGCTATGAGCTCTATCCTTGGGCGACGCGTCGGTTTGAAACTACGAACTCATTCCCAAATTTGGGCGAGTTTCGGACTAAAATGCCCATAGGGGAATGAGCTGTAACGGAAAAACTTTCCGTTTTCGCTCGGATGTGTCAAAGGAAGAATAACGGGAAAAGAATGCAACTGTTGGAAAATGGTGATGCTTCTAAGTTTAGGAGATCAATAATGTGGAGCATATATTACTTCCTTTTTCCTTTTCATAAAATGATTCAATATAGGGGGGAAATTAAGCTTTGTTTTGATATATATATCAATGAAGGGAAAACGCTATATATGTATGACGTGTTTGGCCGAATATAATTGTTGAAACCAACAAATATAGATGTGACATAATATATTAACGAATAATTTTACATATTTATTACCCTATCACGTATAGTTTGAAATAAAAATAGTAAAATAATTTGAAATAAAAATAGTAAAATAACATGTTAAATAATATTTTAGATGTATAATTTCTAGTACTTATAAAATAAACAAACTTATATATTATTTAATTTTAATAGAAAATTATTAATTAATCAAACATAAAATTATTAGAAATTTAATTCCAAATGCTATATTTAACTTAATACGTCTATAGATATCTCTATCTGAATTCATATACATGCCGGCATTCAGATTCTAGATACCCGACTCCGTATACGAAAAATTTGAAAAAATTGATATACATATTCGTATCCAATAAGATCCGAAAATATATATCAGCAACCATATCCGAAATTCGTATTCAAAAATATCCGAATCCGAATTTAGATAAATATCTAGATGTTCAAATCTGAATGTGGCCCTATTCTCAAACATCCACCAAAAAGCCCATTTGGTCATCGGATAAGTACTTGAATTCATGAGACGTCGGAAGCGGGTCATCAATATCAGATAAGTACTTAAATTCATGAAGTGTCAAGGACTTCGGCCAAACAGTCGCCGGCTTTTGATAATAATGGCAACGGAAATGTCTAACATGGATATATATTCTTTTCTTTCTATTGTAAGATTCTACAGTAGAGCTTGCATTGAATAGCTTGAGGAAATGCGAAATGGAAAATACTGAACCTTCCAACACCGTACATGCCACATGCCACATGCCACATAAGCCATAAGATTGGTGATTGGATATATAAATGGATAATATATCAAGTCCCAAAAAGGCTCACGTGCCAATCCGGTAATATATGTGAAATCGACCGAACTGGTACGAAAAAGTACTAATCTAATCCGGAAAAATACAGTGAAAAACCAAGGCTTAATGAATGCATACAAGATCTAGGAATCTGAGATTCAATATATAGGATGCAAACTGAAAACATGTACCAACAACAGATGCAAACCGGAAAAACTTGAAGTGAGCTATGCATGTTTTGAATATGAGAGATCATGCAAACGTCCAAACCTGAAATAACTTTTAATGCAAACCAAATCATAATCAAGATATGATGATATACATCCAAAAGTAAGCAAGATATATAGAACTGGAAGCACTCAAAATGTTTTGCTCAAGCAATGTCTGGTGGTTTCAACACTTGGAGAGCTGATTAAAGCTTGGTTACTTCATCATTACTCGGACAAACCAATCATAGAAGCACCCGCTATATGAAGCATCTGACCGATACAATTCCGAAACTTAAAACCATGAAAACTCTATGCCCAATCTTATAATCATACTAAAGGTCGAAGAAAGCGGATCAACGGCGTACTGCTTTCTTTCGCCTGAGCTCGTTCATATTCCACAGAGTTGCCTTCAATCCAACACCAAATGTGTTGATGTTGTTGTACCCCCTTCTAGTGAAAATGTGATTAAATGCTTGTGCAATTGCAATATTTGAGTGCATGTGCAAGTTCCAACTTCCAAGGGACCATGTAAATCTAAGAAAATTATTACATTTTTTTGGTGAACTGGCCCGTAAACCTAACCACACCCACACACTTAGGAGACATGAATTTGCCTTGAAAACGTTAAATTATGGCCACTTCCCTTCTGGAAATCGAACCTCGCACTCTTCCAGAAGGGAAAGTGTCACACCAACTGTGCAATTACGTAACTTACAATTGATCCCCACCTATTATCAAAACCCTTAGATAAGAAATATAAATTAACAATCATACAGTTTTCATGATCATTTATTGCAATTTTTCCTGCAAAAAATAACTTCTTGCAACCATAAACTTGGTTTTAGGAACACAATGGAAAATTTGTTATCGACCGATTAATACATGAAGTAAAAAACTTGACATTGATTTTAAATAACTAAATTGATGATAAATTAGGTAACATTTAGAGGAATTCTTAAATCAAACATGCTCAGGGTTCAAAATTTAATTAAAAATCAAACAGTTTTCATGATCATTTATTGGGTTTGTTGCTAAACCACTTCAAACTATACCACTAACTGCAGGATGGTTTTAATAAAATAAGCTTTACTCCTTCCTCATACGACCCACCGGGAAAAAAACGTAATTTGATTTGGTGGTATCAAATCGTCCCCGTGTCTGCATTAACACGGAATCCGATAATTTTAACACAAGAGTTGGATATATAGCGGGACAATTTCGATACCATCCAATGTAATACGTTATTGTTTTGATTTTAGAGAGTTCCATACATCAACTACCCCCCCCCCCCCCAAAATTACACATAAATCAAATACAATTTTATAGAATGTAATTTTTTTTAAACATTGTTGTTCTTTACCCCTCTACTTAATTTATTAAAATTTTTTAAACATTGATGTAATAACTTATTAATTTTTTGTTTTGAATGTGATATAAATAAACTAAGAATTTAACCAAAATAACTAAATTTTAAATAATAATCTTTCTCAACTCTATGATACTCCCATCCAAATCAACTTAAGCCATGTTTGTTTGACATGAAATAGTATGGAAATACCGGATGTAAACCTGATTCCGGTACTTCAAGTGTTTGTTTGATGGAAGAAGAGCTTGGAAATTACTTCCAATTGATGAGATAAATCCGACATGGCATGCCTACTTTCAAAATTTTCTTCAATGCAGGGTCCGTTTGGTTATCAGGAAGTAAGAGCCGAAAGTAATGTTGAAGTAGCTTCCAAAAAAAATATCTTGGAAATGGACCTATATCTCACTTCTAGTGTTTATTTGTATATTTTTTGAAGTAAAAAATAAAACAACTTCTTATATTTTTTTTCAGAAGCATAAAAATCAATCAAAATTACATTTCTAATAGTTATAAATTATTACTTTTTGAAATAAATAAATAAATAGAATTAAATAATTGATCTTTTTCTTGTTCTTTGTGCTCTATGGTTATTTCTGATCCAAAATAAACCATGCCACATAGGATCCACGGCATCATTTTGAAGTAATTTTCAAGTTCTGCTTTCATGCAAACAAACATCTAAAATACTTGAAATAGGTCTCGGTATTTCCATGTTACTTCCATGCAAACAGGCATGTCGTCATTTTGGATCGGAAATAACCATGGAGCACAAGAAATAAGAAAAAACATTAATTGCTTATTATTTCTCTTTGATACTTCCAAAATGTAATAATTTGTTACTATTAAAAAGTAGTTTATTTTGTTTTTCTTAATAAAAAACCATACGAATTTACTTTACTATTTACATTTTTCAAAAAATATTACAAACAAACATTAGAAATAAGTTTTAGGTGTACTTCCATGACAAATTTTTGAAAGCTACCTCATAATTAATTACTGCACTTCCTGTCATCCAAACATCCACAGTTAATAGATAGCTCTTGATCCATTGTTTATATTTTTCTCACAAATATTGACTAAAAGGGCAACAAATAGCAATATGAAATAAACGGTAAATTACCCTATAATACCATCCACAATCACGTTTTTTCACTAAATTTCCTTTCTAGTTTTTGAATAAGGTAAAATACCTTAAATTATGGTTTGGTATTTTTTCACTAAAATACCTTCAAAAGTCACCCATAATGTATTTTAGGATTGTTAAGGATATTCTAGTGTAATTTACCCTAATAATATACATGTTTTCAAAATTATGTATAATTTTATTAAACATCATCATCGTTTTGATACATATTATTGACGTTTTGAGATTGAGACAATACCATCGAACTTTAAAATGATATAAAAACCCCACTGATCTACCAAGGCTATGTGAAATCATTGGTTTAATTACCTCATGCAAACCATGATTGGACAAAATAATACTTAGATGTTTTATACTAAAATTAAATACACTCAAAATAATCATAACATCGCATTTTTTTGGGTTAAAAATACCTTTCACTCTTTTAATGAGAATGTTCTTCAGAGGGTTTTATGGTATTTTTAAAAGTAAATGTGGTTATCTCAAAAATCATGAAAAGTCGATGGTGCTTTCTAACACTCGCCCGTTTTTTTAAAATTCCCAGATCCATAAGGAAACTAATCCAAAAATTAACAGTAATATTATAAAGAAATAAAAACAGAAAATTATGTGATGGCCATTGGAGGCGGACTTGTGAGAATTACTGCGCAGAAAATTTAGGGCATAATGAGATTAAAATTTTTTTACAAAAAAATAAATCTCATAGAATTGCCTTACAAATCCAGCACAAAAGCACAGAGCCCGTACTATGAGACCAAATGGAATTTATCTGGGGCTCGATTCGAAAAAAGGGCACCACACAGAGAACCTGTGCGTATTTCAGAGCCATTAAAAATTTGAGCTCTCCCCCTATATCAATGAGCCCTCAAAACTAAATACGAAGCAAAACAAGGTCTGAGTTGCATAAAATAGAAAATTAAATTAAATGAAACCAAAGTACTTAGCTGAATTTTGGGGGCGGAGATGGATCACTGAGAACCCTAGAAGATGCTGGGAGGTTTATATAGAGGTGGACAGGAGGGTAAAATGACGAGAAAGGACTCCAGTATAATGTGAAATTGCGAAAATGGCATTACCCGAGTATCCGCACGTGGACTTCACGTGATCTCAAAACCCCCCAAATTTACTCTTCTTCTAATCGCTAGGGTTTTGTTCGCGATTTCTAGGGTTTTGGAACCAATGGCGTCGAGCAAGAAGGGGACGCGTCTCGCATCGGAGAAGAAGGCCATCGCTGTAAGTTGAATGCCCTAAATCCCTTTCAAAGCTTCATCCTTTATCGAATTTCGACTGTAATTTCTCGTTTCGATTTCGTTCCCTGATGCGATGATGCTGATTAGGAATAGCTTATGGAATCGTGAAAGCGACGAGATTTCACGTCGCTTCGAAGCATTCGCCTTTCAAGGTTGCGATCTTTAACCGAATTGCAATATTCTAACTAACTTGAACTAATGAATTTCAGAAAGGATTGAAGGTTGTACCTGCCAAATTGGAGAAATCTCATGAGCACGAGGGTACTTTCAAATCTACCAATTCCCCCCCCCCCCCCCCCCCCAAAAAAAAATTCACATTTTTCGATATTATTATGTTGCAGAGAATAACAAACTCATAGAGAACAAAGAGAAGCATAAGTTGGATTCGAAGAAAAAGAGAAGGGCGAAGGGGATTGAAATTGAATCTAATGATGATGATCGGCTGGCTAATAAGGATGAGCATACAGTGGACGAAATCGATCACGAGGACTTGGTTCAAGAGCATAAGAGCCGAGAGAAGAAGAATGACAGCAAGTTGGGTTTGAAGAAGAAAAGGAGAAAGAAAAATGAAATTAATTCTACGGACGATGTTCAACTATATGATAAGGATGATCATGCGATGGATGAAATTGATCATGAGGAGTCGGGTCAAGAGCGTAAGAGCCTTGAGAAGAAGAACAAGAGTAAGTCGGGTTTGAAGAAGAAAAGGAGAAAGGAGAAGGGGCATGAAGTTGATGCTCGCAATGATGACCAAAATCATGCAGATGACGCAATGATGCATAGTGAGTTGTTTGGAATTTCTCATGTAGGATTCACCTTAATTTTTCTGTGGATGTGAATAATTTATTTAGTTGTATATAATGTTTATTCCGACTGCTCGAGATTTCTCTAATCGTCAAATCCACTACACCTTAGGTAACCAAATGCAACTTATGGTAACTATTACATGACAATGGTTTGTTCATATGTGCCAAAATTAGAGAATAATTAGACATAGAAATTTTGGAAGATTATATCACCTCAGAATCTATGGAGTGCAACTATGGTCTTGTTGGCCTACCTGCCATGGGTATGGACATTGGTTTGACGGGAATTGGATTTTATTTGAATTTTGCCAACCTTAGTGCAAGATGCTTTTAAATTTGCTATCAATTAGGGTTGACCCCTTATAATATCCAATCTCGACTGAATCGGGACTGAGTTTGATCTTATCCTAACCTGACCCCTGACTTTATTTAATCTTTTTACATTAGAACAATTCTAGATTATAACTATTTCATTATTTTTGTATATGCATGTTTTCAGTTGTGACATCACATAAGCTGTAAATTTCATTTAGATTTAACTTTGACTGATCACCTTCTAAAATAGCATAATGTTATTTGGACGAACCATATCACACTCATTGTCTTCAGTAGTGCTGGTTTTATTCTGTAAATGTTTTATTTGGTAGATGTTGCAGTAGAGCTGGTTTTATTCTGTAGATGTTTTATTTGGTAGATGTCACTATGTCAGTGACGGTTATGTATCATTTTTATGCCACAAAGTTAATATCCCTTCAAGGATAACAAAGCCTTCATCCGAAAATATTGGTGCACTGGAGATGGACTAATCTTCATTCAGCTCTAGCTCTTCTAAGGGTAGCCTCCTATGTTAAATTTGGAATCACTTTTTTTTGTCTGCTATTTCTATCCTTGTTCCTTTTTGTCTTATCTGTCATCCTACATGTTCTTCAACATGATCCTATGCATTTCATCCATCTCTCTTGCCGTGTCTAGACCATGTCAAGTGGCTCTCTCCTTTCTTCTCATGCATTGGTGCTACTAAATTTCTTCGAAGTCATTGTTTACAATACAAAATGGCCTTTTGAAGGCTATAGTTTCCAATGTGGTTCTAGTGCATAGACACGTAATTACATCATTCCTAAAACTTTTTTTCCCCCTGTATTCGGTAGCTCTATGTTTTTCTTCTAGATATGTATAATCTCAGCTCAATAAATGCTATGCTACCATGTTAATAAAATGAAATAATTCATGAAGTATGAAATTTATACTCAAATATTGAAGTTAATAAATTTTCAAGAATCAATTGTCCTATTCCAGTAGTTCTTAACTTCTTATAATTATGGATATAACAATTCTCTAGAACCTGATAAAACCTATCTTTGCTATCTAACCATACACCCAACGATCCAAAATGCACCCTTTTGCATTCCAGCCGCTAGTTTTATACAGTAAATTCTGCAAAGTCATATTCGAGGGCAATTTATTAACCATAATACATTTAATATGTTTTTTTAATCGGTGAGATGAAGAGTTCAATATAGAGATCAAACTGAACTTAATTCTCAAATTGAGCTGTCTATGGAGTTTGGAGTAAGGTTTGAAATCATGGGATCGGTATCGGACCCTTATTTTTCGGATTGGAATTGGCAATATATGACATCTCGAATCGGAAATATCGGATTGTTTCAACTTTCCACTGTTTTTGTTAATTTTTTTTTTAAAAAATCATCAAAATCTAAAAAATAAATAGTAAAACTAGTTACAAGTATCATATTTTTATTTATTTATTAATGTGTCTAGAGACCCAGTTGTAGCTATTTAGAGGTATTTTAACTTTAATGTAGCTAGAGTTATAATTAGTTATAAGGATTATGAACATAAATAAGTAATTTAATCTATAGAAATGTTGAAAACTTATTATATAGCGATATAAAATGAATTTAAATATATTACAGCCGTGAATCAAAATCATAAAGTTTAGTTTTATTAAAAATCTAATGGTTTTTTTTTTAATTATGCTATAGATTACTATCTTAATTTAAATACTAAGTTAGCTTTTTAAGTATGCCATATCCTTTCTATATCCGCTGTTATTAATTATGTTTATTTGTAAGGAAAAGAGGTTGCTTAAAATCGATATTGCATCAAAATTTCGTTTAATAACACCAATTTTGGTTTCTTCGAATTAGGAAAGCAGTAATTCTAAACTCTAGCAATAAAAGAATGCTAGTTATGTATTATAGATTCTTTCACCTTCATAAAATTTATACACTAAATATTAATATGAAATCATTTTTTTTGGAGAGAATATGAAATTATATTATTCTACCAAGACAAACAAATAATTTCCTTGACAGTACCAAGAGAAAGTTATAACAAATCAATTCTAATTAATCTAGAATCTAAATGAAATCAAAATAAAAAAGTTGTTTTATAATGTCTCTTGCAGATAAATTTTCTTCATAAGAATGTGAAGTTCAATGTTGTTTCACTCTCATTTCCTATTTGCAGAGAAAGCAAAGAAACATGTGAAGCATAAAAAGAAAGATTCCCATATTGCTAAGGAAAGGGAAATCAAAGATACACGTCTTGAAGCTGAGGAAAAGGACGGTGAGATCTCATCAGTTGATGAAGATTGTGCAAGAGGAATGAAAAGTACTGCACCACAACTTTTGATTTACATTTTGGTCATGTTACTTACGTGGCATTTATCCTTGTCTATTTTGTTACCGTTATTTTTATGCACGTTAAATTTAGGCCCTTGATTTGATTGTATCATAGCATGCCTTTTATAGAACCACGTGAACTTAGGTATGTGATCTTCCTCAAGTTTAACAAATGAAAAATGTGCCAACAACATCATGTCTGTATGTGCTGTCTATTTGTGATTGGTTTGCAGCTTTCTACCATATTTAACAATGTATTTCTTAAAACACAGCAGCTTATCATAAGATTAGCTACAAATTTACTCATAATGTTTTTCTTACCATTAATTTTAATGTCTCTCTATGCTCTTTCGTCCCATTTTATGCCCAATGACCGAACCTTCTATTTGTTCAATATGATATGATATATCTATCCTTTTTCGATATTTTCATGATCTCATATTTGTGATTGAAGCGGTCAACTTACTACAACTTGCAACTCCTTTATATATTTTTCACACTTCTTTGCTATTTTTCCATTTACACAGCTCATTATCATTCATTTAGGGTTATCTCACCACCTTCTATCTTTTTACAGAATGGCTTCTTAAATACGAGGAAAGTAGACCAGTCTTGAAGATTTTGCAACAAAACATCGATGACTTCATAACTTCTTATGAGGAGCAACAGGAACAGGTACACAAACTGCTTACTTCCTATTAATCATTTGCACTCTAGTTTTTGCCAAGCATCTTCATTATTAAAATAGTTTTAGTGAGCATTCTGCTCTCGTATGACCCTCGATGATTGAATAGCTAAGTCTTCACATTTCATGGGTATAAAATCAAAGCCATGCAATAACTCATGATTATGATTTTTAGTGAGCATTCAGTGATTCCATGATAATGGTAGAGCTACTTGAGAGAAGTGATTAGAGAAAGAAGGCCGCTGTTTCTCATATTATAAAATTATAAAGATACGAGACTATATGTAGAAGACATTTACCTGCTTTGGATCATATTGGAATAGATAGTCCCAAACTTATTATAAAATTGAATCCGTGCATCAATCACATATGAAAAGCCAATGGACAGGCAATTTGAAGTCCCATCCGATTGTTCTGAACTTTCATTCGCTGCCTCCTTGTAATTTGTCGATAGGCATGTGAATATGCTCTTGCTTAGACCTTCTATGTAAATTTGCAGGAAAGGAAAGAAAGGGAAGCTCGTGCCGCAGAAGGTGGATGGACAGTTGTTGTGCATCATAAAGGCAGAAAGAAGACAACGGATACAGAAAGTGGTGTTACTGTGGGTTCTGTTGCTCAGGCTGCTGCCTTGGATAATATGGGCAAAAAGAAAAGTAAAGACATTCCTATAGATTTTTACAGGTTTCAGAAACTCGAAGCCCAGAGGAACGGTAAGTGCAATTATTGTAGGTTGAGACTTGAGATTAAGTTTTTTCCGGAGTGGCGAAGTTTCTTGCTTGGGTTTATTTGTGTTTTAGAATTGAATAAAATTTCATACTGTTGTCAAAATCTCCATAGAACCAGGTTTTGATGTAAACCGGTTACAAGGCACTGATGATGCTGAGTTTTTTTGCTTGAAGCCCCCTTAAATCTGCTTTTTAGCAAGTCAAAATGGGCTGGAGCCCTTATTCCATTATAACTATGAACGATCCTATTAGATGATTGAATAAATGAATCTCATTGTTGTCTCTAATCTATAACATCATCTTCTTAGACCTTTTATTGATGACATTTATTAATGGCATTTTAAGATACTTCAATATATTTCTATTATTGCATTGAAAATATATATAAAAAAATTGTTTCTGAAGAAGTTTTTATTTATTTTGATTCTATCATTTTCATTAATTTAATTATTTAGAAGCTATGACTTTTTTGCTGCTAAAGCGCTACTATAGCCCTTGACTCCTTGTCTAGGCTTTCCCCAAACTAGCTGAATCTTGAGGAAAGAATTTTGCCAGGCCTCTCTCTTCTCTGTATATTTTTTGAGTTTAAGAATTTTGTACTCCGTTTTCCAATTTTCTTCTCCTTTTGGCCATTTTGTTTTGTTTCGGGTTACTTGTCCTCTTAGAATATCTAGAAGAATATTTCAGAAATCTATTACTATAAATGCGATATAAATGTAAATTGTGAAAACTAACCTGGAAATCTCTACTACGTTTTCAATGTTTCAGAATTGACAACTACGTTTCATTTTTCATTTTCTTTGTTCACCGGGGGGTTGGTTTGGGGGGGGGGGGGGGGTGTTACCAATTAAGAGAGGACCAATGCCGTAAAACTGTGTGATAACATTAACGGAGCCTTGATTTATAGCTCATCCCGTATAGCGCGGATGTGTATAGAGAACCCAACGGCTCTTGTATACTTGTTGCTTTCTGGATTTTATGTTCAAATACATGATAACCTGCTGGTTAAAATCTGTTGAAGAAGTTCATCTGCAACATATGTATAATCTGTAAGTTCTTTAAGATTTTTATATCTCCATTTTTTTGGCAATAATATACTATTTTTTGCAGAGGTTTTGTTGTTACGGAGTAAATTCGAGCAGGATAAGAAAAGAATACAGGGGTTGAGGGCTGCAAGGAAATTCCGGCCTTGCTGAAAAGTTACTGAAATTCCTGATCATACTTCTAAGTGATGAAGCATCATTTTCTCCTATAATCTAATTCCTAAGTTTGTTGCCATTTAAGAATTTTAGAAAAGATGAAATTTTATAATGTTCTACTTCTTTTTACATCATTTTTGAAGCCCTCACGAGTAATGTATGAATGCAGTGATATATTTACTGAATTTTTCAATGAAACATTTTATTTTTCAGATGCGTCCTGCATTAGTGCTTGGATAATAACTCGAGCCTAGCATTGTATTTTTGCTGCATATAAATGCATTCGTGTTTCATTAATTGTTATTGTGATATTTCCTGTCATCCGACTGGTATTCTGTTGTGAAATTATATTATTAAATGCGGTAAAAGAATCACATTTTATGGACAATTGTATTCTATTTGTAATAGATGTTTGCATGTGTGATGGATGTGTATACGGATTAAGTGAAAAAGGTGCCAAACTATTTTTATTAATAGAACTTGTGAAAGGTGAATACAATATTCTTTTTGCCTATAAAATGAATGCAAATATTATGATTTATAGCGGTGTCTAATCCCCCCTACGTGACATAAAGCAGTTAAAAAAAATAAAGCAGAGAAACTTATATGCATAAATACCCCCTCTCCCCCAACCAACCGCGACATAAAGCAGTTAAAATAAATAAAGCAGAGAAACTTATATGCATAAATAACAAAGATTAAGAGGGTTATGTAAAAGACGTGTCTAAACATCTTTACGTATGGAATTTGGATTTACAGTCGTGTCTACTGCTTTTCTAAATATTTTATTAAATAAACGGTGGTTCATATAGAATTTTATAAGGTGTGCACAAATGATATCTTTGGAATTATCTAAACCATGCTTTTAAATCCCGGTCAAATGAAAGCCGAGATGGAGGATTCCGATGCAAAGAATGACTATCCGAGTTACAGTTGGTTTGCAGTTTGGTTGGTAGGATTCTAATGCTAAGTTTATTAATGAGTGAGTTAGTTAAATAATCGGTTATTGAATTATATAATAGGCTATATAACAATTGTAAGGGCCTTTAACTAAAATGCCCTATCATTGTTTGCTAATTACTAAAAAGACCCCCATATTTCATATTTACTTAAAAACCTGTCAATACATTTAAATTGCACTAAAAAGCTCCTAAAAGGCAAAAAGGAGAATTGTTTGCCATCTTCTATTAGTCTGATAGGAGGCTAGCGGTGAGTATCGATTGGGGTTTTAAAATCTTCCTACCCCAAAATTCTTAATTCTTTTTCTCAAATTGGTTTTAGCATTAGGGTTTCAATCAAAGATCTTTCAGGTTGATTATAGAAACCGGCTCGTTTTTCTCAACCTTCTCCAATAACGAGCTAGTTAAGTGCCACTGTCCCTTCAAATGCAGGTTTTGAGTTCGTGGGCAAGCTCATTAGTTGTGTTAAATCCCAATTTTCAACTAAACGAGAATTCGAGTTCTTTTTATGGAAGAAACGCCTATCTAAATACTTAGAAAGTAAGAGAATAACTCAAACACAATCTATAGTTTCATCTTTCCAATGGGACGCAAGCTTTTGATAAAAAATAATAATGAGCGAGAGTTTTTAGTGCAATTTAAATGTATGAGGTTTTTTTAAGTAAATATAAAGTATGGAGAAACTTTTTAATAATTAGTCAAGTCTAAGGGGGCTTTTTAGTAAAAAGCCCTATTTCTCTCTACCATTATAATGTAAAAGGAGAAAGTTTCAGAAATCCAATTTTAACGACGGACTAATATAGGGTTATAAACTTTTCGCCCTTTTTCAAGCAAAGTTTATTTTAAAAAGAATGCTGACTTCACCCCTCTGTCTCTCTCTGCCAGTAACTCCCTACTCCCTCACTTATCTCTCAAACCTGGAGTTCAAATAAAAATTCAATTGAAAATTAATCTTTACCAACAAAATAATAACCATGTGATGCTTTCTCTCTCCCCCTCCCATAATTTGGAGGTATTAATTTGAAACATGGAATGTTTTACATTCCGTACATCGTACGGGCAAACACTAGTGACTCTAATCATAAACCCCACAATTACTATATAACATTTTGGTAAAGCCTCACAGTTAAACAAAATATTTGGGATTCAAATACCATTTGCAGCATGCTATTATAAAAAAGCTAAATTGTAAATTCCACAGAGTTTGAATAGGAATCCTATAGCATTCACATTTAATATTGCTAAGTAGAAACAAGTTATCGATGGGTCTAATGAATTGTAATATTATGCGGCGGACAGATCCGGACAGACCCGGCTCGGGTCCGATCCCAACCGTGCCAATGAGCCTCCAACAAAGGAGACTGTCGCGCCACGTGTACATTTATCCACGTGGCACAACACCATTGGCGGGTGAATCTTGTAGTTTCTTCATTTTTCCTTGCTCACTATATAAAACAAAACAAATTCTCTCTCTCTCTCTCTCGATTTCCCTCTCGTTCTCACTTCAAGAAGCTCTCCCTCAAAAAATTCCAAAACCCTAATTTTTAATGCCAAGATCCCAGATTTGATCCTTCTCATCTTCGGCGATTTGCGGCGACATTTCGCTACTAGGGCTTCAGATCTTAGCTCCAAAGATGAGATCTGGGACCCTCTTTCTCCTCTCCGTCTTCGCCTTCGCCTTGATCGAGATCCCGATCCCCATCGATGCCGCCGTGTCGAGCGTCGATCTCGGCTCGGAATGGCTGAAGGTCGCCGTCGTCAACCTCAAGACCGGCCAGGCCCCCATCGCCGTCGCCATCAACGAGATGTCCAAGCGCAAGTCCCCCGCCCTCGTCGGTCTCGCCTCCGGCGCCCGCCTCATCGGCGAGGAGGCCGCCGGGATCTCCGCCCGCTACCCCAACAAGGTCTACTCGTCGCTCCGCGACATGATCGCCAAGCCCTATTGGTATGTCAAGGAAAAGATCGATTCTTTGTACCTCCCCTTCGATATCGTGGAGGATTCGAGAGGCTCGGTCGGGGTCAAGATCGATGACGGTGTCACCGTCTATTCGGTGGAGGAGCTCGTCGCTATGATCTTGAACTATGGGACGAATCTTGCGGAGATGCACACTGGGGTTTCGGTGAAGGACTGCGTGATTACGGTCCCGCCCTTCTTCGGGCAAGGGGAGAGGAAGGGGCTGATACAGGCGGCGCAGCTGGCGGGGATCAATGTGCTTGCGCTGATTAATGAGCACGTGGGAGCTGCGCTGCAGTATGGGATTGATAAGGATTTCTCGAACGAGTCGAGGCATGTGATCTTTTATGATATGGGGGCTGGTAGTACTTATGCGGCACTGGTGTATTTCTCGGCTTATAATGCCAAGGAGTTTGGGAAGACGGTCTCTGTTAATCAGTTTCAGGTGAGTCTTTGTGTTTTTGACATGGGTATTATGTTTATATGTGAAATGTGGTGCATTTCTGGTTTGTGAGGTGAAAATCGAGGTTGCAAATGACATGAGTTTTAACACACTTGAAAATGATACACCCCATTGACATCAGAGGAATGTATAGTTCTTGTATGAAAATGATTGTTCATGTTGGCCTTTCACCTATATCCGAATTACAAAAAGGCCATTATTAATTTGATATGGAATTATGGATACTTAATTTGCGAAACTTTGCTCAATTCGATTTTCCTTTAAATAGTGAAGCATCCATTATTCCATTAATTGAAATATCTAGTCTTACTTCGAATTAGATTTATGCATATTCTACCTTGGAAACTTATTATCTGATCCGTTATGTTATTTGGCAAAATCATTTGGTTAATTTGGATGACTCGAGCAACCAAAATTGTTTCGACTGCAATCAGTTTATGGATATGGTAAACATGCAACAAACTGAGATGAACATTACATGTAGAATTACTTTTTTAGGAGCGCATATTGTTAGAGCCAAAGCAGAATGCGTAAAACCTGGACACTCTTTGCGGGTAACTAGCCATGCTTAACAAATATATGAGGTGATCCTGCTAGATATTTGTTTGTATTTGTGCAAAAAGGCTTAAGTTAGATGAGGGAGCCTTCTTATTTATGTTTAGAGATTATGGATTGATGTTTGTATTGCTACAGCATATTTTTTAGTTTTAATGAAATCATGAGTCGGGCTGGCTATAACCCTGCTTTTTCTCACAAAAATGATAAGAAAAAAGATGAGGGAGCCTATGGTGACATGGATGTATGTTGTGTGAGAATATATAAACTATTAGTGGCCTTTATAGCGGTTATTAATAGAATCATTGGCGAAGAAAGGTGCACAAAGCAGCAAAGCCAACCCTTCTAGCTGTGGCTGAGATTGATGCTTGTATTCTATTTTATTAAAAATTACAGATAGAATATTTTATAACTATGCTGATGTGTTTAAACTTTGTATTGCTTTCTTAATTACTGAACTCTCATCACAGACCATAAAACCTTTTCCCCCTGATCTATTGTGTATTACAGTCATTTAAAGAATATGGTAACTAATTCAATTTTCCCTTCTTGAGTAGTGATTGTATATCTGACACTCTGTTTTCTTTTTGTTAATCTGTTGTCTATCATCTTCCTCTTATACTTTCACTGACCTATGACATATATGGGAATAGTCTGTTCACTCTAGTAGAAGTGGTATCCGCTCCTCAGAGTTGAGAATAATTCAGTTTGTGGCATTTGTGTGGATTTATTCTCGTTTAGCTGATGTATTCTTACTATAATTCATAATTCACCTGTAATGCATAGTAAACAGGAGTAAGGGTCAACCTGCATGCTATCTATGTTACCATTTTTTCGTCGAAGGCATTCACTGAGTTGTTTCTCTGTGTACTTTCTGATTGAAGTCATAACAGTTTTAGTCCACCTTTTTATCTTGTTCTGCACCAAATTGTAATACCCAGTATTTCCTTATAAGCAAATTTTTACAGGTCAAAGATGTCAGATGGAATTCCGAACTTGGAGGTCATAAGATGGAATCAACTTTGGTGGAATATTTCGCTGATGAATTTAACCAGAAATTGGGAAATGGTGTTGATGTAAGAAAATCTCCAAAGGCAATGGCTAAATTGAAAAAACAAGTCAAACGCACCAAAGAAATTTTAAGTGCAAACACAGCAGCACCAATTTCAGTTGAAGCATTATACGATGATATAGATTTCAGGTAGAAAGAATATTAACCACCTCCAAATTTATGACAAGGAGTTAATTTATATTCAAACCAGATTGGTTTCAAAGTAGTCTTTCTCGATGCTGTGTTATATTCTCAATTTTTAATGGCTATAGTGCTATACTGGTTTAGCAATTTATGATCAGGAGTTTAGTTATAACCTTGAAGCTTTGTGGTTTTATGTATTTTTTATTATCATGCCCTGATATTGCACCTTTGTCTTATATTTTAGTTATATTTGTATTTATTTTCTGTTTGAAGCCATTGCAGCGCAAAATTGTAATATTTTTTACAATTCTGATGGTGTTCTTTTTGATCTGCTTCTTTTTTCCAGGAGCACAATAACTCGTGAGAAATTTGAGGAACTTTGTGGGGATTTGTGGGACCAAGCCCTTGTTCCAATTAAGGAAGTTCTTAAGCACTCTGGTTTAAAGGTTGAAGATATCTATGCAGTTGAGCTTATTGGTGGAGCAACTCGTGTTCCAAAGTTACAGGTCATTGTGCTTTTACATTTTATTATTAGATATTTGCCTATATCGTTTAGCCCTGTATGATGTTTGAATATTGTTCTCACCTTCTTTATTTAGCCAAATATGCCGACACTATTTTCATACCATCTTCTTGTTCTTCAGCTTTTGTTGATCTCTTACTAAATGTTTCATTGCTTACGATCCTTGTAATCATCAGTCAGGAACCAACATCTATTGCACATAGTTAGTTTGTGATACCTGAACTAAATATGCAATGCCAAGGAATATTTATGTATACGTACGACTCAGGGATTGTATCTTTTATTCAGCCATCATTTATTTGGTAAATTTTAGTATCTTGTAGATTTTTTGGTACAAAGCTTATTTCAGGTGAAGCTGTTTTATTCGTACTCGGATCTAAAGTTAAAATGTAGTGGTTTATGCTAGATATAGTTTTCTTATTAGATGCACATACATATATCCAGCAGTCCATGTTAAGGTTGATGGGATATCATCAACTTTAGGGACACAGCGCTCATTCTCTTGTCACTTCTTGCAGGCTAAACTGCAGGAATTTCTTGGAAAGAAAGATCTAGGCAAACATCTCGACGCTGATGAAGCAATAGTTCTTGGTGTTTCATTGCATGCTGCTAATTTAAGTGATGGAATTAAGTTGAACCGTAAGCTGGGGATGATTGATGGTTCCTCTTATGGATTTATGCTTAAATTAGATGGCCTAGATCTTGTGAAAGACGACAGTACAGAAATGTTACTTGTTCCACGAATGAAGAAAATGCCCATTAAGGTTAATGTTTATTTTTAGACTTTTCTATGACACGTTTTGCCTCAATTTTAGAGCGGTTTAGGCATTAAACTTTTACCTCGTTTTGCTCTTTGTTCTCCAGCTGTATAGATCTATCATGCATAACAAAGACTTCGAAGTTACGCTTAGCTATGAAAGTGCGAATGAATTACCGCCAGGGTTTCCTGCTGATAAGTTTGGACAGTATACAGTATCTGGCCTATCAGAAGCCAGTGAAAAGTAAGAGAGAGTTTTTCATAATATTTATATATGTGAAATTCGATGCTTGTGCCTTGATTAATTGTTCTTCTCCGGTGAGATATCTATCCTGTGTAAGGTAATAATGTTGCTTTTCTTTTTGACCTTTTAGGTATGCAGCCCGCAATCTCTCTGCTCCCATAAAAGCAAATTTGCATTTTTCGCTTAGCAGAAGTGGAATACTTTCCTTTGATCGAGCTGAAGCAGTGATTGAGATGACCGAGTGGGTGGAAGTTCCTAAGAAAAATAAGACTTTGGAGAGTAATGTTACTAGTACTCTTAACATTTCAACTGAAGCAACCCCTGAAAATAACTCACAAGACAAGCAGGAAAGCTTAAACATTGAAAATGAGACAAATAACTCATCAAACCCTAACATTTTGGGGCAAGACAATGTGGATGTCACAGAAAAGATATTGAAGAAGAGAACCTTTCGAGTTCCATTGAAGGTGAAATTTGAATCATCATATTCATGTGCAGTAGTCATTTAAGCATTTAATAGTTTTTGTGGATTAATTGAAAGCAAGATGGAATTAGTTTATGCAATGTGGATACCTGCTCACTATTCTTTAATCTTTCTTTACTGTGACGTAGATCGTAGATAAAACAACAGGCCCTGGTACAATTCTTTTAAAAGATTCATTTTCTGAAGCGAAAGCTAGGCTAGAAGCGCTTGACAAAAAGGATGCTGAAAGACGGAAAACCGCAGAGCTAAAAAACAACCTGGAGGGATATATATATTCTACAAAAGAAAAGGTTTGTAGCTATCTGTGTTTTGGACTATAGTGTGGTTTATATACTACCACCAATATTAGTCTACAGTAGACAGTAAAACAGCTAAAATCCCGCGTGTATATTTTTACCTTAGTAGTCATTTTTCATATTTTAAAGTTGTCTATTGTTGATGAATCTATACTCTATATACCATTCATCCGTCATAGCCTTATTGCATTGACAACTAAAATTGATTCTATCAGAAAGTTGCACTCAAATTGTTGACTTTCTTTCTGGAAAATATATCCTGGTTCTACTGTGTTGTTTATCATATAACTTGCAAGTTTCAGCATGGTTTATATGCATCTTCTTGGACATGTTTATGACAGCTCGAAGATAATGAAGAGATTGCGAGTGTATTGCCTGAACAGGAGCGGCAGTCCTTTTTGGAGAAACTTAACGAGGTTAGTTTGTATTATCATGTCAAGGGTTTTCGGTGAGATTTAGTGAAAAATATTGTACATTAATAGAATGAATTATAACAGAACCTAATTTTAGGTCTAGTTAGCGAGGGAGCTCTGTGTAAAACTGGTTATGAGGTTACATAGTACGGAGGGAACGAACTCGTTTGTTTTTAAATGTCATAAAGAGGAAAGTAGTATTGTGTATTAATTGAACCTCCGTCAGATTCACTATTTCATTGATACAGGTGCAAGAATGGTTGTATACTGACGGCGAGGATGCGACAGCAAGGGAATTCAAAGAACAGCTAGACACCCTCAAAGCAATTGGAGATCCAATATTTTTCAGGTTATCTTTTATTATTTATATTGCAGGGGAAGATGAATTGACTGGAAACATAATCTGATTTGTCTATACTTATTTCCCCAGATGGAATGAGTTAACTGCCCGCCCGGCTGCCGTTGAACATGCTCGAACCTACTTGGGTGAGCTGCAGAAGGTATCATATTATATGTTATCTTAAGCTCTATCCTATTATTTTATATGTATCCAAAGTCAGTGGTGATCCAATCTATTTATGTCCCATACGCATATGTACTTGTGCCCCCCCCAACCCCCCCCCCCCCCCAAAATAATAAAATAGAGGCGAAAGAAAATCTAAAGAAACGAAAAGGGAAAACCCTCCCTGTCAAGCCAGGTCAAAATTGTGACACTTACTAGTTGCATTAACTTTTGCCTTCTATGAGCTCTTGCAGATAGTAAGCAACTGGCAGACGAACAATCCCTGGCTTCCCAAAGCTAGGATAGATGAGGTGTGTTCCTTTATTATTACCAGAACTTATTAAATTTATCCCTGCTATTATAACCGGAACCCAAGGCGTGCATGTGCCGTCTTCTACTTATTTCCAAAACAAAATAAAAAACAATGAGGCAAAATCCCCAATCTCTCAAGCAGTCCACATCCTCTCTCTCTCTCTCTCTCTCTCTCTCTCTCTCTCAATTAGTTGTATTTAAACTTTATGCGTGCCCACAGAGAGAGAGAGAGAGAGAGAGAGATGCATATATATGACACATACATTTACAAATTTATGCGCAAGTGTATGTGAATGTATGTATCTATGTACATAGATATATAGATACATACATATGTATATGCGCGCGCACACACACACACATATAGAGAGAGATCCACTAGGGCGGGGTTTGTGCGAACTTTTTTGTGGGACTTCCTATCGACAATCCGCACCGATCAAAGTTGATCAACATGTCCTAGATAGTGTATGTTTACAAAATCACATTGTTTGAAAGTATTTTACATATGCTACAACTAGTCTTGAAGATAAAAATTTACGGATGAAATAAGTTCAAATATTTATGCACATGTATACACTTCCAAACAACGTGATTATGCAAACATAGTCTATCTAGAGTGTGTTGATCAACTTGATCAAAACGGATCATCGATCGGACGTCCCACAAAAAATCATGAATTTGTAAAACACCAACCCTTTCCTAATGGATCTATTCCGATCTCTCTCTCTCTCTCTCTCTCTCTCTCTCTCTCTCTCACATTCATCACGTGCGACTAAAAGTTGATTTTCAGGTTCTGAGTGAGGCAGACAAGGCCAAAAGTTGGTTGGAAGAGAAGGAGGCCGAACAGAAAAAGTATGTTTTCTGATATTTGGTATAAGTGCAAATTTTTTTCTCTTAATTGTGTACAGTCGTATGCGTATGCATATCTAACTGATAGATACCATTGCTCTCTGCATGTTCCTTCTTCTCTCTAAAAGTTTGTAGGATGTATATTTCACAGGCATCTCATAAAAATTATATCTTGAGAGGCTACTATAACTTAAAAGAATTACCTTATAATAATAACAAGCTAAATGATCATGTAACAACTAAGAAAGTCGCATTGTGCTTATGACTCAGCGAATCATATGGATATCTCCATAAAAGACTGAATCGGAGCTGAGTGTCTTGGAAGTCAGATATGTTAGGGAAAGTTTAATAAATGATAGCTTCAGTATCTTTCTTTTCCAGTTGTCATCATAAACTTTGAACCAGTAAAGGTTTAATAAATGATGAAAACAAGATAAAAATTATTGATTTATCACTGTGGAAGATACACAAAGCTATGAAGCATAGAAATACTAAATATTAGGATCGGAAGACAAGGCGATGTGACAATTTCAGTTCACACATACTAGCAAGGTGCCCCATGCATATGCGTGGGGTCGTCGTGCAAAATAAACGTTTTAAGCAAAAATGCTATCGTACAATTTGCATTGATATTCATCTTGAGGAAAAAATGTTAATAAATAAGATTTATAGAAAATATTATGTTTATTCATGGTATAAAAAAGTTGGAACAACACAATAAATTAAAGATTGAAAGCGTCTAAAATTGAAAAATATCCATAATATATAACTTTTAGTGACAATTTTCTATCTGCAACACCCAAACACAAGACAGAGACACATGACTTACATGGTATTAATAATAAAATTATTGTTTTAAATAACCCGATATTTTAAACCTGTTGTAGTCAAGTGTGCAACATATTGACCGTTTATTTTCAAAGTTAATCACGCGATGTTTAACTCACAATTATATCATTATTTCAATATTTCATAGCCGCATTGTTAGCCGATTATTACAAAATACGGAACCGATTTTCATTTTTGATAACTATCCATATCCGTATTTGCATCCGCCAACGACCATCGGATATAGACATGGTGACATCTACACCTACCCATAACCGATTGATAAGAATGTATACAAAATAATAGTGGTGTTGATTGTAATTTTTCAAAATATATCAAGAGCCTCATCTAATTTCCATCCATGTATAGAAAGTAATGGAGGGGCTGATTGTAATTTTCAAATGATATCGAGGGCTATCAAGGGTCTCATGTGATTTCCCATGCATGCATGCAAAGTAATGGTGAAGGGGTTGATTGCAATTTTCATATGATATGAAGGGTGTCATCTAATTTCCCACGTGACATGCATCCAATTTCAAGACAAAAGCTTCCCAAGCATGCATATAAAGTGATGATGAAGGGTCTGATTGCAATTTTCATATGATATCAAGGGCCACATCTAATTTTCAACATCGCATGCATCCAACTTCATGACAAAAGCTTGTAGCTCGAATATTCTTTGATATGGCTTATATATATATATATATTGTAAAAATAGAACTATTACCATAATATGCATACATATACAAAATCTAACAAGTAAACTTTTTTTAAAAAGTAGGGCTGGACTTCTATGCTACATGCAGAGTAAGAAAAAACAGCCTTGTGTTTATCCAATGAAAAGATAGAAACGTTATGAATTAAGTTGGTAATAATAACGAACTAAAACATAATGTAAAAAAATCAAGTTATCAATTAAATATAATGAATAAAGTAAGAATCATCAGTTAGTTTTGATACATGATTCAAGTTTAAAGTTTTAACAGAGTATAAAGACACAGCAAATTCCTAAAAATAGGGATATGGCGAGTTTTGGGCAAGGGTTCTATCACCAATCAAGCTTGTAAAAAGCGTTAGGCAGAGCTGAGCGTTTGGGGGTAGCGCCTAGCAGCCACTTAAGCGCCATCCGTCTAGACGTTTTTTTTTTAATTCTAGGTAAAATTATATTTAATATGTATACATATTGAAATTTCAACAATATATCGACATTTCAATATATAAAATTTCAATATATTGAAATTTTAGCAGTAGAAACATAAATATATTGATAATTCAGCATGATAATATGTAACATATTGACGTTTTAACAGTAAAAGTCGGCAAAAAATAAATTTTGAGCGATATAATACAAAAATTATTCACAAAAAGGAACAAAATTAACTAAGTTTTATTTCATTAAGTATGGGTTTGGATCAGGTATTGTGATGAGAACAAACCCGACCCATGATCCTTCAAAAAAGACTAATTTTTATTCTATTAAGTGGGCTGGGTCTATCCAGACGCCCGTTTAAGCGTTTAAACCGCTTAATTAAACCGTCTAGGGCTAAAGCGGAGCGGTTTCGCACCGCCTCCGCCAAAGGCGGCTGCATAATCGGCATCCTAGACCACTTTTTAGAACACCGTCTCCGATAGTGTTAAGTCACGGATAGGCGCCCCTGCTGATAGTGTCCATACTTCATAGGCACAAAGGCATTAGTGATGTTTTTTTCGATGTTGGAATACTCTTAGGATGTGGAAATTTCTGAAATGACTGCTCCTATCTGTTCTTTTTATGTTCATTAACCACAGAAGTTTTGCTCTTGAATTCCAATTACAGATTTCAATAATCTTTTGTGTTTGACTTCCATTCTAGATTTTGCATTTTACTTTTTTCTCTCTCATATTTCAAACCCCTGTTTTTTGCAGGATTTCCAACACACATACGCCAGCCTTCACATCCGAGAAAATATACGATAAAATCTCCAGACTTCAGGATAAGGTAACAGTAACCTTCTCAAAAGCATACCCTCTCTTTCGGTGATGTTTTCTACCAAATGCTAAAACATTCTCCTCATTAGCTATTAACATTTTCCCTCATCTAGATCTCAAGCGTGAACAGGATCCCAAAACCGAAACCCAAAGCTGAGAAACCACCAGAGGAAGAATCACCAAGCCAGGACAACACCACCGCCGCCGCCGCCGCCGCCAACGATGATGACGATAACTCAGACACTACTCAAACTGAACAGTCTTCAGATGAAGATTCTGGCAAAAAGGCCACAAAAACTGAGTCTCACGATGAATTGTGAGTCTCATGAGCATACTAGTTCGAATTCATTGCCTCGAAAACCAAGGGGGTTCTCTTTAAACCTATGGTATAATCTGAGCAGTAATTTTTGGGGGTTAAGGATGAGAGAGGGCTTATTGAGTGAGCAATTTTGTTAGCAATTGATAGTAGTAAAAGGTAGCGTGTGCTTCTGAAGCACTGAAAGGGATTGGTAGTTCATAATGATCTTATAATTACTGTGGAGCAAAGGATTGAGCATATATTTTTCCTTTTTACTCCCCTCTTCTTTTTACATGGTTTATTACGTGCCCAATTTATCAAGGGGCTTGTTACTTGCGTACGTACTGCTATTATAAATCATTTCAAGCATACAAAGTTCAGAGATAATCTGTGTCTTTTGTTGTTACTGATGGTTGTCAACTGATTGCACAGATCATTGCGTTTTGTTAATTGCTAACTGCGCAAGCTATCATCCTCGATTTGTCTATTCTTCGTGTGGAGAAATGCATTTGCTTTCTTCTCTACTATTATAATCCCAACGCCAACTCCATGGGTGTATGCATAGGCTGTTGATCAATTGTTTTAGTTAAATAATTCAAAAAATGAGTAATTCAGGCTTCGGTATGTATTGTATGTGGCTAAGGTAATCAGGTTAACAAGTACAAACATTAAGTTACTATCTTTTTTCAATAAACAAAGATTGGCCCATCCGATTAAGGGATCGTGATATGGAGCTGTGTGGCACGAATAAACCGGGTTCAATTTTCCTTTTGTGTTCTTTACAGCACGAATAAACCGGGTTCAATTTTCCTTTTGTGTTCTTTTTTCGGCCGGTACAAAACATTGAAATATTAGATATTGCTGTGTTATTTTGTCTATCAAAAACATAATGATCATCTTTTTTCTTGATATACATGTAATTCCAAATGGTTAAAAAAAATACCGTTCAACAACGATTTTACATTACGTAAATTTCTGAATCATAAATAAGTAATTAATCAAACATTTTATTTTTCACAGGCATAAATTAAGATTGAAAATTAATTAAAATTATTCTTCAATCCAAAAATAAAATAGAATTTTGATTAGAAAAACACCATCCCTCAACTCTATATAAAATGATAATACATAAATTTCCAGCTCTACTCAAATTTTGGAATGTCAAAAGGTAATTGTTCATTAATGTAGTTAAGGCAATGCTAATTTCCATGATTATTATTTGATACTCAATATTTTTTATAGCCAATTTTTTAGACAATAAGGTAAACTTCGTGCCCCCACAAGTCAAAATTTTTTAGTCCCTCTCTGCTAAGACAAGCGAAATTTTAAAACTCTCAAAATTTCAGTTTTCTTCAGTTTTTCAAATATTTGGTTGCTACAGCATAACAAACTTATGAATTTTTCAAAATAAAATATATTTTCTTCGGTTTTGCTTGCTATAGCATACGAAAATTGCAAAATTTTCTATTTTCTATCTTATTTCAACATTTTGCAAACACACGGGAATCATGAAATTTTCAAAAATCTTAATTTTTTCGGTTTAATATATTGCATGCTATAGCACATGACAATCAAAAGAAATTTACCAAAATTATAAAATTATTTTTTATTAAAATTTACAATATTTTGCATGTAACACACAAAAGAACATTTTCAAAAATCTAAAATATTTCATGCAATTTGGTTTTTCAGTATTTTGCTTGCTACGCACGAAAATTGCGATATTTTCAAAAATTCCAAAATCCCAATTTTCAACATTTTGCATCTTATAGCACATGAATATGGCGAAATTTTAAAGGTCGTAAAATTTCCGTTTTCTTTGGTTTTTTCCAATATTTTGTTTGTTATATAGCACAAAAATTCATTAAACTTTCAAAACCTAAAAAAGAAATTGGTTTTAAAATTGTAAAATTTATGTTCATGCTATATCACACAAGAATCATGAAATTTACAAAAATTTAATTTTTGTTTTCTTCGATTTAATATTTTGTTTTGCATGTTATATAACACATCACAATCAAATGAAATATACAAAAACCTCATAATTAATCTTTTCTTCAAATGTATAATATTTTGCATTTTATAACACATAAATTGCATTATTTTTACAAATCTCAAATCTTTCCATTCTCTTCGGTATTTTGCATGCTAAGCATATCAAGATTTCTAAAATCCAATTTCTTTTTTGTTTTCTTTAAATTTTCAACATTTTGCACGCTATATATAGCACACAAATATAGCGAAATTTTAAAAGTCTCAAAATTTCTGCTCTCTTTGGTTTTTCCAATATCTTGTTTGCTATATAGCACGGGAAATTCATGAAATTTTCAAAAATAAAATATTTTTTCTTCGATTTGTTTGCCATAACACATGAAACTCGGAAAATTTTGCGCTCGTGCTATATCATACAAGGCTAATGAAATTTTCAAAAATCTTTAGTTCTTTTTTCAGTATATTATTTTGCATTCTATGAAACATGACCATCAAAAGAAACTTACACAAATCCTAATATTCATCATTTGTTCAAATTTATAATATTTAGCATTCTGCCACGCGAAATATTGCAAAATTTTCATAAATCTCAAAACATTTCGGTTTTTCAATATATTGTTCAATAGACACGAAAATAATGATATTTTCAAAAATGACTATTTCCCAATTTTTTCTTCAATTTTTCAAAATTTTACACGTATAATCCACGAATATGGTAAAATTTTAGACGTCTCAAAATTTATATTTACTTCGGTTTTCTAATATTTAGTTTGCTATAACAGAACATGCTCATGAAATTTTTAAAAATCTTAATTTTTTCTTTTCCTTTTCGGTTTAAAATTTGGCATGCATAATACATGACAATCAAAGGAAATTTGTGAAAATCTCAAAATTATTTTTTCTTCAAATTCACAATAATTTGCATGTTCTACCATACGAAATTGCAAAATTTTCAAAACATTCCATGCTTTTTGGTTTTTCAATATTTTGCTTGCTAATATGAAAATTAAGATATTTTCAAAAATGTCAAAATCCATTTTTTTCCTTCAAATTCAACATTTCGCATGCAATAGCACACGAATATAGTAAAATTTTAAAAGTTTCAAATTTTATGTTTTCTTCAGTTTTTCCAACATTTTGTTTGCTATATAGCATAAGAAATTCATGAAACTTTTAAAATAAAAAAATTCTTTGGTTTTATTTTCCATAACAAATGTAAATCGCAAAATTTTTCTTTTCATGCTGAAATTTTCAAAAATCTTAAAATTTTCCATTTAATATTCATGCAACCGCACGAAATTTTACAATATTTTGCATGAAATATTACAAAATTTCTAAAAACCTCAAATATTTTCGCGGTCTTCAGCTTTTTTATATTTTGCTTGTTAAACACATGAAGATTATGATTTTTTTTTGAAAATGCGATAATTTTTTTTTTTGTTTTATTCAAATTGTCAACATTTTGCACGTAATACAAGAATATTGCGAAATTTTAAAAGTCTCAAAATTATTGTTTGCTTCATTTTTTCCAATATTTTATTTGCTATAACAAAAGATTTTCATGAAATTTTTAAAATAAAATAGTTTTTCTTCAGCTTTTAGAAAAATCTATTGAACAAAATATTAAAAATCAAAAGAAATTTTGTTCATGCTATATCAAAAAAATTGCAAAAAATTATGTTCATGCTATATCACAGGAGACTCATGAAATTTTCTAAAATCATAAATTTTTCTGTTTTTCGGTTTAATATTTTGTATAATATAGCGCATGAGAATCAAAAGAAATTTATGAAAGTTCTAAAATTATTTTTTCTTCAGATTTACAATATTTTACATGTTACCACGCGAAAATTGCTATATTTACAAAAATATGAAAATCCCAACTTTTTTTTGTTTTCTTCAAATTTTCTACATTTTGCACATAGTATACGAATATGGCGAAATTTTGAAAATCTCAAAATTTCTTTTGTCTTCTGTTTTTCTAATATTTTGTTTGCTCACATGAAATTCAAGAAATTTTCAAAAAAAATAATGCTTCCTTTTGTTTGTAAAATTTTTTGTTTTCTGCATTTCTTCCAATATCATGCATACTGTAGCATATGAGAATCATGAAATTTTAAAAAATCTTAAATTTTTATATTTTCTTCGGTTTAAATATTTTGCATACACATGACAATTAAAAAAAATATACGAAAATCCAAATATTAATTATCCTTCTGATTTACAATATTTTGCACGCTGCCGCACGTAAATTGCAAAAATTTCAAAAATCTCATAACTTACCGTACTCATTTGTTTCTTAAAAAATACCAAAATACCATTTTTCGGTTTTCTTCAAATTTTCAACATTATGCACTCTATATTATGCACTCTATAGCTTATGAATATAGCAAAATTTTAAAAATCTTAAAATTTCCTCATTTTTTCCCATAATTAAAGGAAAAAAATTCTTCAATAAAAATAGAAATTTATGAAAATTTCAAAAATAATATATTTTTCTTTGGTTCTATTTGTTCATGAAAATTGCAAAATTTTCTGTTTTATGCCTTTTTCAATATTATGTATACTAGCACATGAGAATCATAGAATTTAAAAAATCTTAAATTTTTTGTTTTCTTTGGTTTAATATTTTGCATGTTATATAGTACATGAAAACCAAAAGATATTTACACAAATCCCAAAAATTATTTTTTTCTTTAAATTTACAATATTTTATTCACTACCACATGAAAATTTCAACAATTTCAAAACTTTGTGTTCTCTCCGCTTTTTTCAATACTTTGCTTGGTCTAGCACATGAAAATTGCGATATCCTCAAAAATATTGAAATCCTAAAAATAATCAGATTTTCAAAATATTGTATATTATACAGTACACGAATATGGTGAAATTTTAAAAGTCTTGCACTTTTGGTTTTCTTTGATTTTTCAAAAATTTGGTTTGTTGCAATTACATAGAAAATCATGAAATTTTAAAAAATAAAATATTTTTCTTCGGTTTTGTTTGCCAGCAAAAATTCAAATCAAGTAAAATTTTCAGCTTTCTACTTTTTCCTTAATATTATGCATGCTTATAGCATACAAGACTCAAGAAATTTTCTACTTTTCTTAGGTTTAATACTTTTGTAGGGTATAGCACATGAAAATAGCTGTTTAATTTCCATGTTTTCTATTCACTCAGAGTTAATTGATCTTTTTACATATTAATTAATATTCTCGAATAGACTATATAATATATATTAAGTTATATAAGAGAATATTATATCTAACTTGGACTTTAATGAACGATTGTTATCCAGCCCTTAATAAATTTTCTTACTACATTCGAGTCAAGATATTTTTTTATTGGCTCCCTAATTAATATTTATCACTCTTTTATCCCATATAATTAGGCTTATATGAAAGAGAAATTCTGACCGGCCTACTTTAAAAGCACCTTTTATTTTCCACTTACCACTTATGCTTATATTTAAAAAAAATTACAATTTTTGTGTGCTACATACCATGCAAATTATTAAAAATAAAAAAGGAATTTTTCACGATTTTCGTTTAGTTATGCAAAAAAATATAGATAACCACAGAAAACAAAAAAAATAGATATTTTTGAAAAAACGTTATTTCCATGTACATAGCATGTAAAATATCAAAATTTTGAAGAAACCCGAAAATTTATGATTTTCGAAAATTTCGTGATTGTTATGTGCTATGTCAAGCATAATATTGAAGAAATGGAACAAAACGGAAATTTTGAGATTATGATAAATTTTGTGGTCTTTTTTGTGTTATAAATATAGGGAAAAGGGAGGAAAAAATAATGTTTTGGGATTTTTTGTAATTTTCTTGAACTATAACATTAAAATATAAAATAAGGACTAAAACAGAGAATGATGAGACATTTGAAAATTTCACTATTTTTTTGTGCTATGAAAAATATTGAAAAACCGAAAAAAACCAAAAAAATTCTAGATATTTTTGAAGAATTTACGTTTTTCTTAAGCAAAAAATTTAAAAACCAAATAAATAAATAAAATTTACGATTTTTGAAATTTTCGATCTGCAAAATATTCAAAATTGGATGATAACAAAAAATTTTAGGAATTGTTTAAAATTTTGTGATTTTCAAAATTGGATGATAACAAAAATTTTAGGAATTGTTTAAAATTTTGTGATTTTCATTGTTGCGAAGGGTTTCTAACTCGCTTGAAGTCTCAGTCATTTGGACCAGATTTTTTGATTATGTTAGGTTTTTAGCAGCAGTCGATGACCTTTTTCTTTTCTTACTTCACACAACCATTTGTTTCTTAATATCGGGAAGTTTTTCAAAAGTATGAGCAAGTAAAATATTGATAAACCAAATAAAAATCAAAATTATAAGATTTTTAACATTTCATAAATTTTAGCATGCAAAATAATGAAAAAGGTTAAGCAATCTGATTTTTTAGAGGTCGTTGAAAAATTTGGGATTTTCATATGTTATATCAAGCAAATTATTGAAAAATCGAAGAAAACAGAAAAAATCAATTTTTGTTGTTATTATAAAAGAAAAATGTTGGAAAATCGGAAAAAAATAATTTTTTTTTGAAAATATTGCAATTTTCTTGTTCTATACTGCAACACATTAATAAAAATCAAAGTAAACGGAAAAAAGGTTTTTTGAAATTTTCCCGATTTTCATATGCTATATAACATATTAAAATTGTAAAATCGAAGAAAACAAAATTTGAGATTTTTTTAAATTTTGCGATTTATAACAGAAAAATATTGAAAAATCGATTAAACAGACAATATTAAATTTTTTGAAAATGTGCCATGCATAAAAAATATTGAAAATTTGAAGAAATTAGAAATTTTTTGAATTTGTAAAAAATCCACGATTTAATCATGCTAGAACAATATAACATACAAATTATTGAAAATTAAAGGAAACAGATTTATGAAAACCTTATCATTTTCTTGTGCTATTAGCAAACAAAAAATTGAAAAACGGAAGTACGCGAAAAATTTTAAGTCATTATAGCAAACAAAAAGCTGAAAAGCAGAAGAGCGCATATGAAATGTTGAAAAGATTGAAGAAAACAGAATAACTTTTAAATTTTTTAAAATTAAGAGTTTTTTAGGATATAGAAAATATTGAAAATCGAAGAGAATTGAATATTTTTAGATTTTCGTGTGCTGCATACAAAATATTGAAAATGAAAGAAATCTAAAATTTTTGAAAATTTCGCGATTTTCGCTTGTTATATATAGAAAACAAAATATTGAAAAACCGAAAAAAATAAAAAAATTTAAGAATCTCAAAAATTACGCAATTTTCTTGTGGCAGCGTACGAAATATTATAAATTTGAAAAAGACATAATTTTGGTGTTTTTGTGAATTCGGCGATTTTCATATGTTATAGAATACAAAATATTTGAAATATTTGAATATTGTCATGTGTTATAACAAGCAAAATATTGGAAAAGGGGAGAAAACATAAAATTTTAATATTTTTGAAAATTTTGTAATTTGTAGTGATAGATAATGGAAAATATCGAAAAATCGAACAAAAATTTTCTTTTAAATAAAATTTATGTTTTTTTGTGCTATATAAAGCAAAATATTGTAAAACAGACAATAACAAAATATTGAGATTTCTAAAATTTCGACATGTTTGTGTGTGATAACGTGCAAAATTCTGAAAATTTGAGGCAAACAAAAAAATTGTGATTTTTGTACATTTCGAGATTCTTGTGTCCTATAACAATCAAAATACTAGAAAAACCGAAAAAAATATTAAATTTGATGGTGTTTTGTATCTGTAGCAAGTAAAATGTTGAAAAACTGAAGAAAAATACAGAAGTAGTTGCAAGTTGATATTACCACTTGTAGATTATGTAATAATTAACTTTTAGATTAATATGATTATTTTGACTTAGATTTCATACCAATGCTTTGCAAGTCTCATCTAAATACACATCACACTTGCGTACACATCACTCACAAGCACACAACACACACGCATCCAACGGACTCACAAATTTGTCTCGATTTATGGCCGTTTCCTCTCTGATGCTCGAACGGTGCGCTTTTCCTAGGAGGCCAAAGCGTCATCCCAACTGCTGTTCATCTCTCGTTTCTTCTCACGAGGAGACTTGCTGGGAAACATCCAGCATCAAATAGTTTCACAATCATTAATGCCAAAAAATTTACATTGACCAAATTTAGAGCCACCTCTTTTAACCATCCTACGTATCAGATCTTGAACTTAAAAAGGAAGCAAATGGGGCCCATTTCAGTTTAGAGGAGGAGTTCGAGGCCAAGCAGTTACTCCTAATTAAGTTTGGATGATTAATTTGGGTTTGTCATTTACTTCATTTCCACATTTGAGTATAAGAACCAAACACTACCAACTCTCGGCCTTTTCATCTTCTTCTTCCTCCGCCTCCTCATTTGGAAGCTGAGTTGATGGGGACTTTGGAGAGCTTAGAGCTCACAATGGCCGTTCCTGGATTGACCTCTTCCTCAACTCAAGGTGAGAATTTTCTTCTTTTAATAATTTTCTTTCTGAAATTTGGATATCTCAATGTTAACCCAAACACGGAACGTTTTGGCAGGCAGAACGAAAAACACGAACATGGAATGTGGTACGATATGAATAATCTTCTTTGATACACTTATACAGGAAGCGTAGCTCCTGGAGCACCGTGCGTGCATGTGCGTTGTGATTTAATTTATTTAATTTGTGATCTATAAGTGGAATTAAATTACTATACTTCAACACAAACCCGGATTTCTATCCATTTAACATTAGTACTTAACGGATAGATTGGAAAGATTGACTCTTTCGAGCCAGAATGGTAGTGTTTATCCGATTTGGAATGACTGTTCTAAATCGTAAGTGGCTAATGGTTTAACGATTTATGATAACATTGGTTTTTATATATTCACAAGTAGATCCTATTTTATTTTAGGTATCTTTCCTTTTGGAGCATGCATTTACAAATCATTGGGGGGGGGGGGTGTGGTTGGGGGGGGGGCAAATTTTAGGCTTTGACATGATTCATTAGAAGAACCTTTTGAATATGAGTAAGATTTTATAGCATCTTTAATTATTATTATTATTTTTCATTATAGATGAGATGGCCATCTATTTGTAGTTCTATATATTCCACATTATAGATCTTCAATCCTATGTTTCTAAGAAATTCTTTCGGATGATGTTGAGGAATATCTGAGTGTTGGGGGAAAACGGAAAGAAGTAAGAACTATGCTAAACGGCCAAACACGCAAAACACAATATACAACGAAAAATAAAACAACGCAAGAATAAGAGAATCAAACCAAATAGAGACACAATATTTGTTTACGAGGTTCACTCGCCGTATGATTAGTCTCCGTCAGAGCGGAATCTGCAAAACTTCTACTAGATCTTTAATCAAGAACATACCAAGAGCAAACCCTAGAAGATTTCTTTTAAATCTCTCTTAATCGTCACCCTCTCTCCATACAATTTAATAGCCTTTCTCAATAGCATCGTATTTAATTTTTAGTGAGAAACCCTATTTATAACCAAACCCTAATTCTATTTAAATCAGGATTAAACAGTATTACCAAAATATCTGGTTCGCACAGAAAATCCACGTCTAATGACTTTGAGCCAGTTTAATATTTCTATGAGCCGTCTCATACGAACAGAGGAGACTTGGTAATTTCAGACATGTTGTGAGCTAGTTCAAGATAATTATGAGCCGTCTCAACATGAAGAAACTCCACGATATCAACAGTGGGGGCAGGAGAATTATGGATTTTTGCTTTGGAAAGTAACCTTTGAGATATATGGAATGTCATCGAGAATGAATGTTTAGGAGTGTGTACTGTGCAAAATCAAAAAAGGAAAAAAAATATTGCTACACAAAAACCTCGGTATACCCGAAGGGTGCTCAATCCTAGTATTTGAGCCGTTTCTGACAAATATTTTCAAAATATTATCTGTAGAACAGCGGCAAAACTAGGAATGTTGATGAGAGGGCAACCATTGACGAAGTATAGATTAATGCTTTATAGAACAAAAATTCATTATAAAAGAATATCGAGCCTTAAATTTTAATTTTGGAAACTAGTGTTCCCTTAATTACCGCAATGAACAGTTACATCTTAACCACCGAAAATTCTTCAAAAGCTGAAAATTTAGAGAAAACTATACTTCTGATCATTAAATAAAGTGTCGAGGGATGATGGATTTTCTAATCAACGCTCTAGTTATTTTTTGGAATCTATTTATTTTTGGATTGAAAAAATAGTTTTAGATTGATACTCAACTTTAATTCATATTTGTGAAAAAAACTATACTTTAGAGTTATGAACCAGATATTTAAGTAAAATGGTGTTAAATTGCATCCCATACTTGCAACCACTTAGCATAACATGTACAAAAGGAAGAAGAAAAAAGAAAAGTGTGATTCTTTTATAACTTTATCTTATATTTTCAATGTTTCGGAACCAAAAAAAAAAAAACCAAAAGAAAAAATGTGAACAAAAGATTAAAAATATTAGGAAGGGGAATTGAAACTAGGACATCCTGCCTTTGCCTTCATATCTAAAGGGGTTGAATCAACTGGGCTAACATTCTCAATGAATTCTTTATTAAATAACTTTAAAAAGAATGTTAGCATTTGTCTCATTCCAAGGGTGTTAGCATTTCCCCTCTCTATTTCTAGTTTCTTATTTGCATCATAGGATAAAGGATAAACATATTTGGTACATTCTCTTTAATATTAAACATGAGCAATCTTCATTGATGACATCTTCAAATAATTATATTACCCCTTTTGAGTCCCTCTAAAATTTATCTATTATTCTCAATCTTGAAATCAAATTTGAACACTCAAACTGGTTCCTTTTCTCTTTCCTTGAACTTTTGCTCTCATTAATCTTAGTCTTTTGTTATGAGTTCTACTTTTGTGCCTCTTGAACACTTCAACACGGTTTCTTTCTTCTTTTTGTCATTTCTGATTCTCATTTATACATTAATCCGTGAAAGATGTATTAGAATATAAAATTATATCGTTCAACCTAAATCAAAACTTAGGAGCTCTCTTGTTTCGGTTTATTAATACATTGATAACTTCTCTTTATGCTTATTTTACTGCTTGAATAATTAAGGTGGAGATGTGTGAGGATTTGCAACATGAGAGACTTTGACATAAACCAGCCAGCTTGGGGACCAGAGGAAGAAGAATTCTCATCAAGAAGCGTTGAAGCCGGCGAAGCGTTGAAGGAAGAGGAAGAAGAAGCAGGAAACCGTCGGCGGAAGAAGCTCCAACTGTCCAAAGATCAATGCATGATGCAAGAAGAGAGCTATAACAAAAACCAAACCCCTAACTTTGTGAGTATATATGTTATACATCCTATATATGAGATCTCTTATATTGATTGATGAGAAATGCACATGCAATAAATAAGCAGTTGTCATCCTTACAAATTTTTACAGGTTATATGAGAAGTTTAAATGAAGGAGAAAAATGAGATATTTGTTATAGGGATTTAACGTTTTACTCTAAAAATGAGATATTTGTTATAGGGATTTAACGTTTAACTCTATGTCACATATACAGGCAAGAGCTAGCTAGAGAACGGTTTCACATTAACTTCTCTGTATATTGCACTAAAATACCTTTTTTCAATCATTTGCTATTGTAATGCATATTCTAAAGTCTTAAACGCAACAAACCCCCTTATGGTTTCAATTCGTGAGAGATAGCTATCATATACTTTAATAATTGCATATAACAATCATATCTGGCATATTCAAGTCAACACCGTTAACCCATGAGTAAAAAGACAATTTTACCCTCAATAATATTTCCACAGAAAACAATAAAAAATTTAAAAACTAAGAGAGTAATGATGATGATGAAGGGAGGGTGTTCGAGAGGAGGATGATGATGATGGAGATGGTGGTGAAAGGGGCCGGGTGGCAATTTTAGGGAAAGTCAAGGAAGGGGGTGATGGGGAGGAGGAGAAGGAGGAGGATGGAGGCAGTGCAGTGGTAACTGCAATTTTGAAGAAGGTCATGAATGAAAGTGGGGATGATGATGATGATGATGGAGGCGGTCGTAACGGTGATTTTGAGAGAGGTCGAGTCAAGGAAAAGGGTGATGAATGGGTTGATGATGGTGGTGGTGGAGGAGACGGCGGCGGTGGTGAAAGGTGGTGGCAGGGCTAATGATGGTGATGGTGGAGACGGCGGCGACGGCGATTTTGAGGGATGTTAAGAAAAGGACAGTGGAGATGATTGTAGCGGCGATTTTAGAGGAGATTGAGGAAGGGGTGGTGGAGGGATTGACGATTTTAGAGGAGGTTGAGGAAGGGATGGGAGAGGGATTGACAATGATGGTAGTGGCCGCGGCGGCGGCATGGGAAGCCGAGAAAGGGAACGATGATGGTGATAGTGGAAGGGATTGATGAAGACGAAAGTATTTTGGGAATTATTGGATTTTTGTGATGATGTTGCAGTTAATGCTGATGTGACGATAATATGGACCGTTAATACTAACGGGACACTGTTAAATAGAATAGTTATTTACCAATCATATGAGAGTTTATTGCATTTAAGCTTATACTAAATGACCTGTCATCCTTCATATTCCTATAGTCCGAATAAAACACCCACATTAACTTCTCCCTTTGTAGCGCTAAAATACCATTTTTCACCAGGTTTGCTCTTTTTAAAATAGATTATTAGCATTGCTTGTAAAATTTTAATCTCATTTCATTATCTTCAGAATCAAAAGGAGGCCTTGGGGTCAAAACTGAAGCTGAAGCCAAGGCAACTGGAGGTCTGGTTTTAGAGAATCGTAGGGCCAGGTATGCTTGTGTAAACATTTTTGAGTAATACTTTACCTACCATTTTGAAATCCTACCATATTAATCTAGCCGAAAAATAAAATGACGAGACCTACAAAAACCTATATAGGAGGACAAACAAATGGGCCATGATATTTGTCTCCTGGTAGATTTTGATAGATATTTCAAATGGACAGGTTAAGCATTTTTCAATATTTTTAGCCCTCTTCCTTTTTTTTTCCGGCCTCTTATTACTTGTTGCCACACAAATTATGCCTAATGAAATGAATATATTTACGTTTCTTGGGTAAATCTTATGCACATATTCAAATCATTTTATTTGGATTTTGTAGCAAAAAGAAAAAATATTTCTTTTATTTTTTGTGTATTGGTACTAATTCTCTAGATAATTATTATGCATTGATCAACATGTGTGGCAGAACAAAACTTAAGCAAACGGAGAGGGAGTGTCATGTAGCTCCTTTTGGGACCCCGTCAGATGTTGTCTTCCGTTGATCTCGCGGTAGACTTAGTTGGTTATCTTCCTTCGCGTGCGGGTCTCAATGGGTCTTTGGAGAAAGAGATGAGATGAGAGAGTTGCTGCCGAGTATCTGCAAAGAAGTCCCGGGATGGTTTGGTACCACCAAGGACCCTCCGACCCTCAAGTTAGTAATGAGATCCGAGCAGAGTAACGGCATAAAAGTGTAAAAAATGGCTTCCTTGACCCCTCTGTAACGGGGGTTTATATAGCGGTGGTGGCATGCAGCAGCATGCGTGAGAATCTCGCCGGCAGTTACGCTCCCGACGTCACGCCTGCATAAAGAGCGGATCGCCCTTTAATGGGGATCGTGATGGCGTGGAACGTGGGATGTTGCCGGCGGAGAATCTGCGCATGGCGAGATTTACGGAGCAGCGGTTACACCTGTGAGTGGTGGAGTTGGTCGGTCGGAGGGACCGAGGAAGATGGTCTCGGCGGGAGAGCTCGGGAACGAGCGAGAGGGCCGAGGTATCTTGGTCCTTCGGTAGCTCAAAGGCGAGCTGAGAGACCGAGGAGGCCAATTTGCAAGGACCCTGAGGTGAGCCAGCTTTGAGCTTGTAGGTCGGGCCTGATCGCCCCTGTGGGCCCTCTCTTCTGAGTTCTGGAACATGTCATCTGCCACGTGTCCTGATCTGAAAGGTCGTCAATATTGAGCATCATCATTAGCCCCCCACTCTTGTCCCGACCAGCTAGTGGGTCAGGTCAAGAGTGGACTGCCGGGCCGTCTGGGGTAAGCTCCCTCCTAAGGTTTCGTCGGGACGCGTCCCGGGGCTGTCAGCTGTCTTTTCTGCCAGCTTATCGGGGCAAGATCTCTGAATTTAAGGAAGGTGCGTCTGTTCGAGCGTCCTGCTATTAAAGTGACGGTCCACGTGTCGAGCGCCGGTTGGCCGACGCGACGTGTACAGACCTGTGGACTGATGGGGCCCAGCCCAGTGTGGGCTTGACATGTAGAGCGATCGGTCGTCAAGTTGGTTTCGATCACTTGACAAGCGCTGCTGAGAAGGAGGCATCTCCATAGCCCCGAAGTCGAAGGGAGATTATTCAGACTTGGATAGACCTGATGTCTCTTGTTGGGGCTTCGGATCCGCTGCATGTGATGGGCTCAGTGGCCTTGTTATGACGGCTACAAACCCATAGCGTCTGTTGGGCAGGAGGATGCTCGCTGGGGATGACCGAGTAGGGAAGCTGCTCGGTTGATCTTGGCGAGGGTCTTGACCCTTGGCGTTGCGAGTAGGGAAGCTATCGGCCAGGCATAATCGAGTCTGGAAGGACTTTGATCTTTGTCTTTGTTGGGTAGGAAGCTACTCGCCAGGATGCGCCGAGGAGGAAGGGGCTCGATGGCCTCGCGAAGAGGGCTTCAGATCCTCAGCGTTTGATGGGCAGGAGGACGCCCGCTGGGGATGCGCCGAGTAGGAAGGGACTCGGTGGCCTCGCGATGAGGGCTTCAGACCATCAGCGTCTGATGGGCAGGAGGATGCCCGCTGGGATGCGCCGAGCAGGAAGGAACTCGGCGGCCTCACGATGAGGGCTTGAGATCCTCAGCATCTGATGGGTAGGAGGATGCCCGCTAGGATGCGCCGAGCAGGAAGGAACTCAGCGGCCTCGCGATGAGGGCTTCAGACCATCAACGTCTATTGGGCAGGAGGATACCCGCTGGGGATGCGCCGAGCAGGAAGGAACTCGACGGCCTCGCGATGAGGGGTTCAGACCATCAGCGTCTGATGGGCAGGAGGATGCCCGCTGGGGATGCGCCGAGCAGAAGGAACTCAACAGCCTCGCAATGAGAGATTCAGACCATCAGCGTCGAAGGGGACGTAGGAGGCCTGCTAAGGATGGCCGAGCAGGGTAGCTGCTCGGTTCCTCTCTCCGAGGGCTTTGACCTTTAGCCCTGGAAGGGCTGTGAGAGGCCTGCTAAGGATGGCCGGGCAGTGAAGCTGAGCAGTTGCCTCTTGGCGAGGGCTTTGATCTCTGGCGTTGTGGGTAGGCAACTACCAGCTTGAGATGACCGAGTGGGGCAGCCGCTTGGATGCCTCTTGCGAGGGCTTCGGTCCTTGGCATCATGGGCAGGGAGCTACCAGCCGGAGATGACCGAGCAGGGCAGCTGCTCGGTTGCCTCTTGCGAGGGCTTTTGATTCTTCAGGACGGGGACTGAGCAGGGTTGCTGCCCAGTGCCTCTTGGCAAGAACTTTGATCCCTGTCGGTTGTGGTAGGAAGCTACCGGCCGGGGATAGCCGAGCAAGGACCCAACTGCCTCTGGGAGGACTTTGGTTCTTGGCGCGGGAAGAGCTATAGGGCTGTAAGAAGCCTACCAAAGACCCTTGGCCGGGCAGGATTACTGCCCGGTGCCTCTTGGCGAGGGCTTTTGTCCTGAAGGATAGCCGAGCGAGGGATCCTCGGGCTCGACTGCCTCTGGGAGGGCTTTCTGATCCCTGGCATTGTGGTAGGGAAGCTACCCGCCAGGGATAGCCGAGCGAGAGATCCTCGAGCTCGACTGCCTCTGGGAGGACTTTCTGATCCCTGGCGTTGCGGTAGGGAAGCTACCCGCCAGGGATAGCCGTGCGAGGGATCTTCGGGCTCGACTGCCTCTGGGAGGACTTTCTGATCCCTTGCCTCTGGGAGGACTTTCTGATCCCCGGCGTTGCAGTAGGGAAGCTACCCGCTAGGGATAGCCGAGCGAGGAATCCTCGGGCTCGACTGCCTCTGAGAGGGCTTTCTGATCCCTGGCGTTGCGGTAGGGAAGCTACCCGCCAGGGATAGCCGAGAAGCTACCCGCCAAGGATAGCCGAGCGAGGGATCCTCGGGCTCGACTGCCTCTGGGAGGACTTTCTGATCCCTGACGTTGCGGTAGGGAAGTTACCCGCTAGGGATAGCCGAGCAGGGTAGCTGCTGGGCTGCCTCTTAGTGAGGGCTTAGATCCTTGGGCGAGGTGGCCCTCGAGCCGCCATGGCGAGCCCCCTCTATGCGGCCCCGTCAAGGGAGGGGGTGTCGGTCTATTCGGCCGGCGAGGGAGTTGATGACGGTCGCCGGAAGAGGTTCACCCGCGTCTCCGGTGAGGGGGAGGCGGCGGCTGGTATCTGGATTTTCAGGGTGATCACTTGCCATGGGGATAGAGATCGGAAGGCCAACTTTGTTTTTTTGTGGAGTTTCGGTTTCCACAGACGGCGCCAACTGATGGAGCTCCTTTTCGGGCCTCCTTCAGATGTTATCTTCCGTTGATCTCGCGGTGGACTTAGTTGGTTATCTTCCTTCACGTGCGGGTCTCAATGGGTCTTTGGAGGAAGAGGTGAGGAAGGTGTTGCCGAGTATCTGCAAAGAAGTCCCGGGGTGGTTTGGTACCACCAAGGACTCTCCGACACTCAAGTTAGTGATGAGATCCGAGCAGAGTAACGGCATAAAAGTGTAAAAAATGGCTTCCTTGACCCCTCTGTGATAGGGGTTTACATAGCGGTGGTGGCATGCAGCAGCAGGCGCGAGAATTTCGCCGGCAGTTACGCTCCCGACGTCACGCCCGCGTAAAGAGCGGATCGCCCGTTAATAGGGATCGTGATGGCATGGAACGTGGGGTGTTGCCGGTGGAGAATCTGAGCATGGTGAGATTTGCGGAGCGGAGGTTACGTCTGTGAGTGGTGGAGTTGGTCAGTCGGAGGGACCGAGGAAGATGGTCTCGGCGGGAGAGCTCGGGAACGAGCGAGAGGGCCGAGGTACCTTGGTCCTGCGGTAGCTCGGAGGCAAGCTGAGAGACCGAGAAGGCCAATTTGCAAGGGCCCTGAGGTGAGCCAGCTTTGTGCTTGTAGGTCAGGCCTGATCGGTCCCTGCGGGCCCTTTTTTCTGAGTTCTGGGACAATGTCATCTGCCAATCTGAAAGGTCGCCAATATTGAGCATCATCAACTGCCTTAAGAGGTTCTTCAACTCTCTAAGGACGGAGAACCATCGGCTGAATCGAGAGGTTGAGGAGCTCCGTGCACTTCGTGGCGCTCCTCCGACCGTGCTTTTACCGAACATCAACCAGCCTGTGTCTGTGTCCTTGCTCACAAGATGCCCCCGTTGCCAACAAATCACTGACGGACGCCAACAATGCCGTCGCTGGGGAGTTTAAAGCACCTCCTCGTTAATGGCGCGTTCTGCTTCTTAGGGCGCAGAAATCGTTCTTTTCCGGAATACCGATATGAAATGCCGATCATCGGTTAAGCGTTGATGTAATTTTTATTTTTGGTTCTGATAACGTAAACCGTCTTTGAGCTATTCAAAATTCCAAATTCCGCTTCGAAATAAGCGTCAATTTTCACTAGCTATGCCTTAAATGAATTATTGAATCACAATACCATAAATGAAACATGATGGTATCATTTAATCTAACCTTTTAGTACTAGTTAAAAGTCTAATGTTAAAATGATTTTTTTCTTATAGGGTAAATTACACTTAAATACTCTAAATTTATTTTGCTTTCTAACTAAAATATCATAAGTTCTTTTATTACAATAAACACTTTAGATGCTATTCTTAAGGGTATTTTAATGCGAAAAAATTCCTTAAATCCATAGTTTAAGGCATTATAGTGTACATGATAAACTTAATTTAAGGCATTTTATTTAAAAACCATGATAGTTGAGAGTATTTTAGGGCAAGAGTATTTTAGTGTAACTCACCCCTAATAATATCATGCGCTATTATAAACATATCGATTTAGAATAACATGATCTCCTCGTAATACATATAAATAAAAAAAGGAGAGAAAACACAGGATTCCAATAAACTGAAACAATTTTAGAGATTCAAACAAAATGAAAAAGGCTCCAGTTTATATGAAGCCCTTCAATATTAGTTCTTGTTCCCTTCATGACAAATACAAAATTTGTAGACTAGGATATAACTTAAAAAATCTCATTATCGATACCAATTGATATGCACCAAAATAAAGAAAGCCAATAATCGCCCGTTCGAAGGCATGGTTTAAATTAACTGATAATACATTTTGTTCTATAGATTGTAAACCAATAATCAGCTGTTCTAAGGCATAGTTTAAATTAACTGATAATTCATTTTGTTCTAAGCCAATAATCAGCTGTTCTAAGGCATAGTTTAAATTGACTGTTAATGCATTTTGTTCTACAGATGTTACAAGGGAGAAAACTGAACCTCCCAACTTAACACTAGTTTACAGTAAAACCATCGATACATAAGGAAATCGACAGTGCCAAAAACTATGCAAAATTTTGAATGAACTTTGTCGGTTCAGCAGAAAGCAAAGATCTTCTGATCAGAGGACACCATTCTCTTCGCGTACGAAGTTCCCACGATTCTTTCCAGCTGTAAACAGTCCCACATGTTAACATTATCATTCTCAGATAAAAGCTACGAGCGGTCGAGCGCTAGATAAGTGAGAACGTGCATAAGCTATTTAATATGAGAAACACTACTTTAACCACATTCTAAAATGTGACCATCTTTCATAAATTAGATTATTTGTTAAGCTTGTTGCATGACATATTCTTGTTTCATAATTCGATAAAAATATTATAAATGAAATGATTGTCAAGGACAGTGAATTGTCACCCAAAATTTACCCCTAAAAGGAGGGTATACTGCTCAACTGAGATTAAGGGTAAGCAGGCAAAAACTACAAACCAGGAAGGGTTAATATATAATAGGTCAATTGAATACATCTTTCATCATTCCCACGTTTGCCAGCATTTACTAATCCTTAATTGGCTTATTAGCACTTGACTCCATGCAAGTCATCAAATGGGCCAAAACTGCTACTTCAGCTCAGGCCGGGGGACCTGATTTTTCAGGGCTTTTTCTTCTTTTTGCCTCGTATACTCATCCATAGCCATATGGACTAAGTTCAATTATTTTTTGGGTTGGATTTGGGTTAGGGTCAAAAGCCACACAGAAGAACCTGTATTTAAACCTTCCCATGCCACCGTCTAATCCAAACCTGCTACAGCTTAACCATAGAATTGTCGCCTCAACCGTTCGATCAAGAGATGAACGACTAAGATATCATTGAATCTCCTATTTAAACAACCTAACCCATATCCTGCCTTAAACTTCACGCACGGGAGCATGTCATTCTTCTTTTTCGTCTTTTCTATAAGGGTTTTTTTTACTTAAAGCCCTCCAAAACTAAGCTAATTACCAAACCCCCAAAAAAACTTTATAATTACTTATTACCCTCCCTCCAAAAAAAAACATTAAAGTTCATTCACTCTCGCATTCACTCTTTTACATCTAAAATTTCAAATTAGAGCCCATGTTCGGAATTAGGACTTCAAATATCAAACTGGTAATGGAATATGGGTCATCTTCCTTAACCAGGGATTCTGATTTAGAATTTTAGTTGAAGAATGAATACGAGTGGGTTGGCGGGTTTGATAATCCTAATCCGACTTCTTTCGTTAATTGACTAACGTAATGAAGTGAGAGTTTTAATAATTAGCTCAGCGTTGGGCCACTCAAGTAAAAAAAACCTTTCTTTAAATGTTTTTCTCATCAATTCTTGAAGAGAAGACCTCTCCTTCAAAGCTCCATTAATCTTCTTTAAAAAAAATTATACTTGTCTTAATTTCTTTCAAGGAATTAAGAGCTCATCAAATTTTTATACTTTTCTCATCAGATCCTCTCTAAATGTTTTATTATTTGAGCATTATATGTATTCGTAATTTCATCATTATATTTTTCTATTTATAAAATAGTTAAACTCGATAAACCCATTAAAACATGAACTATCCTTTGAACCCAAACATATGCAAAAATGGCCCAAACCTACATGAGTTTTAAGTATATAAACATTATATACTCTATGGGTGTATATGCAAGGTTTGGATTTCATTCTAAATTTGAGGTCAAGTATAAAATTGGTCAAATACATGTCCCATACTCCCATCGGATCTGATTGCACTGTGTAATTGACCAAAAATTTAATATATGCCATCTATTTAATGTAATAGATTTAAAATCAATATGTTTACTTCTATTAAGATACGGTTGGATTACTAAACCATAACTCCCAATTAGTATTAAAAGAGAGATAGAAGATCTATGTGCAAACATCATCATCATCTAAGCTTTTTCCCAACAAAATAGGATCAGCCAAATATCTGACAAAGTTTTATGACACTGACGTCAACCCTCTCCAAATAAGAGATAAATGCATGGTTCATAAAACTATGACAAATCAATAAGCAATAACTTGACTAGTATGAGCACTACCTCTCTTGAGGAGAGTGCGGGTTCGAACCTCAGAAACCTCGAGAGGGGAAGTAGCAACAAATTAACGCTTTCGGAGCAAATTCGTGAGTCCCCTAAATGCTCGTGTTGTGAGTGGGTGTGTTGTGAGTGTTGTGTGCATAGATTAGGATTTACGAGCCAGTGCCCAAAAAAACAAAAAAAAAACTATAAGAAAGGAATTGTCGGCCCAAACTGATCAGTTGGCATCCATGTACAAACATACAATCTTAAAAAATTAATGTTATGAATATATCTTCTTACCCTTTTATTTTCTTGTTAAGCATTTTATTTTATATAATGACCATTTCCATAAAATAATTATTATTGAGGTTTGAAACATTGCTCGTAAACTGTTGGATTGTAATGTAATTGGAATCGCGTCTGCTTTTAGAATGTGGACACTTGTTTTTTTTTTAATATGAATGCTTATTTCAATAGAATATAACCACGTGTTTCCTTTATATAAATATACTACAGACAAATTGTTGCTATTTGTTTTTTCCAATCCTTTGCTTGGTAAATGGTCCTAGTACTAGGTATTTAGTGTGGATTATTTTGTGTTTAATTGAATAAAATTACCTTTAAAAGTTATGTATGAATTTTGAAATTTTGATTTACGGTCATCAATTTATGCAAAATGAAATTATGATTTAATTATATCTAGATTTTTTTAGCGAAAAACATAAAAATGAATTGACTGGATAAGAAAATTCTTCATTTTGTTAATAGCAAGGATATTTGTTTAGAAATGAGCAACAAATCAATCGTTGAATGGACAACGAAGATAGGGACAAGAAGAACAGAAAACACATATATGCAGAAAAGGGAAGATAATATGTTCCACGTATAAAGCATGAGCGGGCTGCTTAGCAAGTATGCAAAAGCCTAAATATTTTGGAAGAAAAATAATTCATTTCCTATATTTTAGTTTCAAAAATTATTAAATTTAAATAATTTTTTTTAAAACACACCACCTATAAAGAGGCGGGAAGATAACATGTTCCATGTATAAACATGTATGGGATGCTTAGCAACTAAGCAAAAGCCCAAATGTTTAAAATAAAATTTATCCATTTTTATGCATATCAACATTTAACAAAATTCACATAAAAAGGCAACAAGCCTTTTCTTTCTTTCTATTGGCTTTGTTCTCTTCCCTCCCTTATGACAATTTAAATCAAAATTACTCAATTTGCATTCATTAATTAGTCAATGCTTGCAGTTGAGTCAAAACTGGTTTATATTCATGCAAATAGATCAACTCATGATTCTTTCACAACTGCTCATGAATTGATCATTGCTTGCACCTGAGTCAAATCTAAATCCATTTACTCTAGCTTAACTTTCATAAAGCTTTTGATTCTATCAATTGGGAATAGATCATTGACCTTCTTAAAGGATGGGGATTTGAACCTAATTGGATTGGTTGAATAACAAGTATTCTTCATTCTTCTAGTTCACAGGTCATTATTAACGGCAGCTTAGAAAAAAACAATCAAATGCAAGAGGGGCACAAACAACCAATTCATGTTCTCTTTATTTAATATAGCAGTGGATATATTGTCAAGAATGCTATTATTAGCAAGGCAACCATGTATACGATCTACTCCTAACCTAATAGGTGAACTCAAGACCTTCCATACAATCTGCAGATGACTCGGTTCATTTTTGTAAGGCTAACAAAGATGAAGTGTTGAAGGGTAAAGAGCATGTGTATAACACCATTACAGTCAATGGAAATAATAACGCCATTACAATCAGAAGGATAAAAAGCATGCGTAAAACTAGGTGTGGCTTTGTGCTAATCAAGGGGAAATGAGGGATCTCTTACAATTAAGCCTTTATTTTAATAGACTATTATTATATGTATAGTCATAATTTGTATTAGTATGATTAGTCATTATTTGCAGGTTTAGTCCTGAAGGCACAAGTCCTGCTGCCTTGCGCCTCGGAAGTTGGAACCTCAGGCATGATGAGAACTGCATGTCTCACAATGCACCTTGTGCCTTAACAACACTGCCTTCAATCGGTTCATTAACTCAATTGTATGCCATGGGATAGAAACAAACATTTTAATCCATTTATGCAACCAAAAATAAGAATTTTCCAGCTTTCAGAGGTTCAAGATCATGCAGAAAGATAAAGGAAGTAAATTTTATTAAACACCATCGACCTTTCGGCATTTTTGAATTAACACCATTGAACTCTAAAAAGGCCACGACCCCCCCCCCCCCCGAACCACCGATGTAACCTGACACCAATCGATTCAGGGTATAATTCAAAAGGAATTATAGTTGATTTTAGGACAATTCATTAGGTATAACACATGAAAATGATTAGTATGGAAAATAAAACACAAAACCTATATCAATCCCTAAACATTCTCAAATTAATCTCAAACCAAACACTTCCAAACAACATTGATAGTTCAGGGGGGATTTCATGGTGTTTTCAAAGTTTAGTGGAGTTATCTCAAAAATGCCGAAAGGTCGATGGTGTTTAATAAAATTTACCCTTTTTATTATTCTGATGACTGTTTTAACAATTAAAGTGATAATTTTGTACCTTTTTTCTACCTTTTTTCAATTTCATAACATATAATTCTCAAACAAATACCGAATAGCAGGGATCAAAACCAAAGAATATCGGGATCAAAATGTTAACGGTGTTCTATCAGATTGAAGGGCATTATATAGGAATAATAGAATTATGTAAATATGTCATAGTTGTAAATATATCATACGGGAGCATAGAGGACGGTATAGCATACCCGAAGGTGACCAAGCGTGAACATAGAAATAATTAATTTTGTGTTTTTAATCCATATATGACATTGTTTTTAACTTTTGCACCATAAAATTCTCATACAAATGCCCACTAGTGATTTCCAAGTAGGATCCAGAAGCAAACCCTTGGGAAAACCAATATTAGAATATTTTAAGTGTTCACTAGGATTGAAAGGCATATAATATGAATACTTATAAACTAATGCAAATATATCTTAAGGAGAACAATGGCCAGTGTAACATACCCGAAGGTGATCGAAGCGTGAAAAGAGCACATTGCACGTCATGTTATTTGATTCCTCAAGCATATTAATTATCTGAAAGCATTGAAACCCTCAATTTACAGCCTATATTATGAAAACAATAGCTTGATTGCTTAACAAGTTTAGCAGATAACCTCAGGGTAGAATTCCTTTCTCTCTGGTAAAGAGTAGATGACTAGGTTTTTTACTCCACGAATCTGCATTCAGTATCAGAAAACTCAGCAACGCTTGTAAATATTTAAATATAATATAGGACATAATAAAGAAACAAAATAACAAGACATCACAATCATGTAATCGCCGTTTTTTAACCTCTTACTGGCCTCCACTACACTTCCACACAGCAATGAACTGAAATATATTAGTTTATTTATAGTCTTCACCATTCCCAAACCAACTAGAACAGGAACCTATACCCAGATAGTTTTTTCTCTTGTCCTTTTAAGATTATAAAATAAGACATTCTTTTAACTTTTCAATAATAGGTGGCCTTAGTAATTAGTTCCACTATACAGGTTCAGGATCAATAAATTCAATGTGGTTCGTCATTAGATTCAATGTGTGGGCTTCTTAAGACACGAGAAACTCATAATCCTATTTTTAAGGGGAAAATGGTATAATATTGAAGCATCAGCAAGCTGCATAACCTTGTAGCGTTTATAAAAATGAGCTCTTTCAGTGTAAAGCATGATCTTCCGCTCGCCCGTGAAAAACCACACACGTGCACGAGATATATCTCTTGCATCTGTGTACCTACAATGAGGAAATGAAAATATTAAACTAACAAAAACACAAGGATAGATAGCTGTTGCATGCAATGCACTGATCAGGCATCACAAAATTAGTAGAATTTTTGTTGCTGTTTATTACTAAATACAGATAGGAGGGAGAATTTGTCTTACTCTCCTAACATGCAGAAGGAAGCATCCTGAGATTTTAAGAAATTTCGAATCCTCACAAATTCAAAGTAGGAACTGATAAATAACATAGTGCCACCCTGAAAGATAAAATAATAAAAGGTCACATAAAATAAAATGTAGCAGCAGAAAATATGCACACATTTGAAAGCAATATGCAGTTGTAACTTCTAGTAAATAGTGTAAGCTCAAGACTATAACTTGTCCCATCAATATGACTACCAGAAACATCATGATGTACCCATGCAACCAAGAGAGGAATATAAGATGTCCAGAATGTATACCATAGCTTTGTCTCCTTAAAGCATGGGGGTGATACCCCCCCCCCCCCCTCCTCAACTATGGAAATGAGTACTCATACACCCATCCTCAATCAACTCGGTTTTGTCTTATTTCTTTAATACCAAAACTACTTTTCAAACCAATTGGGCATAGCTCATGTGGTAAGAATTTCCTCTCCGAAGTAAGAGGTTGCTAGTTCGATTCCCGAAGGTGCCCTTGAAAGGGGGGCTGCCCTTCACAACATTTTTATTCCCACACAACAGAATGCACTCTAAAATCACTCCGCAACATGAATTTAATCCACATTAACACTTGGAAATATATTGAGGTGACTCACGCACTTTTTTAAGCATAAGCAACCACCTCATTTCTTGAAACCATAAATAGTTGTGAAAAAGACTACATAGAGATGTGGGTATCTTAAAAACAAACAGATTCGAGAACTGCCCCTTAGAAATCAAAATAAATAGGCAATTTATATATATATATATATATATATATATATATATATATATATATATATATATATATATATATAGCGAGAGAGAGAGAGAGAGAGAACAAGAAAATTGTGAAAGAGATAAGATGAAGAATTACATAACAAGAGGTGGAGAAAAGAGGAAAATGCAGTAATCAGAAATGGGGCTTTGAATTAACATGGTGTTAAAAGAGAGGGGGGCAATTAGGTCATTATTAAAAAGGGTTTGCAATACCCGAACAGAGTTAGGGAGGAAGTTCTCATTTCAATAGTTGAGATGACCTAAGTGCCCAACCCACCATAGCATAAGAGATTATTTGGAAAAGAAAATGTAAAATATAATTTCTAGATGAATGATGATAATTCTCTTAGCCACTATAACCCAAAGCTTAAGTTGTTGAGTTGTGGCAAATAATGTATATCAAGTTAACATAAACACTACAGCATGTATGGCATGCTCTCCCTTAAAAATACACATCCATGAATTGCATAATTGTATGCATGACTGAGTGTTTTAAAAGCAAAAAAGTGATGTCAAGGCGAGGAAGCCTGCCTATCGCCTGAGGCGAGAGGGGCTAAAAAGGCGACCGTCTTAGTGAAGTGGGACATCAAATATTTAAACAGCCTACAGGATTTTGCTAGGTCGGTTTGGGGATCAGGGAAGAAATGTGAAATAAAGGAGTAAAAGCCTTTTCATATTTGGAATTAAAAACCTAGTTTTTTTTGTTCAATTATGTTATCATAGAAGACTTTCTCTATACTTAACGAGAAAGAGAAAAGGTATAAACAAAAAGAAAGTGAAATAACATGAAATTTGATTTATTTTTACTTTTTAAATAAAAATCACTCAGACCTCGCATCAAAGCCTCGCCTTGGACGCCTGAGGCGAGCGCCAAGGCACCTGAGATGATAGCAGCTCAGATCGCCTCACCTGAGCACCTGAGGCACTAAAGCGCTTTGCCTTTAAAACACTCTACGAAATGTCTGCTGAATAACAATCAGAAAGTACACAAGACATACTCTGAGCTTTTATTTTACATGATAAGCAGCATACAATGATTAACCATTGAAGATACAGCTTATTATTGACTTCTGAATTGCAAGGGGCTGTCAAAACATGAATGATGTTTCAAGCAATCACATATTTCTATAAGGGGCACCATCAAATTGAGTGCTTGCTTAGAATTTAGTATGGTTAAAATATATTCCTGGGTTTAATGAATATCATTGTATTCCACAGATCCTAAGATGCATACGTTTGGTCTCTCTGTGGAGCATACTCATGCACAATCATCTGCGTGTATGCAAGATATATTATATGCTTCACATGATACGCAACAAGCTTTGAATAACCATTGATCCAGCTCCATATTATCTCTTAACATAACAAGAAATTGTACCCAAAAAAAAAGTTCATGATCTTTCAATGATCCATATATTTCTGAAAGCTGATGTACTATAAGGACTGTCAATAAAAAAGGCAAAAACAAATAATACCTCATCTGAATCCTTTATCTTAGGGAACACCTGCACAAGTTAATTTCGTAATAATATTAATCATTATCAGTAAAAAAGGATGAATAAAGACAGAAGGTTGAACTTGAACAAATATCAAATGCGAAAACTGAAAAGTATAGCAAAAAAGCATCCTCCCAACCAGATTATAACCATTTAACCTGGGGTCAGTTGTTCAAGATGAGAAGTTGAGAAAGCTCAACAAAAGAAAGAATTCCGAATACGTGTGAAACTGATATCAAACATGCATTAGTTGGTGCCAAATTTCTTGAAGAAACTATGGAGCATGAGAAAGTCGTGCTTTAAACCTTGATGACCAGCTTGGCAGGTGTGTATACCTATGTTCTCCGGCCATGCAATACCTTATGCAACTACGAAAGAGCGATCTAAGTTTCCTGATACTAAGGACATCTAGATGGAGCAAGTGATAACATTCACTATAGGGAGAGGCATTCATCTATAATAAAACAAAGCCAAAGAGACAAAAGGAATCAGCATTCCCATCAAGGTCAGATGGCCATGGCTCCATTAATCTGACTAAATACTAAACAGACAGGGAATACATAAACAAGAATATCTCAAATCAGACAAAATGATATTTCATAGATATTATGCCCAAGTATCCGTGAATTAATGACATCAAAAATTGGATGTTGTTTAAAGTATTTCAAATAAGACAATTACAGCGTGGCTTCGTAACGCTGGCTCTTAGTATGCATACCAAGTCCATACCCAACCACTTCGGATTCTTGATCGGTTAGGTCAGTACTTTGTGAATTTAAATGTTTTTCATTTAAAGTGTTTTTCAGTTCAAAACTATGGAACCTTTAGAATTGTATGTCAAAAAATACCGTGTACGCAACAACTTTTTTGTGAAGGACCTATACATTAAAATCATGACCTTTTATGAGGTCAGTGTATGATGTAGAGTTATGTGCTACTTAACGTTTATTCAGGGCAGATACAGGTCAAATTGTATTAGCTTTAGTCTTTCAAAATTTCCATGATGTCGCTGGATCAGTTTGGTCTGATTCGGGCCAAGGACTGGTTTGAGCAATATTCAGGTCTCAGTATTGGAACGATTATGCTCTGGTTCAAAATTGCAAGCTTTCATGTTCGATCTGGGTCAAGTTTCCAAAACCATCAAGCCAACCACACACAAAAAGACAAAAGAAGAATAATGTAATTCTTAACCCAAGTCGAGCCCAAACTAGATATAGGGCCATAGGCTTGCTCGATATTGGTCTAAATTGGGATTGGGTAACTTGATTTGTTTTAATATAAATGACGCTAATGAATTTTAATAAACCAAGAAAAAATTAGAATTGTTTTTTTTATCAATTAAAAATAGAGAAATAAGAAACTATTCATGGGTCATCGAAAAATATGAAAATCTGGATTTTATTGATGTCTACACTCATGGATCCTTATAAGAATAAATTGTCAAGAATTAGAAATAAACTAAGACAATATAAGAAAATTAACCTTTTTACAGAAGTAATCAAGGCGTGCGTCATCAATGTCAGAAATTGCAGAAGCATCAAAACGGTCATAGACCTGTTAACATATACAGAGTAATAAATTTATAATGTATAATTACAAGAATATTATGGTCTAGGGTAAATTGTCAAAAAAAAAACAAGCATTTTTTCTGCTGTCAAAACCCCCCTGGCCTCAAAACAATAGTCAAAAAAACCCCGGGAATTTCCAACGGTATCTACATAGTCGCCTTCTATATCTAACCAATTCATACAATCTATTTAGATATCGCAGGTATCGGTTTAGATATCACAGGCAACTGCTTAGATATTGCTGGATACCGCTTAGATATCGCAGGAAACTAGATATGGCAGGTAAGGGGTTTCTTAACAACTAAAAACTTTTCTAGAGGGGTTTTGACTTACATTTCGAGGCCCATGTTTTTTGACAACAGAAAAAAATGCTTGGGTTGTTTGACAATTTACCATGATCTATCTATTATGATCATATAGTCTATGGATTGAAAATGATTGCATTAATGATGAGTCAAATGAGAATGCAATGCAACTCAAAATACTACTGATTTTATAAATGCCAAGGGACCATAACAAGCTCATCCACTACTGAAATTTTTCATGGGTAACCATGTGCTTCCATCAAGGTATCACCATATATAATGAGCATGCTTTTTTTATAAAAAATATTAGTTAACCATAATAAACTAATTTTAAATAATTTTTAATAGTAACATCACAGTGAAGTTTATGAACAAAGCTGAAATAACTTACTTGCCTTACTTGAAGCCGCACTTTTGGAAGAACACCTTTATACTTACTTGTTGATTTAACCTGACATAAAAAAGACGTGTCAGTAATAATCATAGTAAATATAAAAGTCAAAGTTTGCTCACGTACCTTCCCCTCGTAATTCATACAAGTTCGATTAAACAGTGCATTCATATCTGTGAAAAAGATGAGGTAATTAAATAAAAATATATCCGCAGCAAAGAAGATCAATACTTAGTTATATAACTATGGCACTAAATTTATGCACAAAGAGTCCACACAAAAACCATGAAGCAGACCAAGAAAGGCTGGAATAATGGGAACATATATGATATATCCATCTTCTAGGAACAGTAAAGTGCAAAAGAGAGGCAATAACACAGTATCAATTTTCTATAATTACCTATATCTATACAATTAGAGAAATCCACATGGATGCATACCTGGGTTAAGAAAGGAACTTAAGAGTATTGTTTGTCGATAAAAGCGTGCATGCCCATCAAGATACCTAAACGAAAAGGGAGAATTATGTGAGATAGTTTACATAATTGAAGACAAATATCAATTTTAAAGTACACTATCAGTGCTTCATTTTATTTGACGATGGTCAAAATTAAAAATATTATTGTATGTGCATGAGTTCCAGTGCATTATACTTTTCCTAAAAATGGGTCAAGAACGGAGGGGATTAAGGTAGCCAAAGAGATGTGACAGAAGTTGCTGTCTCATGACTTACAATGAGAATGTTAAGAGTATATTGATATTAACAAATCAGAACATACCACTGCCTAATGCGCATGACATCAGTTCCATGTTGTTTAGAAGGCGTACGATTCAGTTGCTTAACAACAGTATTCACATGAGACCAATTCTGCGTATTTATAATAAAGTAATAAATTTGTGATGTTTGTATTGCTACAAGTATAAGGATGCATTAGGGGGGAATCTACCAGAAAATTATTTGAGTTACCTGCATTGCTATCACATCTGCATGATCAATAATCAAAAGCTGCACATTGCAAATTAATTAAAAAGGTTATTTGTGGTGTAAAGTAACATTACAACACAGAGAATAAGAAAACAACTTTAAAGAAAGTTTGCCTATCATCAAAATGAGAGATACCCACCTCTATTGAAGATAGATAGTCAACATCCTTTCCGTTTCCAGCTTCTGTTTCATCAATTTTCTGAAAAGCGTAAACATAAAAACAATCAATGCTGATAGTGCAATCTATTCGAAAAGTTGGTGCAGATTACAAAGCATATAATTCATCCTAATCGTTACACAACTTTTGTGCCAAAGATTACTTCACAACTTTACTGATACGAAAAATCGGTCTACACAACAAAAGCAACAGAACAGAAGTAATCAAGCATTCCTGGTTATATAATCTTTGCTATAGAGGACAATGCAGAAAACTCTACATTAAAAGATGGTGCATCTCCCAACCCACAAGAAGGAAAACACAAAAAAGGGAAAATTACATGTAGATATTACAAGTGGAGCAATTATTTTTACATCCTCTCGTAAATCTACTAATTCAACTGCCCTGATGGAAAAGAAAGGGATTCTACCCAGGTACTCACCTACAAGGATTATAATAGCACCTCCGCTGAATAATAGAAAACTAGAGAATAAATAAAGAAAACGGTATCATGTGCACATTAATCTCTTAGACCAAGTCCTTCAGATTCAAAAAGAGAATTCATAGAAAGTCGTTTATGGGAAACCAAAAGCACCAAGTTCCTAAAGGAAAGAATCGTCTTGTAAGAAGAATGGTGCAATACTGCAATGTTCCTCATAGGAAATTTACTTCTGCAAATTTATGAAATAAAGCCTGCACATAGCATTATAGGTCCAAATTGGTAACTACCCTCTAATAAGCATAAAACGAACATGAAAAGTAGACATAAGTTATGGCGGCTATTATAATTATGAGTATCTTAGCACCTCCCCACTAATCTGATATAATATTTACATAGCATCATAACTTTGTGTTCTGATCTGGAATTCAATTTACTTTATATCTATTCAGGGCTTCGCATCATATTGCGATCACGGGCATGGGACTATCTGATGGCAAGATGTAAAGCTTCAGCTAGTGGCAAATAGTTTGTATTGAGCATTTAAATAAATATTGGACCACTAAAATTAATAACTGAACCCAATGCTCATCTCTACCGCATAGGTGTTTTGGATTAATATCGCAACAGGAGCATGTTCTAAACGGCTAACTTATATAACTTTTTTCGCAAGAACAATGCTCATTCCAGAAACTTCTGCGTTGATTCACTGATTCAACTGCCAGAGGCCCATTCAGGGAACAGAGCTGTAAATAACTTTAAAAAAACAAATCTCTAGGAAATGTGTACAAGTTTTTGAAGCAGAGAGGTTTAGGAGAACTTACAGTGCCCAATCCAACAGGAGATGCTACAATGATGTCTGATGTATAAAAATCGTTGTACATTTTTATGCTTCTCCTACAAAAGGAAAAAGGCATTCACCACTTAAACTATGGCACAGTGTCCATGTAAACGCTTTCATACAACAAAAGGTTGGACCTTGGCACCTAAAATCTGACTCCATGATGACCAGTGACAACAAGGGAAATAATTGGTCTGTAAATCCAGAATTTGTAATCCCGTATACTTCCCATATAGGGTGAAATACCAATGTCGAAAATAAGGCTGCATTGGTCTAAGCACTTCGGTGCTTCACTCTCTGATAGGTTAGGAATATTTTAGGGGCATTCGCTGAATAGCAGTGGTCTGAACACTTTGTGTTAGTTTCTATAAGGAGGACCCTACCGATATAATTCTCTCTTCTTTTCTTCATGTTAATTCTAAGGTACAGACAGCATAAATGATATGATTTCGGTCTGAAACTGGCCAAACCGATACATGCCACAGCCAATTTTAATGAAAGCATCCAAACCAATAAATAGAGTGTTTCGAATCAGGTAGTTCAAACTCCAACCAAAATGGTTGATCTGGAATCTAGAGAGAAACTAATACACAGAGCAATAAAATGGAGACATCACCAAATCATGTAGAGAAGCTAATTATAAGTAATTGGTTTAATAATCCATAGAAAAATTGCTATGTACTATCCCAATACCCAATCATGGCACTCATGACGACCATAAGGTACCCAGTGCAGGCATTCAGAAACAACAATGATGCTCATATTATATTTCAGGAAAGGATAAGTACCCACAGCATATAGGTCATGATATTATGCTAATGCTTAAACCTTGTTTCCACTAAGAAAAGATGCTTACTTTGTGACTTTTATGCCTATCATAAAGTCATCATTGTTGTTTCCACCAAATAGGCGTTGAAATTCTTTAGGCTTTGGAGGTTTTGTACTTTTTGAACTCTCATCATCTTCTTCCTCCTCACTGGTTCCGAACTCTTGAGCGAAGCGATTCATGTGCTCCACATTGGCCTGAAAAGGCATCAAACAGTGAGACAAACAAGTAATAGCATTATGAGCATGTTGTCCCTGATCAAGAAATAAATACCCAACAGTATATGCCTCACCTTGATACTGAACAAGTCATTCAAATGGGGAAGACCAGGACAAGTTGCAGGATGAACTAAGCTTATTGTTTAAATGGTAGAGGAATATCTAGACCGATGTATATGGTGTATGAAACATCTTGATATTGCTGTCTGCATTTACGAATAGGTTAAGTAGGTTTAAAATATGAAGCATGACCCAAAGTCCTCCACAGAAGTATGGGCGTTCTTATTGATGGCTCTCGACCTGACATCAACTTTCTAGAACTGATGCCTTAGTGTTGGATATAGGTATGGAACCTAAAATACCAGTTGGCTAATAGATAAAGTATCTTTGTAGTCACAGAAGGCAAGCTAAAACGTAGACACTAACCTCATTTTATCAAGAAGCTTAAGCTCATTACACAAAGGAGCAGCATACAACATTATCCAGACACGGTTCACAGTAACCAATCAGCATATAACATTTAAGCATTTTACCATTCAAAAAGTTTTATGGCCAGTTATAAACATGACGTCTACACTGCAAATAGGTGCCAAATTAATAGCTAAAATAACTATGAAGGGGCCTGCCCAGTTGACAGGCAAAGGAACCTAACTTGTTGATATGCTCCCGCAAACAAGGAGAACCACCCAAAAATTCACCTAGACAAAGGATTTGGAAGATGGCACATATAATGCACAAAAACCTACTTTGAACTAAAATAGATTATTAAATTAGTGCAATGCTGAGTTGGCACTAAGAAATATATAATCACAAGATGAGAAATGATAACTAATAGTTTTTTGCACGTGTCGTGCATCTGAATGTATAAAAGACATTGTGGTTAAACTATACCTATGTGATTTATATATCGTGATTATCGAATAAAGTTCTAGAGTTTGCTCTATAGATAGGAAGGAATGGCTTGGATATTGGTGCCTCGGGGTGTGTGGGTGTGCGTGTGTGGGTGGAGAGAGAGGGGGGTTAGAATTATATAAGATCTGTTATAAATATATTTAGCACATCTGAATTTGCAACAAGAAATATTAAAGTTTGTTTCGAAAAAAAAACATACTTTATTAGATGCTGGAATAAGTTGAATTAGCCTTTTCACGACACGTAAAGCAATGCTTCTATATGGCAGTAAGAACAACACCTGTTTGCATCCAAATTCAAGAGTTAACATAAATAATCAAATTTAAATGAAGACAGCACGATCGACAATAAAATTTCTGATCAAAAAACATTTGAGTGCAAGGTGACAGATCATGTACAAACAAAATTATTAACTTCAGTGTGCTATGTAAAACAAAAGAAAAGCAGTCTAGTGCATATCACGAATAACACTTAAAGCCTCTGAAAATTTGATCTCGAAGACTTCAGCTTGTTCTAAATGCATCACAACAAAATCGTTTAAAGCATCATTCTACAGTGTGTATTTTTTGGATGATCTACACATGAAAGAGGCTGACCCAACTCTTAAAATCAAAGCTTTGTCCAGCAGTTCACTTAGCATTCGAAAAGACAATCCCTACAAAGCTTCCCATTGAGATGGTATTTAAAAATGCATATAATCATCCTCCTTGATAAGTCGCAAAAAGAATGGAAAGAGAGATTATCAATCTATACCAAAATGAATGTATTTCTGTTCAGCATAAAAGATCGCTGGTAGAAATGAACAATGGTCCTTTTACTGCATCTTTCTTCAATAAGGTTGCACTTATATTGCATGTACATTCAATACGGTTAGGAGATCAGTAAAAATGGTTGGGGAGATCACAAAAATTTAATGCAATACCTATTCTATTTAATAAAATAGCTTAATAAATATATGAATCTGAGGCCATTGCAATCCTCAAACTCAATGTGGGTCATCGAACAAAATTGTCACCAAGTTAAATGATTTTCCCAAGAAGTTGGCCGAATGTAATGTTTAGGATCCTTAGATTGGTAGAAACATACAGGAAAAAATTTAGACAGCTGCAGGAGAACAACCATATGATTCTATAGGAATACATGATGAATATAGTTATAATAATTGTGACGTGTAAGCAGATGGAGGCGATGAAGCAAGTTGCTCGTAAGCAAGACCATGGGTGATGGTGATATGACCACTACACATTATGCAATTTATGGCATGATGCAATGATTTACAGATGTAAGTGCTCATGATAACAGTTTCACAAGTATGCAGTATATAGTGAAATGGTTTTCTAATTGACTACACATCTATACTGTTCAATAAAGTACAAAATAATTCTACATTTAGTTATGGTGAAGCTTGTGGGTTCAGAAGAAAAGGTTGTGATCAAAACATCAGAAGCATAACCATCATACAGATTACAAAGTTTCGTCACCTTAGGACGTGTAAAACCATGATCAAGGAAACCATGAAGATCCTCCTCTGTTTTACCATTTTGTTCCCGAGAAAGCTTTGCATTGTTTTTGCTCACAAGATCTCTTGTGTTAAAAATATGATTTATCTGGTGGGGGGGACATGAATTGTGTGTAAGATAAGAGCATCACACACTTAATCAATAATGCCAGATAACTCTAAATATACGAGACAATGGTGAAGAAAGCTGAACATACAGCATGCATAAGATATGCATCCATGATAATTGAATCCTCTTCGCCTTTAAGGTAAAAAGGCTTCTTGTTACAATGCATTATATCCCGATAACTATTGCCTGCAAGAAGTTAAAAAATTAAAAATTATAAAAAAAAGAAGCAAATATTAGAAAAAGAATGAGACTGAGTAAATAATACTGCTTAATTGAAGAAATATCTATCTTTTATTATAGATAGGTTGGGACATTACAATGAAGGTATTAACAAGCCTCCTCCCCTCTGATATCATTTGATATGAATGGTCCTACTTGACAACTTTCTTAGCAAAGCAAATACATTGAAATCCTCTAAATGCATCCAATGAACACACAACCAAATCCTCTAAGCTAAAGGCAACTTCTAAGACTTTGTCCTGTAAGCAGTAAATCTTTCACCCAATTCACATACTTGGTGTGCGTTCATGTAAACGCATGGAGACCAAAATGATTTATTATCAAGCAATAGAAACGGGGACTCATATGTGATAGAATATCTAATAATTCTGTACTAAAAATCCTTGGCTATAGAAACATATAAAGACAGATTAAGCTTATTTTATTTATAACAATGTGTCCTAGGACTTAAAGTATGTCTTATTGTCTTTGCATCTATCATGGAATAGCATATAACTATCTTTTAAGCACACGTAGTAAATAGCATATAAAATATATCACTGTTTCAACAAACGTATCTTAAATAGTATTTGATTTGGACAACCATCCTATCCTGATCTGTTAAGGGTAACACTTTCCTATAGTCTTTGAAGCAAATATACTTCTTTCCAGACTTTACTCTCTTCACCGTTCTATTTTATCATAAAACAGAATTACATTAATTTGTCATTCTTGCTCTCTTCAGTCATCTCTTTCATAAATTCTCATTCAATTCTTATAGAAAATCAATTGTTTTGAAACCTAGCTTTTAATTACCATCAAGAAACCTGCACTTAAGCTAAAAGATATGCATAGGCAACACTTGATGTAGCTGTTAACATGGATTCCGGTAAGCATACATGTCCAACAAACATTTGCCTGAATATTCCCCAAAAAAAAATTAACAACAATAGGCAATACAAGTGAATAATACAATTTCTTTTGGATATCAAAACCTTTTATATCCCATAGTAAACAATCAATAATGAAGAAATAGTTATTGATGCCCCATCGAAGCACCTACCCAGTGACTGTATGTAATTCCAGAAAAAGAAAATGATAAATAGGTTACTGTGTGCGCAAGAGATTCATCAAAGACTTGGGAAAGAGTGTTTACAAAGTGAAAAGAAGAATCTCAACCGAGGTTTGAAATCTTCAAAACCAGAAGCCTTGTGGATGTCTAGCCAGTGCTTGTACAGTTTTTGCTTGATCCCATATACCATATCACCACTGACCTCCTACAAAGACAAAATAATGGGTCATACTCATAACTAACATATTTAAGTAAATTATTGATGTCCCAAAAATCCAGTAATAAGTAATAATTGCTGCAGGCCTACAGGAAAATGAGACTAACCGGGAAAGAAGAAATCTATAGATATAAAGAATGCAAGTATTAGCTTTCGCAAATATGAAAAGAGGCATAAAATGAGTGTTTACATGTATATAAAATGGGTAAATTTAATAGAGCACCATCGAACGTTCGGTGTTTATTAGATAGCACCATTGAACTTTAAAATCGCCATAAACCTTTTGTCGATGAATTGAGACAAAAAATTTACCAATGTCCGTGCATTCCTAATATAAAACAAATTGAACTTTAAATGGCATATGGATGACAAAAGAGGTGAAGGAGATGAAAGTTGCTGTGTAGAAAAGACGGTGAGAAAACTGATATACTGTGCATAGTGGTCACTGGTGTCTCAGTAGGAGTGAAAAAATGAAGTTGAAGATGAGTAGTGGAAAATTCCCAATTAGCATGTTGAACTACTACGAAGAAATGAAAACTTCATTTAAAAATGGCCAAATAATAATCAAATGCAAATTTCCCTTCTTAAAGATGCGTAAAAATTATAATTATACAAGAAAGTGCTTGACCATAAGGTATGAGAGAGATGCATTAAGAAGGGGATGGAATAATTTTTGCTATTTAAAAGATCAAGCATAGGAGTTAAATCCAAGGAGAAAAGTCCATTCGTCTTAAAAAGATATGGAGGGGAAAAAGTACAGAGATGATGAAATTGGGTGCAATATCTCAAGTCATAAGATAATAGCATTTCATTTTAGCATCTTCTATCTTCAACTAGTTTTATTGCATGTGCATAATCCTCGTGCCCGAAAAAATGGAGTCCTGCCTACCTCTAAATTCTCCTAGAACTGGAAGGGGAAGGTCTAGGACACTAGAAGAAGGGGGGTGAGGATATATTTGTTATATGGAATTATGTACAACTCGGCAGGGCACGCTTAAGAGTGAAACAAATATACTTTGCACAAAAAAGAAAGCACTGCCCCAAGCTTGAAAACCAATGATGATGAAATTTGTTATCTATACTGTACTAATTAATAAATATTGAGGATTATTCCAATGGGAAAACCGGACGAAGTACACTAAATGTTGAAGCTTGCTGCAATATCAATGGAAAAGGAACGTGAGAATGACAATAACTTCACAAATGTAATTTAGAATAGCATTATGGCAGATGACTCCATTCCCTAGAAATGCTTAAAGAAATAAGGTAAAGACAAGGCAATCATCCAATATCAAAAAAGTAAAATGTGACAGAAATTTGAGGTAGCATAGCTGCTGCTGCTGGCTACAAATCAATGATCGAATGCAATGTTTGAAGGAAGTTGCAAAAAAACAATAAGAGCATTTTTCATGAGTGCTAGAATAAAATACCATAGATAAATTCTCGCCTGTTCCAACCCACTTTGACATTAGCATCTCAGTTGCGGGCATCTCCCACTTAAATTTCCATTTTGATTCCAATAATTTATCAGCATCTTCATTTGTTAGTATGTGCCCCGTATGACGATGGAAAGAGCTGGATAAAGTGATTTGAAACTAAAGATTTTAGAAAACATTTACAAAGAAAGAAGGAACAGACAGAGAAAGGTATTTTTTTTAAAAAAGTTCCTCGATTATAAATGGACAAAAACATCCATGAAACTGTGGTACACTGTCAGAATGATTCAAATATGTTAATTATTGTACAGGAAACAACAAAAATATCAACAAAGCTTTCTGCATACCTATTTTTAACTAATGGACAAGCTATCGCTAGTCCTAAATGCATATCACAAAGTGTGATTTAGCTAGTGTTGCATATAACAGTAAAGTTGACTATTTGCTAATATATTATAGTGAATTTGAGTTAGCTAGCAGAATGGTTATGCTTTTGGCATTATCATGAATGAAAAATTGAGTTTCTAGAAAGAAAGAAAAAATTCTTTCGCCAAATCATCAATAATATTCTATCAAGAAATAATGACTTTATGGCTCCTAATCATAATGTATATATGCATGCATGCATGTATGTATGTATAATGTATGCATGTATGTGTGTGCATGTGGGTGTAATTGTTCAAGCCTGTATATAGAATTCAAAGCATCAAGAATGACCAATCTAAACACTTACCAAGAGAACTTTCAAAATAGCCTATATTTCAAAAAGAAAAGGATAGCCTATATTTCTTTACTGGGTAAAAGAAAGTAAACAAAGCTGATAAACGTTAATCCAGATCTAGAAAAAAGTAAAATTGCAGCTAAATTCCTAGTCCCATGAAAACAATTTTTATTTATTGCTAGCTCAGAAGTAAAAGGAGGGTACATTATAAATGCACCAGAAAAATATGGGATAATATCACCTTAAGAAAGCCACACACACACATGGAAAGTATATGAATAATTAGTTTCTAATGCATATGCTAAATTTTTTGCTAAACACCTACAAAATGTACAACCATCTGTGAAGAGAAAATGAGCTCAAGTAACACAGCATGTATTTCACTATACAAGTCCTGAATCACTCACATGTTTGTGTTTTTTTTATTGTATTCTGCATCTTGGATATGTATTCGAAATAAGATAAGCAGGAGGGGGAAAAAGATACCGACATTGTGCTTGTTGTTTCATCAACATTTGACTGGCTGTCACTTTCTAAACCATTCTCATCATCTGAGCTAGAGGCTTCATCCTCATCTCCAATTTCATTTTCGACACTCTGCTCGACGTGAGGACGCTTACGTTGTCTTATATCATCCCCTTCACCATCACCAAAAGCAGAATCACTGCTCATTCCTACAGATGGGAAGAATGAAAGAATTGAAGTGCATATAATTACAAAGCAAAGGATGCAATAGTTTTTCAATTATTCAATCCAGTTTAAATGGTACAGACAAGTTTTTTCTTTTGAATCTCAGTTCTCCTTGATCATGTCCCTGGGTGCAAACTTAAGAAAACAGAGTGGTAAACACATTTGATTCACCTATTGTATATAAAGAAGCGAAGGTACATTTTACTATTTCTTACTGCTAGGGCTTGATCTTTAGAAAAAAATGATGGATGTGTATGACAAGACTATATTTATGTCACGCCCCTAAACCATATATACATAAATTAGAAATTTCAAGTGTGGCATGCCACAATCTTCTCCTCAAGAAGACGGCAAGGCCTATTTCAAAAAAAGAACTGTTAGTGATATATATAAAATCTTAAATATCCAAGAAATTATACTTGAAATTCTTAAATTGGTACACACTCCAAAATCTAGCCACAAGTTTACTAACCTTACAACATATATAGCCTCAGGTGGTGTAACCAAGCAAGAGTATACTTGATCTTCTAGATTAACATATAAGAAAAGTACTATAGTTAATACATGTTTACTCAAAGGACCTCCTTTATTTATCTCAAACCAACTTAACCTTGAATACTAAACCCCAATTCCAACAAATATCCCACTTACAAGTATCTAGGATAATCATTATATTTACTATGTCCTAATTTATTCAGTGAAAAGGGTCGAATGTTATAAAAGATATGTGTGGGGTCCAATAAGAATTTTCCATTAATTCCAATCCTAGAAGAATTCATCTGCAACGGGTATCGGTTCAAACCTATACCTGTCAATGGATAAAATGATCTGGCCAGCAACCTTAAAACCTCACAATCGGAACCGAATATTACTCCTTCTGCAAACTAGATTCCCAACGGCAAAGACACGTCTCTTTCTTTTCTAATGTCATATTTATTGTTATAGTTGTCGTTCACAAAACATACAAATTTAAAGGAATAAGTCTCAGATCTTACCGTTCTCCAAGGATTTTGATGCAATTGAAAGGGTCAAAGGCATCGAGTTTTCGTCGAAATATCCGGATCGAGAGCCGATGCTTTAGGAATGAGTATACTAGAGAGAGAACCGCGTGAGAGAGAGAGAGAGAGACGTTCGTGAGAGAGAACCGCGTGAGAGAGAGAGAGAGGGACGTTCGTGAGAGAGAAAGAGGAAGAGAAAAGTTGCGGCTAGGGTTAGGGTGCTGGGACCATGATTTATTAGTAGGCTGAAATTTTGCATAAAACACCCTATGCTTGTCGTATTTACATTTTATGTCTAGAAAACCATATATATATATATATATATATATAAGAATAATGGAGGAAAGAGGCCATATGAGGCTTTTTCGTTGGTTGGTGCAAAAAAATACACCCTAAATCTGCCATTTTTTCGACAATCGGCATTCGTCATCATCATCTTTATCATCCAAGATATGGATATACCAAATTTCATGTGATTCTAACATTTTTTCACCGTTGATTTAGTGGGTGCAAATTTAACGGTTTACCGATAATAGAACCTTTTACATTGCTAAATCAACAGTGAAAAGGTATTAGAATCACATGAAATTTGGTGTATCCACGTCTTAGATGATAAAGATGATGATGACGGGTGCCGATCGTCGAATAAAATGGTGAAGGGTATAGTTTTTTGACGCCGCCTAACGAAAAAGCCTCCTAAGGCCTCTTTCCTCCATTATTCACACACACACATATACACATATATATGATCACAAAAGTATGTCATTCACCAATCAAATTACCCTTCATATACCAATAATCTCAATGTGACTCGGGAAAAAAAGAAACCTAGAAACTCTTTGATTGAATTCACTACCCAAGCATCAAAACTTAGCCATCCAATTAAAATCGATGAGTCACTGCATTTTCAAAAGAATTGAAACTGTAGTGTGATTTAACTAATTAAGTAAAAAAATAGTTAAAAGAGACATGGGAGATATCACGTTATTATTTTATCCATAGAGTCAAAGACAACTAAAATTGACGGTTGTTAGCTTGACAGATGGAGAAAAAGGATAGATGTGATTGACACTAATATTTCCTATAAAGGAATTGTTGATTATACGTGATGGAGCGTGCTTCCTCCAATGTCCAAGCTACTACCAAAACTAAATATTTGGGATAAAAGCTTCGTTGTTAATGATAATATCCAAATATTGGGGTAAAGGCTTTGTTGTTGATGGTGATGAAGATAACAAGACCTTCCTCCATGCTAAAACTTCATATTTACTTAAACTGAAACCAAAAGACCAAGAAGCACCGACACTTGCAAAGGGCGTTTGTGACCATGCCTAAGTCCGATACTTGTTGGACACCGATAGTCCAATACACGTCTGCCATGTCTGCGCACGATGTCGGACATGCATGCATGTCTGCCATCACATTGAAGGTCATCTAGCCATCACTAAACTTGTCATCTAACCATCATTAAGCATTTAAGCCCTAGTTCTTTCCTTTAAACTTAGCTACTGCTAAATATAAAAACTGGCTCAAATTGACTCTGATTACATATATGTACCAAAGCAGATCCCAATTATTCGAACTAAGACAGATTGATATATGATTATATATACCGCCTATGAAGCTGAGATGCTTCATAAAGCACTCGTCCGCATAACAGGAATATAAATAATGAGCAATTAAATTTCTGATAACAAAGTGAATTGCAATACAATAACTTGATAACAAACTGCAAAAATGAGGTATATTCTTACAACAGTAGGTTTAGGCAGCAAGATTTAATCTTCCGGTTTTTTAAATTAAGCAACTACAAAAAGGAGGTGAAAAAGTAATATGTAGAAATAAATAATCAACAAATATGTTATCTCGATTTTTCCCAACTGTATATACTACAAGTTTTACCTTTCTCGACTTGATTTTCCTCGTCGTAGCCAGCATTTTCGCCGTCATCCAAATTACCTCTCCCTTCTCGTTCTCTTCGCCTGCAAAAAGCAAATTTTATCACATATTGTCAATGTTGCCATAAAAAAAATATTGAAAAATTTCAGGAATTTTTTTTTAAAAAAATCAAATAGCGAAGGAAGAATAAGAAAAATCAAAAAAAATTTATGAACGAATAAATCCTAAATAGTTGAAGGGGGGATAAAAGACCCCCGTCGGCAGCGGAACATCCGGAGCGTGGAGAGCTCGTCGGAGGTCTGCGCCGTCATCGGAAATCGTCGAAGGCAGAGGCTACAGACGTATAGGGTTTAGAGAGAGAGAGAGATTAAACCCTAGCTTCGCGTAGAGATGAGAGAAAGAGAGACACTTTATTTATTTTTTGGTAAATGGTCAAAAAAAAACAGCCCAACTTCAAACTTGTATAAAAAGACCATAGGCTAAGCGATAGGCTAAGCGGTTGCATCTAATATCTAAAAAGTTGCATATGATATGACAAAGGTGATAAGGGTGAGCACGGTTCACTTCACTTTTTCACAAAAATTTTTGAACCGATCAGATCCGGTTACTTTTATGGATAGAACCGAACTGAAAAACGGAGCAAACCCGATTTCGAACCGAACCAGTCCGGTTGGTTTTCGGGTGGGCCCTAGCAAAATGATATATGGGCTTTTTAAAAAGGCTTAGTTCAAAAAAAAAATTACTTTCGAAACTACAACAAACCATCATGGTACAAAATTCATGTGCAAAGTTTTTTTAGTTTTTTGGTTGTTTTTTGCAATTTAGCATCTTATTTCAAGTGGATTTTTGCGGTTCTTGGAAGTTTTGTGATGGTTTCTCGTGTATTTTGAAGGTTTTATGATAGTTTCTTGTGTATTTCAAAAGTTTTTAGAGATTTCACATGAAGATTTGGGTTTTTTTGGAATCAAGGCTTAAAAAAAACATCTAACAATCAATAATATCTGGAACCGCATAACCAATGAACGGCGGCTCAGTTGGTATGGGCATTTGCCCTCTTAGAGAGTGTGCGGTTTCGAACCTAGGAACCCTAAGAGGAGAAGTGTCCATAAATTAATGCTTTCGGAGGCAAATTCATGGGTCTCCTATGTGTGTGCGCGCACTTGTGTGTCATGTGTGTTTAGGTTAGGGTTTACATGTCAGTGCCAAAAAAGGAAAAGAAAAAAAGAGCTGCATGTGAAAAAAGTTTGGATTCATGAAGTTATGGTATAGTATCTATCTTCGCTTTCTATTTGTTCTATCGGATGTTTATTAATATCTGATGATTTGCAACTGGTGCAAGCCTAGTTCAAACCATTCAAGGCATTATCGTCAGGGAGAAGGCTTTATTTTTCTTAATCCAAGCTTGCTCCAGCAAGTTATCTTTCAATCTCCAGAATCACAAGATAGGCACAAATTAAATGTTCTGCCTTTTTTGAAATGAACATCCTTTGGGATCGAACTTGCAATCTCTCGCGTTGAAGAGAAAATTGGTAGCTATGTTGTAACACTGTATGAATTTATCCGGTTTTCCGGTCAGCAGAGAGTGCATGTCCCGCAAGAAAATTTGACATTGCGGCCTTTGATATCGCATGTATGTTATCACTGAAATGCTCAGTCTTCATCGAATACCAGGATCATGTCAAACCTTTTTCATAGTTTTTCTTGTAATTGCAGTTATTAATATGCAAATATTTATTTTTCCGGATTACTTAGCATGTTCGGGCACAAATTTTCCATTGCTAGAAAATCAGTAATGAATAGTAAGAAGAATACTGACTATAAGTTTGCAGAGAAATTATTCGGGCAAAATTATGCAAAGATTGCATAAAATATGCATTCTATTTCCATTGCAACAAAATTTCACACTTCTGAACGAAAGATGCACAACTTCATCTGGAAGACAAAAACACCATTTTTCTTCAATTGCAAGTGGTACATAAGTTCTTCACAAAAGAATTAAAGGATTCACTTGTCTCAAGGTTCTTTTTACAAATTTGAGATATGGCACAAGAATGATGCACCATCGCCCAAAACTTGGCCTAAAACTTTAAGCCATCTATCTATCTATTTCTACTGGATTTTGGTTTCCGCCCTAATGAGGAAACTTGTTCGAAGACGCTCTGCGTGCCTTATCAAAGATCGGGTGCTCCATTATTTCCTTGGCAGAAGGCCGCTTCGCTGGATCAGGGTCCATCATAGCCTGAAATGAAGAGTATTGTAAGGGGCATAAAAAGGCTAGATTTTACTAAAAAGGTGCAAAGAACACAATCTTGTTTTTTGTTGGCAATTTCCATATGGACTTTTTGGTTTCATGCAAAGAGAGAATGCAACAAATATTTACATAAATTGCACCGGATCCTTTGCTTGGTTTGTTGCATATGATATTTGTCGCAGAAGTTGATAATATGAATTAGCTTACATGAAGCGTATTTAATATAAGACAACAGCTTTATGAATTATGAACAGTGTTGGAATGATGTTAACTAATTGATGATGAGGCATATAGCATGACTTTAATCATTGCAGAAAATCCAAAAGAAGAAAAGAGAGAATTATTCTTTAATCTTAGTTTATTTGTACTCAAGTGTTGAGTAAACAAAGGAGAACAGATCATGGATGCATAACCTTTCAACTTTCGAGCGAAACAATATCAAAGCTATAAGAAGGATCATATATGCAGGTTAACTTTCAGTAAATTACAATGAAACTTTCATCCCGTTAAAGATAAATGTCATGAACATGGCCATTTTCTTTTTTAATGTTGGCTAGAACTTTTATTGGACCCCAGCCAGCCCATATTCATTTTATTTATAGAAACAGCAATTACAACCAAAAGTAGTACTCCTTACTTTGCAGAAAAGCCCCAAAAAGAATACATGATAAATAGAACAAGCTTTTAGGGTTTTCAAATTTACTACCATATGCCATTTTCAACTTGAAGCTCAATTAACTACCATATGAACATTCAAAATTGAAAAACGGTGTATTGGAATTCTATCGAAAACATTAAAGCTCATGCGATTTATTTGCAATGTACCAAGTACATGGTATTCTTTCCAATAAATTAGTTTAAGATAGGTAACTGAGAAACACTATATTGATGGCGTTTTAGTGAAATTCAGTCTATAAAGGTAATTACCTTAAGCAAGGACTGAAAGCTCATAGAAATTCCAGGAAGCAAAGCAATCTTTCCCTCTCTGAGATTAGAGAAGTGGGGCCCAGAATCAGGCAACGGCGTCCCTTTCACGAGCTCATAAGTGGTCAATCCTAATGAGAAGATATCGACCTTATCAAGGTGCTCAAATTTGTCATTTAATATTTCTTGAGGCATGTACCGTGAATCTCCTTCCTCAATAGGCAAGCTTTTATCAATGAGAGTTGCGCAACCAAAATCTCCGATTTTATAAACACCGTTTTTTACATAAATATTGTCGGGTTTCACATCCATGTGGGCCATGCCTCTTTCATGCATGAAGCGCAATGCTTTAGCTATCTGTACACCGATTGAGATACAATATACTATTTATTAGTATGCATGTGGTAAGATATATTCTCAGTCTCAGCAAAAGTACATTTGAAAATTTCTAGCTCCAACTATTCAAATTATATCAAAAGTTCTCAATATATATAAAATCTCAATTATTTTAGATACACGCCCTAAAAAAAATCTCAAATAATATATGCATCGCATCACATGTGCAAAATACTAGTATGCATAACCAAATTACAGGACATACGAGAACGAGAAGTAGAGTGTGCATAATGTACACAGCTGATGCTCATGCAACTCATACGAGAACGAGAAGTAGAGTGTGCATAATGTACACAGCTGATGCTCATGCAACTACGGAGTAGAGTCACGCAGCCAACAAAAATCGGAAAAATGATAACAATATTTTATGCTTGTTATTGAGGATTGTGTTAAACTTTTGAGGCGCCATATAAAGCCAAAGAGCTGGGATTGACACGTTTCCTTAAGATAATTCATCAAATAAAAGATGGGTAGTCTTAAAACAGAAAAACACAACAGACCAAAGACAATGTAAATAACCCTAGTTAGGTTACAGCGTTCTTGCTGTAAGTTTTGATCTAGAGTGAATAGGATGAGCATTTGACAGACAATGCATTATTAATACACGCATTGTGAAGGTGTGACAGAAATTTTGATTAAATTTGCAGTTTTTCCCTCAGAAGGAAATAAATAAATAAAATACATGTTAAAAATGCTTATGATGAATGTTAAACTCGTCTGTAATTTTTAGATGAATCATCCTTGCTACATAATAGACCAAAAGCAAAACCTAAAAATGAAAAAACAGGGGTAAAAGACAGTAAAAGATGCGATTGGGAAAAAACCTGATATAGCATTTCAACTACTTCTCCACCCTTGGGTATATGGCCTCTGTCGGTAGATAGGCTGCTATCACAAAGTTCCATTTGAATATACAGTTGCTCATTCTCGAACCATGAGGTGTAGTATCCAACTACATTTTCATGATAACCTAAGGCCGCTAAAGCTTGAACTTCCATCAGGACTTGCCTCCTGTAAAAGGAAGCCAACTTTATAACCATTCCCCTTTTTAAGTTTAACACGGCTATATTTAATAAATACCACAACTTTTCAGCATTTTGCAGATGAATATCATGTACTTTTTAAATTGTTAGTTGATACCTTGAACTTAGTGATTTTGGAATTAACCTTCAGAGTTTTTCAATGTAATATTATACATCATTTTCCATGAAATAACAAAAAGGTGCATAGAGGTAAAAGGAAAATGATGTATGATATTAAAATTTGAAAACGCTGTAAGGTCATGATATTTAGTTGGAAATCACTAAGTTCATGGTATCCACTTGCAATATATAAAGTATATGGTATTTATTTTGGAAAACACTACAATATCATGGTATATTAGTGAAATTTAGGCTTTGGAGAAATTATTGCTGCATACTGATTAAATGTACACAGGCAAAAAAGTAGACTACCTTTCATTGTCATGACGCAGTTGCCTGATGGTATGCTTGACTGCATACATACAACCATCGATTCTTCTCAAAACTTTGAAAACATGGCTGAAATTACCCCAACCGATTTGCTAGAAGAAAAGATGGATTTTGATATGAAAAGTCAGATGTAGTCTATTACAATTCAAGGTCCAAATCAATAGGGATTAGGGACAACCTCAATTTCATGGAAATCAGTACGATAACGTGAAAGCCCATCTCCACCAATTGATGGAGAAAAACCTGCATTTTCCCAACATAAATTCATATCACGCAAATTGCTGAACATCTCCAACTAATCAAAGATGTGTTGGTTCCTCCAGCCCAATGCTAATTAAAAGTGCAGGAGATCCAAACAATTTCGCAGTAGTTCTTATCAGAATAAGTTAAAAGCTTACAGCTCACCCTTTGATCTTTCCCTGGAATAATACACCGACTCTGCTAGCATTTTGGGATGGAAAATGAAAGCTTTAACTTCATAAATTATGGAGTGATCACACATACTCTCTTACTACCATAGCATGAAGTAAAAATAATTTTAGGAATATAACACATATATGATATAGAATCTATTATTTGCAACTACTCATTGGTGATAGCGGTAGTTTGAGCCAAATTAGAGCGGTTTATCGGCACCCTAGTACCCTTTATTTGTTAGCCAGGTCATGGAAATCCAGACCTATTTGTGAATTTGGGCATCTCATATATAGAGGAAAGTTCGGCTTGCTAAGCTAAATTTCAACGGTTACCTGAGATTCTAATAATTTACGAAGCTGCAAGACAAAGGGAAGAATCCATTGGTCACATGCTCAAAAAAACTTTAAATTATATTATATCTCACTTAAACCATGCATGTATATTAGAGGCAACATATAATTCAAAGATGGGAAGTATTGCGTGAAACACGAGGAAATACTAAATGATGCCAAGTAAACATCAAGAAGAAGAAACTCAGAGAAAGTTCACCTATGGATCTTGATCTCCTGTCTCCAAAGATATCCATATCAACTGTTGAATCTATATTTAGATACGGATTCTTGATGCATGGAGGCGGCATGACTCGGCGACGTAAAGCTACTGCTGACTGAGAAACGTAGCTATGTTTCTTCTGTGACCCAGTTAATGACGGCTTGGTAAGTTCCTCTGAGTCAAAAGCATCAACTTGGAGATCATTAGCTTGCACATTGGCAGACAGTGGTTTGCTTGGGGAACCCTCTAAGAAACAAGAGACAAGAATAAATCGGACAGTTGTCGTATATCACTGAAATTAGCAACAACATATAAGAGGATGTGTTGGTGAGTAAATTCAAACATTGCAAATGCATCTATTCAAAGATGATGGCATTATCATGCTTCATTGTGTTCAAATGTGTTAGCCATTGGGCCCGCTCATATGAGTCGGTACCCTATATATTCATATAAGGGGCTAGGGTTTTATATGAGACATATGATAGATGATGCAATATAGAGTTTTCTAAAGAGAAAAACAAGATAGTCGTCGTCTCATTTTCTAATCATCTTCTACTTTGGGTTGGCTTACGGGATGATCAAGAGTGGGATTCTCGCTTTCTACCAAAATGTGGTTTCCTTCCGGCCGTTGCTTGGAGGCGATAAAAATCATATCTTCTACGTGACGTGGGCGAGAAACGATCCAACCAATCGGCTCAGGAATATCGTAAACCTTTGGAGTAGATACATAGACTTTCCGTTGCGCTTGGTTGCATATTTTATATCTACGTTACTTAAAGTGAACATTGGTATCAGAGTCATGCATGCCCACGTTCATAGAATTATAGATCTGTGGTTTTTAAAATATTTGCAACTCAAAGTTTGCGTTTTTTTATCTAAATTTAGATCAATTTTTAAAAAAAAAATATTTTAATGACAGATTTATATTTTTAGAGTTTTTGTTTCGATGGATCTTCGTAGATCTATCGATTATGCATCATATTGTCACCATAGATTAGATATCTTTTTTTATATTTTGATATAGTTTTTTTTAGTTCGTTGATGTGAAATTGCTCATATAACAAATAGTGAGGTAATTTTTTTATAAAAGATTAGATCTTTTGTGTAAAAAGGAAAAAATTAAATTTTTTTCTCTGTTTTGGTGAGGTCTTATGGCGGCTAGGTCGCAATTTTTTTACAAAACCCTAACTCTATCTTTGGATAAACTCGTGGGGATTTTTTAAATTTTGGCAGAGCAAAATAATTTTTTTCTGGATGTAAAAGAATCTTTTTGGGATTTTTTTTATTTGGCAAGGCCAACAAGATAAGATTTTTATTATCGAGATTTTTTTTATTTCGCAGGGACAATATTTTTTTAAAATATATATATATATTATTGGATAAAATGGAATTTTCTCGGTTTTTTTTTTTGCAAGGCCAAAATTTTTTTAAAGGATTTTTTTTTAAAATATAGATAAGATTTTTTGTTTTATTGAGATTTTTAATGGATTTTTTTAAAAATATTTTTAAAAAAAGAAAAAAGGGCGAGTCGGGCTCGACGACTCCAACCCAGCAGAGCCGGGTCCATTTTTTTAATTTTAAAAAAAATCCAGAAAATTCTTTAAAATTAAGAAAAAATTATTTTTTGAATTTTCTTATTTTTTGGAGTTTCTCACTCAAGTTTTGGGTTAGTTGAGAGTTTTACTATTAACTCTGAGAATTATATTTTTTTCGAAAATTATGTTTAGTCACCAAAAATATTAAATTTTTTACTCACATAAAATCTTGGAGATTTTATGGATAGTTGTTCTAGTAGGAACGTCTTGGACGCATGTTAATTTCACGAATAAAACGAAAACCCTAATAAAACGGACAAGATTAAATAGGATAGTTTAATGAAAATGAAATTTGTTAGGTTGATTGTTGCATTTATGATGTGGATTGCATATTACATATATAAAGACACATACTGCATCAATCTGACAAATTTCAAGTGGAAGATTTCGCTAGGAGGCGGGAGTTTAGATTCAACTACTCAATCTACTCCGTTTCTAGGAAATCTATGATCTGTTGTTCAATCATTTTAACAATATTTTAAATTTATGACTTTTGAAGGATGTGGTTTGGGCCATAGGCTTTCCTTCTCTTTTTCGAGTAGTAAGTTTGTTATTTTTGTTAAGATGGGTTGAAGACGAAGCGTTATTTGGTAAAGACGGTACTCCATTATGTGCCATGGTCTTAACGCATCCATAATAAAGTAAATTATCGTCGGTTTCACCAGAGGTGAGATGGTAGATGACAATAACAAAATTAAAACATTAGTTCAATATTACATAAACAAGCTGAATGACTTGGACGCTAGTAACAGGATGGCAACGATGTACCAGGGCTACACGACGCAGCATCATCGAGGTGGCAGCGATGTAGTAGGGCTACACGATGCATCACCATCGAGATACAACGATCTTTAGAGGATTGATGCATCTAGAATTGCTTTACGCGTTGAACATAATGAAGAGCGGGGTCATTAGTGGTCGTATGATTTATTGTCGAACACTCGCAGCTTATGCTAAGCGGAAGTTATAGGATATCTACGCGCCAAGAGATAGGTTGTGCGAAAATTACGGGATAATCTATGCGACGTAGCAACGTCACGTTATTCCTTGGTTTGGCCTTATTTTCATATAAGGGATCGAATTAAGTAATGTGGATATACTTAAGAGTTACATCTTCATTGATCCGGATCTGAAGAGTGCTGCTCCAGTTAGACTGTAGAGCGACAGCAGTAGGCAGTTGCATGTTTTCTATTCGATATATGAAGCAGTTAGTTATGCGGAAAGCGAATGGGTTGACGTTTGCCAGTACGTTTGAGTAACTGAGACTTAAGGTTTAATCGCCAGGGGTGATAGAACCAAGAGCGTTGCGAATATGTTGACGAGCTCAACAATGCGTAAGGGCGGGTGTCCTAATGCAAAAAGAGTTCAATCGAGCTACGAAAACAGAAATAACGTGTCAACTTAAGTGATCTGACATGGAGAAATGTGCTGGTAATAATGGATATAATAAATCCAGCGTTTGACTGTAGGAATTTGAACCGCTCCATTAGTGAGGGTACTGAGTAGAAATAGGTCTTCTGCTTGGAGCGTAAAAATTTGTGAAAGCAAATCATGTATCGAGAACATATGAATCTATTTTGCATCGAGGAGCGGATAGCTATCCATAAATAATCTTCTTGTCAGGGTACTAAGTGGAAGAAGGCCTTCTGCTGGGAGCAGAAAAAATTGTGGAAGCAAATCATATGTTGAGGACATATGAGTCAATTCTACATCGGGAATGCAGATAGCTATCAACAAATCATCTTCCCGTCGGTTAAAGTTTCAGTTTCGGCTTAGGATATTTGGATGGCTTAATGGGACAATCTGCCTTATGGGTTTCTTATGGTTTTAAGAATTTACCCTTCTATAAATGTCATGAGTGGCATGACAGATTAGGTCAACAGATAGATGGGTGACTTAACCACCTGGGATGAATGAATTGGCATTTGAACCAAAATCAAAGCATCTACTTATAAGAGTTGCCTTAGAGGCAAAACCACCAAAGGAAAACTATTTGAATTCATTGCAGATAATTCACTCCGATAAATATGGACCAATAAACGTGAAGGCACGTGGTAGAGTTTTCTAATTTAACACCTTCATTAATAATTACCCGATATGGCTATTGATCTCACACTGAACTAAAGCGTTGATTTGTATCAAAAATGGTATTGGTGAAGTGAAAAGTCAATTCGCGCAAACAGGGCAGTGCATGTTTCACGAAGTAAGCAAGACATGAGTATTTATTTTAGCAGTTCAGAGAACTGAATGAAGGAAAAAGAGTCGTCAGATAGCTGATGATATCGTAAACTCTGCAACAAAATGGTGTTGTAGAAGAGAATTAGAAAACCCTAGATATGATAAAGAACATGAAAAGGGCCAATCTTACATATCGTTTGGGAGATGCGTTGTTGGCAGCGGCTTATGTTCTTGATCATGTGTTTTTTTCAAAGTCGGTACAGTCAACACTCTATATATAGTGGACGAATGGGAAACCTAGAAGGTCACTTGTGTCCATAAGTATGTGATAGGACTGTGATTGATATTTGGTCGTACGACGTTGATTTCCTCAGAGAGGAAACAACGAACGATTTTCTCATGGAGGAAACAACGAACGATTTCCTCATGGAGGAAACATCGAGCGATTTCCTCGATGAGGAATTTTCGCAAAAGGCAAAAGTAGGTCAGGATTTGGGATTTTACGAGTTTGAGAAGACTCTTAGTCGATCAGCGATGCAGAATGAATTAATTCCTTCATTGGCTGACGACAGTGGGAGCGACATTTCCGCCGATGGCTCGAAACCAATCACGGATCCTCAAAAGACTTGTAAATAGTATTGTGGATTAACACCCCGACGATATTTCGATATCGAAGGAGAGATGTCTGTGGTAACTCCGTATTGGTTGCGGAACCCAAGTGACATGAGGACGCTACTTATGGGCTTATTGCGAAGGAATGAATAATGACAATGGAGGAAGTGCAAGAGTCGAACGTTAGAGGATCAAGTCTGAGATTTGGTCAAATTATCCTACCAGACGCAGGACTATTGATAAAAACTGGATTTTTTGAAGTCTTGCGAAAGGAGGATATTGTAGAGAGATTACAAGGCGCGCTTATTGATGAAGGGATTCATCTAGCCTAGGTGAACAACGAATATACACTTTTCATCTGGGGTAATCATTGCGTCTATTTCGCCTTCCTTTAAGCATCATTGCACATAAAAATCTTGAGCTAGTTCTGGGAACCTAAATCGTATTGGCAAAGGAAATTTGGATAAGGAGATCTACCTATCGGTTTCAAAGCTAAGGGGACTCGAGTCGACTCAGAGAGTCCATTTAGGTCTTGAAACACTTATCCAAGCAGTTATTGGTTCGATGTCAATCTATATTGGATATGGACTGAAGATGATTGGATACGACAGCTGTAAATTCAGAGATCTTGTTGTGAACGAAGTTATAATGACCAAAAGTGGCTTCGAGACAATGAATGCCACTTGAAGTGGCTGTGTTCTCGCTATAAAGGACATGTGAGATATTGAGTTTGTGCTTAGGAATTGGATCCATAAGGAACAGTTTCAAAGAGTATCCTATGTTTGTTTTCGGAGACTCGTGTGAGATGTCTTAAAGCGGTTCGGCCCACACAATCACTCCAATTTATTACTCCAATCACTAATGGACATGGTTTTTAGGCTTAATCTTTGCTATAAGACACTTGACGAAGAAAGACATATTCTGTGGGTTCCGTTTCGCTTAGTCAGGAATCAAATGTATGCACGGTGTGTACTTGAACAGATATGTAACCCTTGCCGATTGGACTTAGTATTAGGGTATGCTTGTTGGGATGAAGTGAAAAGAATTTTCAGGTATTTATATGGGACGGCCAACAATACCTAATGCTATGAGGAATCGGATTTGCAGTCATGTGGACATACAAATGCCGACTGTGCCGGCAATATGGGTATGCGTACATCCACATCTGCACGTGCTTTCTTCCATAATGGTAGGGCCATCACTTAAAGTGGAAAGAAGTTTAGATTTTTCATCATGGAGGTGGAATATGCAGCTACCTCAGTAGCACCAAAGAGGTTGCAAGGCTGGGGTGATTTCTCGGTAGTCTGCGTGTGATTCCGCACACAAGGGAAGCAGGACTTCTCTTTATCGTGACATCAGGTCAACGATAGCACTCAATCAATTTCATATATATGGGAAGTTGAAGCGCTTAAAGATCTAAGGACACTTCATTAAGGAGTATGTGGCATGAGAAGATGGTCTAAACTATAAGGTCTTCCTTCAGGTCAGACGATCGGGGATCCGATGACAAAGGAGATGGCCGTGTGACGCTACGTGCATTTATGCTCCGTCCTAAATGACGTATTGTATTTCAGATAGCTTGATAGACCTTACTCTTATATTTTGGCATTATTATTATGGATAGCGACTTTTATAGATGCATATTTTGAGATTGATTATGTATTGCTTTCTTTTTTTATGATCTGGGATGGATATGTCTATATTTTTGTTTGACTATTTCAGGCATGGAGTACAAGTGTACAGGGTACATGAAATGTACAGGGTAGACGATTTGTGCAGGGCACACATTTAACAAAGATACGTCAGCAGGTAGGAACTCTCCCTCACATGAGAGATCCTCTTTATGCTAGGGAAGTATACGAAGGTGAGACTAAGTACCAAACGTCATCTACTCGGAGCAATGACTGTTTTTTTGTTGCATACTGGGTATGTCAACAGTGGGAGCACTTGATAAAGTCGCCTTGATCAGGTAAGGATGAGATTGCCATGTGTTGTAAGCCGAGTGGCCGAAGTAGTTATCCCATGACCGCTTTTACCTGTTTACACATAGCCGAACTAAGTGTCTGACTCGTCACACGGAGCGCGAGCTTGTCGGGAGATCCCAGGCATATCGCAGCGCGATATGACCGGGCAAGTCAATCACGGGGTGATTGGACTTGGATCCGTACGGCATCACTTTAATGGCGTACGCTCTCGGGAAAAGAATTTTATACCGTAGCACGTTGCCATACGACGTGCGTTTGGATCGTGCACATAAGGAGGTTGAGGGATGGATCTCATCTCCCTAACTTTGTGAGCCCTTATGACGACCTTCTTCACGGAAGTACGGACGGTCTATATACCCTAAGTGACACTAAGTTGTATGGGTAAGCATATTATAAGCGTCTGCTACTTTTGTTGTGTTTCCTGCTGCGATGACAATATACCGCACATATAGGGCAGTGTCAGAAAAGCGGGTGAATAGCAGACCTAACTATTCAGAGCCGAAAGAAGATCGATTGGAATGTCTCATGATCGCATCGCATGGCCAACTCTTATTGACGCCATGGTGGCAAAGTTCAAGAGTGAGATGAATCGGGAGGTATATCTAGGTGTTCGAATACGATTCTGAGATGAATCTAAAGTACTTGAGCAGACATGTTTAAATAGATCTGGGGTATGAGAATTCGCGAGCCTAACATATTTGTCTGTGTTGTTTTCTTCTAAGGAGATCCTTTTGTCGATCCTAACGGATCTGGCTGCGGGGCTGCCCGCTTGCAGGTTCTCAACGGTCCACGCCACACCAACATATATATGTATGAGTAAGAATGAGGAAGAGGAGGTGATTTTCAGGAAGACAATTGATTCCCAGCTCAGGGAGCTATGGACGGCACCCACTCGAATGTGTGAATGGGAGTATGTTAGCCGTTAGACCCGATCCGGCCCGATATCCGCCCATATGAGTGGGTGCCCTATATATATATATATATATATATACGGGGCTAGAGTTTCATATGATAGATGATGCAACATAGAAAGTTTTTCTAAAGAGAGAAACAATAGTGAGTCGTTTCATTTTCTCATCCTCTTCTAATTTGGGTCGGCTTGCGGGATGATCAAGAGAGGGATTCTCGCTTTCTACCAAAGTGTGGTTTCCATCTGGCCGTTACTTGGAGGCGATATAGATCAGATCTTCTACGTGACGTGGACGAGGAACGATTTAAACAATCAGATCAGGTATATCGTAAACCTTTTGAGTAAATACATAGACTTTCCGCTGCGCTTGGTTGCATATTTTGTATTTGCGTTACCTAAAGTGAGCAAAATGAAATCCATTGATACCGAACACTAGGTTCAATGAAGCTATTATATAGTTCTTGAAGATCACATACATGTTATAATCTTGAAGATCACAACATTTTATAGTTCTTTCAAAACTAACACTAAGCTTGGCATCATAAACTTGCAATTCTCAGACAAACCAAAACATTCGAATTCGTAGAGAGACTAAGACATGAAGCATCTTAGAATAGGAACTACCGGTGTGTGATCGAATTTTGCATATACACAAAATCCAAAATCTTTTTCTGATTTTATAAGGGCAGGTTCTAGAATACAAAAGGTAACATTTAAACTGGATGAGCTCCCTAACTAAAAACGACAGCATCAATCTAAGAAATGAAGCAGACCTTTCCTGTGCCTTTTGGTCCTGACCGACTTCTCAGGCGATTTAGGGCAAGCAATGTTCTCCTGAACAAACAAAAACCCACAAAGATCAAATTTTTATCAACAAATTACTCAAACCTCCAAAACAAAGCTAGAAATTTCCCAAGGTTTTTACCTTACTGGATTCAAATACATTCGTCATTTCAGGCGTTATATAATCAGGAGTACTGCACAAACAAACAAAAAACCAGAAAATTCAGCCAAAAAAAAACCCTCCGAAAATTCTAAAACATTTAATCTTACCAAAAGAAATCTTGGCTGAGGATGCAGAAGTCCTCAGATTCAGCAACGGCTGCGATGGTGGCAGCGCGGCTGTGGGCTTCATCAGGAGCTTCTAGAAGCTTCTGGAAGTGGAGGGTGCGGTTGCTCGCCGGTGAGATTTGCAACGCCACCGGTGATTTGGTGGATCTTCGAGCTTTAGATTTGGGATTGAGGATTTTGGAGCTCTTCCTCGTTGGTGGTTTCATTTTGATTTGGGGTTTTTTTTCGATTGGGGCTGTGATTTATAATTCCGAGACGATTGGGGACTTTTATGTTGGCCTTTCGTCTTTTTTAATAGCTTGCATTGGAAGCCATGAAGAATAAATTAATTGCAGAAAAGTCTAAAATTATATTTTTGGCCGAACAAATATCAATTCAAGGATTAAGCTTACATGCAACTAGTGTTGCATACTCGCATTTTATGTTACAGCAAGCTAAACGCCTCTTTAATGTATCCCCATCTTAGTATTCTAACAATTTGTCGTAATCAAATTTCTTTTGATTCTTCCATGGCATCAAAACCTACACTGTTACGGCAAAAAAATAGCTATTTCTATGTAACAATCAACAACGTTGCATCAGCAGACTATATATATATTTGGATCTCATTTTATACCCAAATAATCGCATGTTTCATGTGCTTGTGTTATCACTCATCAATCTAAGCGATGATGTCCGTATTTGTAGCTTGGCGGTCGTCTTGCCATGCAACGCTGTAACGACCATGATTTTACCACAATACCTTTTAATAGATAAAATACTTACACAATGACTAGACTTCAAACAAATGAGGGTACCGTATACGCATATCATCTTCTCGTTCCCAAATTAATTCTCCTGGTGAATCTCTTCTCCACATCATCTGAACTAACTTGACCACCTTGTTCCGCAATATCTCTTCCTTCCAATTTAGTCTATCAATTGGTTGTTGCTCGCAAGTCATATCGGTCTGTACACTGAACTTTGAGTGATCAAGTACGTGGTCGGGATCACGCACATAACGACGTAGCTGAGATATACGGAATACGTTATGCTCTTCCAATGATGGCGGCAGTGCTAAACGATACGCCTCTTTTCCTACCCGTTCCAATATATCGAATGGACCGATGTTGTCACGACCCGAAAATACGGAACGTGACTGGCACTTAAATTACGAAATGTCTCAAGGCGCAACGTAATCTAAGTAAGCGAAAGCTCGGAAATCTAAACCAAATAAAGAAACAGAGTGAAGGAAAATCTTAATTTAAAAGATAATTTTTTTAAAGCAAGAATCACCTTAAAACATTTAAATACATCAAATTTTCCCAAAAATTTTGGCGGAATCTCCTTTGTAAAACTGGCCCCGAAACGGGTACAACACATAAAAATACATATGCATGAATAAAGGCATTCCCGAGCAGGAGCTAGCTCTTCGCCAAAGGCGGAATCACAACCACATGCAATGAATATATCATAATAATATGAAATAAGTATAAAAGTATAAAAACATCACGTCGGCTCAAGTGAGCATCCACACCAAACCACAAATACAAGTCTTACCATCTAGTCCAATATACAAGAATAGATGAAGTATACTAGATACAAATAAAATATACGGTGGGAGCAAAAGAAAATCCTCTAAACCCCACCTATGAGCAAGCTGTAAGTCGAAGCAAACGAAGAAGTACGCACGCCGCTACTGTGCTGACGGGTCAGACCTGCAAGATACTGTGGCGCAACGGGGGTGAGTTGCCAACTCGTGGGTAGTAAGTAACATCTAATAAGGCTATCGTAAGCATGCACGCAAATGCGTCACACCCTACATATACCGATACTGATGCGTGTAGGGTTACTAGGCACTCTCACAAGGTTCTACAAGGCATCAACCATGCCCGATTTAAATTTTAGGCATGCCGAACAACCCTAACCAAGATCTTAGACTGGAGATTAGGCGAAACAAAAAACAAGTAAACAACTTTACTTCTAAGAGTTAGGGATTACAACATTTGTTGTCCGTTCCTTCACTTCTAAAGCTCCGTGTTGAGGTCCCTTCGCTGTGATCATCGAGTATCTGGACTCTAGAGAGGCTCTATAAAAGAAAGATGCAAGCTTGCTTCCGATCTTCGATAACAAAGATGATCTACTTTGAAGAAACTCAAACCCAAGCTCTTGCTTTGCTAATCAAGTATTAGCAAAGCAAACACCCTAATCTAAGTGGCAAGAATATATGGGGATGATGAAGTAGGAATTTAGCTCTCATTTGTTTTCAATTTCTCACTCATTTTCATCACTTTGCAAAAAGCTAGAAAGCTTTTTCAAGAGGAAGAAGAAGAAAAATCTATTTGTGATGAATAATGAAAAGTGTGGGGGGTTAGAAATGCAACCATGGGTTAAGAATGAAAACTTAACCCATGTAAAGAATTAACAATGGTGAAGGGTTTGGGTTTGGTTAAGAAATATCAACAAAATATCCTTACAAAATATCTTTGGTTAAAAACAAAAACAAAGCTTCAAGAATGCTTAACCCTAATCTAAACCCTAACCATGTTTAAACTCCACAAAACATGCTGCATCTGCAACCCTAATTTGTTACAATATTATATATCACATATATAATATATTTTGTAACAAAATAAAATAATACAATTAACATGACTGATGATGGTGTTTCGCCCAATCAGAGCAAAGCTCTGTTTGAATTCAAAATTCAAATTTTGAAGCATAGCTTCAAGTCGCGGGCGCAACGCGCCGCGTGTCTTGCGATAATACGTCAGCGCGGTGCCCCAGAAAGCGCACCCAATCAGAGCAAAGCTCTGTTTAAAGGAAGCAACGCTTCAGCTGCGCTGCGCTCTGCGCGCGTGACACGTGTCAGCGCAGATGCGCTAGCGCAGCTGCGCTGCGCTCTGCGCTGCCGACACGTGTCTGCGCAGATACGCTAGCGCAGTTGCGCTGCGCGACACGTGTCAGCGCAGACGCGCTAGCGCAGTTGCGCTGCGCGACACGTGTCAGCGCAGACGCGCTAGCGCACTTGCGCTGCGCGACACGTGTCATGCGCTGGGGCATCTGCGCCAAACTAAATTAAGATTTTATGAAATCTTTTCTGTTCTTTCCAAAACCAGAAGATTTTCTTCTGCCTTTGGATCAAAGATCCAGCGGTGGAAAATTCCCGAAATCATTCAAAAAAGATCTTGTTAACAAATTCAACAAATTTATGGGCACTATAAATAGGACCCCAGACCTCATTCAAAAAAAAGAACATTTTTCTTGAAGAACATTTTTCTTGAAGAACATTTTTCTTGAGAACTCAAGAACTTTAAACAGAGAGAGCTCTGAAGATTTCAAAAAAAAAAAGGTAAAGAGCCTTCATGGATTAGAAGAAATTCCTTCTAATAGACCATTAGTCTAAAAAAAATATAAGATCAATGATCTTTATATAAAAAAGAAAACAGTGCTTTGCACTTCTTGTGAACCTTCGGTTCTTTAAAAACAATAAAAAATAATAAAAGAATAAAAGAATAGTGCTTTGCACTTTTATGAACCTCTGGTTCTTCGAATAAAGAAGAAATTTATTTTTCTTTGATCTAATTTAGATCAAGAACTTAAACAGTGCTTTGCACTTCCCTTCTTGAATCTAAAAGATTCTTAGTGCTTTGCACTTCCAAACTGCGCCGTTGCGCTCTTAAGAGAGCGCCACGTGTCGGCTATAGAACCACTTGCGCTAAGCGCCCTTAAGATAGAGCTTTGCTCTCTGGAATTGGCGCAACTCGCTGAGAGCGCGCCACGTGTCAGCAGCGCAATAGCGCAGCGCAACAGCGCATCGCACTGCGCTAGTGCGCCTGCGCTCACCAGAGCACGACACGTGTCATCACCATATGAGCTTGCGCTCATTACTTAGCGCAAAGCGCAGATGCATTGTATTGCTTACAAAAAGGGCCAAGCCCAATTAAAAGAAGGCCTAACAGGCTTAATAAAATGCAATGCATTATTTTAAGGGGCAGAGCCCAAACCAAAACAGATGCTCTGCATCATTTATAAATGGGCAGAACCCAAACAAAATATTAAGAATGCTATGCATTTTAAAAGGGGCAGAGCCCAAACAAGGTAGATACTTTGCATCATCTGCAAATGGGCAGAGCCCAAAATAAATTGATACTCTGTATCTTTTGTGGGTAGAGCCTAAATATAAAATGCAATGCAAAAACAAATAAAATGTTGAATATTTTCAACTGGACTTAGCCCAATCGTGGCCATAAGTCCTTAAATTAAATTGACCGAGCAAAATGGCTCTCCTAAATCAATCTACGTCCGGTTCGAGGGTACATCTCCGAACTCCTTTGACATCCATCGTTGTAATTCCTCAACGACGTCAAAGAGGTGACGGGTCCCAACGACCACACATCCATATGGACTGCGGGGTCCTTAAACTAATGTTGGACCGAAACGTCCTTAAACTAATATTGGACCGAAAGGTCCCTAAACTAATATTGGACCGAAAGGTCCCTAAACTAATATTGGAACGAGACGTCCCTAAACTAATATTGGACCGAGACGTCCTTAAAACTAATATTGGACCGAGACGTCCTTAAAACTAATATCGGACCGAGACGTCCCTAAACTAATAATGGACCACCACGTCCCTAAACTGGCGATGGACCACCACGTCCTTAAACTGGCGATAGACCACCACGTCCTTAAACTGGAATGATAGAGCCTCCAAACGCTCTTTTGCCGGATCTAAACGGTCCTGTTTAAGTTGATCTTAGCCCCAAACACGGCTAACGTATCCTTAAACATTCAAATGGATTATAAAACTCCCAATCAACTCTGGTTCGAGGGTACATCTCCGAGCTCCTCTGACATCTGTCGTTGTAATCCTTCAACGACGTCAGAGAGGTGACGAGTCCCGATGGCCATACATTAAATTAATCACTACGTCAAGTTGATCTTAGTCCAAAACAGGACTAACGTATCCTTGATAAACGTTTAAGTTGATCTTAGCCGCAACGCGACTAATGCATCCTTAAACTAAAAACATTAAACCCAAATCTAAGTAAATACGGATTTAGACTAATCCACGTCCTACGGGCGACGGCATTACTCAGTCTCCGTATACAATCCACGGGCAACCACAAACAAAACAAACACACACGACACGAAGTGAAATTCTGGAGAAGGAGAAAGTTGTTACCGCGATGCGGTAGCGTAATTAACTGCAGGGGCTTGCGCCTGCAGGGAAGAGCGTCCCCACAATCAAAAACCCCTCACCCTGAGGGGGAATCTGACGAAGTCTGCTACATCGGCCGCATCCGTCTAAACCTCCGATACACGGTGCCATAAATTAACTTGGCATCTTCGGAGAGGTGGACGGATAAAACCAAATAGCATCTGCCCCGAACCTCAGGCAACGGACGCGAAGTCCGGGCCGCCGTTCGGAGGGGAACAGATTCTGGCACGCCCGGTGGGACCTTTTCCTCTTTCCACTCCACACTTCGTGTGTCGTCTTCGCGAACCAATCGCGGTTTTTTAAATGGTTGTCCTCGGATTTCAAGTTGCTAACATTGGGTCTTTTACCTGGCGCAGAATTCAAGATTCGATGGCCACCAACTGCACCAACTGCTTGAAATTCCACTGCAACGGACGCTCCACCTCACCGAGAGGTGTAATATATGGGCCCCAAGCGGCTTCCTTCCTGACTCTGCCGGTAGATCAGATGACCCAAGCCACCACTGGCCTGTTTTTCGGGACCATGGTCCCACCTGCAAGCCTCTCTGTGCCGATATCCGTACCAGAAGCGAACAAGAAGTCGGTGTTCGACCGGCTCACTGCTACCACGACCCCTGTCAACGGGTCGCCCGCGACTGAACCGACAGCCTCCGTTTTCACCAGGCTAGGTCAGAATTACAAAATGGCTGTCCCAAAGAGGGCAACGGCCGCTGCTTTGGAAGTCGTTGAAGCGGCTTCTCCCATCAGAGAGTCGGTCTTCACAAGATTGACGGTTCCCACTCCTCCCCCAGCTGGTCGAAAAGCATCAGTCTTCGATAGGCTGACATCAGCAGTTACCCCACACCCAAACAGGGGGCAACAAGAAGCTATCTCGACTTCCGAGCCAGTCCCAACAGCTCGTTGTGCGCGACGTCGCCATTGGCAACGAGTAAGGAAAGCAGGGGGCAACTCCCCCTCAGGGCTAACCCCACCTGCTCCAGTGGCGGAGGTCAACGCTGCTGTTCCAACTGGGAACAGCTTTGAATTGCTGAGGAAGGTGAGAAAGAACTCTCCGATTGCTACATTGAAAAGATCTCCTCTGCCCATGGAAAAAGCTCCGGAGACAAAGCAGGAACAGCCCCCTCAACGGCTGTCGTCAAAGATTTACAAAGTTTGGCGGAGGGTTCAAGACTCCGTGATTAACTCAGACCACTTCCGTCGGCAGAAAAGGGCAAAGGTGGAAAAGGACAAAAACCGCCCCATTAAACAGCAGGGGGCAACAAATGCTAGGATGCCCACTTCAACGGCTCCTTCAACCTCAATGGTCCACAAAAGAAAAAGGCCAGAGAAAGCTCCTGTGACACTGACAAAGTTTAAAAGCGGTGAACCTAAACGCCCCAAGTCAGGGGGCATAACAGTTCATACGGTCTATATGGCTTCTGGAAAGGAAGAAAGTCGTACTTCTACGGGTCACCGACCCTCACCCGATCCGTGACGAAAGCCCAGGAGCAACAACAAAAGCTCCAGGAGATGATGACTACAATGGCTGCACTCACGGGGCCAAAAGAGAATCCCGAGACGTCCTTAGATGAACGTCAAGAGGAAGAGACCGACGCCGAGTTCCTCCGCCGAGTACTGGAAAAGAGAGACAAGGAGGCTGCCGAACAAGCAGCCAATATCCAGCGTATGGGCCTCCTCTTCCAGGACATGATAGGGATGATGATACAACCAGATCCCCCAACTGAAGAACCCCCGATTGTCCTTGGGGATGATAGGGGGGAGACATCAAACCTTCAGCCCATTTTATCAACGGCTAGAGATGATACAATCTCTAAAACTGATCTGGACGAATATATAGCCCAGCAAATAAAGGTCCATCATGCGGCCGAAGCAGCCGGCCACGTTGTAAAAACGGGGCGACCGTATCCAGGCTAGTATGACCAAATCAAATACCCGCCGGGTTACACAATTCCCAAGTTTCATGTCTACAAAGGGACCGGCAATCCCCATCAACATGTCGCCCAGTTCAGGGCGCTTTGCGGTAACACCGGCGGCGACGACAAGCTTCTGCTTCGCCAGTTTATTGGAAGCCTATCAGATACGGCGTTCGAATGGTATTCTGAGCTCCCCAACGACTCTATTAAAACCTTTGCGGAGATGGAGCTGCTCTTCACCCAACGTTTTGCAAGTGCCAGTGAGCGTACTCCGATGACGACGCTGATTAACGCCAGGGTAAAGCCCGGCGAGACGTGGGTTCAGTACGCTATACGGTGGCGTAATCTATGGTCTAAGTGTGAACAGCGCATAGAAGAAGCCCCTGCGGTGGGAATGTTTGTTGGAACCCTTGACCCACAAGCAACCATTTCACAGTTTATGATGTTCTTCAAGCCAACTTCCTTTCAGGCTTTGATCGACAAATTAGCGCAGATGGACCAGATGGGCCATAAACCCCCTCTCCTGAAACCGGACTCCCGAAACGATAAAGGAAAGGGAAAAGCGATCATCGTCGCTAATGCCCAACAACAACCGAACGACTCGAAGCCGGTTGCTCGTCCAAACAATACGCGCCCATACGTACCCCTTGAAGACAGGATGAGACGTGCTTACTCCTTCCCCCGTGATAAAACGAGGAGGCTATTCGAGTTGGCATTGCGCAACAGGCTCATAAATCTGCCAGATCCAAAACGCCCGTCGCAACCAAGTGACGTCAACGAGCCTAATTACTGCCCTTATCATCGAGTGCTAGGACATCCGATCGAAGACTGTTACGTTTTCAAAAATTGGCTTGAAAACCAGTACCGCCAAGGCAAATTTGCGCTATCCGACAAATGGAAGGTGAATCCCCCGCAGCCCCACACCTCTAAAGGGACAAATACGCCGGGGGCAACATGCTCCGTCATTGAGGAAGCTCCTTGGGAGGTTGTATTATCAGCCAAAACGAGGAGGATGCTAAATGATCTTCAGACCTGTCCAGCGGTCAAGTGGAAGAACCCCTTAGAACCGCAGGTTATTGAGGGGATGTTGAAGCCACGCCCGACTCCGAGGACCGATGGTGGTAGTTCAAGCGTTCATAGCCAGCCGTCAAAATCTTCGAAAAAGAAGAAGAAGAAATCTAAGAAGCCCGTGAAGCCTGGCGACAAGCGCACGGACTTACAAAAGCAAATCGACGCACTGGATGAGTACAACCAAAAGGCGCGGACTCCCATTACGCTCCAAGATTTCCTTGATCACGTCTTTCAAAAAGAAGATGAGGGGGAAAGTTCATCGGATGAATCCGAGGAATATGTGGCGAGCTGTCATATGATCTCCCATTCGACCACGAACGATGAAGGGACTTCCGGCACTAAAACGCTGGGGGCAAATACTGAGTCAAGGGTTCTGGAGTTATCAATCGAAATGATTGACGCGTTTCTTAGTGAAGCTCGATTAAAAAGCAAAGCTGATCGAGAACGCGAGACGGCTATATTCGAAAGGGCCAAGCGCCAGCGACTTGAGGAAAGAGCCGAGATGATCCTACTGGAGCAAAATGCTTCCACCGCTGACAAAAGCCAATCCAAGATAAAAAGGAAGTTTGCTAAGGCCATATCAATGGGCATGAAGCTACCATCCTCCGAAGAAGAAATTACTGGTGAAGCGAAAATGCACCCCTCTTATTGCTTATATCATCAGGAGGTCTCGCATCCCACTCAAGAATGCAAGGCTTTCGATAGATGGTGGCAAGGATACGTCGCTAATCAACAACGCTTTAAACGGGAAAAGCGTAAAATTCGTCGGGAGCAAAGAAACACGACCAAAGAGCTTGAACGAAATGCCGGCAATTGTCACATGGTTAACACTACCGGGTCACAAGTGCCTACATTTGGGAGCGACTCTGATGAGGAACTAGAACTTGCCCCTCTCTTTAAAGAGTCAACTTCGGGAAAAGAAGAGGAACCAGTGGTTTGCGAAAATATCCGGCTGCGGAATCGGACACTGCCTGAAAAGAACCTCGGACCCTCGAATAGAAAAGATAAAGGGAAAGAAAAGGTCTCAGAAGACATCGTCTTAGATGACCAAGTTCTGGAAGAGCTAAACGCCAAAAACCCGCCGAAGAGAAGTAAGGTGGATTATAACGTTCTGGCACATCTGAGGAAACTGCCCTCTCAGCTCAGCGTCCTTGATGCCTTGTTACTATCAAAGGAAGCCAGAGACTCTTTGATTAAGGCGTTACAAGATCCGGACCAGTTCCAAGCCTTCTTAGCCGAAGAAAAGATGAAAGACGAATTAGAAGAAGTGCACACAGCCGACGTTGCTTTTGGTGATGAAGACCTTCTCCTCGGGACGTGTGAACACAATCGCCCCCTTTATGTCTCAGGATATTGCCATGACATAAAGATAGGTAAAATCTTGGTCGATAACGGATCGTCTGTCAATTTACTCAATGTGCGAGTATTAAAGGAGATTTGCATGAGTGTCCAACACCTCGCCCGAGACAAAATCACTATCTCCGGTTTCGACTCCCAATCCACAAAGACTCTTGGATCCGTGATATTGACACTGCGCTTCGGGTTGCTCGTCATAGACATCAAATTCCATGTTATAGATGCCAAGACGTGCTACAATGCTCTGCTCGGCCGACCATGGCTACACGAGTACAATATCATCCCTTCTACACAGCATCAGTGCATGAAGTATTCTAGGGATGGCCTCGAGTACACTGTGGCGGGAGAGTTGAATCCGTTTTCCGTGAATGAAGTTCGCAAGTATGAAGATGCCAAATACTTTTTACCGAGTTTCGAAGACACGGAAAGGTGTCACAAACCGGAGGACAAAACTAACGCCACCATCCCTGTCTTCGGCAGTGACACCGAGGAGGAGGAGGATATAATTTATTCAGGTCCATCCCAATCCACCAGGCCAGGACCATCCGTTCCTTCATTGATCTTCGGTAGTGATTCAGAGGATGAAGTTCATGCTGTATTCCTTGCTCGGCCTTCGATACGGGTTTCCGCTGATGAAGAGCGAAGTCTGCAGATAATCATGGTGCCGCTTAAACATTACAAAGAACTGGATGCACTCGACACCAACAGCATAGAAGAATTACAGACATTCTATATCCCTCCCGGACGAAAAGGCGAGAAGGCAATCCTATTCTACCGTTCTGAAGAAAACAAGGTGGAAAAAGAAATTTGGCATGGCGCGGATCCCACGCTCGACAGGCTTCAGCCTATCCGTCTTCCCAGATATTATACCGAAGGTTTGAAGAAACTGCTGAAACGCCGGGGGATGTCCTTCATACAGACCGCTAGAAAAGCCAAATTCTATGACAAGGTCTGGAACGTTCCCGGGACTCAATGCAAACTGCCTAACGAGAGAACGGAAACAAAAGGGCTCGGGTATGTTCGCTCAAAGAAACGGGAGCTAATAAACAGCTGTTATGCCATGTATGACTTCGATGAAGAGGCGGACGCTCAATGGGAAGACGCTAATCCTGAATCAGCAAAAGTTCCTGATGCAAGACCTCCCAACCCATCGTCTGAAGACCAAATGAGCGAACTTACAAGGGATGCCAGTCAAAAAGCCCGGGATGATCACGATCGTGAAATGGCGATCTATGAGAAAGCCAAGACACAGCGCCTCCTTCAACAGACGGTGAAGGATGAAAATGTCGCTCCTTGTCAACCCGCTACAAAGAAGGTTCGACGCGAAAGCAAAAACAAGTCGAAGGGCCGAAAAGGTGCTCGACAACCACAAAGCAGAGCTAAGAAGCCACGCATCCGAGAGTCGAGCGTTATTGACTTAGCCCTCAGGAAGAAAATGGGTCGAGCATACTCATTTCCTCGGAACAAAACAAGGAAGATATTCGATCTCGCTCTAAAACATCAAATGCTTACGTTGCCAGAGCCCAAGCACCCCGAGCACGCAGGCGAGGTGTTCAACTCAAATTATTGCTTTTACCATCGAGCAATGGGACACCCTCTTGAAGATTGTTTCACCTTCAAGAATTGGGTTGAAGATCAATATCAGCTTGGCAAATTCGCGTTGTCTGATAACTGGAGGGTAGCGCCACCACAGAAGCACGAGCCCGAAGCCGCGAAAGAAAAACCAGTTCCATATTGGGATTGGCAGAAAATTCACACCTGTCGTATGATAACGACATTGAAAGAAGAGTCCGAGAACCTGGACAGCCTCCCTTGGTGCCTCGAAAACAGCAGTGATGAGGTAATCTCAGAATTTCCCCCAGCACCGAAAGAGCTGGAAGATGGAATACATACCACCGCAGATAACCTCAAGAAAATCGAGTTGGGGACGGTAAATGATCCGCGACCGACGTTCGTCAGCGAGCTGCTGTCTGAAGAGAGGGTGGCTGCATTAAAAGACGTCCTTGTGCAGCATAAAGATTGCTTCGCATGGAACTATTCCCAAATGCCGGGACTAGATCCAGAAATTGCTGTGCACAAATTGGCGATATCCCCGGACGTCAAGCCAGTCAAACAGGCGCCGAGAAGGATGCGACTCGAGCTTGAGATGAGCATAAATACCGAAGTCAAAAAGTTAATCGACTCTGGCTTCATCCAGGAGGTTCAATACCCTGAATGGATCGCCAACATCGTCCCAGTGATGAAGAAAAATGGGACAGTGCGCATATGCGTAGACTTCCGGGATCTTAATAAAGCTTGCCCGAAGGATGATTTCCCAGTGCCAGTCACTGAACTGATGATAGACAATACATCCACTCATGAGGTTTTCTCCTTCATGGACGGCTCGTCAGGGTATAATCAAATAAAAATGCATCCAGAAGATCAGAAGCACACAGCCTTCAGGACTCCTTTTGGTATATTTTGTTATAAAGTGATGCCCTTCGGTTTGAAGAACGCCGGTGCTACTTATCAGAGGGCCATGACAAAGATCTTCGACGACCTTATACACGAAATCGTTGAATGCTATATCGACGACCTCGTGGTAAAGAGCAAATCATACGAGGAACATCTCGCGCATCTGAAGACTGTATTCCAACGCCTTCGGCAATACAACTTGAAGATGAATCCTCTTAAATGTGCGTTCGGGGTTTCCTCGGGCAAATTCCTGGGATTCGTTGTTCGACACCGAGGTATTGAAATAGATCCGTCAAAGATTAAAGCGATCATGGAAATGCCTCCGCCGAGGACTCTCAAACAGCTGCGGTCTCTCCAAGGGAAACTCGCATACATACGGCGATTTATAGCCAACCTTTTAGGAAAGTGCCGTCCTTATAGTCACCTAATGAAGAAGGGAACCCCATTCGTTTGGGATCAAAAATGCCAAGGCGCACTGGACGAGATCAAGCAATACCTGCAGAACCCGCCGGTATTGACTGCTCCGGTTAAGGGGAAACCTCTCATTCTTTATACAACCGCCCTCGAAGGTTCCTTAGGCGCATTATGGGCACAAGAGAACGATCAGGGGAAAGAAAGAGCGCTCTACTACTTAAGTCGAGTTCTGCTGGGGGCAGAAAGTAACTACTCTCCCATTGAAAAACACTGCCTGGCGTTGATCTTCGCAATAACAAAGCTTAGGCACTATGCGTTGGCGCACGAGGTCCGTCTTATTTCAAAAGTGGACCCTCTCAAATATCTAATGTCAAAAGCTATATTGACAGGGCGACTCGCTAAATGGGCCCTGCTCTTGATGGAATTTTCGATAACATATCAACCTCTCAGGGCAGTAAAAGGCCAGGCCATCGCCGACTTCCTTGCTGAGCATCCCATACCTGCCGATTCTCCTTTAAATTGCGATTTGCCAGACAGACATGCATTTGACGCAATCGACAGTGGTGATACCCGTTGGGAGCTTTATTTCGATGGAGCATCTTCCATGAAAAAGCACAAACAAAGTACGCCAATGATCAAATCGGGGGTAGGACTCATTTTTGTGACTCCACAAGGAGGAATAATGCGCTTCGCCTTCTCTTTAACAGAGCCAAGAACGAATAATGAAGCTGAATATGAAGCTTTGATAGCAGGCCTCGAGATCGCCATTGATATGGGAATTGAAAGCCTCCTCATATATGGGGACTCCCAACTGGTCGTCAGTCAAGTGAACGGCGATTACCAAACATGCAAACCGGAATTGGTAAAATACGGTGAAAAAGTGCAGCAACTGCTAACCCAAATTCCCTCCTACATGTTGGAAAGTATACCGCGCGCGGAAAACAGCAAAGCGGACGCACTGGCCAAACTTGCTAAAGAATTGGCTGACGAGAACCTCGATGACGTTAGAATCGTGATACAAAGCCGTCGAGTGCTCGCCCCAGCAGAAATACATTCCAAATCATCCGAAGAAAAAGGAGCGAACGAGGAGGCGACCCTGCAAATAACAGACCATGAGAAGACCGAAGACTGGAGAGAAGTCTTCATAGATTACTTCAGGTTCCACCGGATGCCTGAAAAAGCGTCCATAAGACATCAGCTCGTGAAACGAGCTCTGTCTTTCACCTTCGTCAATGATACCCTATACAAGAGGTCATTCGATTCTCTGTGGCTGAGATGCCTAGGACCTGACGAAGCGAAAAGAGTCGTTCAGGAAGTTCATGACGGACTCTGCGGTTCCCACCAAGCGGGCCCTAAGATGAAGTTGAAGATAAAACGGATGGGCTACTACTGGCCCACGATGATGCAGGATTGCCTGGAATACGCGAGGCGATGTCATTCATGTCAAATTCATGGGGACTTCATCCATCAGCATCCCAATCCACTGCATCCAACAGTGGCTAGTTGGCCGTTCGAAATGTGGGGAACTGACATAGTCGGCCCCATCGAACCAGCATCGTCAAAGGGACATCGTTTCATCTTGGCGACGACTGATTACTTCTCCAAATGGGCAGAGGCGGTGCCGTTGAGGGAAGTAAAGACGGAGAACATCCTCCATTTCTTCAAAACGCATGTCATATACCGGTTCGGAACTCCGCGACGGATCATCTCCGATAATGGGCCAGCCTACCGAAGTCATAAAATTAGCCGCTTCGCACAGTAGCACAATATAGACTGGAGATATTCCTCAGTTTATAATCCGCGAGCTAACGGTCTAGCTGAAGCCTTCAATAAAACATTGACGAAAATCATAAAGAAAACAGTGTCCCGAAATAAGAAAGACTGGCATGAGAGACTGCAAGAAGCTCTTTGGGCGTATCGAACTACATTTAAAACTGCCACAAACACAACGCCATACACGTTGGTATTTGGGACAGAAGCAGTACTCCCTCTCGAAATAGAATTACCCTCTTTGCGAGTAGCAATTCACTACGAGCTGATGGATGAAGAAAATGCTCACCTCCGGCTTGAGGAGCTTGATGCCCTTGAAGAAACACGGCTCATAGCACAACAAAATCTGGAAGCTTATAAAGCAAAGATGACGCGCTCATACGAAAGATTGACCCGACCGAGGACATTCCGCCAAGGTGAACTCGTGTTAGTGGTCAAAAGGCCTATGATCCCCAATCACGCCAAGCGAGGAAAATTCGAGCCAAACTATGAAGGCCCGTACATCATAGATAAAGTTTACCAGGGTGGGGCCTATCTACTCATCGACATGCACGGCGAAAGACCTTTCAGACCAATAAACGGTCGCTTCCTAAAGAAATACTACGCTTAATGAGTCACGGCCTAGGTAAATGATAGATGACGACGACTATGTCCTCTCGCTATCTTCCTAAGCTCGAACTTTAAAAGCATGTAGCCGGGCTTCTCAACAATGGACCGAAATGTCCTTAAACTAATAGCGGACCGAAACGTCCTTAAACTAATACCGCATCATCCTTAGGCTGACGAGATATAAAAAAAAACATATAAAAAAATAAAATAAAATAAACGGTATGTCCATAAGCAAAAAGGGCACGGATGAAAACCCGAAAGGGCTCCGTGAGTAAAAACAGCAGGGCTGCCGGCGAGTGTTCGTGAAAACCCGAAAGGGCGCGACCTCGTAAAAAAAAAAAGAAAATAAAAAAACGGTATGTCCATAAGCAAAATGGGCACGGATGAAAACCCGAAAGGGCTCCGTGAGTAAAAACAGCAGGGCTACCGGCAAGTGCTTGTGAAAAACCTGAAAGGGCGCAACCTCGTTAAGAAACACTTATAGGATCCTCTCGACCCTGTAAGGAGAAACCACCCGCGTGAGATCCTTACGACTTACAAGGGAACAACACACTTAGGAGTCCCCACAATTCCTAAGGAGAAAATACACTTGCGAGATCCTCACGACTCGTAAGGAGAACTCTCTTATGGGACCCTCACGGCTCATAGGATTTGAAAGTCTTAAGTCACAGAGACCTAAACCTGGGCTTAAGCAAACCCCCACAAACTTCCAATATTGCCCTACAAGTGGCCCAATACTGACCCTTGTATACAATCCACGGGCACAAATAAACATTTCCCTAGCCAAATTTCATCCGTAATTGGGAATACGTTCGCATGGTGAACAACCCTTATAAATCCCCTCGATTTATGAGGAGAAAACCCTCCTGTAGGATCCTTACGACTTACAGAGGAACAAAACACTTAGGAACTCTTACGATTCCTAAGGAGAAAATACACCTACAAGATCCCCACGACTTGCAGGGAGAAATACCTTCACGAGACCCTTACGGCTCATGAAGTCAAAAGCCTTAGCCGACAGGACCCTAACCCTGGTCGCTAAGCCTCCTTTGTTCGACAACGACAGAGGCAAATGATGATTCGCTCCTGGTAATATCCTAGTTGTAGCGGTGCTGATGCCGAAATCGGTGTCCAATTTCAGGTTTACAGCGAAAAGCCAATAGGCCGCACATGCATACGAAATAGCCGAAATGATAGGGCAACTTGTAATAAAAAGCAACAAGTAAAATGTATGCATGCAAAATAGCCGAAATGATTGGACAACTCGCAATAAAAAGCAGCGAGTAAAAATAAAAAAATAGCCGAAATGATTGGGCACCGCGAAAAATAGCCGAAATGATTGGGCAGTTGCGACCTTCGCGATATAAAAGCTGAAATGATAGAGCATCGCGGAGATAAATAAAATAAAAAAAAGAAGTGATAAAACTTTGGCCCTACAGTTAAGATCACATCGATCCCTATATACAGTCCAAGGGCGTAAACAAAGAGGGAACCATACTTCCCCAGCGGATTCCGTCAGACGACGAACCCCAAACCTCACCGGTTCATTTCGACCGAAGAAGCCAGTGACTTCAACAAAAATTCCTCGACTCACGGATACAAACACTCCTTGATGAGAGCCTCCTGATCCGCGTCGACCCGCAGAGCCATCAGAGCCCCCGTGGGAACCCTCGACTCGTTTCAAACCCCAAGGAAACAAATAATCCTTGGCGCTTGGGAAACAAATAATCCCTAGCAAATTCCTCAACTCACGGATACAAACACTCCTTGACGAGAGCCTTCCTGATCCGCGTCGACCCGCAGAGCCACCAGAGCCCCCGTGGGAACCCTCGACTCGTTTCAAACCCCAAGGAAACAAATAATCCTTGGCGCTTGGGAAACAAATAATCCCAGCAAATTCCTCGACTCACGGATACAAACACTCCTTGACGAGAGCCTCCTGATCCGCGTCGACCCGCAGAGCCACCAGAGCCCCCGTGGGAACCCTCGACTCGTTTCAAACCCCAAGGAAACAAATAATCCTTGGCGCTCGGGAAACAAATAATCCCTAGCAAACTCCTCGACTCACGGATACAAACACTCCTTGACGAGAGCCTTCTGATCCGCGTCGACCCGCAGAGCCACCAAAGCCCCCGTGGGAACCCTCGACTCGTTTCAAACCCCAAGGAAACAAATAATCCTTGGCACTCGGGAAACAAATAATCCCTAGCAAACTCCTCGACTCACGGATACAAACACTCCTTGACGAGAGCCTTCTGAACCGCGTCGACTCGCAGAGCCATCAGCGCCTCCGTGGGAATCATCGACTCGTTTCGAACCCCAAGGACACAAATAATCCTTGGCGCTTGGGAAACAAATAATCCCTCGCAAAACTTCTCAACTCACGGATACAAACACTCCGTGACGAGAGCTTCTTTGACTCACATCTCGGGCAGTAAGGATTCAAAAACTTGCTTCCTGAACAATGGGGCCCTGCAAGTCAATCCAAACTGGTCTCTTGCATACTATTCACGGGTCTCACTCTCCGAAGCCGATTTTTCGACAAGGAGGGGAACAACCGCTTACGAATCCTCTCGACTCGTAAGAGGGAAAATTCTCTTATAGGATCCTTACGACTTATAAGAGAAAACCACACTTAGGAATCCTCACGATTCCTAAGGAGAAAATCCACCTATAAGATCCTCTCGATCCGTAGGGAGAAAAATCTCTATGAGACCCTCACGGCTCATAGAATTGAAAAGTCTTAGGCGGCAGATCTGAACCTGCGGCCTAAGCCATCGCTATCTCTTGGAGAAATTAAGTTGTATGCCAATCAGGTTCATCGACAACATCATGATGTAAAGGCAGAAAACTAAAGAACATACAAGATATTGCAAAAGAAAGTGTGTATCTTTATTCATTGACCTCAATCAAATACATGGCGAATCATACAAAAGAGCGAAGAAAGGATACATGTTACTCAGAAAAGAAAATTTTTACAAATACATTGATACAAAGACAGCTATTGGGGAGGAAGCGTCTTAAGTAGCTCTATCAGTTGTTCGTACACTTCCTTCCATGCCTTTTCCCGATTGGATGCGACTGCCAACTCCGCCTCCACCTGGGCCGTTGCTGTGCGACGGATGCAAGCTGATCCCTGATGGCTTGATAAGCAGCTTCACGGCCTGGAGTGTCATGCTCGGCGACATCAAGTGCCCGCTTTAGTCTCAGCCCATTCGACATGCGCTCCAGAAGACCCTCGAAGACAGTCTTTACCTCAGCAGCGTTCGCCTCAACTTCGGCACGCAAGCGAGCAGTTCTGCTCGAAGAATCTTGGCACTCCTTCAGCCTCAAAGCCACTTCTTGTTCCAGATGACGGAAATGAGAAGCGCTTTGCTCGAGCCATGCTCCCCGATGAGTGCTCAAGGCCAAAGTCTCGGGGGACAGGCGCATTGACTCCAACTGATGAAGGCGAGCCTCGATCTCCCGACAATGGTTAACCCAAGAGGCAACAATACCCTCGTCATGGAAGGTGGCAAATATCGCCAACATCGGGTTAACCGTCGTGGCGAAGTCCTCAGCAGATACAGGAGCCTCGATGTCGAGTTCCTCAATGTAGTCGCTCAACATGCGCAAACTATTCGCGGCACCTTTTGAGGACGGACGTCGCTGGGAAGGGCCGCCCGGTATTATAATGCGAGACTCGAAAGGCACCGAGACTGGAATGACGGCTGAAAAAAGACGAAACGCGATTAGATGATCATTCAATAGATATGAAGGAAGTCATTGATAAAATAGTTTACTATACCAGTGGAGACAGGTGGCAAGTCCGGAAGGGCTGGTGGCGCAGCCGATCTTCCTGCTACCCCTTCGATTTGCAACGCTGCAGTCGAAACAAGAGAGAGTTGGAAATAATTCTACCGCTAAAAAGACAAAGCTACCAATCGGGAACAGTACTCACCAGCGCCACCAGACGGGGAGGCGAATTCAGATGGGAAGGAGAAGTGTGGGAGCAACACTTGATAGAGATGATCAAAAAGTACTCCTGAAAGATACGACAGTGTGACTTCAGTACATAAACTGTATATCTGAAAGATAGGATTAATAAGTTATAAACCCATACCTTCCAACATCTTCGAAGGAATAAGAGAGGGTTGAGAGGTGACCACCGCCAAGGCGGTCGTTGAAGGCGCTCCTTCAAGCAGTGGGGCATCGGCACTAGCTGCACCTGCATTACGAAAAATTGAACTTGTCAGAAAAGATAGTAAAGTTAAGAAAGACAGTCACTTGGGGTTTACCTGAGGAGCTCCCGGCCGAAACGGAGGCGACTCCCTCCTCTATTGACATGAGACCACCGCCCGTGGCCTCGTCACCCGACTCGATGGGGACCGTCGTCGTGCTAGCAAGACCTGGGGACGGCGGAGGGCCATAGACGGGAAGGGCTATGATTGGTGTATTACCAGATTCCAGGGAGGGAGCGGTTGGCCCGTCCTCGGGAATCACGGCCGCCTCACCCGTTACTCTCTCAGGTTCAGTAGCTGCGGTTGTATCGTCTACCGTCGCCAGAGGACCGCCGACCTCGAGCGCCTCAGCCGCCACCACCCTAGACTCAGCTATAATGATCATATCATCTGCCCCCGCTTCAGGTTCGGCATCAATGACCTTCTCGGCGGTAGGCCCCTCGACCTCCACTCCAGGCTCCATGGCCTCAACAATATTACCCACTGTCGGCTCGAGTTCGGCAGGCATCGCCTCCTCCGTTCCCCTAGGATCGGCGGCTTCCGCCTCTCCCTCGATCAGACTTGGCCCTGCAAAGATAAGAGATATAAGGACCAATGACATTAAAATCCTTATAACAAAAACTCTGAGAGAAATATTACCTGAAGCGGATTTGCCGTTTGCGCTCCGAACTGCTCGCGCCACCTCTCTGCGGGCAGTGGATAGGGCGACAGGGGCCTCTTCGGAGGGAGTATCAGCTCGAGGGGCGGTGCTGGGTCCTGCTCCCATGGCCAAGGCAGCCCTGCGCGCCTTCGCCTCACGCCTCAACCGCTTCCTCTCCTCCCGGGCGGTTATGAGGGACCTCTGTGACGCCTCCTTCAAGGCGTCATCATCTTCATTCAGGGATGCCTCTAGAGCCTTTAAGGCATCTCTCATTGGCTCTTCAAGACGAACCTCCTGTGGTGGCCCGAAAGAAGCGGGAACGTCGGCAGCTGGTAGGACGTCAGCATCGCTAGGAGGGAGCGGCATTGAGGTCCCTGCAATTAAAAGGGAAAAGTTAGATCGACCATAACACAAGGAAAACAAAAAAAAACTTGATGAGTCGAAACTTACTAAGGCCCATAGATGCCCTGAGACGTTCCTCCTCCTGAAAAGTCTTCAGGGAAGCAGCAATGGCTTCTTCATCAGTGACGCCTGTTGAAAGAAAAGAAAGAAAAGCGTAAGTCAAAAATAATGAAGAGGATATGTTACAATAAAGAAAAGGCGACCAGTAGTTACCTGATTGCGCAAGCTTAGCCAGCCACGCGTCACGTTTCACCAACCATGCCGAAGCTCTGAGAGCAGCACCCAAGTCTGTATCGTCTGGCGGTGGCATCAATAATCCTGCGTTAGTCCCATATTCGAGCAGACCTTCGGAGTAGGGAGCATGGGGTTCCTGACCGAACACAACGTCCGCGGCGAGGAGCGACTTCTTTTTCTTTTGCCCTCCGACCCTGGGCCCGCGAGGGATCGACTTCCACTTAGCAACCACTTTGGGACGACGAGTCCCGATGTCCGCACCCACGCCAGACTCCGGCGAGGGTACAACCATTGTTTCCACCTGAGCGCGGGGTGCGGGAGGTGCGTCTGCGATATCAGGGAGCGGCAACTCACGTGGAGGGCTTGGCGCACGTGATGGTCTGCCCCTAGTATCTTTTAGAGGAGGAACCACCAGGAGCCTTGGCGCTAAGGGAGCGTTACGATTGGTACCGGGGGGTACTTCTTTACGGTCAATCAGCACTCGCCTCTCTTCCTTTATAACAGCCCCCGTCGCGTGATTGTACCACTCTTTATATACATTAAGGAGTCGTGGAACACAGGCCGGCGTGCTAACGAAAAAACGAGAACCCGTGTTCAGGCGCATGAAATGGTGTAACGCGTTCTCCATCCCTTCTTCATTTACAGCAGGTTCCAGTAAGAAAGCTTCTAAGGGTATCCCTTGATCGTAACTCAGTTGTCGAGCAAAATGATGCGGGTTATATCTCATAAAGATCGCTGCACCGCCCTGCCTGAAGACTAGGAAACCCGGTCTAATAGAATACAAATGAAGGATCTCCCGGGCTGTTAACACTGAAACGCCATCTTTGAAGGAGTCCTGTAGTGGTGGACGCTTTTCCAATGGTTAATACCTTATCAATAAAGGACATCCCAACTCCAACGGTGTGAGGGCGAAGCAGTAAAGCTCTGGCGTCCCGTGGTGAAGGGGTCACGATTGATGAGCCAATCAACTGTAAAATGCGAGGAAAACCGCACTTGTCAAAGAATGAAGGCCTTTTATGCATACCGAAGACACCCGCCGTGTGTAGCTCGAGCCACGATGCAAAGTAATGCATCGGGAAGACCACGTGCAGTACCCCGGGCTCGTTAGCATCTGCTGCTCGGCTGAAGCCATGATATAGGTGCGCCAGGCCGGCAATCCCCACGGCCACCTTTATCCCGATGACCATGCGGTGGGCTGGATAAAAGACAGAGGGCCGCATGCGATGAGAATGCATTGGGATCGCGAACCAGCTCAGCCACAGTCCGAGAAATCCTAAGAAAAAGGCCTCCTCATCCATCCCAGGGGCTGCAATTTCCGCGAAAGATATAGTAGGGAAGTCTGGGAGGAAGAAAGCCTTTTGGTCTATCTCCTTCGTCGGCAGGTTGTCCAAACCTAGGCCAAAAGGATCATCCAGGATGGCAGATTTGAAGGCTCCTGGCGAAATAACGCTCGGATGGAGGAAGCGAGCAATGAAGTCCTCAAAATTAACTCCTCGGCTCCCGTGTTCGATGAAGAGGGACTCGTAGATGTTCAACACCTTGATCAGGCTAGGGAATTGGTGTTGAACGGCATTTTCCGGCGTAATCCCCCTTAACATTGGCTTAGCACCGAAGATGTACTCATCTGTCGGGAGCAGCTCTTCATAGTGTTCCCCCATGACCGGTAGGCCAGATACCTCTGCGAATTCTTCCAAAGAAATAGACACTTCCTGATCCATGGCAAGGAAAGTGTTGGTGGGAATATTCCATTGCTCCAAGAAAGCCTTGAACCACCAGGTGGGGAGCGTAGGATATTGGAAGAGAGAGACGTAGACTGCGGTGTACAGTCCTAGCCTTATCAACTGCGACTTCCTCGTCGACAGGATGTACCGGGCCCACGGCAGATAGCCAATCGGGTGACGGGGAATCAAACCAAGGTTATATGATTGCCCCCAGGGCCGTGCTTCCCCTTGACAAATACGGCGTCCTAGGATATCCAAAACCATAGGACGCTGAACCGGAACCGCGTCCATAGCAGGATGAAGAAAGTTGTTCGCGGTCCAGTCTATCATCTCCACGGCATACTGCACTGGAGGTGGGTTGGCATAGTGAATTGCCGTGATAGGTTCTGATGGCACCGCACAGGTGAAGCTGTGTCGACCCATTATAATCTGGTTATACCAGGATCCCCAAAGGTGGAGTTTTTTTGTACTCAGGGTCATACTCTCTTATCATGGTTAGGGCTTCACGGTCCAAGGGCGCCTCTGGAAACCCCTCCTCCGAGCGGACGAACGGGAATGAAGTGTCTTCAGACATGATCGCTGCGAAAGAGCAAGGTAGCCGTTAGTGTTGTAATCCCAACGTTTGGCATTGAAAGAAGAAAATGCATTAATTAAAATTAAAATCAAAATTAATTAATTACACCGCACCACAGTGTAGTGAGTAGTGGACCAAAGAGGGACCCATGAAATCTAAATGACAATACGTCAATCAATAAGACAAACTCATCATTGGATGAGATTGTCAGTTGGCCCCTGGGGGGGAACATTCCCATAATAAAAAAGGGGGGAAAGAATCACTAGAGACAAGGAGAAAATCTCCTCTTTTAGAGCAAAGCTCTATCACAGAATGACACTTGTCAAGTTCTGGTCTCGAAAGAATAAAATTCCTTAAAAAAGAGCTTAGCTCCATAATACCCCACCAAAGAGAAAGTTTCGAAAAAAGAAATTTAAAATTAAAATTTCTGGAATCCTGACAAAGGATCCATAAAAGCTTACAAAAAAAATTCTTCATTTTTTTAAGTCTAAAAGATCTACATTTAATTCAAGAGCAAAGCTCTGTTCATGGGTTAGAACCCATGAACAAGATCTCTGTAAATCTATGAATTTGTGAGAGCAAAGCTCTGTGGATGAAACCCCAAAGGGAATTTCTTTAGATCAAAAGATCTATGAGAGCAAAGCTCTGTGGGTTAAAATTGACTTAAATTAATTTAACTTGGTTTTAAATTAAACATTACCTAAAGTTTTCTAAAAAAACTTTGGGAAATGAGAGCAAAGCTCTAAAGTTCTGAAAGTAAGAGCAAAGCTCTGAAGTTCTTAAGCAAGAGCAGAGCTCTGAAAATCTAAATTTAGAAAAATGGTGGAGAGTTTCAGAGGGCCATGGGCTCTATTTATAAGGCGCTTGCGCCTCTTGAGATTCCCCCTTGATCCAACGGTCAGGGGGGGTTGCCACCGTTGCACTCACGTGTGCGCCACGTGAGCACAACGGTGGGGGGGCATTTGTTTCGCCCAATCAGAGCAAAGCTCTGTTTGAATTCAAAATTCAAATTTTGAAGCATAGCTTCAAGTCGCGGGCGCAACGCGCCGCGTGTCTTGCGCTAATACGTCAGCGCAGCGCCCCAGAAAGCGCACCCAATCAGAGCAAACTCTGTTTAAAGGAAGCAACGCTTCAGCTGCGCTGCGCTCTGCGCGCGTGACACGTGTCAGCGCAGATGCGCTAGCGCAGTTGCGCTGCGCTCTGCGCTGCCGACACGTGTCTGCGCAGATGCGCTAGCGCAGTTGCGCTGCGCGACACGTGTCAGCGCAGACGCGCTAGCGCACTTGCGCTGCGCTCTGCGCTGCCGACACGTGTCTGCGCAGACGCGCTAGCGCACTTGCGCTGCGCTGCGCGACACGTGTCAGCGCAGACGCGCTAGCGCACTTGCGCTGCGCGACACGTGTCATGCGCTGGGGCATCTGCGCCAAACTAAATTAAGATTTTATGAAATCTTTTCTGTTCTTTCCAAAACCAGAAGATTTTCTTCTGCCTTTGGATCAAAGATCCAGCGGTGGAAAATTCCCGAAATCATTCAAAAAAGATCTTGTTAACAAATTCAACAAATTTATGGGCACTATAAATAGGACCCCAGACCTCATTCAAAAAAAAGAACATTTTTCTTGAAGAACATTTTTCTTGAAGAACATTTTTCTTGAGAACTCAAGAACTTTAAACAGAGAGAGCTCTGAAGATTTCAAAAAAAAAAGGTAAAGAACCTTCATGGATTAGAAGAAATTCCTTCTAATAGACCATTAGTCTAAAAAAAATATAAGATCAATGATCTTTATATAAAAAAGAAAACAGTGCTTTGCACTTCTTGTGAACCTTCGGTTCTTTAAAAACAATAAAAAATAATAAAAGAATAAAAGAATAGTGCTTTGCACTTTTATGAACCTCTGGTTCTTCGAATAAAGAAGAAATTTATTTTTCTTTGATCTAATTTAGATCAAGAACTTAAACAGTGCTTTGCACTTCCCTTCTTGAATCTAAAAGATTCTTAGTGCTTTGCACTTCCAAACTGCGCCGTTGCGCTCTTAAGAGAGCGCCACGTGTCGGCTATAGAACCACTTGCGCTAAGCGCCCTTAAGATAGAGCTTTGCTCTCTGGAATTGGCGCAACTCGCTGAGAGCGCGCCACGTGTCAGCAGCGCAATAGCGCAGCGCACTGCGCTAGTGCGCCTGCGCTCACCAGAGCACGACACGTGTCATCACCATATGAGCTTGCGCTCATTACTTAGCGCAAAGCGCAGATGCATTGTATTGCTTACAAAAAGGGCCAAGCCCAATTAAAAGAAGGCCTAACAGGCTTAATAAAATGCAATGCATTATTTTAAGGGGCAGAGCCCAAACCAAAACAGATGCTCTGCATCATTTATAAATGGGCAGAACCCAAACAAAATATTAAGAATGCTATGCATTTTAAAAGGGGCAGAGCCCAAACAAGGTAGATACTTTGCATCATCTGCAAATGGGCAGAGCCCAAAATAAATTGATACTCTGTATCTTTTGTGGGTAGAGCCTAAATATAAAATGCAATGCAAAAACAAATAAAATGTTGAATATTTTCAACTGGACTTAGCCCAATCGTGGCCATAAGTCCTTAAATTAAATTGACCGAGCAAAATGGCTCTCCTAAATCAATCTACGTCCGGTTCGAGGGTACATCTCCGAACTCCTTTGACATCCATCGTTGTAATTCCTCAACGACGTCAAAGAGGTGACGGGTCCCAACGACCACACATCCATATGGACTGCGGGGTCCTTAAACTCGTGGACCGAAACGTCCTTAAACTAATGTTGGACCGAAACGTCCTTAAACTAATGTTGGACCGAAACATCCTTAAACTAATATTGGACCGAAAGGTCCCTAAACTAATATTGGACCGAAACGTCCCTAAACTAATATTGGACCGAAACGTCCCTAAACTAATATTGGACCGAGACGTCCTTAAAACTAATATTGGACCGAGACGTCCTTAAAACTAATATTGGACCGAGACGTCCTTAAAACTAATACCGGACCGAGACGTCCCTAAACTAATAATGGACCACCACGTCCCTAAACTGGCGATGGACCACCACGTCCTTAAACTGGCGATAGACCACCACGTCCTTAAACTGGAATGATAGAGCCTCCAAACGCTCTTTTGCCGGATCTAAACGGTCCCGTTTAAGTTGATCTTAGCCCCAAACACGGCTAACGTATCCTTAAACATTCAAATGGATTATAAAACTCCCAATCAACTCTGGTTCGAGGGTACATCTCCGAGCTCCTCTGACATCTGTCGTTGTAATCCTTCAACGACGTCAGAGAGGTGACGAGTCCCGATGGCCATACATTAAATTAATCACTACGTCAAGTTGATCTTAGTCCAAAACAGGACTAACGTATCCTTGATAAACGTTTAAGTTGATCTTAGCCGCAACGCGACTAATGCATCCTTAAACTAAAAACATCAAACCCAAATCTAAGTAAATACAGATTTAGACTAATCCACGTCCTACGGGCGACGGCATTACTCAGTCTCCGTATACAATCCACGGGCAACCACAAACAAAACAAACACACACGACACGAAGTGAAATTCTGGAGAAGGAGAAAGTTGTTACCGCGATGCGGTAGCGTAATTAACTGCAGGGGCTTGCGCCTGCAGGGAAGAGCGTCCCCACAATCAAAAACCCCTCACCCTGAGGGGGAATCTGACGAAGTCTGCTACATCGGTCGCATCCGTCTAAACCTCCGATACACGGTGCCATAAATTAACTTGGCATCTTCGGAGAGGTGGACGGATAAAACCAAATAGCATCTGCCCCGAACCTCAGGCAACGGACGCGAAGTCCGGGCCGCCGTTCGGAGGGGAACAGATGGCAGTGCTAAACGATACGGCACTTTTCCTACCCGTTCCAATATATCGAATGGACCGATGTTGTCATGACCCGAAAGTACGGAACATGACTGACACTTAAATTACGAAATATCTTAAGGCGCAACGTAATCTAAGTAAGCCAAAACTCAGAAATCTAAACCAAATAAAGAAACAGAGTGAAGGAAAATCTTAATTTAAAAGATAATTTTTTTGTAAAGTTAGAATCACCTTAAAACATTTAAACACATCAAATTTTCCCGAAAATTTCGGCAGAGCCTCCTTTGTAAAAACTGGCCCCGAAACGGGTACAACACATAAAAATACATATACATGAATAAAGGCATTCCCATGCAGGAGCTAGCTCTTCGCCAAACGCGGAATCACAACCACATGCAATGAATATATCATAATAATGCGAAATAAGTATAAAAGCATAAAAATACCACGTCGGCTCAATTGAGCATCGACACCAAACCACAAATACAAGTCTTACCATCTAGTCCAATATACAAGGGTAGATGGAGTATACTAGATACGAATAAAATATATGGCGGGAGCAAAAGAAAATCCTCCAAAACCCACCTATGAGCAAGCTGTAAGTCGAAGCAAACGAAGAAGTACGCAAGCCGCTACTGTGCCGACGGGTCAGACCTGCAAGATACTGTGGCACAACGGGGGTGAGTTGTCAACTCGTGAGTAGTAAGTAAGATCTAATAAGGCTATCGTAAGTATGCACGCAAATGCGTCACACCCTACATATACCGATATTGATGCGATGAACTGGTATGTATGCAATATGAATGCATAATCAGCACGAAATCTGAATATGTTTGGTACGAGAAAATCTGTAATCTCATCTTAGTAAAACTCCTGTGAAATAACTGAAGTAGCATCAATGAAATCCATAAAAATCCGTGTCAAGTGTCGACACAAAACATATATATCTCAATGTCTCGACATCTCAATGTCACGATATCTCAATATCTCGGGCTCCGTCAGTCCGGATCGGCCCATATCATCAAATATCAATATCTCGGGCTCCGTCAGTCCGGATCGGCCCAAATCATCAAGTCTCACGACTACGGTCGGTATCATCCGGATATCCGCCGCGCCAGACATCACCGGTAGGTAGTCTGCTGTAACACCTTAGAATGCGATTGGTGTTAATTAAGCGATAATGCGTGTTTTCTGTAAAAAGGTTTACAAATTTGGTTTCCTCGCATTTTATAACAATTAATTAATATTTTATTATTATTTGTTTTGGCTTGCACACACGTGTGCACGTTAATGTGAGGGTTAGTTTGTGTTAATCTTGTTAGTGACCATGACAACCTTAACTAAATCCTTTTCTTGCTTAAACTTAAACCCTAGATATTTGTTTGTGTGAGGAGACATATTTCTTTTGGTGTTTTGGATTGGGAGGAGGTGGCTTGGTGAGTCATGAGAGAATCATGACTTGCATTAATGAGGAGAGTTAATGCTTGGTACACTTACCCTCTCACCATTATACTCACCTCTCTCTCTAACTCATTGATTTCACTCTCATTCTTTCTCAATCTATCTCTTTCTCATTTCTTTCATCTTTCCCTCAACCCTCAACTGAACGCTCACATTTCCATCGCTAAACTTCATCAAATCTCACCCAAATCACTTCCCAAGTCTTGTTTTGCCTCTAAGATCCCTTGGAGCTTTGGAAGTTAGGATCTTTGAGCATGTGTGGTTAGGTATTGATCTCTTTCTGTTAAATAAGTCTTTTTAATGTTGCGTAGCTTATTAGCTTCAGTTTAGAACGCGTAAAGTTTAGTTTCGTGCAAAAATCATATTTTTAGTGTAGTTTTGGGTCTCGGATGATCTGCTATCAAATCAGGTATTTGTTGGAAAAGTTCTCATCACAGTGACCTAGTGTTGTGACCTAGAAGCTACCCTAAAAACATGAGCTCATTCCCTTAACTTTTGGCCGTAGATTTATTGGTTCTGGCCGCAAATTGCGGCCAGAGTGGGGGCTGGGGGTTGTGTTTTGGGCGTAGGGTCTCTGGGGTTGTATGTGGTCTCCTGGCACTTACAACTTTTACCAATTGTCTGTGTAGCAAAATCTGGGATCACTTTGTTTGTTTCTAGTGTTTCGATTACGTACGTTGCGTTATCCGATACGGTTCATGTTCTTGTGTTGCTGTTGCTCTTGAGTTGATTTCGTAGCATCGCTACGCACGTTAGCCACTAGACGAACACTTGAGAGTATGTTTGGAGTTGGTACGCCGGTCAAACGTAGTTTATACGTGTTTTTGGTCGATTGCTAACATGAACTTGTTGTGTTGTTTTATGATCTTAGGGTCGCAGGCGGGGGCTTCGGACGCTGCGAAGAGGGGAAAGCAAGTGGTTGGCTTTACTTAGCCCAATATCATCTGTGAGTAGGTTTAACATCTACAGGGGAATCTGTCACGCCCCGCTTCCCGATGTACGGCGAAGTGGGCGCGACGAGGCCCGCTACGTATATACTCAGAAGTACATACGCTAAGCGTATCTAAGCAATATAAAATAAGTACACAAGAGACAAGAAATAAAAAGAACAGCAACTTTTATTTATTAACATTCTTTGTACAATGCGTGAAAGGAAATACAACTGAAATAAAAGATGCCTAAACAGCGGCATAACAGGAATGTAAAGTACTGAATGGAAAAGTGTACAGTGAACTAAAGTGCTGGATCTTCGACAAACTGCTCCAAGTCTTCTGCAGATGGCTCGATCTCTGCCGGGTCTAAACCACCTGACGACATTCAAAGAAGAAAGAAATAGAATGTCGTCAGCGAATAGGTCGCTCGGTAAGTCCCAAAGATAAGAGGAGAATAGACAGAGAGTAAGAGAGAGGGAGAGAGTGGCTGTTACAGTTGTATTACATTGTTATATTATTGTAGTATTGTGTCAACGCTGTTGTTGTAGCTTGGTACAGAAGGATGTCAGTGTATACGAGAGGGGTCTCAGTATGCCAGAGACCAGGGCAAATGGAAGTACAAGGCTCCGTTATACAACCCGGAACAACGGCAATTGGATTCATGTTAGGTGTCTTAATCTTACCGTCTCGTGCCACCTTTAACACCTTCCGTACCAATCTACCCCTTAAACCCCGCGATGTCTTGTTTGTATTGTTATCTTGTAAATTGTGTTGGCTGTAAGATTGATTGACTGACTGACCGAAACCATGATATCATAAAACGGTTATAACCGTAGAGTCATGTAAATGGAATACTGGGAATCATGTAAAAAGAATATATCCATGGTTCGGTTCAGCCAAATTGTATAAACTGATAATTGTATTCATGGATTCATGTGTTAATATTGACTTGGAAACTTGTAGATTATGGATTGACTTGAATCATATTTAAGTCAGATTAATCAGACTCAAAGTCGAGTCAGACAATCAGAAATGTGAAACGAAGTCTTATAACTGCTGGGGTCCTTAGGGTAATTTATAAACTTGAGGGGGTTTTATGTAAAAATACTTTTATATACTTTTCAAAATACACCTCAAGTATTTATTTTTCATCTTTAGAGTTGTAATGAATGTGGATTTTATATTATGCCATTTCTAGTGAAAATATCCTAGTTTTAGGTATTTATCTGTAATAGTGATTATTTGAAGTTCATGGTATTTTAGTGTAAAAGTTATTATTGTGATTTTTAGAAAAAGGTGAAAATTTTATATTATAATAAAATAGGTATTTAAAAGATAAATATACATATGTTTATACAAATAATTTTAATAAATATTTTATATTTCAAAACTCTCATTTTCTTAAAATGTTGTATTTTAAACCTTTCGAGACCGAATGCCCCCTGCGGAGGTCTGAATCTCGCACTACTAGCCCGAGGGTGCGTGATAAACCGCACGATCCCGAACGGGTTCCCCAAAGACGGGTTGTAGCGGCGCTTTGCAAAGATTGTAAAACACTAATCTTTTAGAAAACGGTTTTATAAAATAAAAGGTATTTATTCGCAAAGTGTAGTTTTCCGTATTTTAGATTCTAGGGTTTCCTAAGCCAACTAGCTTATTTCTAAATGGTCTAAACGACCAGTCGTTAGAAGCCTCAAATCGCCTCTTCACCGCCAATTGTGGCCAGGTAAGTGTCAGGTAAGTGGGAGGCTCTCCACTACAAGTAGTGGCCCTAATTAAGTAACCACCTGCCTTAGACACACTTGCCTAGACACCACAAAGTCATTTTAGATAAATGATCGATGTCCACAACTTATCGTATTTTCCTAGTAAGAATTATTTACTTAAAAGTGTAACAAATCTAAAACCTTTAAGAATGGTTTTATGAAAATTATGGTATTTTAATGAAAATTTCGTTTTATCGTATTCTAAGTTTTGATGATATCATTTTAGGGTTGTATCTGCGTGTGTGTGGAGGTAGGTCATTACCTCGTGCTCTACTTTAAATGTATATTAAGATTAAGGGGTTAAATGTGAAATTGAAACTTCATGGTATTAAAGTGAAAATACGGTAAATTGAAAAGGTTATCATTTCATGTGTGAAAACTTATTCAAATTGATTTTTACAAGTTTAATGGTCAAGATGAAGATGTTTAGGAATGATTGAATTGATTAGAAGAAGAAAAATAAATATTATGGTATTAAAGTGAAAAAGAATACGATATTGCAAAAGCTATCATTTCATATGAGAAACTTTGTCCAAATTAATTGTTATGTGATTAATAGTCATCATGAATAAGTTTAGGTATTATGGAATTGGTGACAGGTGAGATTTTATAGAAAAACCGAATCGGAAATCGGTTTGTTCCGATTTCCGTCGGGTTTCATAAGTTCGTATTTTTGAGAAGTACAAAGAAGGGAAGAATAGGACTTACGGGTTTCGATCTATACTAAAGAGTATAGGGGAACTAGGTGAGTGGCCGAGGTGTTGTTTCATCGCCGGTTGATTCAAAAACGTCGCCAGAATTCCGGCAGCGTTTCGCCGTGAACTCGGCTTCAAAGTACACCCTTCTTGTAGAAATTTTGAGAGAGTAAACCTAGTGTTTTAGGATGAGAGGGTAGGGGGTAGGGGTGTCTATTTATAGGGCAGGCTAGGGTATGGTAGGTGAAAGGTTTTTATTTTTAAAAAAAATGTAAAAATTAAAGAAAATCATTAAAATTTGTATTAAATAGGGTGTAGTTAAAATTAGGGAACCGATCCATTAAAATGGAGTAGACAGGGGAGTTGAGAATGTGAAAAGCCAGAAATTTCGTGTTGGCGACTCGGCCGGCGGCGCCGGCCCGAGTCGGCCGGTCCGCCGGCCGACTCGGGGTGCCAATGGGTCGGGGGTCTCCTGACGTAAGCTCTGGTATACTCACTTTTTAGGGTTCAGTTCATCTTTTGGGAGTTACGGCCTGTGGACTGTTGGGCTTCCAAGAATTTTAAGAGAAAATTAATCTAAAAATAATGTGGGGCATGTGATTCGAACACCGATGGCTTGGTTCAGCAGTGCAAGGTATTACCAATGAGCTACAAGCTCTTTCTTGTAATTATTGTGTTATTTAATTACTTAAAATGATAGCAGCAAGAGTAAATACTCCAAGTATACATTGAATTTAAAGTAATTTCCTTGTACACTAAAAATGGAGTTATTACATTCTTGTAGCTTGTAATTAAAAAACAAAACAATTGCCTATATCTTGTGCTCAGGCTAAAATACCCTTTTGTGAATTTTTGAAAAAAATATTTGAAAAATTTTTGTATAGGAAAAAGTGTATAAGAAAATTAGGGTTGTTACAGAATCGCCCGCATGACGTTATGCGTCTGGGCTAGATATGATATGATATTAGCCGCATGTTTATATTGCACATATATATTGTGCATAAAACTTCATTGTATATTATTACTTGTTGTGCTTGGACTTGTACCCATTGGACACTGCACTATTATTGACGGTTCATGTTACACGAGCACTGATTGTATGCCACCCACATCGTCGATAATTGCCACGACACACACAACACACATACATATGTGATATTGTATGGTTAGTGACGTTGAGACATTGATTCCTATTCCATTGTACATATGGCATATAGCATACATGTATACCTACATGCTTACACATATGCTTTGCCATGCCTACATGCTAGCTGCCCATATACCTATATGGTATTTTACCATTAGTGACAGATATATACACATATGAGACATAGCTACATGTACATCTTGCATACATACTTACATGTACACACATATACCTGGAGGGTATTACATCATTATTGATAGGTACATACCTATACCTTGCTATACTACATGTTCACCTTTATATGATGTTGCGTTGGATTTTGGAGAAATTAGGAACCGCATGATATATTTAATAACTTGTTGCAGTTAAATAGCGGTTTTTCCTTTATATGCTCACATTACTGTTTTATATTGCATATATTATATTCATGGATTTTCGCATTGAGATGTGGATTTCACCTGATTTTTTCTGGATTTGTAGACCGTGGTAGTTCATGAAATTATGCATTGTTTGAAAAATCCGGTTTCTCTTGATATGATATTTCGATGCGTCCACCATGAGATTTCTCGGTTCTGAGATTTGTGTTATTGCCCCATGCGAGGAGTGGACGAGGTCGTGTGCGGGTACATGGTGGGGCCCGGAGGTACCCCGAAGCAAGAAGATCGCAGCTGATGGCGATGAGCTCGAAGCAGGGAGTACTATCTTACCGATGACAGTATTGAGACGTATGGATACGGAAATTGCGAGTGTCGGAGCTGGGCACTCATATTCTTCGAGACGCATGATACGTGGACATCTGGGCCGATCCAGACTGACGGAGCCCAGGGGCCGATCCGGACTGACGGAGCCCAAGGGCCGATCCGGACTGATGGAGCCCTATATACGAGAATTTACATGTCGATATTGGACACGAGTATTTCATGATGTTTTCTAGATGTTTTACTCCTGATGATATATATCAGTGGTATGAGACGCTGTGATATATATATATATATATCAGTGGTATGAGACGCTGTTATATATGTATATATACATATAATATATCATCATAATGATCTATGCAAGTATTCTTATTCTTTACTTGATATTTCGATGCTGGACACTGGTTTTCATGATATTTTCGGGTGTCGATGTTGAACACTCGGTTTCCATAAGACTTACAGGTTATGAGGGCAGACCTGAGGGACGATTTGAGGAATTTGGGATTTAGATTGTCTTGATGGACATTGGTCCTGCCACGACGAGGATTCCGTGAGGATGACATGTTTTATCCTATACTCCGCATTTATTTGATATGCATTGCTTCATGTATTAGTAGTACCTGATAGAGTACCTTTCATAACTGTTGCATATACATATTGTCATTTATTGATATCAGCTTGCATGCGATAGATTATCGCAGTACGTGCATACCTGCGATTACCTGCATATGTTATTTACTATTCACGAGTTGACAACTCACCCCCGTTGTGCCACAGTGTTTTGCAGGTAGCCCCTCAGAGTGGTAGCGACAGGGCTTCTTCTTCTTATCGTATCATCTTTTGCAGCGGATACAGCTATGGCTGACTGTGTGCATTTTTGCTTTAGGTGGGTTTTGCGGTTATCCGATGATACTCGTTTGTATATTCGTTGTACCTAGTGCTCTCCATCTACTACTTCATGTATTGACTTAGAAACGAGTTGTGAGGACGATATTGTATATTATTTTGTGACTTTAGAAGTCTTTTATGCCGTTGTCACTTTATATCGTCTTTTTCTTCACTACGGCGTCGTATATCTGTTGTGGTGTTGTTTCCGCCTTTGGGCGTGGATTTGCTCCCGTTGAGGATGCTTTACTTATATCTTTTGTTGAACCTTTTTGGGGATTGTTTTACAAAGGAGGTGCTGCCAAATTTTAAAGGAAATAAATTTGGACTTTAAAGATTTTTTATTGAGATTTCAAAAGTTTTAACAATGTTCTTATTACTTACTACTTTTGATGGTTTAGATTGCTGGGTTTTCGGTTTACTTAAATTGCGTTACGCCTGTAGACGTTTCATGGTTTAAGGGCCGTCACGTGCCAATTTCGGGTCGTGACAGAGCCCGCCTCTGCCAGGCTCATCGTCATCCCCACAAAAACACTCTCGCCCCGGGGTACCATACCGAGCCCACCATGTACCCGAAACAGTTCATCCTACTCTTTGAATCGGGTCTCGAAAACCAACAGTAATCATGAAAACTCATGGTGGACGACACAGACATCACGAGAAAACCGCAACTTGCATTTTAAAATGATCATAAGTTTTTTATAAAATTCTTGCGGTTTTCCCCAAAATCCAGAAATCTCATAAGTATTGGAATTCTCAAGAATAATCACAATATATAATTATGCCGGTGATGATGGAAATCTATGATACGGTAGTATATACCATACGAAATACAGCCAGAAGCTATGCATGAATCATGATGCAATGAGATATGTATACATGATTAACAATCCTACGTATCCATTTGATGAGATGTATATGCAGGTTTAAATATACGGATCATATACTATGCAAATGGATAAATATCTATTCTAAGCAAGTTCTATAGTGTTCGTGACATAGAAATTACCAATGACGTGTATGTTCGCATAAATAGTGCACGTGCGGCATAAACCAATGGTAATGGTGCGAGTGTCCTATGAGATGATATCTCACACACATACATACATATAACGATGCGATGTAATAAGATGGCTAACTTGGAAACTACGTATATAATGTAAATACTATAAGTAATACAAAACCGTCGGGCGCCTCGCGCCATCCAGACGATCCCCCCATAGATGTATACATTTACTCACTGGGACGCCTCGGCTAATCTGATCCGATCTCCGTTCTGTCTTTTCGCGCCGCGTCTGACACCTCTGCACCCGATCCTAGAATCGCACACAAGCAATTAAAAGAATAAATATACGAATAGTCGCGGGACAAACGACACAAATCAATCACGCGCACTAACTAGACGCGCGCGCACTTGGTACACTGAACGCGCCCACGACAACGCCACAAACTACAACTAGGGTCGCTATACATGACCACCACCAAGTCCAGAACCCAATCGCGTATTCACAACACATTAATTATTATAAGAAATATGTTATAACTCATCAAAACTTCAAACTTAATTAGAATCAATTTATTCCAAAAACCAAGTAAGCGACCATTAACCGTTTTCATACAAATCTTGATGTTTTAACAAATCTAGTGGCTTCATTATTCACTTAATATCTTAATCAGGTCACACAAACCTTTACTAAAATTTTATCTCACCAATTTATTTTAATTCTAAAAACCTAGTTTGCAAATTATATAACTTGGAAAATTTTAAATGTCATGATTGTTAGGGATTCTGCGTGTTCAAGTTTTAGTTAAATACCGCAATCAAGACGGTTTCGCTTGTAGCTAGCCGGTTGAGTACGGGTCGTCCGCAGGGAGATGGGAGTCTTTTTCTATGTGTTTTAACGAGTTAAGTCCGAGAGTCCAGATTTGTTTGTGATTATCTAAGTGTTAAAATGATATGTAAAGAGAGCTTGTTAGGGTTAGGATTAGGTTAGTTTGAGTTAGGAGTCTCCCACATCTTTCGTTGCCCCTCTTAATATCGGTGTTGCGGTAATCGGCAACAACGGGGATTAGCACGACTAGGAAGGAACTTGCGAGTATAAGCTAGGCTTTCCAACGCATAAGTTCTTCCTTTTGGTGCTTGTCCGTCCGTTCTTGGCTCTTAGCCATAACCTCCGGTTAATTCAACCACAACCGGTCTCACTACGGAATCACCGCTGTCATGTAGGATAGGGTGCCGTAAGGAGCGGATTGTGGTTTAATTAACGGGAGTCGAATTAAGCTGTTGGGCAAGGAAAGAGTGAGAGAGATTTCCTTCTCTCAAACTTCCCTTATTCTACCCTAACAAGTATGAAACTACTCACACATCATGATACGGAAAAATAAAACAAAACAAAAGAGGAAGATAGAAAGAAAGAGATTAGAAGATAACAACTAGCTATTTGCGACCTCACCTTGGCGAGGATCAAGCGTAAGCATCATGGTTGTTTTAAGGATAAAGAAAAGAGAGAAGAAAGAAACAACAAGAAAAATAACAACAACTAAGTTAACAAATGAAAATTACAACAATTAACAAGAGAATAAGACAAGCATAATAATAAACGGTTCTTCTTTATTCATCATTCTTTACTCACAAGCTCACAACAAGTTTTAATGGAGAAGAGATGAGAAGAGGAAGAAGAACATGTATTCTAAAACCTAGAGAAAAAAATACAAGATTATGGATCCTTTCCTTCACAAAGTTCTGGGCTATTTATAGGCTGAAAAATGAAAACCTACGGCAACCACCAGAACACAAATAAAAAGACCAAAACACCCCCAAAAAGTCTTCAAGTGCGGTGCCAGTACGGCCGCGGAACCGCGACCTAAGCATGCTTAGGCCGCGGAACCGCGGATATAGAGGAATTGGCTTCTCGTATTTTATGGGGCCCCCTGTTCTGATGTTGTCTGTAGTTTGGCATATGTGTTTTCTGAAAATACCTCCACATTTCTTCCAGAATTTCTGTTGATGGAAAGGTGATTTGATGTGGACTTTTTGTCAAGATTTTCTTGAGCTCCGCGTAGATTTAAACTGGACTTTCTAGGCTTCTTAGCGAGCTTTGGGCCAATGCACCCAAACTAGTTGATTTTAGGACATTAGGTGTAGAAACATCCCAGCGGACTTAATTACTCAAGTTACCTAGGTCCAAAAACAAAAGACAGTTTGGCGTGAAAATCAGATGATTTAATACGAACGGAGATATAACCGGCAGTTCAATTATTTTTTGGATAAAAGACGTGTTTAGTGGGTTCGGTGTGTAATCATTCCAATCAAGTTTCAGATGGGTTATTTTTCAGACTTGGTTCCAATTACGGCATCAATAACATTCCTTCATATTCGCTTTACTTCATAAACTATTCTTGACATTACTTATTTCAGAACAAACCTATTTGATCCTCAGAAAATCATTTATCTGTTTAAAAGTTTTTAAACATAAAAGACTTGTCATCTAATTCCCAAAAACTCACGACACGTGTAGTGTGATGTAAAGACGTATATCAGCTATAGTTAACTTCAAAGGAGAGTTATCTTTCAGGTTTTCAAAATCTAAACATAAGATTTAGTTATTCCTATTTTTTCAAACAAAAACCGTCGAAATGTTGAATCAGAGTTCTTCCACAAGCTAACGTGACAGAAAAGTTTTTATGTTTTTAGAAAATTTTCAGATTTTTATGGATTTTATGGATTTTAATATGCAGATGCAAAATATACATATGAATGCGAAGGTAAGAAATGCGTACCGAGCGTACCCCCAAACTTAAACTGGACAGTGCCCTCACTGTCATTGCATGAAGAGATCATTTGAAGGGTCAAAATTGTCGGTTAGCGATACACAATTTTTTTTTTGTTTTTGTTTTTAAAGAAAAGAAAAAGAAAAAGAATGGAAAAGAATATCCACAAATATATACAACATGGTTTATACATACCCCCAAACTTATTGGGAACAGTGTCCACTGTTCTTGGCTGGATAACCGAAGTTTGGAGGTAGGCAGAGGAAGATCAGGCAGGGTAAACCGGCTCCTGTTAGAACAGGAGCTCCTCTGTTGGTTTGGCGCTAAGGTACGGTTTGCATCGGTGTCCGTTCACTTTGAAAAATGAACCGTCCTTTGGATTCTCCAAATCCACAGCGCCCTGCGGATATACATTCCGCACAAAATACGGCCCTTTCCAGCGAGATCTGAGCTTTCCTGGATGGAAGTGAAGTCGGGTGTCGTAAAGCAGTACCTGCTGACCAGGTACGAAGGTTTTGCGCAAAAGATGTTTATCATGAAACACCTTCGTTCGATTCTTAACGACAACCGCGTTATCGTAAGCCTCATCCCTAAGCTCGCTTAATTCGTTCAACTGCAGCTTTCGATGGCTGCCCGCATCCTCGAGAGACAGATTCAGCTCCTTTATCGCCCAAAATGCGCGATGCTCTATTTCGACAGGTAGGTGGCAGGCTTTTCCGTACACAAGCCGATAGGGAGACATGCCAAGGTCGGTCTTATAAGCGGTTCGAAATGCCCAAAGGGCATCAGTGAGTTTCAGCGACCAATCCTTACGGTTCTTGGAAACCGTCTTCTCCAGTATCTGCTTGATTTGCCGATTTGAAACTTCGGCCTGCCCGCAGGTTTGGGGGTGGTAGGGCGTAGAGAGCTTATGATTAATGGAGTATTTCCGCATCAGGGCTTCGAAAGTTTTGTTGCAGAAATGACTTCCATTGTCGCTAATGATCGCTCGGGGGTGCCCAAACCGGGAGAAAATGTTTTCTTTAAGGAACCTAACGACAACCTTGTTGTCGTTAGTCCGGCTGGGCACAGCCTCGACCCATTTAGAGACGTAATCAACAGCGAGAAGGATGTACAAGTTCCCAAAAGAGCTGGGAAACGGCCCCATGAAATCTATCCCCCAAACATCGAAAATCTCCACAACTAAGATCGGTTGGAGCGGCATCTCGTTCCTCCGGGATATCCGGCCCATGTGTTGGCACCGGGAGCAAGTCTTGCAATAGTCATGAGCGTCTTTGAAGAGTTGTGGCCAGTAGAAACCACATTGCAAGATCTTCTCAGCTGTCTTTCTGGGGCCAAAATGCCCGCCACACGCTTGATCGTGGCAAAATGACAGCACACTCTTGAATTCCTCGTCAGGGACACACCGACGAATAATCTGGTCGGGACAGTACTTGAACAGATAGGGTTCGTCCCAGTAAAAGTGTTTTACTTGGGATAAGAAGCGAAGTCTGTCCTGACTTGACCATTCAGTCGGTAGTAATCCAGTGGCCAAATAGTTCACAATATCTGCGAACCAGGGTTCGCAAGATACTGTCAAGAGCAGTTCATCCAGGAAAACGTCGTTGATCGGAATTGGAAGCGAAGGCGAAGAAGGAAGTCGTGAGAGATGGTCGGCAACTACGTTTTCACATCCTCGTTTGTCCTTAATGACAAGGTCAAACTCTTGCAGTAAGAGGATCCAACATATTAGCCGAGGTTTTGCATCTTTCTTCGCAAAAAGATGGCGCAGAGCAGAATGGTCTGTGTAGACAATGACTGGAGAGCCGATGAGGTAGGGCCTGAATTTTTCTAAAGCAAATACAACAGCTAAGAATTCCTTCTCAGTTGTTGTATAATTGAGTTGGGCGTCGTTTAGGGTTCGGCTCGCATAATAGATTACGTGCGGCATCTTGTTGATGTGTTGTCCAAGGACAGCACCAATGGCAAAGTCGGATGCATCGCACATAATCTCAAATGGGTGCGTCCAGTCAGGTGAAGAAAGAACGGGAGCAGAAGTGAGTGAGCGTTTTAATGACTCGAATGCAGTCACACAGCTCGAGTTGAAGTCGAATGGCGTGTCCTTGGCCAGCAAAAGAGTCAAGGGCCTAGCAATCTTGCTAAAGTCCTTGATGAACCGTCTATAGAAACCGGCATGGCCAAGGAAGGCTCGGATATCTCTGACGCATCGGGGAGGAGGCAGATTGGAAATGACCTCAATCTTTGCTTTGTCAACCTCTATGCCATTTTGCGAGATGATATGTCCTAAGACAATACCTTCGCGCACCATGAAGTGGCATTTCTCCCAATTCAAAGTGAGATTCTTGTCCTTACATCGGGTAAGGACAGCGTCAAGATGCAGCAAACACTCGTTGAAGGAATCGCCGAAAATGGAGAAGTCATCCATGAAAATCTCCAGAAATATTTCCACCATGTCTGAGAAGATTCCCATCATACACCGCTGGAAGATAGCGGGCGCATTGCATAACCCAAAGGGCATGCGTCGATATGCAAACGTGCCGAAAGGACAAGTGAATGTGGTCTTGTCCTGGTCTTTTTCGGCGATGGGAATTTGATTATAGCCGGAGTAGCCATCAAGAAAGCAGTAGTACTCGTGTCCAGCCAATCGTTCAAGCATCTGGTCAATGAAAGGTAGCGGAAAGTGGTCTTTCCGCGTTGCGGCGTTGAGTTTTCTGTAATCAATGCATACTCGCCACCCAGTTTGGGTGCGAGTAGGGATTAACTCGTTCGCCTCGTCAGTGATGACTGTGATGCCCGACTTCTTGGGGACAACATGAATGGGGCTAACCCACTGGCTATCAGAGATAGGGTAAATGATACCACTAACTAGACATTTTACGATCTCCTTCTTCACAGCCTCTTTCATGACTGGATTGAGACGTCTTTGTGGATCCCGGGCTGGTTTGGCATCATCCATCAGATGAATGTGATGCTCAACGATCAGGGGACTAATCCCCTTGATGTTCGCCATGGATCAGCCAAAAGCTTGCATGTTGCTGTGCAAGACCGCGAGAAGGGCTTTCTCTTGCTCTGGAGCTAGAGAAGCCAAAATGATGATAGGGAGGGTCTCATTCTCACCTAAGTAAGCGTACTTAAGGTGAGATGACAAAGGCTTGAGTTCGAGCGTTGGAGGTGAAACGATTGAAGGAAAGATTGGTGCAAAGGTCTCGAACTCAAAGGACTCCAACAAAGGTTCAAAACGAGTGTAGGCAACCGAGTTGGATGGTTCAGGTAACTCATCCGGAAAGTCGAAGGATTCAAACTCGGGTTGTGCGCGGCTAAGATCGTTCGAGAACGTGAAACACTCGTAGTCGTTGTCGGGCGCAGAAACAGCAGCAGGTTCGAAGAGAAACACACTAGTGGCGTCAAGATTATCGTGTTCAAACAGAAACTCCTCGAATTCACACTCTTCTGGGGTGATCTCCTGGATCGAGCAGACGTCCAGTATATGAGCATTAGGTTCGGCGGGCTGATTCTCCAACCTAAAAATGTTGAGTTCAATCGTCATGTTTCCAAAAGAGAGGTTCATCGAACCATTGCGACAATTGATCACAGCATTTGAGGTTGCAAGAAATGGGCGACCGAGTATCACCGGAATTTGATTCCGGGGGTTAGCTACAGGCTGTGTGTCTAATACAATGAAGTCAACGGGGAATATGAAGTCCCCGACTTTTATTAACACATCCTCTAGCTCACCCCTAGGATAGGTGATCGATCGGTCGGCCATTTGGAGAGTGCAGTGCGTGGGTTTCAGCTCTCCGACGCCTAATTGCTCGTATACTGAATACGGAAGCAGGTTAACACTGGCACCAAGATCTAATAGTGCGCGGTTGATGTTCTTATCCCCAATAGTAATTGAAATCGTAGGACAGCCAGGGTCCTTCCGTTTTTGTGGTAAAGATTGGGTAAGGGCATCACTCACAGCACTAGCCAAGAAAACTTTCTTGGGTACCTGAGACTTCCTCTTTTTCGTGCACAAGTCCTTTAAGATTTTCGCGTAAGACGGGACTTGTTGGACAACATCTAAAAGAGGAATGTTAATGTTAACTTGCTTAAATAACTCTAGAATCTTCTCCATTTGTGGATTTTGTTTGTTAGACCTCAACCGGTTTGGAAATGGAACATTTTGAAAATTGGTTGAGTCTAATGCTGGAGGAGGAGATTGTGGAGTTGGAACGGATCCCAGAACAGGTGTTTTCGTGGAGTGAGAAGTGGGTCCGTTCAGAGCAGAAGAAGAGGAAGGAGAGCCTTATGAAGAACGGAGAATAGGCTCAGAAGACGAGGAAGAAGAAGAAGAAGAAGCGGCCGGGGTTCATCGTTGATTCGTTTGCCAATGTTGTTTTGCAGCATCCTTCCTGATCTCAGTGTGGTCACGGCACTCACATTATGGTTCTGTTGTTCAAGAGCAACATGTGCATTATGTGGGTGACCGGGATTTGGGAGTGGCTGGGACGGAAGCTTCCCCTTCTCTCGCTCGCTTAAGGCCGCATTCAGCTGTGCAATCTGGGCCTCGATGGTCTTGATGCTTTGCCCGTGAGCGGCAGTGTGTTGCACTAAGGACTGAATGGAAGACTGGATGTTGGCAGTGGACTGGGTCGATTGTTTAACGAACGCCTCCAGACTTCGTTCGAGCGAGGAAACCTTATCGTTGTTTGACGGAACAAAGTTGTTTGGTGGAAAAGAATTGTTGGGTGCAAAGTTGTTCGTCTGATTTTGGAAAGGTTGGGGTTGGAAGGGCTGCTGAAACTGAGTTTGTTGTTACGCTTGTTGTTGCGGCGGAGGGGCCCTTTGGAAATTGTTGCCCTGGAATTGATTCTGATTCTGATTCCAGGCGAAATTGGGGTGGTTCCTCCAACCGGGATTATAGGTGGAAGAGTATGGATCATTCCTCGGTCTTTGCTGGAATGCAGCATTAACCTGATCCTGTCCTTGCGAGGGTGGTGTTCCCCTCCGAACGGACACGCGGGACGTCGGGCCGTCTCGCCTGAAATTCGGGGCAGATGCTAATTGGTGCTATCCGTCCACCTCTCCGAAGATGCCAATTTGATCCATGGCACCATGTATTGAAGGTCTAGACGGATGCGTCCGATGTAGCAGACTTCGTCAGATTCCCCCTCGTTTGAGGGGTTTTTGATTGTGGGGACGCTCTTCCCTGCAGGCGCAAGCCCCTGCAGTTAATTACGCTACCGCTTTGCGGTAACAACTTTCTCCTTCTCCAGATGGTCACTTCGTGTCGTGTGTTCTTGTTTTATGTTTCATTGCCCGTGGATCGTTTACGGAGACTGAGTTATGTCGTCGCCCGTAGGGCATGGACTAGTCCAAATCCGCATTATCTTAAATTTGGGTTTGGGGGTTTGGTTTGAGGACACGTCAGCCATACTTGAGGCTAAGATCAACTCAAACGCTTGTTAAGGACACGTTAGTCTAACTTTGTGACTAAGATCAACTTAACGGGATCATTTAGATCCTACAAAAGAGTGTTTGGACTCTAATGTTCCAGTTTAGGGACGTGGCGGTCCATCGTATATGTGGCCGTCGGGACCCGTCACCTCTCTGACGACGTTGAAGGATTACAACGACGGATGTCAGAGGAGTTCAGAGATGTACCCTCGAGCCAGAGTTAATTAGGGGGATTCATAGTCCAGTCTGCTTGAAGGTTTAAGGACGCGTTAGCCATCTTTGAGGCTAAGATCAACTTAAACAGGACCGTTTAGATCCGACAAAAGAGCATATAGGGGCTCTATTGTTCTAGTTTAAGGACATCGCGGTCCATGGGTAGTTTTAAGGACATTGCGGTCCGTGGGTAGTTTGAGGACATTGCGGTTCGTGGGTAGTTTAAGGACATTGCGGTCCGTTGGTAGTTTTAAGACATCTCGGTCAATGGGTAGTTTAAGGACATTGCGGTCCGTTGGTAGTTTTAAGACATCTCGGTCAAGGTTAAGGACGTCATAGTCCATGGGTTTAAGGACACCACAGTCCGGTATATGCTCTGGATGCTTCACACGGGTTCACTGCCGTGCTAGGCGGGACCAGGCTCCGCTCTGGATGCTTCACACGGGTTCACTGCCGTGCTCTGTGAGGACCAGGATCCGCTCTGGACGTTTTCCGCGGGGTCAAAGAGTGACGTTATCCACGTTCCAAGTGACCAGGAATTTTGTTGATTATGCGTAGGTTTAAGGACCCCACAGTCCATATCATGAATGGTCTTCGGGACCCGTCACCTCTTTGAAGACATTGAGGGATTACAATGCCAAGTATCAAAGGAGTGAAGAGATGTACCCTAGAACCGGGTTGGATTAAATAGTCCTTGGCCCAATTTGGGTCAAGACTGATCAATTATGTTATGAGCCTATCGGCCCAGTTAATCATAAATTGAGGACTTATGGCCAGCTTGGGCTAAGTCCAGTCAGGTCTGGAATATTGACTCTTTGTTGGTCCATTGAGGGAGAATGCTTGCCTCTATCCCTTTAGCCAATTGGGCCAAGGCCTAGTGTTAAACACTTCAGAGCAATCAGTGTTGAACACTGGGAATAAGGTTGATGGGTTAGTGTTCAACACTAAGAGATAATTGGTGCTAAGCACCAGCAATAAGGCTTTTTCAAATTAGTGTTAAACACTAAAACAGATCAGTGTTGAACCCTGCCAATAAGGCTTTTTAATCAGCATTGAATGCTAAGGCCCGACAGTGTTTTAACACTGGGCTTGAGAGTTTTAAATTTAGTGTTAAACACTAAGGCGAGAAGGGTCACGTGGCAGCACGTGAGAGCACCCTCCCTTCTTTTGTTCTGCTGAAATTATCATCTCCTTCAAAGCATCACGTGCCATCACGTGAGGGGCATTCAAATGCCTGTGTATTAGAGTTTCTGCCAAGGTCACGTGGGTCACGTGGGGTGCTGCCTCAAAGGGGCTTTCTGGAGGGGTTTTGGGGGGTCACGTGGTGGCACGTGACCCTACCTCTATGTTTTTTTTTTAGAGGATCTGTTACTCCTTTTTTCAGGAATTAAATTCCTCGAACTTTAAATTTCAGAGGAATTAAATTCCTATTTCCTTTTGAAGACTTGTAGAGTTGAACTCTGAATTTTCTGTAGGAATTAAATTCCTCGTTTATGTGGAGAACTGAAGAGGGTTCAACCCTTAATAAAAGCTTTCAAGGAATTATACTTCCCATTTTACAGAATTATAATTAAGGGAATTAAATTCCTGCTATTTCCACAGAACCACATTCTTAATTAGGGTTCAACCCTGTTTCTTTTGTTTTGAAGGAATTAAATTCCCATGATACAGGGTCGAGCCCTACTTTTATTAAAGGAATTGAATTCCTATAGTTCTGCGAGAATTAAATTCTCATGCTTGCGTTCCCTCTCTATGTTTTGGATCTGCATGGCAGGATCTCAACCCATTGAGAATTAAATTCTCAACCTAAAGGGGAGATGTGCACTTTGCAGATCCTCTATCAAAGAGAGAAGAAATGTGCTCTTCTGTTTTATGTATCAGAGTTAAACTCTGTTGGGAATTAAATTCCCCCTCTTTCAAAAGGCCTTCCCTTTCTTACCTAGGGTTTTTTGCAGAAGATCCAAGTCTTTTCCAAGTATCAAAGCTTTTCTCCTTTTTTCTTTCTCTGCGCGTGTCTATTTTTTGTGTCTCTTGGCTCCTATTTATAGGAGAAGCAGCTGAATCAATTAGTTTTGGTAGATCCTTCATGGGATATTTGATTTGCATCCATTACTCATTCTGGACCTTTGGATTATTAGGTGAATTTTATTCACCGTTGGATTTCAGATCCAGAGATTCTCCCTTGTTATTTTGGTTAGATTTAAGGGGGAAATCTTTCCAAACCCGAGATTTTCCATAAATAAATGACCTCTGAATCTTTAATTTGATTGGATGCATATAGTTGCGTTCCTTTGGAAAGATTTGCATTTCTCTCAGAATTTAATTCTGTTGACAAAAAGGGCTTTGAAAGCCGGTCACGTGTGACCACGTGATCCATGGTCACGTGTGAGCACGTGACCCCCTTTGGAATGAGCCTTTTCCTTTTTTCTGATTGTTGCTTAAGCGTCACGTGCCACCACGTGACTCTTGGTCACGTGTGAGCACGTGACCTTTGTTTGAACTCTTTTTCCTTGGTTCGTCTGGAGAACGAGTCTACTGTTTTGAACGTCACGTGCCAGCACGTGACCCTGGTCACGTGGAAGCACGTGACCTCTTCTGAAGCCTTTTTCTTGACTTGATCAGAGAACTTGTGTGTCTTCGACGCTTGTATTTAAATGTCACGTGTCGCCACGTGACCCTGGTCACGTGGGAGCACGTGACTCTTTCTGAAGCCCATTTTCTTCAGCGTAGTCAGGAGACTGAACTCGACTTGATGATGCTTTTAAGGTGTCACGTGCCAACACGTGACCGCTAGTCATGTGTAAGCACGTGACTCTCCTCTGAAGCTTTTCCCAGAAGCTTTCCTGATTTTAAATCAGGAAACAAATGCCCCCACAGCGTTGTTCTCACGTGTCTGCACGTGAGTGCAACGCTGTCACCTCTTATGACCGTTGGATTCCTCTAGGGATCTGGGGAGACGAAACGTTTTTATTGTCTTCTATAAATAGCTGTCTCTTCATAGAAGCCTTCACTTTGTTCATCTTCTTCTGCTGAGAACTTTTTCTTTGAGAATTTAATTCTTGTTTTTCAGAGCTTGGTTCTCTGTCTTGAAACAGTGTGCAGAGTTTAACTCTGTTCGAAAAGGATCCTTTTCCCTCAGGTAATGGTAATCGAAGCACCTTTGTTTTGACAAAACTTTCTGGATTTAAAATCCAGATCGAGGGTTTCACAAAGAACTCATTTTTCTTCAAGTCATTTAACCAAAATATGAGACCACTTGACTTCCCGCAGTAGATCACTTAGGGTTCAGATGATCCCTTAGGGAGACGATGATGGCGGTTCAAACCCATGGAATTTAATTCCATTCAAAAATGTTTCTGGGAATTTAATTCCCTTTCCTTAATAAGGAATTAAATTCCAACGAAGAACTCGATTTCTTCACACAGAGAATCTCTGGGGTCTCTTGGCTCGAGGCGGTTCTTCTGCAATTAATGCGATGGGGATTTTGTAATAATGCCTTCTGTGGGAATTTAATTCCCTTGATTTTGTTGGGTTCGCCCCTAGCCAGATCTTGTTGAGGGGAATATGCATGGTTACCACCTTTTATTAAATGCGGACATTCCCTTTGTTTTATTGTAGCGTTTTGGCCTTATTATTGACGTGCCGTCATCTGGATTCTGTGGGGCCCATGTGTTTTGTAGTCAATGGTCCCAAGAAGCTTTGTTTTTGCTTTCTTTAACTAGTCTTCATGTTCATGCATGAATGTACGTTGCCGACTTTTCTTCTAACGGTCTTCCTTTATTGGTTTTCAGGTGCGATGGCTTCTGCTCCACGCTTTCCTTTCTCTCGCTCGGAGGCGGCCTTTCCTCAGTCACCGTCTGATGAAGAGGCGATGGCGATGATTAGAGCCCATGACCCGAACTGCGCCAACCTTCTTCAATGGGGACCTTGGTACAGTCAGATTATTCAAGGTCGCAGGAGTTTTCTTTGCGCGGTGCCAACGGAGCCTACTTTCCCATTTTTACCGATGGATCCTCCAAGGACAGCTTTCGCCGTGGAAATGCCCAACTGGACTCCAACGGGGAGACTGGAGCCTTCGACGACCGGCATTCCGAACCATCCGATCCCGGCTATAGACATCTTGGGACGGCGCATTTGCCAGGGTGAGGCCCACCCGTGGGGGCAGATTTATAAGATAGGGCTCACTCCCAGGCATCCTACGGGCTACCTTCTCTGGGCTCGCTACATCCTTTCTGCCCATCGGGCGCGATTGCAGAAAGTCGGGCTTTATCAGGCCGTATACGCATCGCTATTCCATTACAAGTCCCCGCATGCTTGGTGGGTTAAGGCGTTTCTGAACCAGTGGAATCTTCCCACTAATACTTTTCTTCTGGGAGATCGCGAGGTTTCGATTTCTTTAGCCGAGTTTTATGAAATTTCGGGGTTGCCGATAAGGGGTAACATGTACGAGGAGTTGCTGCCCCCTGACGAGTACATTTTTGAACCTGAGCCCGCCCCAGTTGACGGCTTATCTGCTGAGAATGCTGTTCGACACAAGCGCCCTAGTCTAATTAGGGCCCTAGGCATTTTTGATCGATTATTCACCGAGTCTGAGGAGCAAGGCGTTACTTTCAAGAGCTTCATTGCTTGTTTCATTCGTGAGGACGCCTTACCGAAGACAGCCCCAAAGTTTGCCAACATTGGGGACCCCTTTGGGTTTGGTCCGAAAAGGTTGCCGACCAACGAATCAGATCTACCTCAGTATTGCATCCCTATTATATCGCCAATGTCTTTTGAGTCCATTGCGGCACCTGGTATGGACGAGGAGACGTTCTTTGTGGGGTTTATTAGCGTCTGGCTCAGTTGGTTCGTCATCCCCATGCATCGCCGCTTCATGAGGGCCTCGGTCATCTACCCGGCGCATCGTATCGCGGAGGGGACGCGGTTGGCCATTGGCATCCCAGCCCTGGCGCACCTCTATAATGGATTGGGTACTGCGGCTAATACCTCTACGCCTGGCGTAGACGTAGTGAACTTTTCGCTTCATTACTTCACGTCGTGGATCGAAATGCATGTGCTGGGGTCTTTTGCCATGCATCAAAGGCCCGCTTTTTACGACGCCTATACCTTCCCGCGACTTATGCGACTGGTAGGTGCTTCCGCTGTCGATCCAACTCAATTTGGGACTATTAGGGTGCTGATTTCCCCTCACGCCACCGCCGGCGGGTTAGCTTTTAATGATCGGGTTCTGTCTTCTTCTTCGGGTCCTGTTCAGCAACTTTGGGACCAGTCAAAGGACAACGCACCTTCTCTGAAGCCCCGAGAGGCCACCTACTTGTATTCAATTAGACCGGGCTACTTGGTGTTTCGCCAGGATAGTGCAGCCCTTTTTATGCGGTACAATCCTCATCGATTTGCTCGGCAGCTCGGATATGACCAGGGCGTTCCTTTTGAGGCTTTTATGATTGCTCCGGTTCCTTCGCTCGACGCTGTTCGTGACGCAGCTCATCATTTCATGAGGCTGAACACCGGCTCTCATTTCATGGTCCCTGAAGCCGAGTACATCTCTCGATGTGTGGGTGCATTCACAGGCTGGTATCTTCATCGGGTCACCCCGATTATTGCTGAAGAAAGAAGGGTTCTTCTTGGTCATGACGCTCCTCCTCAGGTCTCGCGAGTTGAGTTGCGACCGAGGGTTCCAGTCCGCTTTCCTTTGAGGGAAATTGGCGCTGCCCTCATTCCGGGGGAGTCAGGGGTAGACCTCACTCCGACCGCTGGTATGCCTTTGGGTTCTCGATCGCGAGGTAGACGGGCTCCAGTGGTAGCACCTCTGCCGGTGGCGGCGCCGCCTCCCGCGGCGTCGACGACACCGACGTCTTCCAGGGACGAAGGCGTTGAAGGCGACGTGGGCCAGCGTCGTCCTAAGGCTTCGCGAGGGAGGAAGCGGCCATCTTCAGCGACCAGCTCTAGGTCTAAGCGACAGAAGAAAGTGGCTACTACTCCGCTTGATTCTGTGATGGAATCTGAGCCTATCCTTGACGACGAACCCTTGGCCTTGCCAGCGTCTGACACTGTACTCCTCTTTCCGAGTTCGGCTGACGAGGAGGCCGCACAACTGGCTGAGGCCTTACGGCGTTCGAAAGACCCGTCCCATAATGCCAAGGTTCCGAAGAAGTCTTATCCCGCTGTAATTTTTTACGAAGACCCTTCGTGGATTCGGCGGCGATTTATTGGCCCTTTGGAGGAATGGGGGGAAAGGGCTTTGAAGCAGGTCGCTTCAGAAGATGCAGCTGATGCACTTTCTCTATGGACCGGCGGTCATGAGTCTACCCTTGAACCTCGGCGAGCTTATCTCCTTGAGAAGGAAAAGCGGCTTGAAGAAGCCATGTTAAGGGCTTCTTTGCGTATAGGTACGCTGTGCTTCTTTTGTAGTCTTTTTGATTATTTATGCTCGTGGGTATGTATCATTATTTTTATTTGAATCGTGCAGAATCTTCAACGCTGGGGGAGCTTCCCACTGGCCTCTTGAAGTTAAAGCCCGCCGAAATTCTCAACGAGGCCGTGTTGGGTGTGGAGGGGGCTGATGAGGCTACTCCTCTCGTGATAGAACCTCTAGCGGCGGTTCTTGGTCAGGGAGGGCTTGCCCCTTCGGGGGATGCTCTTCTGGAGGCCGCCGTCCCAATGACTCTTGCTGGGGGTGGCTCAAAGGCTGGAAGCGAGGTAGTCGGGGCTGCTCTCCCTTTGTTGGAGCCTGAGGTCACGGCGGAGACCGTCGAGGCTGCTATCCCCCCGGCTCAGAATGGGAGGAGTGTAGAAGGTAACCCTCTGCGTTTTAATTTAGTAACCCCCTCATGGTCTGAAATCTTTTATCTTTCCCAGAATTACGCGGTTTGGCAGCCACGATCGCGGATCTATCGCCTCGCCAATCATTTCAGCGTCTATTGGAGATGGCAGCCCCGCAGGTGATTCCCCCTCAGCGTATTTTCCTTTCCTCCGGGCAAGGTTAGTGTCATTTGCCATTTTTTATCATAGCATTGTCACTATTTTGTGAAATGACGTTAATGTCTCTTATAGTTTTAGAAGCCGATGATGAGGTCGAGGTCGTTGAAGGGCCAGGGGAACCTTCAACTCCTTCGTGCATGACTGTCGGTGAGTGACATCTTATCAAAGTCCTGTTCATCCTGTGTTTAAAAGTTTTACTAACATCTGCCAAATCTGAACAGCCTTGCCAGTCTCCATGGCTTTGGAATCACGCATTGTGATGCCGTCCGGCCCCTACGCTTTGCGGGCTTCAGAGCGCTTGGCCCAATTGAGCCTGGTCTCCTTATCTTCCTTCATCGAGGAGCTTCGTGCTGGTAGTGCAACCACGGCCGAAGCGTTCGCCGCTGAAGCTAACGGCTCCCTTCCTTTTCTCGCCACCTATCACAGTGAGGAGGTGGTGCGGGTCTGGGTGGAGTTCTGTAGGAAAGTGGAGGCTTGTTTGTACGCTCTCGAGTGTTCTCGCCTTTCCTCGGAGGCCGTGGCTGCAAAGGCGGAGTTACGAGGTCTGATAGCACGACATGCGGCCAACATGACGTCGTGCGAGAAGAGACTTGGCCGCAAGTTCTCAGAGAGGGAGCTAGCCTCCAAGGCGTTGAGCGAGCTTCAGACTAGCCTTACAGCTAAGGCCAACAAAGCGTATGACCTTTGGCGAGTACTTCAGGAGTCCATCAGGGAGGTGGTAGCTCTTGATAAAGCTGCCATGTTTACTCGCGAGCGGGTTGAGGCTCACAAGGCCACTGAGAAAGAGCTTGAAGCTCGGCTCGCTTCATATCAGGCCCAACAAGCTCAAGCGGAGGCTCGCCTTCTGGAGATCTTGCGTCATGAAGCCGTGGCTCAGCAACAAAACGACGAGCTGCTGAAATTACTACACCGGCCACCGGCTTGAGGACCGTATCTTTTCTCCCTTTTTTGTACATGCTCATGGATAAGAGTATCTTCATTTTTGTTTCTTGAATTGTACCTTGTATCCTTTTTGGTTTATGAATAAAAGATACATTTTTCTTCTCAATGGTGTGTCTCCTTTTTATTGAATGCATTCTGCAGATGTCCTATCTTGATTTCCTTGCAGGACAGCAATGGCTCAGGTTTCAGGGTTAAGATCTGCTTCCTGAGACTTTTGCATTTTATGAGCCACGAGGATCTCATAAAGAGTTTTTCTCCCAGCCGTGAGGACTTGTAAGCGCCGGATACGGTTACTCTTGTCCGTGTTTTACGGAGTCAGGGGTTTCCCTGGATATTGTAGTTTAAAGACGTCGCGGTCAAGGTTAAGGACCTCATAGTCCGTGGATTTAAGGACTCCACAGTCCGATGTTAGTTTTAAGACATCACGGTCAAGGTTAAGGACCTCATAGTCCGTGGATTTAAGGACTCCACAGTCCGATGTTTGGTTACAGGGACCCGTCACCTCTTTGAAGACGTTGAGGAATTACAACGCCGGGCATCAAAGGAGTGAAGAGATGTACCCTTAAACCGAGGCAAAAATCTGTGAGGAATAGGGGTGGTTGGTCGTTAGTTTTAAGACATCGCGGTCGAGGTTAAGGACGTCATAGTCCGTGGATTTTAAGGACTCCACAGTCCGGTGTTTGCTCTGGATGCTTCACACGGGTTCACTGCCGTGCTTGGCGAGGACCAGGCTCCGCTCTGGGCGTTTTCCGTAGGGTCAAAGAGTGACGTTATCCACGTTCCACGTAACCAGGAATTTTGCACTAGATGCTTCACACGGGTTCACTGCCGCGTTAGGCGAGGACTAGGCTCCGCTCTGGATGCTTCGCATGGGTTCACTGCCATGCTCTGCGAGGACCAGGATCCGCTCTGGACGTTTTCCACGGGGTCAAAGAGTGACATTATCCGCTTTCCACGTAACCAGGAAGTTTGCACTAGATGCTCCACACGGGTTCACTGCCGCGTTAGGCGAGGACTAGGCTCCGCTCTGGATGCTTCACATGGGTTCACTGCCATGCTCTGCGAGGACCAGGATCCGCTCTGGACGTTTTCCACGGGGTCAAAGAGTGACATTATCCGCTTTCCACGTAACCAGGAAGTTTGCACTAGATGCTTCACACGGGTTCACTGCCGCGTTAGGCGAGGACTAGGCTCCGCTCTGGATGCTTCACATGGGTTCACTGCCATGCTCTGCGAGGACCAGGATCCGCTCTGGACGTTTTCCACGGGGTCAAAGAGTGACATTATCCGCTTTCCACGTAACCAGGAAGTTTGCACTAGATGCTTCACACGGGTTCACTGCCGCGTTAGGCGAGGACTAGGCTCCACTCTGGATGCTTCACATGGGTTCACTGCCATGCTCTGCGAGGACCAGGATCCGTTCTGGACGTTTTCCACGGGGTCAAAGAGTGACATTATCCGCTTTCCACATAACCAGGAAGTTTGCACTAGATGCTTCACACGGGTTCACTGCCGCGTTAGGCGAGGACTAGGCTCCGCTCTGGATGCTTCACATGGGTTCACTGCCATGCTCTGCGAGGACCAGGATCCGCTCTGGACGTTTTCCACGGGGTCAAAGAGTGACATTATCCGCTTTCCACGTAACCAGGAAGTTTGCACTAGATGCTTCACACGGGTTCACTGCCGCGTTAGGCGAGGACTAGGCTCCGCTCTGGATGCTTCACATGGGTTCACTGCCATGCTCTGCGAGGACCAGGATCCGTTCTGGACGTTTTCCACGGGGTCAAAAAGTGACGTTATCCGCGTTCCACGTGACCAGGAATTTTGCACTAGATGCTTCACACGGGTTCACTGCCGCGTTAGGCGAGGACTAGGCTCCGCTCTGGATGCTTCACACGGGTTCACTGCCATGTTCTGCGAGGACCAGGCTCCGCTCTGGACGTTTTCCACGGGGTCAAAGAGTGACATTATCCGCTTTCCACGTAACCAGGAAGTTTGCACTAGATGCTTCACACGGGTTCACTGCCGCGTTAGGCGAGGACTAGGCTCCGCTCTGGATGCTTCACATGGGTTCACTGCCATGCTCTGCGAGGACCAGGATCCGTTCTGGACGTTTTCCACGGGGTCAAAAAGTGACGTTATCCGCGTTCCACGTGACCAGGAATTTTGCACTAGATGCTTCACATGGGTTCACTGCCGCGTTAGGCGAGGACTAGGCTCCGCTCTGGATGCTTCACACGGGTTCACTGCCATGTTCTGCGAGGACCAGGATCCGCTCTGGACGTTTTCCACGGGGTCAAAGAGTGACGTTATCCGCGTTCCACGTGACCAGGAATTTTGCACTAGATGCTTCACACGGGTTCACTGCCGCGTTAGGCGAGGACTAGGCTCCGCTCTGGATGCTTCACACGGGTTCACTGCCATATTCTGCGAGGACCAGGATCCGCTCTGGATGTTTTCCACGGGGTCAAAGAGTGACGTTATCCGCTTTCCACGTAACCAGGAAATTTGCTGATTGTATCCGCATTTCACGGGATGGGGGTTGACTCTTGGCGATATGTGTCGCCGAGCCATGGAACTTGGGGTTGCCGTTGTTCCATTTCGCTTGATGTTGTGTCGTCGAGACAATGAAGCTAGGAATTTGGCCTTCGCTTCATTTGCTGGTATCGCGTCTGTTGTATCGAGACGAATGCCACGGTGATGAACACTAAGTTATCTGTGAACCGCTGAGATTTTGCTTGCTTCCTTTTATTGCAAGTTGTCCCATCATTTCGGCCATTTTGTCATGCATGTGTGGCTTGCTAGCTTTTTTTTTTTTTTTTTTGCGGCAGGCTCGGATTTCTTGGATACGGGTTTCGGCATCAGCACCGCTACAACTGGAATGTTGTCAGGAGCGGATCATCATTTGCCTCTGTCGACGTTTGAACAAAGGTGGCTTAGCAAACAGGGTTAAGGGTCCTGTCGACCAAGGCTTTTGACTTCATAAGCCGTAAGGGTCTCACAAAGGTGTTTCTCCCTACAAGTCGTGAGGATCTTGCAGGTGTGTTTTCTCCTTAAGAATCGTGGGGATTCTTAAGTGCATGTTCTCTTGTAAGTCGTAAGGATCTTACAAAGAGGATTTTCCCCTTATAAGTCGAGAGGACTTGCAAGGGTTGTTCACCATGTAGATATATCCCCAGTCACGGGTGGGACTTTGTTAGGGAAATGTTTATTCGCGCCCGTGGATTGTATACAAGGGTCAGTCCGAGCCGCTTGTAGGGCAGTATCGGAGGTTGTGGAGGATTCGCTTAAGAACAGGTTTAGGTTTCTGTAACTTAAGACTTTCAAGTCTTATGAGCCGTGAGGGTCTCATAAGAAAATTCTCCTTACAAGTCGTGAGGATCTCGTAAGTGTATTTTCTCCTTAGGAATCGTGAGGATCCCTAAGTGTGTTGCTCCTTTGTGAGTCGTAAGGATCTCACGCAGGTGGTTTCTCCTTACAAGGTCGAGAGGACCCTATAAGTGTCTTTAAGGACGTTTCGGTCCGTCGCTAGTCTAAGGACGTTTCGGTCCGTCGCTAGTCTAAGGACGTTTTGGTCCGTCGTTAGTCTGAGGACATTTCGGTCCACCGTTAGTTTAAAGACGTTTCGGTCTGTTGATAGTTTAAGGACGTTTCGGTCCGTTCATAGTTTAAAGACGTTTCGGTCCCTTGTTAGTTTAAGGACGTTTCGGTCCGTCGCTATGGGAGGGCCAGCTACTGCTTGTAAAGTCTGAGCCTAAGAAGATAGCGAGCGGACATAGTCGTCGTCATCTATCGTTGACCCAGGCTGTGGCTCACTAAGCATAGTATTTCTTCAAGAAGCGGCCATTTATTGGCCTGAAAGGCTTCTCACCGTGCATGTCCACGAGTAGATAGGCTCCACCCTGGTAGACCTGGTCTATGATGTACGGGCCTTCGTAGTTTGGCTCGAATTTTCCCCGCTTGGCACGATTGGGGATCATAGGTCTTTTGACTACCAGCACAAGTTCGCCTTGGCGGAATGCCCTTGGCCTGGTCAATCTTTCGTACGAGCGCGTCATCTTTGCTTTGTAGGCTTCTAGATGTTGTTGCGCTATAAGTCGGGTTTCGTCGAGGGCATCGAGCTCCTCAAGTCGAAGGTGAGCATTTTCTTCGTCGGTCAGTTCATGGTGGACTGCAACTCGTAGAGAGGGTAACTCTATCTCGAGGGGGAGTACTGCTTCCGTCCCAAATACCAACGCGTATGGCGTTGTATTTGTGGCCGTCTTGAATGTAGTTCGATACGCCCAAAGGGCTTCTTGCAGCCTCTCGTGCCAGTCTCTCTTATTCCGGGAGACGGTCTTTTTTATGATCTTCGTCAAGGTCTTATTGAAGGCCTCGGCCAGACCGTTGGCTCGTGGGTTGTAAACTGAAGAATACCTCCAGTCTATATTGTGCTGCTGCGCGAAGCGGCTAATCTTATGGCTCCTGTAGGCTGGCCCGTTATCGGAGATAATCCGCCGTGGGGTTCCAAACCGATAGATGACGTGCGTTTTGAAGAAATGGAGGATATTCTCCGTCTTCACTTCCCTCAGTGGTACTGCTTCTGCCCATTTGGAGAAGTAATCAGTTGTCGCCAGGATAAAACGGTGTCCCCGAGATGATGCTGGTTCAATGGGGCCGACTATGTCAGTCCCCCACATCTCGAATGGCCAGCTGGCCACCGTTGGGTGTAGCGGATTTGGATGTTGGTGGATAAAGTCTCCATGAATCTGGCACGAGTGGCATTGCTTCGCATACTGGAGGCAGTCCTGGATCATTGTGGGCCAGTAGTAGCCCATTCGTTTAATCTTTAACTTCATCTTTGGGCCTGCTTGGTGAGAACCGCAAAGTCCGTCATGAACTTCCTGAACGACTTTTTCTGCTTCGTCAGGTCCTAAGCATCTCAGCCATAGAGAATCGAGCGATCTCTTGTATAGGGTATGGTTGACGAAAGCGAAAGATAGAGCTCGTTTCATGAGCTGATGTCTTGAAGACGCTTCTTCGGGCATTCGGCGGGACTTAAAGTAGTCTATGAAGACTTCCCTCCAGTCTTCGGCCTTCTCATGGTCCTTTATTTGTAGGGTCATCTGCTCAGTCGCTCCCTTTTCTTTGCATGATTCCGGAGATATTTCTGCCGGGGCGAGCACTCGACGGCTTTGTACCACGATTCTGACGTCATCGAGGTTCTCGTCAGCCAGTTCTTTAGCGAGTTTGGCCAACGCGTCTGCTTTGCTGTTTTCTGCGCGTGGTATGTTCTCCAAAGTGTAGGAGGGAATTCGGGACAATAGTTGTTGCACCCTTTCGCCGTACTTCACCAGCTCCGGTTTGCACGTCTGGTAGTCACCATTTACTTGACTAACGACCAGCTGAGAATCCCCGTATATGAGGAGGTCTTCAATCCCCATGTCAATGGCAAGCTCGAGACCTGCTATCAGGGCTTCGTATTCAGCTTCATTGTTTGTCCTCGGCTCTGTTAAGGAGAAGGCGAAGCGCATTATCCCTCCTTGTGGAGTTGCAAAGATGAGGCCTATCCCTGACTTGATCATTGGGATACCTTGCTTTTGCTTCTTTATAGAGGATGCCCCATCGAAATAGAGCTCCCATCGGGTGCTTCCACTGCTAATCGCATCAAATGCATGCTCGTCCGGCAAGTCACAATTCAAAGGAGAATCGGCCGGTATCGGGTGCTCAGCGAGGAAATCGGCAATGGCCTGGCCTTTCACCGCCTTGAGAGGTTGATATGTTATCGAGAACTCCATCAAGAGTAGGGCCCATTTAGGGAGTCGTCCCGTCAATATGGCTTTTGACATCAAGTATTTAAGAGGATCCACTTTCGAGATGAGGCAGACTTCGTGTGCCAACGCATAGTGCCTGAGCTTTGTTATCGCGAAGATTAACGCCAAGCAATGTTTTTCAATGGGAGAGTAATTGCTTTCTGCCCCCAGTAGAACTCGACTTAAGTAGTAGAGTGCTCTCTCTTTCCCCTGATCGTTCTCTTGCGCCCATAGTGCGCCCAAGGAACCTTCGAGGGTGGTTGTATAAAGAATGAGGGGTTTTCCCTTGACCGGCGCGGCCAATACCGGCGGGTTCTGCAGGTACTGCTTGATCTCGTCTAGTGCACCTTGGCATTTTTGATCCCAGACGAATGGGGTTCCCTTCTTCATTAGGTGACTGTAGGGGCGGCATTTGCCTGAAAGATTTGCGATAAATCGCCGGATGTATGCGAGCTTCCCTTGGAGAGACCGCAACTGTTTGAGGGTTCTTGGCGGGGGCATTTCCATGATCGCTTTAATCTTTGACGGATCTATCTCAATACCTCGGTGTCGGATGACGAATCCCAGGAATTTTCCCGAGGAGACTCCAAACGCGCATTTGAGGGGATTCATCTTCAAATTATATTGCCGAAGGCGTTGAAATACAGTCTCTAGGTGCTTTAAGTGATCTTCAGCATCCTTTTGGTCTTCGTTGATAGCACGACCTTCCATGGAACTTCTTCGATAAAGGAGCAGGTTGCCCCCGGTGTGTCTGCCTTTTTAGGAGTATGTGGTTGTGGCGGGTTCACCTTCCACTTTTCGGACAGTACAAACTTCCCCTGGAGGTATTGATCTTCGATCCATCCTTTGAAGACGAAGCAATCTTCAATCGGATGGCTTACCGTCTGATGGTAAGGGCAATAGTTGGGGTTATTCACCTCGGTGGGTTGTGGCGGTCGCCTTGGATTCGGGAGGTTAATAAGTCTGTTGCGTATTGCCAGCTCAAATAACCGTCTCGTCTTGTCTCGTGGGAACGAGTAGGGACGCTTCATCTTTTCATTATAATATCGGCGTCTTTCTTCCAATTGATCTGCCGATTTCGGGGCGTCAGGTTGTTGTTGGGCATTCGCGACAAAGGTGGCTCTTCCTTTACCCTTATCATTCCGAGGTTCCGACTTCGGGGGAGGTGGCCTATGACCCATCTGGTCCATCTGAGCCAACTTGTCGATTAAAGCCTGGAATGTGGTTGGCTTAAAGAACATCATAAACTGGGAGATAGTTGCGTGGGGGTCTAGGGTTCCCACGAACATACCCACTGCGGGTGCTTCCTCAATGCGTTGCTCGCATCTCGACCACAAATTCCGCCAGCGTATAGCGTACTGGACCCAGGTTTCGCCTGGCTTTACCCTGGCGTTAATCAAAGCAGTAATTGGAGTGCGCTCGCTGGCACTTGCGAACCGCTGAGTGAACAACAACTCCATTTCAGCGAACGTTTTGATGGAATCGTTCGGAAGTTCTGAATACCATTCGAATGCTGTTTCTGATAAGCTGCCAACGAACTGACGGAGTAACAGTTTATCGTCACCGCCGGTGTTACCGCAGAGGGCCCGGAACTGGGCGACGTGTTGATGAGGATTGCCGGTCCCCTTATACACATGGAATTTCGGTATCGTATAGCCTTGCGGGTATTTGATTTGATCGTACCAGCTTGGAAACGGCCGCCCCGTTTTCACGACTTGACCAGCTGCCTCAGTTGCATGATGGACCCGGATTTGCTGGGCTATATAGTCAGCCAAGTCAGCCTTAGAGATCGTCTCTTCCTTGGTCGTTGAGAGGGCTGGTGGTGGATTTGACGTCTCTCCTCGGTTGTCTTCAAGAACAATCGGAGGATCTTCGGCGGGTAAGTCCTGTTGGATCATCATTCCTATCACATCTTGAAAGAGAAGGCCCATCCGTTGTATGTTGGCCGCTTGTTCAGCAGCCTCTTTGTCCCTTTTCTCCAGTGTCCGGCGAAGGAATTCAGCGTCGGTTTCTTCCTCCCGGCGTGCGTCTGAGGACGCTTCTGGGTTTTCCTTTGGCCCGGTGAGCGCGGCCATAGCATTCATCATTTCTTGGAGCTTTTGTTGCTGCTCCTGGGATTTCGTTACGGATCGGGTTAGCGGTCGGTGACCTGTAGAAGTGCGGCTCTCCTCCTTTCCAGAGGCCATGTATACGGTGTGGACCATCATGCCCCCAGACTTAGGGTGTCCGGGCTTGTTGCTTTTAGCCGTCGTTGCACGTTGAGGGATCTTCTCGGGCTCCCTCCTTTTATGAGCCATGGAGGTTGAGGGGGCCGTCGAGGTGGGCGTCCAAACAGCCTTTTGGGTTTTCGCCTGGTGACCAGCTTTCGGTTGGATCTTCAGCTTCTTATGCTGGCGGGAGAAGTTTGGATCGATGATTGAGTCCCGGGCCCGCCGCCAAACCTTATAGATTTTGGAAGACAGCCGTTGAGGAGATCGGGGCTGTTCTGATTCTATTTCCACCACCTTTTCTGATGGGGGAGGAGACCTCTTCAGCACTGCGGTAGGGGAATTCCTTCGCACCTTATTTAGCATTTCAAAGCTGTTTCCAGTTGGAACAGCAGCATTAACTTCTACCGCCGGGGCTGGTGGAGTCAATCCAGAGGGGGAGTTGCCCCCAGCCTTCCTTATTCGGCGCCAATGACGACGTCGAGCGCGTCGAGCAGACGGCGTAGAGTCAGATATAAGAATGGTTTCATCTTGCCCCCTGTATGGGTGGGGGGTCGTTGTTGGTGTTAGCCTGTCAAAGACCGATGTCCTTTGTACAGCGGGAGCGGGAGTCGAAGCTGTTAATCTCGTGAAGATCGATTTCTTGACTGAGGAAACCGCCTTGGCGATTTCGGAGGCAGGAGCGGCCTCCTTCTTAGAAGCAGTCTTCTCTGGGATTGTAGGCCCCATGATGAGTTCGCAAGATTTCTGGCCCAATCTAGAGAAGACCGAGGCGTTAACGTTGGGCGACTCGTTGAGAGGAACCGCGGCAGGGGTAAGACGATCAAAGACCGACTTCCTGAGAGTTTCCTTTGTCAGCACTGGCGCCACGAAGCTTGAGGAGGGGAGCATAGTCCCAAAGAACAATCCGGTAGTGGCCTGAGTCACCTGATCCGCCGGCATTGTGAACAACGAAGCAGCTTGGGGTCCATAGGCTATACCTCCTGGCGAGGCAAAGCGTTGGTCGCAATTGCAGCTTGAGCAGTTGGAGGATTTCGCGGAGGTAGCAGCCATCGATCCTTTGTTTTCTGCAATAGGCAAGGCGCCAATTCTTAGTATCTTGAAACCCAAGGGCAACTGTTAGCGAACCGCGATTGGTTCGCGAATCACGACACACGAAGTGTGGAGTGGAAAGAGGAAAAGGTCCCACCGGGCGTGCCAGAATCTGTTCCCCTCCGAACGGACACGCGGGACGTCGGGCCGTCTCGCCTGAAATTCGGGGCAGATGCTAATTGGTGCTATCCGTCCACCTCTCCGAAGATGCCAATTTGATCCATGGCACCATGTATCGAAGGTCTAGACGGATGCGTCCGATGTAGCAGACTTCGTCAGATTCCCCCTCATTTGAGGGGTTTTTGATTGTGGGGACGCTCTTCCCTGCAGGCGCAAGCCCCTGCAGTTAATTACGCTACCGCTTTGCGGTAACAACTTTCTTCTTCTCCAGATGGTCACTTCGTGTCGTGTGTTCTTGTTTTATGTTTCATTGCCCGTGGATCGTTTACGGAGACTGAGTTATGTCGTCGCCCGTAGGGCATGGACTAGTCCAAATCCGCATTATCTTAAATTTGGGTTTGGGGGTTTGGTTTGAGGACACGTCAGCCATACTTGAGGCTAAGATCAACTCAAACGCTTGTTAAGGACACGTTAGTCTAACTTTGTGACTAAGATCAACTTAACGGGATCATTTAGATCCTACAAAAGAGTGTTTGGACTCTAATGTTCCAGTTTAGGGACGTGGCGGTCCATCGTATATGTGGCCGTCGGGACCCGTCACCTCTCTGACGACGTTGAAGGATTACAACGACGGATGTCAGAGGAGTTCAGAGATGTACCCTCGAGCCAGAGTTAATTAGGGGGATTCATAGTCCAGTCTGCTTGAAGGTTTAAGGACGCGTTAGCCATCTTTGAGGCTAAGATCAACTTAAACAGGACCGTTTAGATCCGACAAAAGAGCATATAGGGGCTCTATTGTTCTAGTTTAAGGACATCGCGGTCCATGGGTAGTTTTAAGGACATTGCGGTCCGTGGGTAGTTTAAGGACATTGCGGTCCGTGGGTAGTTTGAGGACATTGCGGTCCGTGGGTAGTTTAAGGACATTGCGGTCCGTTGGTAGTTTTAAGACATCTCGGTCAATGGGTAGTTTAAGGACATTGCGGTCCGTTGGTAGTTTTAAGACATCTCGGTTAAGGTTAAGGACGTCATAGTCCATGGGTTTAAGGACTCCACAGTCCGGTATGTGCTCTGGATGCTTCACACGGGTTCACTGCCGTGCTAGGCGAGGACCAGGCTCCGCTCTGGATGCTTCACACGGGTTCACTGCCGTGCTCTGCGAGGACCAGGATCCGCTCTGGACGTTTTCCGCGGGGTCAAAGAGTGACGTTATCCACGTTTCACGTGACCAGGAATTTTGTTGATTATGCGTAGGTTTAAGGACCCCACAGTCCATATCATGAATGGTCTTCGGGACCCGTCACCTCTTTGAAGACATTGAGGGATTACAATGCCAAGTATCAAAGGAGTGAAGAGATGTACCCTAGAACCGGGGTGGATTAAATAGTCCTTGGCCCAATTTGGGTCAAGACTGATCAATTATGTTATGAGCCTATCGGCCCAGTTAATCACAAATTGAGGACTTATGGCCAGCTTGGGCTAAGTCCAGTCAGGTCTGGAATATTGACTCTTTGTTGGTCCATTGAGGGATAATGCTTGCCTCTATCCCTTTAGCCAATTGGGCCAAGGCCTAGTGTTAAACACTTCAGAGCAATCAGTGTTGAACACTGGGAATAAGGTTGATGGGTTAGTGTTCAACACTAAGAGATAATTGGTGCTAAGCACCAGCAATAAGGCTTTTTCAAATTAGTGTTAAACACTAAAACAGATCAGTGTTGAACCCTGCCAATAAGGCTTTTTAATCAGCATTGAATGCTAAGGCCCGACAGTGTTTTAACACTGGGCTTGAGAGTTTTAAATTTAGTGTTAAACACTAAGGCGAGAAGGGTCACGTGGTAGCACGTGAGAGCGCCCTCCCTTCTTTTGTTCTGCTGAAATTATCATCTCCTTCAAAGCATCACGTGCCATCACGTGAGGGGCATTCAAATGCCTGTGTATTAGAGTTTCTGCCAAGGTCACGTGGGTCACGTGGGGTGCTGCCTCAAAGGGGCTTTCTGGAGGGGTTTTGGGGGGTCACGTGGTGGCACGTGACCCTACCTCTATGTTTTTTTTTAGAGGATCTGTTACTCCTTTTTTCAGGAATTAAATTCCTCGAACTTTAAATTTCAGAGGAATTAAATTCCTATTTCCTTTTGAAGACTTGTAGAGTTGAACTCTGAATTTTCTGTAGGAATTAAATTCCTCGTTTATGTGGAGAACTGAAGAGGGTTCAACCCTTAATAAAAGCTTTCTAGGAATTATACTTCCCATTTTAAAGAATTATAATTAAGGGAATTAAATTCCTGCTATTTCCACAGAACCACATTCTTAATTAGGGTTCAACCCTGTTTCTTTTGTTTTGAAGGAATTAAATTCCCATGATACAGGGTCGAGCCCTACTTTTATTAAAGGAATTGAATTCCTATAGTTCTGCGAGAATTAAATTCTCATGCTTGCGTTCCCTCTCTATGTTTTGGATCTGCATGGCAGGATCTCAACCCATTGAGAATTAAATTCTCAACCTAAAGGGGAGATGTGCACTTTGCAGATCCTCTATCAAAGAGAGAAGAAATGTGCTCTTCTGTTTTATGTATCAGAGTTAAACTCTGTTGGGAATTAAATTCCCCCTCTTTCAAAAGGCCTTCCCTTTCTTACCTAGGGTTTTTTGCAGAAGATCCAAGTCTTTTCCAAGTATCAAAGCTTTTCTCCTTTTTTCTTTCTCTGCGCGTGTCTATTTTTTGTGTCTCTTGGCTCCTATTTATAGGAGAAGCAGCTGAATCAATTAGTTTTGGTAGATCCTTCATGGGATATTTGATTTGCATCCATTACTCATTCTGGACCTTTGGATTATTAGGTGAATTTTATTCACCGTTGGATTTCAGATCCAGAGATTCTCCCTTGTTATTTTGGTTAGATTTAAGGGGGAAATCTTTCCAAACCCGAGATTTTCCATAAATAAATGACCTCTGAATCTTTAATTTGATTGGATGCATATAGTTGCGTTCCTTTGGAAAGATTTGCATTTCTCTCAGAATTTAATTCTGTTGACAAAAAGGGTTTTGAAAGCCGGTCACGTGTGACCACGTGATCCATGGTCACGTGTGAGCACGTGACCCCTTTGGAATGAGCCTTTTCCTTTCTTCTGATTGTTGCTTAAGCGTCACGTGCCACCACGTGACTCTTGGTCACGTGTGAGCACGTGACCTTTGTTTGAACTCTTTTTCCTTGGTTCGTCTGGAGAACGAGTCTACTGTTTTGAACGTCACGTGCCAGCACGTGACCCTGGTCACGTGGAAGCACGTGACCTCTTCTGAAGCCTTTTTCTTGACTTGATCAGAGAACTTGTGTGTCTTCGACGCTTGTATTTAAATGTCACGTGTCGCCACGTGACCCTGGTCACGTGGGAGCACGTGACTCTTTCTGAAGCCCATTTTCTTCAGCGTAGTCAGGAGACTGAACTCGACTTGATGATGCTTTTAAGGTGTCACGTGCCAACACGTGACCGCTAGTCACGTGTAAGCACGTGACTCTCCTCTGAAGCTTTTCCCAGAAACTTTCCTGATTTTAAATCAGGAAACAGGTGGATTGTAAGGACACTCTTCGGTCAAGTGGGAAGGATCGGAACAACAAGCGCAAATGGTACGAAGGGGGAGAACAGGAGCAGGAGCAGGAGAAGAAAATTTGCTCTCTATCGCTTCAAGCTTTCTCGTTATTGCAGCCATTTCAGCTTTCATCGCAATAGAGACATCAAGTTGGTGAATTCCTACCCTAGACTGACCGGTAGAAGTGGAGGTAGAAGAAGAAGAAGTCGGTCTGGTGCTCTCCCATTGTAGCGTTTGCTCCGCAAGGTCGTCAAAAAACTGCCACGCTTCCTCGTCAGATTTCGATAGGAAGTGGCCCTGACAGATGGTTTCCAACAACTGCTTCGTTGCTGGGTTCAGGCTCTCGTATAAGGTTTCTCTATACCGTGGTGAGGACACTGAACAAGAAGGTCTTTGTACCGATCAAAGCACTTCCAGAAGGGTTCAGAAGGAAGCTGAGAGAATTGGTTGATTTCATTGCGAATCCTTGCGGTTTTATGATTCGGATAGAATTTTTTTAGAAACGCTTTAATAAACTCGTCCCAACTGGTTATGGAATGGGAAGCGGTGCTATACAGCCATTTTTCAGCAAGATAGCATAAAGTGAACGGAATGACCCGTAGACGTATAGCATCGTCCGACAGTTGGGTGGTTTTCATCATGGCACAGACGTTTTGAAATTTGTTGATGAAGATATAGGTATCTTCAGATTCAAGCCCATGAAATCGTGGAAGCATGTCGATGAAGTGGGGCTTAATTTCAAAATTATCCCCATTGGCCGGTGGAAGAGAAAAGCAGGTGGGAAGTGTAGAACGGGTGGGATAGAAACGATCCTGGAGCGCGATTCGCTGCGGCGCTACAACAGGCGGTGGTGGTGGGTTATTGGTCTCCGTAGGAGGTGGAGCCAATCCAGCGGTAGTCAAAGAGATGTTCGGATTAAATCCCGACATCACGGAAGAAGAGGTTGGTGAAGGTGAAGGCGAAGATGTATGAACAGAATTCCGGTCAACATCGGAGTTGGTCGGCAAAGGAAGGGGTGAAAGAGGAGTGGACGGAGTATCGACGTCTGAGTCGATCGCGTAGTCGGTAGCGACTAACGTAACGCGGACTAGACGGGCGCTAGTGTCCCGAGTCCAAGCGGACATACACTAAACGAGTTTAGTATAGTCAAAGCGGAGAAGGTGAGGGTAAGAAAACGTCAATGGAGAAAACGATGGGTGGAGGGTGAAAAATGGATTTGGCGACAAAGGGCAAGTTTTTATAAAAGTTTTTTAGTTTTTTTCCTTTTTTTTGGTTTTTTTTTATAGAAAGATCTTTTCAGAAATATGTACGGACTTACGGCTTTAAGCAATCACAAATAAGATATGCACAATCTCACCTAGATCTATGGTAACCTAGGTCTACTAGACCTGCTCCTAACTGTTCCAGAGGGCTAGAAAAAGGACCTCAAACCGCCTTTTCTCCGTCTAATGCGGCCAGATAAGTGCCAGGTAAGTGGGAGGTTGTCCAACGCTTTCGCGAAGTTCCTTAATTAAATAACCACTTGCCTTCGTCACACTTGCCTAGGCACCGCAAAAGTCAGATAGGATAAACGGCCGATGCCTGTAACTAGTCCTTTGTCCTAATGAGCGCGAAGTCCTCAGGGCTGAGTCTAGTATTTTTTAATTTTTAACAATGGTCAATGCATATGCTTTTTGTGATTTTTGGGGTTCTGGGAAGGGTGATGAAATCCCCACCCAATCTGAATTGGTTTCAAGCCCCTTAAGTCCGTATTAAGAAATGCAAAGCAGTAACAAATCAACTGCAAACAATTTTTATTTTTAGCGCGGCGCAAAGAATCCTGCACAAGAACAGTTTATTGGAAGGGGGAAGAGAGTATGCGCAAAGAAATCTGCAGAAAACACAGTTTATTGGAGTCCAGAGAAATGGGGAGGAGAACAGAGACTTACCCAGAGATTTTGGGGCCCCGAAGCCACCAAGTGGCCGCAGATCCGCGGCAGTAAGGTGGAGTTGGGCTTTCATTTTTCTTGGGTTTGCTGCTTTGGGTGTGCTCTTCTGTTTTTAAGACCCTGAATCTGGATTTGCTCACTGGTTCTGTTCCAGAATCTTTCAGTAGACCGTTTTTTCGTTTTAATCCGTCGCGGTGTAGCCGCGAAATGTGGGTCTAACTTCCCACGTCTTTGGCACTGAACTTGAACTCCGTATTTTCCTGCACACTTCCACAAAAACTAATCAAAAATAACAAGATGATTTTTTACAAAGTATTTTTTTTTGGTTGTTTTTCGGTTGTTTTTATATTCACAAGTTAACCCGAAATTACACAAAGAAATAAACTACCGTCTCCCCGGTAACGTCGCCATTTGATTGTTAGGGATTCTGCGTGTTCAAGTTTTAGTTAAATACCGCAATCAAGACGGTTTCGCTTGGTAGCTAGCCGGTTGAGTACGGGTCGTCCGCAGGGAGATGAGAGTCTTTTTCTATGTGTTTTAACGAGTTAAGTCCGAGAGTCCAGATTTGTTTGTGATTATCTAAGTGTTAAAATGATATGTAAAGAGAGCTTGTTAGGGTTAGGATTAGGTTAGTTTGAGTTAGGAGTCTCCCACATCTTTCGTTTCCCCTCTTAATATCGGTGTTACGGTAATCGGCAACAACGGGGATTAGCACGACTAGGAAGGAACTTGCGAGTATAAGCTAGGCTTTCCAACGCATAAGTTCTTCCTTTTGGTGCTTGTCCGTCCGTTCTTGGCTCTTAGCCATAACCTCCGGTTAATTCAACCACAACCGGTCTCACTACGGAATCACCGCTGTCATGTAGGATAGAGTGCCGTAAGGAGCGGATTGTGGTTCAATTAACGGGAGTCGAATTAAGTTGTTGGGCAAGGAAAGAGTGAGAGAGATTTCCTTCTCTCAAACTTCCCTTATCCTACCCTAACAAGTACGAAACTACTCACACATCATGATACGGAAAAATAAAACAAAACAAAAGAGGAAGATAGAAAGAAAGAGATTAGAAGATAACAACTAGCTATTTGCGACCTCACCTTGGCGAGGATCAAGCGTAAGCATCATGGTTGTTTTAAGGATAAAGAAAAGAGAGAAGAAAGAAACAACAAGAAAAATAACAACAACTAAGTTAACAAATGAAAATTACAACAATTAACAAGAGAATAAGACAAGCATAATAATAAACAGTTCTTCTTTATTCATCATTCTTCACTCACAAGCTCACTACAAGTTTTAATGGAGAAGAGATGAGAAGAGGAAGAAGAACATGTATTCTAAAACCTAGAGAAAAAAATACAAGATTATGGATCCTTTCCTTCACAAAGTTCTGGGCTATTTATAGGCTGAAAAATGAAAACCTACGGCAACCACTAGAACACAAATAAAAAGACCAAAACACCCCCAAAAAGTCTTCAAGTGCGGCGCCAGTACGGCCGCGGAACCGCGGCCTAAGCATGCTTAGGCCGCGGAACCGCGGCCATATAGAGGAATTGGCTTCTCGTATTTTGTGGGCCCCCCTGTTCTGATGTTGTCTGTAGTTTGGCATATGTGTTTTCTGAAAATACCTCCACATTTCTTCCAGAATTTCTGTTGATGGAAAGGTGATTTGATGTGGACTTTTTGTCAAGATTTTCTTGAGCTCCGCATAGATTTCTTGGAACTTGTGTTGCCATTGAGCCTTGTGCATGAAGGTGACAATCGATTTGCCATTTTGTCTCCTAAACTGGTGTGTGGCAACAGACGGATAAAGAGCGGAGGCCCGTGTTTTATCTGTGGTTGGCAGGAACCCGGATTTTGTCGTGTTTTTCCATGGATTTCACCGTTTAGAGCCGAGAACCTGTATCCTGCAATTGACTAGCAAACACGGCTCAAGAGTACCTACCGATATGCAATGTGATAAAAATTGGGCGGTATAAAAATGCAAAAATCTGATATGAACATGTCACAATTAGTAATTTAACCACTAGATTAAATTTTGTATGCCTTAAGGTGTTAAACTACACCTTATAACCATGAACAAATGATAAAAACCCTAACTTAAATTTAACCCTTCTCTTGAATTTCAAACTTGCAATTTAAAACCATAATTAAACACCTGATTAAGTTGATTCAAGTATTTAACCAACAATTAAACACCAGGGTTAGGATTTATCTCAACAAAACTTGAATCAAGCTTGCAACTTAGCCTCTAAATTGCCTCCTTGCTCCTAGAATTCAAGCTAGTATTGGTCAAGGAATAATGGGTATGGGTTAAATTAGGAATTAGTGATGTTTTGATGATTTTTTGGAGATTTTTGAATGGGAAATGAAGTGAGAAAATTAGAGAATAGGGGCAGGTTGGGTTCGGCCAGCAACTAGAGAGGAAAAGGGGAGAGAGAGAGAAATGTGTAGGTGTGTATAAAAATATCTTCAATAATTACATCTTTTACTTATCTCTTTAATTATATAATTTTCCTTTTCTATAAATTTTTTGAAATGGGAATTGAGATGGAAAAATTGATGAAGAGAGAGGGGGGACTACCACATTAGGCCCGACCAATGTGAGGAGGAGAGTGTGATCTTGAGTGTGTGAAAATTTCAAGTCAAGAAAAACCCATCAAAGCTCATTAATGCATTTTACATCATTTTAAATTTTCATTTCCTTTTATTTCCATTTCCTTTTAACCTAGAAATCACTAGAAACTTGGAGACAAATTAAGAAGAGAAGAGCATGTCACAAACTTAATTCTAAGTTGTCATGGTTCACATTTGTCCAGTTAACCCATTCCAATTTGTAATTTACACTAATTTAATGTATAAATGAAAGCTTAAAATATTATTTAAAATAATTACTTAAGGAAAAATATTTAAGTAAACTAATGATTTATAAGTGGCTAAATAAATACCAAATACTAGCAATTTCATAGTTAAAATATGTGTATTTAAGTTTATGCTGAAAATTAATTGTATCTTGCATTTTACGAAAAACACGTATTATTTTACCGAATAACGGAAAATTCGCCTGAAAGATTTATTTATTTAGTTTTAAAATGTTACATATGTATCTTGCACTAAGTTTTCCTCGTCGTCCAAAGCAAATAACTCCTTTGTTCGGAGAGATTTTTAGGAATACGTGATCTCCAGACCGAAACTCCAATTGTCAGTGTTTTGCACCTTCCTGATTTTTTATCGGTCTTAGGATATGCACATCTTTTTCTTGATTGTGTGGACCATATCAACTGTTGCTACAATATCTCATGTCCAGGGAGTTCTCGATCTCCAACATCGTCCCAACTCATAGGAGAACGATACTTTCGGCCTCAGAGTGCTGCAAACGGTGTCATCCCAATGTTACCTTGGTAACTGTTGTTGTATGCAAACTCTACGAGGTGCTGGCGATCTTCGCACGATCCTTCGAAGTCAAGCATACAAACCCTTGGCATGTCCTTCAAGATCTGAATTGTCCGCTGGGACTGTCACGCTCCGCTTCCTAGAGTGCGCTAAGATAGGCACGTGACAGAGCCAACCATGTTGCCTGTGGCTAGGAAACATCACTCCACAGTCACATTACGGCTGTCTAGAAGATATCAAGAACAGTAGAAATAAAATAAACTATCTAGTACATGTCCATGATCCATAATAAACGAGTCAAGAAATAATATGCAGAAGCAATAGATCCAATAAACAATAATAATCTGGAATGTACGTCCCAAATATGGGCTCACACCAGGAATGAAAATGCTGAAAGAAAACTAAACTAAAATACCAACAAGTCCTCACTGCTCAACCTGTTCACTGAAATACTCCTGATCGGTCAGCTGCAAAGGTAGAGGATCTGTGCTATGCAAAACCCAGACGTCAGTGCGTCATAATATCAACAATAATATAATCAGGGTAGCAAACATGCAAGCACGAGTATGGACAGAAATAAAGGTATAACAGTAACACGAATAAGAAACAGTGAAGGGTATAAGCACATGTGACGTGCGGTGAGTAATCAGAACTAAACTACTGGGTAACTACTCTCAATTCTGTGAAATGAATTTAATGAATCGTCGATGTAACTCAATAGTATACCGTGCGTGCCCGGGACCACGGTCCAGATTCTCGGGCTGAATCCGAGACATGCCGCTAGGCATTAAACAAGAAACATGTACGGATGAATGATGTTAGCAGCAGCATCCCCGGGCTGGCCTAGCCCGTAAAACTGATCAATATAAGCATCGAACTGTCGAGTTACAGGTCAGGTTTCATCATTGATTTCCACATACCCCCAAATTACGTGTTCAAGTAAGGTATTGATAAATCTGGGACTGATGCCAACACAGGATCAAGCAGGAAAAGATTTGTCTATACAGACTACAGGATATGTCCATCGGGACAACATGTCAGGATTGTTGGCATTAGAAACAGGATCAGGTAACATATCAAGTAGTGATATATCAGGTCATGTCAGGTAGTGTACATGTATCAGGTCATGTTAAGTAGTGCACATGTGCTCATAATCAAACTGCAGCAAGTATTGAATCAGGGTGAAAGTACGGATGTACAATAAAAGTATGGATGCACAAATATCGATCAGGGGTTACATCATGACTAAGTAGGATACACAATATCAAGCATGGGGTACTAATGTGTTAATAATACGAGTTAATGTAATATGGGTGCAGCTAGTTATGCAGAATTAATGGTATGGGTACACAAATAAACGTGGATGCATAAATAACTATTAGGGTTTACAACTATAGCTTCATGACTATGTAGGATACACATTATCTAGCATGGGGTGTTAATGTAGCAGTGATATGAAATAGCGTGACATGGAATGCAAATAGATATATAATTAATGGTATGGATGCACAAATATCGATTAAGATTACATTTACAGTTCCAAAACTAAGTAGGATGCACATTATTAAGCATGGGGGGTTACTACAATAGTAATATGAATTAATGTGATCTATAAATGCAGTTATATATATTTAAAATGATATGGATGTAAACGGGTATCCGAAAACAGTAAAACTGTAAAAAGGATGCACGATATGATAAACGGGTAATATTTTACTCATATGGATGCACAATACTATACCTAGCATGTAGCCAGATGAATTTGCATGCGTCTGGATACGAAATAAATTGTACGAATGCAAACGGACGTCGTAAAACTGTAAAGTTATAACATGGGATGCATGATTTAAAATACAAGTGTTATATTTATTCAAATAGATGTAAATACAGTAACATAACATGTAGCAAGATAAACTTGTCTCGATGGATCACGATACGGATACGCACGGCACGTCCGACGTTGGTAAAACATCGCAAAGCACACACGGTACACGGGACGGGTCCAAGCAATGCAAGAGGGTGATCACGCAGGTAAGGTACGTCCACTGGGTCGTCTGGAACGACAGCGATGGTCACGACTCCGGCGATCGCTAAAACAGGACTCAAGAAAATAAAGAAAAAGAAAAGAAGTAGAGGAAGAAGAAGAGAGAAGGGTGAGGCTTACTGGTTTTTAGGTGTTCTGTAGTTTCTGGGAGCAGAAAGGAGGTGATAGTGTCGTGGAGAGGAGGTCGTCGGCGGTGGAGGGAAGCTGAGGAGCTAAGGTTAGGTTAGGGTTTGGGTGCCAGGGTTGGTGCAGGCTGGGGCTCGGGTGTGCAGGGATCTGGTGTAGGAGGGAGAAGGGAATAGGAGAAGGAGAGGAGGAGATGGTGGCGGTGATGGTGAGGTCGAGGGACGACGGCGACGAGGTGAGGGTGGCGGTGATGGTTTTTGTTGGGTTGAGGGTGTAGGGTGGTGGTGCTCCGGAAGGAGGAAGGAGAAGAAGAAGGTGACGAGGAGGAGAAGGCTCGGTTGAGAGAGATGGAGTTGAGGGTTGAGGGCAGTGAGGAGGCGGAGGGGTTTTTAGGGTTAGGGTTAAGTTTTGGGTTCTCATGGGGGAGCTCGGCTTAAATAGAAGAAGGAGAAAAGAAGAGGGAGGTGACGAGATCGCGCGAGCGGTTACCACAGTCGAGAAGCGAATAGTGTTCGCGTGAGGGGAGAGAGAGGGCGCGAGAGGAGAGAGAAAGGAAGAGAGAGTGAGACTCAGCGAGGAGAGAGAGAACGAGAAAGAGAGAGGAGAGAGATTGAGTGGGAGAGAGAGAAAGATAGAGTTGTTAAGGTTAAAATTTTTAAATTTTAAAAAGATCGGTTAGTTATATAAATTTTAAACCGTTATAGTAATAATTAAAATATTATATTAAATAAAATTGGATTTTCTGGTAAATACAAATTTAGTCTAAAACATGCCCGGGTTGGGTCTAAAAATTTAGTTTTAAAATACGAAAAATATATGCGACGACCAAAATTAAAAAATGAATGTCCGGGTAACGAAAATGCATACCCCAAGAACGGATGCACGTACGTGCACGTAGCCATCCAAACAAGTCCGTTTCACTGAACGGGATGAGAACAAGATGCGTGGATACTACCACGGGGTTAGGGGTATCATGCAGGCCATGCAATGTATTTTTAAAATATTTTACGTGACATAAAATGTTATATTGTAAAAATGCAAATGCCAGATAAAATGCCAGTATGCGGTATTCATGAAAGTGCACGAGTTTACGTAACAAGTCAGGATAAATCATAAATATGAATCAAGACAGGTTTTAATCAAGCGGGTCTGTTCGGATGCAAATACAGATGTCAAATATACTATTTGCACCCAAAATACACATAAATCAGGAAAATACCATAATAATGAAATACATGAATTAGAATTGGTATAAATGAACCAGGGTGTTACAAGGATTGTTCGTCGGTTTGGAGATGGTATGCAGTGCTGAAACTCAGATTCGTGCCTAGGCTGGCTTGAATACTTTGCCTAAACTGGGACCGAAATCCGGTGTCCCGGTCGGAGATAGCAAACTAGCACTCCATGAAGCCTCACGGTCCCCTGCATGATTCATAAGTATCGAGACAGGTGGGGGTACAATCTGAAGGTTTAAATCCTACTTTAGATTTGATTTACCTCCATGCACTTCCTTACCAAAACTTATGTTGATTGACCAACTTGAAATGGAATAAAGTGAGCCGAATTAGTGAGTCGATCCACAATAAGTCAAACTGCGCCGTCACCCTTCGTGCTGCGAGGGAGTGCAGCTACGAAGTCCGTGGCAATATGCTGCTATTTCCATTCTGGGATATGCAACGGTTGAAGCAGACCAGTTGTCTTGTGATACTCAGGTTCGCTTGCTGACAGACTAAAGCATTGTGGTACAAACATGGTTGTTACAAACACTCGTCAGCGCTGAAAAGCTAGATTCTCACGGAACAAAGTTTTCTTATGCAAAAAACTTCAAACCGACTCATTGAAATCGAACAGCTAGATTCTTATAGAACAAAGATCTATACCAGGAAAAAACCTAAAAACCAAACAATTAGACTCTCACGGAAAAAGCCTCCCCTTAAAAACCCAAAGATGTTTGGGTAAATTGCTATAAAATCTCTCTAAGGTTTCACCGATACCGCGCTTTTAAAACTTATCGATTTTGCATACACATCATGCTGCCAGCTAACCATCTTACCTGACTTCCAAATTAACCGCTAGTCATAAAGCACCATCCTCATTTTTTCCTAACATCATAGGTCTTTTTAACAAGGTATTGGGTGGATAACTGCATCTAGAGTTTATGCATGTAGTTAAATAGAGTTTATGCATCCTAGCATTTTTGCACTGCAAATGCAAGTTTGTATTTACTTTGATATGCTCATTTTCATCTCATTTTCGAGGGTTCTATATATTACTGGATTGTGTAGAATGTTAACTCATAAAAATAGCTTATTATATTTTTTTGGGTCCATGGTTTTTTGGTTTGAATTTGAATCTAAAAAGTGGGTAAGAGAAGAGAAGCTGCATTTATTACTTTTGTCTTATTATGGTGATATGATATCACCAAATGCACTATAAATGGTGACATTTTTCTTTTATTTTTCTAGAATATGAGCGAACTACATGAGTTGCCATTATAAGAGTAGAGATAGTTAAACAGTAACGAGGTGTGTTTTAGGTATTTATGTATTTTTTGCATAACCCCTTCCACTTAAATGTTTTTGGCTTTGATGTGGTTTTTGGCTTTGTAGTTATCCCGACTTTAAAAATGAGCATTTTCTTCTATTTTTGATGGAGCTTGGAAAATTTTGATTTGACAAAGCTCCCAATGCTTAGATTAAGCTTTTGAGTTATATAAACTCCGAAATGAAAGCGAAACAGAGAGGGTCATATATGCAAAGTTTCACTCCACATGCTACCCTCAAGGGGGCATTATGGGAACAAATATTGATCCTAGGGTTCTAGCTCTCGAGGCTTTGAGCCTGCAGCTGCACTCATCATCTCAATTCCAATGGCTGAAGTATTCCCTCTCACCTCCTCATCTCCACTCTCCCTTCACCTCTCCATCAACAACAAACTTCTCAAACCCTTCCCAAAATGCTCCTCCTCCTTCTCCCCCTTCTTCTCTTCCCGAAATGCCCCTCTCACCATCACCTGCTCTTCCCGAAATGCCCCTCCCCCCAAAACCCTAGCCCACAAGAAGCCCCCCTCCCTCTTTAGCGAGGGAAGGGACGAGGACGAGTCCCGCCTCGTCTGCCCCGGCTGCGGGATCTTCATGCAGGACTCGAACCCTAACCTCCCTGGATTCTACCAAAAACCCTTAAACCCTTCCAAAAATCCTGATGATTCCGACGTCGAATTCTCGAATTCAGACGAGTTCTTGGATGAAGAGAGTGAATCAGAGAACGGGTCGATGGCAAAATCAAAACCTGTCTCCGAATTCAATGGGTTTGTTTCGGATTCGGAGGATTTTGATGAGTTTTTGTCAGACGACGACCAGTTTGATGAAGAGGAGGAAGAGGAGATCGATGGGTCGAAGCCAAAATCGAAGCTTGGTGCTGAAATGGATGGGTTCTCAGATTGGGATTCGGATTGGGACGAGGAGTTTGAAGCCCAGGATGAGAAATTGAAGAAGGAATTGGACGGATTTACCCCTGCCGGAGTTGGGTACGGTAACATAACTGAAGAGACGCTGAAGAAATTGAAGAAGGAGAAGATTTCGAAAGCCGAAAAGAAAAGGATGGCGAGGGAGGCTAAGAAGAATGAAGAGGAAGACACCGTTACAGTTTGTGCGAGGTGCCATTCTTTGAGGAATTATGGACAGGTAAAGAACACAAATGTTGAGAATCTTATACCGGATTTCGATTTCGATAGGCTTATCTCGACTCGATTGATTAAACCAGCAACTAGTGCTCCTTTAGTGGTGATGGTTGTAGATTGTGTAGATTTCGATGGCTCGTTTCCCAAAAGAGCCGCGAAATCTTTGTTCAAAGCTTTGGAAGGAAGTAAGAAGAGCCCGAAAATAGTCAAATTGCCAAAGCTTGTGCTAGTAGCCACCAAGGTTGATCTCTTACCTTCTCAAATTTCACCAACGAGATTAGATCGGTGGGTTCGGAATCGAGCTAAGGCAGCTGGAGCTCCGAAGCTTAGTGGAGTTTATATGGTTAGTGCAAGAAAAGATGTTGGAGTTAGGAACTTGCTTAGTTTCATCAAGGATTTGGCGGGTCCAAGAGGCAATGTGTGGGTGATTGGAGCTCAAAATGCTGGGAAATCGACATTGATTAATACTTTTGCGAAGAAAGGAGGGGTGAAAGCAATTAGGCTTACAGAGGCAGCGATTCCTGGGACTACTTTAGGGATTTTGAGGATTCTGGGGATTTTGCCTGCAAAGGCGAAGATGTATGACACTCCAGGTCTTTTGCATCCATATCTATTGTCGATGAGATTGAACCGGGAAGAGCAGAAGATGGTGGAAATTCGAAAAGAGTTGCAACCTCGAACTTATAGAATGAAGGTTAGACGCTTTTCACTTTAGCCTACTATTAAGTTTCTCCAATATAATATTAGAAACAGTCACAAAAAGTTCTCTAAATTAACTAATAAAAGAAAAAATCTCGTCAGTGCATAAATCACATTGCAATTTACTTAAGGGCCAGTTCGGATGAGCGGCGTGAAACCATGGTTTTGTAATCAAACCATATTTTGAGGTGTGTTCGGGAGAGAGGTTTCGAAACCATGGGGATGCCACCATTATAATTAAAAAAAGAATTAAAAGGGGCCTACCATTTAAAAAAACAAAAAAGAATTAAAAAATACAACACAGACTCGTAACATTTATTTTTTTTAAAAAAGAATTAAAGTGGGGAGCCCACCCTTTCTTCCCGCTCCCTCATTCAGGGGGAGCGACGAAGTGTTGAGCGCCGTGCAACGCTCGAGGGAGCGGCCCCCCGAACGGGCCTTAAAACAGTTGTGTAGTTTGTAATAGTTACGCAGTTATAAGATCCAAACGATCCCGTTACAATATATTTCGCCTTAGTTACGCCAAGATTGGTTCTATTAGATATGGCTCATGTTCATTCAATAACCTAATACCATAAGCTCGAGTAAATGTAAATCTTAAACTTGCTTCAATAATTGAACAATCTTGAACAAAACAAAGTTTGGTTTATGTGAGTACGACTTAAAACTTTCAATAGGAGCTCGATGGCCTTTCGAATATTGTAAATATTTATATTTATGCTACATCTTTATAACCAATTCCCTTTTTTCTTTTCACTTGAACAAAATCTTAAACTGCATTTGTCCCACTAGATCACTTGAGCAAAAGAGCAAGGTTCGAGGTTTCAGCCGAAACCACCGATACGTGGTGGTTTCGTATCGATTTTGGTGGAGACCGATACAAAACCAACCGAGACTGATACGAAACCAACCATACAATATCGTTTCGGCCAAAACCTTTAAAAACTTATTTTATACCATTTTTACTGTCATTGTGATCATTGTAGACCTTCGTTAGAAAACTGCAAAAAAGTGAACCCAAACTCTATATTAATATTTATTTAAGTACATTTTCAATATATTTTGCATCATGACTGGATTTTGAAATACTAGGATCATTGTCTTGTAATATAGAAGCATAAATTTAAGTATTTGATATATCTACACTTATGTATGTTGTATTACCGTCGAAACCGAAACCAGAGCCGAGATTTTCGAAACTAGCCGAAACCCACCGAAACTAATAAAATTATGAGAGACCGAAACCGAAGCTTGTTCCCGCCAATTTTTTTGGCTAAGAGCTATTTGTTCCCTTATAAAAAAAAGCGAGAAGAAAGAAGAGAAGAATTCCTACGGTTTGGCATCACGTGTTAAAACACGCGAGCGCTTATATGCAAAGCACATAAGCGCTGAAAGCAAATAACAAAAAGGTCAAGCATGAGCGCTCATATGCAAAGCATATGAGCGCTGAAAATAAACAGGCTAAACCCACATTAGGGGTCATGTGTTAAACACATGAGTTCTTTTGCCGTATTCTTTGCCCAATTTAAAATACTCCCATTTGATAGAATTAAATTCTATTTGATAGAATTAAATTTTATTTGGGAATATTTTCCTTGATCTTTTTAATACTTAAAGATCTTTCTCTAATAGAGAATTTTAGATTTAAAATCCAACCGAGATAAAAATATCACCAATTAAACCATCTAACAGAATTAAATTCTATGTGGGAAATGTTTTCCTGATCTTTCTAAAATAAGAAAGATCTTCTCTGTTAAACAGAATTAAATTCTATGGTTAGAAAAATATCTTCTTAATCTTATTAAACTAACAAGATATTCATATGACAGAATAAAATTCTATCTTAAACAAGATATTCATATGATAGAATAAAATTCTATTTTAGGAAAATATTTCCTAATCTGGTTAAACAAATAAGAAATTTTCTCTGTTAAACAGAGAGCCTTTGGATTAAAATTCCAACAGTGAATAAAATTCACCGATTGATCTAAAATATCATTTTGATTGATTATGAAATCAATCATGATCTCTCAATGAGAGATTTTCTCAACAAAGTGATTTTTTCTCTTCTCTTATAAATAAGGTCAAAGGGATTAATCAGAGAGGAAAAAAAGAGAGGAAACCCCTATAAGCTTTTGCAAAAAAGACAGAAGGCTCTAAAAAACGACAGAGAATTTAATTCTCAAAAGAAGAAAGAAGATTTCCCTTCTTCAAGACTCTAGGTAAAGATAAAGAGAGAGATCATAATATCTCCTTTGTCTAGTACAATGGAAACAAGGGTTTAACCCTTCATACAAGAACTTAGTTCTTCCTCTGATTTGAGATTTGCAAAAACAAATCTCCCCACAGGTTTAGAATTTAATTCTCATCGGGGAGATTCTGTTCTTCAAACTCAAAACTTAGGGGAAAAGAAATAGGTTAAAAAGAAAGAGAAAGAAAATGAACATATATTCTGGGAATTTAATTCCTCTGAAATTAGGGTTTAACCCTGCATAAAGAACTTAGTTCTTACAAAAAAGAAAAGAACTTAGTTCTCCAATAGAAAAAAACGATCCAAGATCTTTAAAACAAAAATCTTGATGATCATCAATGACTAAAATGTCATTAACAGAGATTAAAATCTCTAAAAAGAAAAAGAATTTGGCGTCTCACGTGAAACACACGTGAGCAAAATTAGTGCTTAGCACTTACTGTCACACCCCGCTTCCCAGAGTGCGCTAAGGTAGGCATGTGACAGAGCCAACCATGCTACCTGTGGATAGGAAACATCCCTCCACAGTCACATTACGGCTGTCTAGAGATATCAAGAACAGTAGAAATAAAATAAACTATCTAGTACATGTCCATATGCCAGAATAAACGAGTCAAGAAATAATATGCGGAAGCAATAGATCCAATAAATAATAATAATCTGGAATGTACGTCCCAAATACGGGCTCACATCATGAATGAAAATGCCGAAAGAAAACTAAACTAAAATACTAACAGGTCCTCACTGCTCGGCCTGTTCACTGAAATACTCCTGATCGGTCAGCTGCAAAGGTAGAGGATCTGGGTCATGCAAAACTCAGACGTCAGTGCGTCATAATATCAACAATTATACAATCAGAAAGTAACAAGACATGCAGGCATGCGTATGAACGGTAATAAGAATATAACAGTATCACGACTGAGGAACAGTGAAAGGTATAAGCACATGTGAATAATCTGAACTAAGCTACTGGGTTAATTACTCTTAAGTCTTTGAAATCAATTTAATGAATCGTCGATGTAACTCAATAGTATCACGTGCATGCCCGGGACCACGTCAAGACTCTCGGGCTGAATCCGAGACGTGCCGCTAGACAGTAAACATGTAACAAGTACAGACGGATGATGTCAGCAGCATCATCCCGATGCTGACCTAGCCCGTAAGACTGATCAGTATAAGCATCGAACTGTCGAGTTACAAGTCAGGTTTCATCATTGATTTTCCCATACCCCCAATTTATGTGTTCAAATCAGGTATTGATAAATTTGAGACTAATACCAACACAGAATCAAGCGAGAACATGTTTGTTTATACATATAACAGGATATGCCCATCGGGACAACATGTCAGGATTGTCGGCATTAGAAACAGGATCAGGTAATCATGTCAAGTAGTGATATATCAGGTCATGTCAGGTAGTGTACATGTATCAAGTCATGTTAAGTAGTGGTGTATCAGGTCATGTCAAGTAGTGCACAGGTATCAAGCGGTTGCTCATAATCAAACTGTAGCAAGTATTGAATCAGGGTGAAAGTACGGATGTACAATAAAAGTATGGATGCACAAATATCGATCAGGGATTACATCATGACTATGTAGTATGCACATTATCAAGCATGGGGTGCTAGTGTAGCAGTAATATGAAACAACGTGACATGGGATGCAAATAGATATAGAATTAATGGTATGGATGCACAAATATCGATTAGGGGTTACATTTACAGTTTCAATACTAAGTAGGATGCACTTTATTAAGCATGGGGTGTTCCTACAATAATAACATGAACTAATATGATAAGTGGATGCAGCTACATGTATATTAAATGTTATGGATGCAAACGGGTATCTGAAAACTGTAAAACTTTAATATGGATGTTTAATGTGATTAACGGGTAACATTTTAGTCATATGGATGCATAATAATATATCTAGCATGTAGCAAGATGAATTAGCATGCGACTAGATATGTAAATAATGATATGGATGCACACGGATGTCCGAAGACAGTAAAATAGTAAAATGGTAATTTGGGATGCATAATTAAACAATAAGTAATGTTATTATTCACATGTGTGCAATATATTGTAGAATAGCATGTAGTAAGATTAACTTGCCTCGATTGGATCACACGACGGGTATGTACGCTGCGTCCGACGTCGGGTAATCGTCACGATGCACACACGGCACACGGGTCAGGTCCAGGCACGGCAAGTGGGTAATCACGCAGGTAGGGACGTTCACTGAATCGTCTGGATCGGCCGCGGCGACACAACTCCGGCGAAGGCTCGAATCGAGGATTATGGAAACGACGACAATACGGAGACGTGAAACAAGACACGATGCAAAAATCTCGACTTGGACTTCGGCCTGAACTTGGGCTCAGCTATGGGTCTCGACTTGGGTGCTCGGCTTGAGAGAAGAGATTAGATGCAACATTGTCATAATTGGTTTGCAACCTTGTTGTTGGATGCTGATGCGCTTGTTCGTCTTCAATGAATTGAATTATATCGTTGAGAACTAAATATCCTTTCTCCCGATCAAGGTGCAAGAAAAAGGTCTCAGCAAATTTTCTCATGGCAATGCAGTCTTTGTTTTGCACCAAACATGACACCATCACCAAAATACCTCCATTCCATGATTCCTCCATTCCATGATTCTAGAGAATGAGCTAATAACTATCCATTGATAGATGAATCAGATGCAGCCATGTGGAAGACAACCCCTGCTACTTCAATTGCTCTAACAACTCGGAATTTGTTCATGAGATCGATCCGTGGAGTGGTAGGTGGCGTGGCCCGATCGGAGCACCTCGCAGAGAACACCGGACTCCTCTGCGGTGTCGAGATTGATGGAAGATGGTGGAGATGGTGATAGGGGTTGTTGGCGTGGGTTTAGAGAAGCTAGGGTTCCGGTGTGTGTGGGTTCGCCGAGATAGAAAGAGAGATTAGAGATGATGATGATGATGATGGCTATAGAAAGCATGGGTTTCGGTGTTGTGTTTAGGGTCGACGATGGGTTCGTAGAGGAGGAGAAGGGAAGAGAGAGGAGTGGAGGAAGAGGTTGACGAGGGTGACGAGACGAGGTTGGGGAGATGAGAGGAGGAGATCTGGATCGAAGGTGGAAGCAGCGAGGGCGAGGTAAGCGAGGGCGCGGGAAAAGAAACGAAGAAGAAGAAAGGAGAAGGGAGGTGATTGTAGGGGATGGAGAGGGTGACAGGATTCGAGGAACAGTGTAAGCGAGAGGTGTGATAAAGTGGGGGGGGAGAGAGAGAAAGAAAGCACGAGAGGAGAGAGAGCAGGCGAGAGGAGAGAGAGAGCATAAGAGAGATAGTTTTGTTTTTAGTGTTGGGATTTAATTTTAAAAAATCTTTTTATGTTATTTAAAATTTTAAACTGTTAATTATTTAAAATATTATATTAATAAAATTTGATATTCTGGTAAATACAAACTTACTCTAAAATGCGCCCAGGTCGGGTCTAAAAATCCAGTTTTATAATATGAAACATATACATGTCAACCAAAATTAAAATTAGATGTCAGGGTAACGAAAATGCATACCCCCAAGAATGGATGCACGTACGTGCGCGTAGCCATCCAAACAAGTCCGTTTCACTGAACGGAACGAGAACAAGATGCGCGGATGCTACCACAGGGTTAGGGGTATTAGGCAGGCCATGCAATGTATTTTTAAAATATTTTATGTGACATTAAAATATTATATTTAAAAATGCAGATGTCAGATAAATGCCAGTATGCAATATGTATAAATGAAAGTGCATGAGTCCACGTAACAAGTCAGGATAAATCATAAACATGAATCAAGACAGGTTTCAAGCATGCGGGTCGGGTCGGATGCAAATACATATGTCAAAATACTATTCGCACAAAAAACACAGTAAATCAGGAAAATACAATAAATAAAGAAATACGTGAACTAGAACTGGTATAATGAACTAGGGTGTTATAATTATAGTGCCTCACGTGTTTCCCACGTGAGTGCCTAAAACAAAAAAGAGCTAAAACGCTTCACGTGCTTCCCACGTGAGCGTCCAAAAACAAAGAAAACTCATTTGTGTTGATTGGCAGTCACCAAATAAAGCAACCCAGCACCCCAAAAATAAAGCAATCACTTGAAATACATGTGAAACAAAAAAAAAAGGTTGAATGCCTCACGTGAGCACCAGAGCTCTAGCCAAGTGCTTAGCACTTCTGTCTAGAGAAAAAAGGGTGACAAACAAAACCCGAAATCAATGCTCAGCGCCTCACGTGCTTCCCACGTGAGTGCCATACAAAGTACTTAGCATTCTATATTCAGTCAAAATGACTAAGTGCTTAGCACTGATTGGGCAGCGCACATATCTGAGCGTCTCACATGTTTCACAATTGAGCGTCAGAGAAAATTAGTGCTTAGCACTATGGTAGCGCCTCACGAGAAAAGCACGTGAGCGCTAGAAAAGATTAGTGTCTAGCACTATTCCAGCGCCCTACGTAAAACACACGTGAGCGTTGTATATCTTAGTGCTTAGCACTGCTGGGTAATATGGAAACCCAATCATAGCCCAAATTGGCTAAGTTTCCTGAGATTAAATCTTTTTGATTTTAAATCAACCGAGCCCATATGCTCATGATTTCCAAACTGATCTCAGTCTTAAAGATGACTAATGATCTCTTATTGATGATATCTAAAATGATATTCATCCAATATCTCCTAAGGTAATCCGAGTCTTAAATATGAACGATTCTAGGTCCACCACGATCTTTTCCCTCAAATACGGAATTTGGTTTAAGGGTACATCTCTCCACACCTCTGATATATGTCGTAATCTCTCGACGTCTTCAGAGGGGTGGCGGGTCCCGACAACCAACAATTTCTCGTCCCAACTTGATATAAAATTTCATTAAGACAAGGAATGATACATCCCACATTAATGCACCAAATTGATGTGCGCACCTCAAATCGGATCGCACCCCAAATTGAGCGCCTTCCATGTCACCATCGTTCATTTCGCCATGCAACAAATACACGTGTGCGTAAGATGAATGTTGGACCGAAATGTCCTTAAACTAACATTCGTCCCCAAAATGGGAATATTGGACTGAAATGTCCTTACACTAATCTTCACCCCAAAATGGGAATGTTGGACCGAAATGTCCTTAAACTAATATTCGCCCCAAACATGACGATAATGGACCGTGATGTCCTTAAACTAAAATAATTGAGCCCATATGCTCATTTGTTTCTAAGTCGATCTTAGTCTCAAATAGGACTAACGATCCTTAGATCAAACCCAAATATCCCGTGAACTGATGGACCTCATTTATATGAGATCTGCGTCCTAAGTTCACTCCCGTTGGCAAACCAAGCTACCAACGTGGATCCCGTCAAGTAAATCCTTGACCCAAAATCCAAATCTAAAACATACGGATTTGGACTAATCCGCGCCCTACGGGCGACGACACAAACTAATCTCCGTATACATTCCACGAACAACCAAAATAAACAAAAATACACATGACACGAAGTGAACTGCTGGAGAAGGAGAAAGTGGTTATCGCAATGCGATAACGTAATTAACTGTAGGGGCTTGCGCCTGCAGGGAAGAGCGTCCCCACAATCAAAAACCCATCACAAATGAGGGAGAATCTGATAAAGTCTGCTACAACGGTCGCATCTATCCAAACTTTTGATATATATAAATCAACTTGGTATATTTGGAGAGGTGGGTGGATATGTCCAAATAGCATATGCCCTCAAATTTAGCCTAGACGTTCTCAGCTTCTCGGTCCGGTCTTTCGGCGGTAAACAAAGCCGAAACTGAGTTCTCGAACCTTGCAAAAGAGAGTTCCCTGAACTACAAGGTAAAGGCAACATAATTGTGGACCCTCGTCTCTTTAGTTTCCCAATGTAAATGGGATTGAGAAGCTTGATGCTATCATTCAGTAATTCAAGTGAGCGGAACTTGAAAAGCTGGTTTTACTATCGTGACTCCATGTTATAGATGGTGGTTTTGCCATGACAAAGTAAAAACTGTGACCCAAAGTGTCCCAATCCCTGGCCAGCAATTTTTTTCTCATTATATGAAATTGGTTTGCTTCATGGTCCAAACTTTTCATCTTTGTCATTTATGACTTCTCTTTGTATGATTCTTTTAGTTTCTCTTAGGCAGTGTAATGATGCAAACTTGATGACAATATCCTAACATATTCAGGGATGAGGAATGTGTCAAATTTGGCTCTTTGCTAACTTGTGCCGCGGAGATCAATGTGATTCTCTGTCCATTGGCTATGAAAGAAACAACCGCCTCAACCTGGATGCTGAAACTCTCGTATAACTAACAACAGATCATAAATATTTAATCAAACTTCTGTAACTTTCTTTTGGAATGTTGATGCTTGAGGAAACATCATAACAGGATGAGGTTTAACTGATAATGATGATTGATTCTCATTATAGCTTAACTTCTTTGAGATCTCTTACAGTCGCTGTCGTTGTGACAAAACTCTGAATTTATAAAAGCATATCCCACATGTTGATTTTCCTCCTTCATGGGCCGAGAACATGGATGCTTGCAAGACGTTAATTTTTCTAACTCGCTTTTAAAAAGCATATCTGTTGGTATTTGAACATAGGTTGCTCCTATACCATCAAAATTTCCTTGTCACCGCTGCAGAACCCTGAAGCTGTGATAAATTTGAAGGATATATGTTTAAATCCCAACAGAATTACTGGTGATCCCAATTTGTAGTTAATGGGGTAGACAGGACTAGAGCTATATATGCCTAAATGTGCATGATGGAGAGACTTAAGAAAACGAATGAAATGAAAAATTCAGGTAGCCAACCCTAAAAGATTGGTATAAAGGCTTTTTTATTTGTTATCACCAACCTTTGAGCAAAACAATGTAGTAGTAGATCACATATGTTGTGGTGATCATTATTTGTTTATATCCCTCTATGTACTTGCATTAACTTCAATGATTTTTGTTCATTTACATGGCAGGCTGGGCAAACCGTTCATGTTGGTGGCTTAGCAAGATTAGACCTAACTAGTTCATCAGTGGACACAATTTATATCTCTATATGGGCGTCACCAAATATTTCTCTTCATATGGGGAAGACGGAAAATGCTGATGAGATCAGGGACAAGCATGTCGGCATCAGGCTTCAGGTGATTTTTTTGGTCTCCATGGTCATTTCAAAGTTTGTGTCTCTGAATGTCTTCAAATTGGTAGCCCTGACTCCCTAGTATTTTGATTTTTTTAATTATTTTTACTCTTTTTGTGTGTGTGGCACATAGGGCATATAATATAATAGGCATATGTGAAAAGAACAAATATATCATGCATATGTAGTTTTAAGTATATGAAAACTAAATGCACAAAGGCCACATATTGTATCACATATTTACCTGTAGAGAAAAAAAAATAATTTTCCTGTAGGTATAAGTATATATTTGAAAATCCTTGTATTGACCTTTTTAATGAAAAATTAACCCTTTTCCTTAAGCAAGTAATGTATTGTGAAGGACTGCCTGTGAAAACTATTTATAGCTTAATGGAGGACTTTATTAGCTATGAAAATCCAAGCCTACAACTCCTAATTGATAAAATAGGAAAACTCCCCTTTAAATTATGCATGTGATTGGGAACTTGGGCTACATTATTTAAAGACTTCATAGCATATTGATCCCATCAGCACTAAAGCACCACATCCCATCAGAATTCCATAGTTAAACGTCGCCAAAAATTTTGGATGAAGGCGTCTTGTTCTTCTTCTTGTTGTATAGCATATTGGTATAGTTCTCCCCCCCCCCTCTATTTGTGGTTATAGACCAATTTGAATAATGTAATTGCAATCGCCTATTCAGCACTTTATTTATGGTTATAGACCAATTTGAATAAAGTAATTGCAATCGCCAAGCGGGTTTGCACCAATATATACTAAAATTTTCTAAAATGAAGTTCGACTTTGTATTGGGATGTATAGCCACCCATTTCACAGGACCGAGTACCCGAACTCGGCGAATGGAAACCGAGAGAGATCAAGGTATCCGGCATCAGCTGGGACGTAAATAGCGCAGATATCGCAATCTCCGGACTCGGATGGTTCTCTTTGGGTCTTAAAGGCGAGGCCACTGTCATGCTCTGGACCTTTGACGGAGTTGAAGCGACCGAGCGAGAGCCCTTGGTTCTTGATAGAGCTCCGTTCCTCGAAAGGCCTGGGTTTTTATTGCCAAAGGCGATATCGGATTTCATCGGTAACCAGAGTAAGATGGAGGCGAAGGCGAAGAAGATTGAAGAAGAGAGAATGGAGTTGTTGACATGAGAGGGATTTTGTGGTTGTGAATTGTAGGGATTTTGGGGGTCTATGAGAGATGAAATGGTGAGGAGCATGGCTAGTTGTGTATGTAGTTGTATTCTTTTTATAGCAATATAATTTTAGAATTTTGAGGTTGAGAATATAATTTTTTTTATGTGCCTAGTTTCTGTAAGCTTATGAACCTCAGTGAGATCTATGTGCTAACTAAAACAGTGCTAGCTTGAATTCAACTTTTTGCAACTGCTTTTCTGTCAGTGTTTCTCGGTTTTTACCGTCTTGATATTTGAATCATAATGTTAAGGTTGTGGTTGGTTGATGTGCGTTATTATCCCTTAACCGATTCTGGAGAAATATCATTACAAACACTCAAGCTGCCAAGGTTAGTTACCTTATAAACCTCAAGTATCAATAATTTAGTGTCTTGCAGTCCATGCCTAACTATTCCTTAAAGGGTACGATAGTTCAGTTGATTTTTCTGCCATTTTTATTAGCAGAAATAAACGTTTGTTCCTTTTTTGTAATGAATTTGTGTTGCCTCTCTTTTTTGTGTTTTGTGGTGTGAGTGCCAGAGAGGAAGACAGAAATTGTGAGTTTTCTTGTATGCTTATTTCTCATGTTAATAAAACCTGTATGAGATTACACCATGTAGATGCAGGCCGACTTGGTTGAACAACATAAATCCGATGTTGTTCTTCTTGTGTTGATTGTGATTGTGTTATCTGTCATGCTTGACGGTGCGAGGGGATCGATGACAAAACAACTTGTTAAAAGAGCCAAAAAAAAACATGTTATTCAACATATAAAAGGGTTACATTCATCCTTCTTTCATACAATTCTTCACACACATGACACTGCTTTTACTTCAAAATAAATACAACAGTTAGAGCAAGAACGCGAATTATTTTTCATATACAATGCGTTTTTCCGCTGAGGTTTCCAGTCTTCTTATGTTTATGAGCGGAGTGACGCGGTACCACTCTACTTCACGTAACATATTTCTTCTAGAATTGAACGCTGAGCTTTAAGTATAAAATCTTGTTTATTTTTCCTCTCGATTTAACCACCGCCGACGCCTCCGGTATTAGTCTCCTAAGGTAGAGAGATCGAGTCAAAGATCTGCCTTCTTTCTTGCTAAAACCATCTCTTGCTCCCACGCTCAATGAGTTTGGTTGTATCAACCCCTTCAATTTATAGCATGAAGCATACTCAAATACGGAAAAACTTCTCTACAAGCCCCTTACAAGCTCTTGGATGAGATTTGAGATTCGTGCAATCTCTCTCTTTCCTTGTATGGATCTCAAATCCGATCCAAGAGCTAGTAAAGATTTTTCCCTCAAACACTCTTCACTTGAGCATGTCTTCAATATTGTCCAAATCCTATGTATTCATTTATTACCTAAATATGCATATCCTTGAATGAAAAGTATTAATTGCATGCATTAACCAGTATATTCACCAAAATACAGTACAAAGAATGCAAATATTTGTTAAAGAAAAATTATACATGCATTTTTGGCCGGACATGCATCTTAAAAATAAGTGAATGAATTATATGAAAGAAGTACAATATATTGCTATACAAATAGCATAAGAAACTTCTATAAAATGAGACCAAAATCCCTCAAACACCGAAACTATAAAATAACCAAGAGGAAGTAAATAAATACATAGCTTAGAGTCTGTGTGCATAATCCCGTAAAAATATCGTTTTATATCCAGGGGTATGGGTGGAACAATAGGCTCTAAAGGCTCGTTTTGATTTGTATTTTCCAGCGATAGGCTCTAATACGATGCAAACAGGTTTGAATCTCATGTCGCCGGTTAGAACAAAAAAAGCTTTCTAGTCATGCTATTGTTACTCTCATAAGCTCCTTTGGTAAGATGGTTTTGTCACATACAAGAGCCAACTCAAGCTTTTGGACAAAGTAATTTTTGAAGTATACAAGAAAACCAGTTTGTCTCTTGCTATTTTCTTCTTTCTTTCAGTTATATTACACTAAATTACTCTAAACTATTTTTTCATTAAAATACCTTAAAATTCATTTATTGCAACAAAATACCTTAAGTGCTATTTTTGGGATATTTTAGTGAAAACAACTTCCCTTGAAAATCATATTTTAAGGTATTTTAATATAACAAAAAAACGTGAAGGTGTTTTAGTAAGTAAAAAAAACGTGATATTTGTGGGTATTTTAGTGTAATTTACCCTTCTCTTTTTGTTGGTTACGTCTTCAAGAAAAATACAATTGAATCAGGGAAGGCCAAAGCCACTAAATAAATTTGAATTGTTTATTTAGTACTTAATTCCCGTGCTATTGTTACTTGGTTCTGTGTTCTTTAAAAACCTCCATCTGAAAACATATTGCTCCTCTTTAGCAATTTAACAGGCAAATTAATTTATTTAGACCGGTGTCTCCATTGCCAAATCCTTATTTGATAAACTCACACAAAAACTTGTTTACGGAGAAAATTAATCCCAGCCATATCAGTCCTTAATCCCTCCAAATCGCATCTCATCGTCTCTCCTCCGCCTGTGGCCCCTCAACCGCCGCGGCGTCGCTCTCGATCTCTCCCTTTTCAACCTCACCGGCCCCATCCCCTCCCTCCCCCTCTACTTCCTCTCTCACCTCCGACTTCTCAATCTCTCCAACAACCTCTGTCCTCTCCTCCGACCCGATTCTCTCGCTCCGGCGTTTTTCGATTCCAGCGGATATGCTGGCTAAAATCGGCGGTAAGATAGAAGACGAGATCGGCACCGTCTAGTACCAGCTTCCAGACGAGGACTTCGATACTCTCGTCTCGATCTCGTCGTAGGAGGATCTCACCAACATGGTGGAGGAGCTCAATCGCACTGCCCACGAGGCTGCGGATCTTCGCGAACTCACTGACGACGGCCATCCGACGATCGACACGCAGTGCTACATCATTAACGTGATCCGGATATGGATCAAGAGGAAGGATAGCATAAAAGGACAAAAAATAATGGTTGATATAGTTGTGATTAATTTTGTCCATACATAAGTTTTGGCGGGATTTATCAAATAAAAGTTTCGCAATATCGCCACACATCTCTAAGAATTATCATTTAAGGCATTCAATTGGCCAGGGTTTCATTATAAACATATAGTAATTAAATACTAATCCAGTATATATCAACTCAATTAACTTTTTTTTATGTATTATAAAGAAGCATATTAAGAGGAACAAAAGTATGTCGTCCAACACTAAAAAAAATGCTATATTAAACTCTCTTCCACGCATTTTATTTATTTATTTATTTTTTTCCCATACATAGTCTTCCATACAATCCCTTACGAAATGATATTGCTTATAAAAAACCAAAAAACAACAATTACAGGAACATGAAATTTGTTTATAGACAATACATTTTTCCATTGTCAATGTTGTTTACAATTGTAGTAAGTTATAATTTTCATGGTATATCACAAGAGAGATGTAAACAAGTATTTATATTACCTTAAAAAGAGATGTGCACCTTTCTATCCCCAAATGTAAATTTCCGATAGGATTGAACTCTAACGTTCAAATATAACCCTCTACTTTTTGTCCCCTCGATTATCCCCCACCATTTCTGCATACCTCCGTTATTAGTCTCCTCCTGTGAAGAGATCAAGTCAAAGTTGTCCAAATCTTCGTGGATTCAGTAATTACCTTAATTTGCATATCTTCGTATAGAAAGTATCGACCACATGCATTCATCGTCGGTATATTCACCAGAATACAACACAAAATGCATGCAAATATATGTGGAAGAGAAACTATACTTGAACTTTGACGGGCTTGCATCACAAAAAAGTGATCTGAAATCTCTAATCTTTTTGCCAAAAAGAAATTATGAACAAAATATTACTTACAGTTGGAGATTTCAGATATGATTAGACCATTTCTTAGAATTCTTTAGGATATATTTACTTTTCCTTTCTAAATTCCATTGATCATGGTTCCATTAAAGAAGGCTATAACAAATTTTGATGCACACACATAAAATATGTGTGCATAAAATCAAATGTTTTCAATGTGATCCATTAATGCCAAATTGTCATGATCAATCAAATTTACAAATAGTTTATAACTTATTTTCAGCCCAAAATTTGAACCTATAGTTACGGAGACTTACGGAGACGATGTATTTCTTCTCTCTCTCTCTCTTGTTTTAAAGAGGAGCAGAATTCCAAAATGGAATCCATCCCATAAAAAAGATTTATTAAAAACAACAAAACTGTTACAAAACCTAAAGAATTCACACCGTGCGTCCTTTTGCATGCCTGCTACATCTAGAATAGATATAAGAAGAAGAGAAAATGATAGATACTAGAAACACTATGACATTCTAGGTGCATCTCGGTTGCAAGGGAGATTTATAGCACATTTATTTAAAAGAAGACCGACACGAACTAGGCCTATAAACAATTAATATTCATGCATTGGAGAGACGGAGGATATCAAAAAAGAAAGCTAGCACAAACTCTCACAAATACCTAAATTTAAAAGATGCCAAGATGAAAGGGAAAAAAAAAACAAAGCTTATAGTTATAGCTTAATATCTGTATAGAAAAATGAGAAATTATGTCCATCTAAATGACTGGATCACTCAGCTATCATTCAAGTTGGACTGTCATATATATACACGGATCGGAGGAAAATCTCCACCCAAAATAGTTTTGCAAACCTTGAAAATAATCAGTTTTGTCTCATTTCCTTTTTGTTTGCATTGAGAATCTGAGATGGTATCACAGTTACGTGCTCATTTCTCAGCCGTTGGATCCAGCGATCAAAACCTTCCTCAGTTCTTGAAAATAAAAAATCAAAAATAAAAAAAACCCTCTTTTTGTCAAAACCCTAACATCAAATGAAACCCTAAATCCCTATTTTTTTTTTGTCGTAGAATGGGATCAGCTTTGCAATTTTCGCCCCCATCTCTGATCCCAACCAAGCTCCAGTGCAATTTTCCCTCAATCAGCTCATCGAATCGATCAAGTTCATTTCGAATCTCGAACCGTAGGCAGCTTTGTTCGTTGATTTCGCCGCCAGGACCAAATCTCGAAGTGTCATTGATCCAGACCGAAGGGAGTTCCAATGATGATCTTGGTGGTTGGGCTGGTCGCAAGAAACCCGAGATCGAGAGCCGAAACGGTAAAAATCGTCCCTTTTTAATCGAAAATTTGTGTTGTTTATAACTAAATTGTAGCAACGATGAGGAGAAATAGTTGCATTTTGATATAGATTCCATAGATCGATATGGTTTCGACATTTGCAACATAGGATGTTAAGTTTAGGCCTACATGAACATGATTGTAGTGGAAAAGATAGTTTAGTTGAAGGAGACGACCCTTGATATAGTTGAATGAGAGAAATCGATTCCTTGTAGCTATGTATCTATGCTGTCGTTTCTTAATCTATTGTATTTTTTCAAGAAAAAACTTTTTGTCTGTTGTTTTATTCTTGCAGGTATTCCAAAGTTTGTGCTTGCTGGTATTGGGGCTTCAGTGGCAGCAGTGTTAGCGGCAGTCACATATTTCTCGTTTTCAAAGAGAGGTTTGGTCTTAATATTCTTTAAAATATAGACATATGAACAAAATGTTAAATGAAACATTCAAAATTGGATTTAATTTTTCGTATGCACCTCATATTTATATATATTCTGTCTGGCTTCTACAGTTTACTTTAAATATTAATTTTCCATACATCATGAGGAAGTTCACTTTTTTGCTTTGAAAAAAATTATAATGCGTTTAACTCTCCAAGTTTCCTGCTTAGATGGAAATTTGAATTCATAACCTAGCTGACAGAATCATAGTCATTTGGTTGAACAAGGAATATATTAGATCGAGGTAAGAATTTACTGTTTTTCCATAAGTTTTAATTCTAATCTTGTGGTAAGAATGGAGGAATGTAATGGGTGTAATGTAAGCCACATATGGGATTTTTCAACTGATCATTGAATTTAATCACAAAGAAGTTATTGAGCATATGGTGCAAGCTACTATTTCAGGGGTGCAACATTTTGTTTGATTAATGTGTGTGCAGGTTAATTTTATCTTTTGATTTTGCGGGGCATATGGTTCATTCTTTAGACTTCCTCCTTTAATCTTGGGTCATGTCACTGATTTTTGTTTTTACGTTTATTGTATAGGCGTATGTTGTCAGTTTCTTGATCCATGAGCAACTAAGGTCTACATAGGATATATATAGTTGTAGATATAAGATATACTAGAAACCAGAGATTTCAACGAATGTTATTTAAATGTTATGTACAAACTTGTTCAACCTGAATTTTGTCAGCGTTTATGATGTGGGGGATGATGATTTTCATTGTGTACTTGGGAAAATGGTTTTAGCATACATTGTTAATGGCAACTAAATAGGTGCTTTGTTTTGGGTTTGGGGGAGGCACTTAATTTTGAAGTTTTATACATTATGAAAAATGGTCTTGTTTTCTCTCTTCGCTTTACTGCATCAAGGGTACCCCCTTAATCGAGTGATGACCGAGTACAAGAAGCTTTCACATTTGGTTGGTTTTGCTCATGTCGCGTTTGTAGTCTAGGATGTAAAGGCTAGACATCTATGCGACTCAGTGTTCTAGGAGATTTTAGTTTCCGGAACGTTTGCAAGTTGACACGGAGATCACTTGATTGCATATCGACCTCAATGCTCCCCAGAATATTTCATTGATCATACCACTTGTTGGTGCTATTGCAGGGTGGTTGTAAAGTCTCTTTTCTTCATCCATAAATGATAAAAGGTAGCATTTGACACACACACACACAAAATCCGTAACTTTTTTTTTTGAGATGGTTAGGGGCGGGGATGTGGATTAGTGGCAGTGTTGCCAACCTATGTTGCACAGATTCTTCATCAAGGTGGCAAATCCAGTAGATTCATAATTATATCGAATTTGTATATATTCTAGAATTTATAATTACTAACATGACTACTTTGATTATTTTGTACACAATTAAACAATAAAAAATAGTGCATCCAAATTTATCATATCCTAGATTTATGAATTATCATGAATCAGCTAAATATATTAATTATTATGAATCAAGGAATCCAACTCATGCCATATCTGTATTCATATTTGAATCCAAGCTTCTTAGCTACCAGCCTATCAACAACCACATTTTTCTTGAACATCATGATGAAAATTCTTAATCTTGTATCAGATTTTGCAACTTGTTACTTCATTTACCACAAAAGAACTAAAGAAGAAATAAATAAATAGTAAAACACAGCTTTAAACAATTATTTTCCATTTTTGTCGGTTCTCTCTCTCATGTCTCCAGCGAAAATTCAAATGGGAACTCCACCTTTAGCTGTAAATTTAATAAAAATAGAACAAAAAATAGAATTATCCCATGAGAGAAAGGTTTATAACCTTCTTTATGCGCTTAAGAAATGTGGGATCACTTTAAATATGTACATATATATGCTACTTAAAAGTTTAAATAAAAGAGAGAAGATAATACTTGCATAGTAAAATGCTTTGCAACGTTAAAAGGAAGTTCAAGGAATTGAACTTAGACCAGTTGACTCACAACTCCATATCCCCGGTAATTTGCAAAATTTTCAATTTAGGCAAAAAGTATTTTTAAGATTTGTTTTTATCGAAAAAGCTCCCTATCTAGCCCAAGCTGTGACCCTATCTATAAAAGCAAATATAACTAGTTTTTTCCTGACTGGAGAAGTTGACAAATTGAGCGTTCAGACTTGTTGGTCGATTGGTCAAGGCTTGATTTCTTGGACTTTATATCTAAACATCGCTAAGCTTTTAATCTTGCAATCTTCTCCTCTCTCCTATTTAACTTTTTAATTGCCATATATGTATATATTTTATGCAGTACCGTATTTTTTAAGAGCACAAATAGCTTTTTATACACTTTTTTGCAAACTAATTTTATTCTAATTATCTATTCATCAACAAGGTTGTAAAATCCGGCATCGATGTTCTAAAAAGTGGTTTAGGCTGCCGTTTACGCTGAAGCGGCCCCAGGCCGCTTCGTTTTTGATCCTAAGCGGTTGCATTAAGTAGTTAAAATGCTTTATAAGTTATTAAGGAAGCTGGCCCGTCCAAACAGGTGTTTAAGTGGGTTATATTTCAAGCTTCTTGGATTGGTGTAAGGTGTTTTCTATCAAAACCTAATCTAAAACGCTATCTAAACTACAATACATGTCTCGATCGATTTCAAATTACACGAACAGAGGAATCCTAAATTCTTCCCGTCATACTCTTGCTCTCCTCTCTTCAATCTTCTTCTGCTGGCATCATCTCTCCTAACTGCTCATCGCCGGTACTTTCCTCTCGTTATTCTTCTCTTAAGTCTCTACGGCAAAAACCAAAGAAATTGCTAATTTTGTCAGAATTGGTTAATGTCTCAACTCTGCCTTTCAATTTCATCTCATGAGGTATGCAATTTGCAAGTTGAATTAGAGATTTATGATTTTATCATCATATTTCATCCAATACAACAACTAATTTTTTTAATTGTAGCACTCCATTTAATTTGAGTTATATATATTTTTACTATATATTTACTAATTACATTGTTTATTTTTTTTTTGGATTTTTAAGAACATTTATGTGGTTGTTGCTACTTTATGTATACATATGAAATATTATTTAAGTAAAAACGGAAAACCCGCTTAGATGGCGAGGCGTTAGGTGGTACTCCAATTGCTCAACTCCGTCTAGCGCTTTTTATAACCTTGTCCAGTATCTATTCGAGTTGCCGGTGGATAAAGGATACTAGAATTATTCAGTGGTTTTTCAGATTATTTGGCCATCAATATTTGAATATAAATATTAAATATATTATATAATATATAGTGTGCGCATGCATAAAATTATACACACATACTGATACTGAGATATTTTCATAAACACTTGGTGGATACGATGTAAATTATGAAACTTGAATGTAACATATATAAATTATAGATAATAACGAAAGAAATACCCCACTTGTTTCTCGAGAAGAGATGGGAAACATACTCAATATCATTTGATTGAATAGTTGCCTCAGCTCCTTGTTGTTTGAAGAAACCCTCCCCTTCAATTGGTCTTTTTTCACGAAAAGCAGACTTGAGATAACAAATCTTTAGAGCAGGTGCCAAAGCCAACAGATTAGATAGGGAAAAGGAAGTTCAGCTCGCTCGACCCGTTAGGTAAATAGAAATATAAACCAGGAAAGGTTCATCGTTTAGGGCGAGCAACCAATACAGATAGGTGGTATTTAGATAAATCAAAAAAAGACCTGGTTTGAGGGGGAAAGAATATGTAGTCCTCAACCCAGTCGGATATAAATGTTGAGACCAGCCCTGTAAGAAATGCTTGTCGATATCTCCGTTCGCTCGCAAAGGGATCTCCGCTCTCACTCAGTTTACTTACTGAAAGTGTCAGTTCTTGAAAAAGAAAACTACTCGACTAAACCTCAACTCGGTAACGAAGGGACATGTAAGAGCTACAGATAACAAGGAGCTATAAGTCTTAAGATTTCAGAGAACACTTGGCCGTTCACTACGCTACACTCCTTCCGATTGCGAAGGTCTTAAAAAGACTTCACTCTCTACACGAGCTTCACTCGTTGGTACATTGAAAGTGCCTTCTGAAAGCACAAGGAGGACCTAGCGGGGTGAAGGAACTTACTTGGACCGATCAAGACGAAGAAATAGACAATCATGCTTCCACATACACATAAACATAAAGAGAACCAGAAAAAAATCACTTTAAAAAAAATTAGGGAAAAACCGATTTTGAAATTACTTCTCAAAAAAGGTTAGGTTTGAACTAGAAGTATAGTAGTAGGCGTTGGAAAAGGGAGTCGTGATCGGAGTGTAGGAGGAGAAAGTTGCAATCGAGGAGCTTGAGAAGTCACCTGAGACAAGGACAAGTTCAAAGTAGAACCGAGGAGATCGTGGTTTGATAAGTCGCCAGAGTTGCGGTTCACGGTTGGTCGCCGAAGGTCGCCACTTCGGAGCTCATATGGGTGCCGGTCGAGTGAAAGTATGTGATCGGAGTTCGTCTGGAACGAACTTGACCGAGTGGCAAGAAAGGTTTAATCTAACCGTACGTGTACTGGATCTAAAGGGTTGGGGGTTTGGGAGAGAGGAGGGAAGAGACGTGGAGGGGTTTGGGAAGTGGAAGTCAAGGGTTGAGATGTGGATAACAGGAATTTGAGAAAGAAAAATAATGGGTTTTTGGCTGGATCGTTTTTTTAAATATTAATTATTCACCATAATTCAGACCAGATATCTGAGTTTCTTCCGGATATCCGATTTGATCGGATAATGAGTTTTCGATTCATTTTTCTAGCGAATCCGGATATATGGCTGGATATTCCTTTTTCGCAACATTGAACCTCGAAATAGCAGATGTTGTAATCTGAAATTCAAACATTGTGCTAATTAAAATTTTGTTTGTCTTTAAACTCTTTGATGATTTTAGTACTTGTTTGTTACAAGTCAATTAACTTTCTTACAGAAGTTTTTACTTGTGAACTGATATGAGAGATTGACCATGATATATCCAAGCCATATACAAGTACTAAAAATGCATACAAATTTTGACTACGATTTAGCACCAACATTGAGTTTGAAAAAGTAATTAAAATAGTAAAATTAAGTATCAGCATCAAACCGTACTCAAGATTAACCAGAGCCAAAATAAAGGCAATATCTCAAACTCATTTTTGTATGGTAAGTTGGAAATGAAAGATTTTTGGTAGACCATAGAGTTATTCTTGTTCTTGTATAATCATTGATAATTTGGTAATGCCCATTACTAAAGAAACCGAATCAGTGAGCTGTTAATCTTAAAATGAACATGGAATGTACACCTCTTAAATTGCAAGTATTTGTGGATATTTTGTGAGTTCAATCATATATGAAGTTTATTATCGTAAAGCAGAATCTTCTCTATTTTTTTGTCTTAAATTATTCTTGCCCTACCTGACATGACATAAAATCCTGGCTCCGCCTCTGGGTCAACATCAACTTTAATAGGTTTTCGGTTGACTTCTGGGTGTTCCTTTTCTTCCCTCCTTCCATCTTTCTTTCTGGCTGCAGCTGACGAATCAAATAACCATGCAAAGTTTTTAGTTGCATGACTGTTTTAGAAAGGAGTACTTATAATATGCTTTGCCACCTTAACATGTTATATAATTCTTTTATTGACTCCAATAAGAGTTCATTCGTTTTTTTGATGCTGCAGTCTGTATATGTTCTTTAGGGAACTCTTAAGCAGATTATAGAATTTGTACTGTCGACTGTCGTACTATTATTTGATTGGTTTGGATCTATAAGATCTCCTTTTATTCAACGCCTAAAAGATAGAAGTGACTTTGACCTAAATAACCTGGTAGCTCAAAATGTGTTGATGTTTTATGAAGGATAAACAGTGTGATGCTTGACTAATAACATGCTTGACGTTTGGGAAAATAATTCATTTCTATGATCTTTTATTTTGCTTCTTCAGCTTTGATATCAAACTTTGCAATGCTTTGTAGGTTTCAAATTTCAATTAAGTGCTCCATTTCAAAGTTTTAATGAGCTGTTGATGCCATCCAAGTCCATAAAAGTTATGGTTGAAGATACAGCCTCCACTGTACCAGAAGTTAATCAGTCTCCGGAGACAAATGTTGATGATAAGTTGGACAGAGAATCTGATTTATCAAAACCAAAAGTTAGTGATGCGTCAGGTATGATTTTTGATTTTTCTCAGCAGATTCCGATCTTTCTGAAAGAAATTGGCGCATGAACAGTTTGTTACTTTGATTATGTTTCTGCCTTTCTGGTGTATTTTTAGAGGCTATCAAAGAACGAGGTATATCGAGTTATCGAATTGAAGCAAATTTAAATAAATAATTAATTAAACGGAATTGGAAGCATATTAATCCATACAAAAAAGGGAGAGGCTCCATCCTCCATCGTTGAATATACAGTATTTTTCTAGAGGCTTGTCTTCATATCCTGCTTATTTAAATATATATAGGCGTATCTAGTATGTTCTTTCCAGTCCACATGTATTTATATGACTTGTTTCTTATTTTTTTATAAACTTGACATCTGTTTAACATTTGGAAGCAGATATGCTTTCTGGATTCTAGTTTAAGCCAAAGGGCTGAAATCGCCCATTAACTATATTTTCTATGGAAATTCAGTTCCCTAGCTGGTAGTATTACAAAATCAAAAGCTACAAGTATTGTTGAATTGATGGGAAAAAGGTCTACGTGAGCAATATGTGTTCTGCTTTGATGCTTGCTTCAAATTAAGGAACTCCATGTTGCTCCTATGTACTTATTATTAGAGCTGTACTATTTATACTATTATCTCACTCATACTATTTTTGTTTCCGATTTCCCGTTTCCTGCTGTCTATAAGGATTTATTCTTCATGTATGGCCTTTGGGGAATCTTCCATTACCATCAGGGTTGATGTGTGTATCACTATTGATGTATGAAACACTATTGATGTATGACTATGTATATCTATCTTTATATTTGATTTTTGTCTTTCAGACCTTTACTACATCAATTTATCAGATAGTTCTGACAACTTATTTTTTATTTATATTGTCGATAATCGACAGCGGGAGATAACAAACGCATTATTGTTCCAATTACTGCTGATCCCATCCAACAAGAAGCTCTAGATGTTCTCAAGAAGCTAAAGGTTTTTCTTTTTCACTCGCACCTTTTGTCAAACTACTTCACATTGTGTGTTTTATTCTTTGCCGGGTTGTTCTTGAGCTGCTTCAAAGTAGTAATGTCATAGACTGCTCGAAACCACCCCAAACACCATATACATACACAGAGATACAAAATAATATAGCAGCAGTTCTTACCGACACACATACTTCCCCCCTTTCTCCTACTGGTGGGTTAGTGCCAGGAATTATGAACATTGACATTTGTGGAATTTATTTTGCAAGTATTTCACTTCTTCTCAGCCAACAGTTTCTAAATCATCATCATCATCATTGATGCTTCTTCCCACCATGGAGTTACTATGTAACACAATGCATAGAAAGATGAGTAGATTTTATGACTGGCTCTCTACCTTAATAAGGTGCTAAATTCCTTACCAAGCAAACCGTTGGCATAGGAGGTGCTTGCCACCAATCCTAGATGGCCAACCAACACATTCTATTAGGTCGAAGGATAGTGATGTGTAACATGTGCTGTAATCAAGTTTTTTAATTGATGGAACCTTTCCATCTTTCATACCGGGTTTAATAGTTGGCTTAATTCCAAAAAACCCCCAAACCTTTTAGCTAAACTGCGAGAAACCCTCAAAAACTTTTAAAATACACAAGAAGCCACCACAAAACTTTCAAAACACACAAGAAACTACACAAAAATTTCAAAAGCTACGAAAATCTACCAGAAATAAGGTGCCGCATAGGCAATAAATTGCACGAAACTGCCAAAAAACTAAAAAAAAATTTAAAATTTTTTGTATCACGGCAGTTTCTCGTAATTTTGAAAGTTTTTGGGGGTTTCTCGTAGTTTAGCTAGAAGTTTTTTTTTGTTTTTTTTGGAATTAAGCCTGAAAAGTTTAATAGGTCGTTATGGAGTGGCATTCATGGCATGATACTTAGGTTCATTATTTTTTTACTTCTATCGTTCTCTGAGAATTGGTTTACTTTTCTCAAACCACATCTTTCTCTTTGCTTGTAGACGTTCTCTTCTAGTTCTATATATTTCAATAATATAGATAACTAATTGATAATTAAACTAACTAGCTCACGACTATTAGAAAACAGAAAACACGTGGTGCATAAATTAATCATTTCCGAAACCTTTGTTTGAAGTACAATTGCACCGAATTTGGCATAGTCAACCTTTATGAGCTCGGTTTTTGTTGGTTAATTTACATGAAATTTAAAGTTCCAAGCTTGACCATTTGAATGATTTTCATGGTACTCAGATCGTCGAAAATGATGCAAGTGCTGGCGAACTTTGTACTAGAAGGGAATATGCCAGATGGTTTGTTAAAGTAAACTCTATGTTAGAGAGGTATACAAGCACATAACCCCATCTTGAATTTGTGCAGTTTTTCAATTCTAGGAAAGCAGTAACTACACTGTTCATGCAGAAATCCTAAACACAAAATCGTTCCAATGATTTTGCTTGCTGGTTCAACGGTTTCAGCATTTGATGATGTGAGTACAAGTGACCCAGATTTTAAGAGTATTCAAGGTGAGATGTATTACAGGATACATGCCATTTATTTTATAACTTATATATATATGAGAACCATTGACTTGTTATCTTACAATTATACGATTGAAGCCCTTGGAGAAGCAGGCATCATTTTCAGCAAGCTATCAGCTGTGAACTCCAATCTTGCAGATATGGGCAACTCAGATAGTCTACAAAAATTTGAATTTTGCCCTGAAAGGTATTTGCTTGAACTTGGTCAATATTATTTCTCTTGTTTTCCCTTCATTTTAGTACAAATATTACAACCCGTCAATGGATTTTATTTTCCAACAATCAGCTTCATATCTCGATTTGACCTGGTAAACTGGAAAGCCATGCTGGAGTATCCATTTAGTTCTGAAGCAAAAGAAAAGGTTAGATGACCTTAGAAACATGTTCACTGAATTATTTGTCAGATCTATTACAACTTTTTGAGTAGAAAAATGTATGCCGGCTTTTAAAAGTCTGAATTTTTTGCAGTCCAGATATTAAGGATGAAAGTGGGTATATTGGATTTGCCTGCAAGTAATTCAGATGCATCGCCACAATTATTGATGGACCTGATGGCTGGTGATAAGAGCATAGTTAGAAGAATTTTCGGTATTCACATCTCTTTATCTGAGTTCCTCATATCTGCTGTATACCTGTCAATTTCAGCAGACTAGCATGTCCTGAAAATATGTTCTCTAAATCATTAAGTGCCAATGTGCCATTATTGACATTGACCATAATGATATACTCCTGGCCAATGTTGTAAAAGATGGGTTTAAAGGCCAATTTATCACCCGATCTAATGTTATTGGCTATCAACCGCATCAAATAATATTATACCGCATAATTCGCTCTGTGCGAAAAAGCAGACTAATGATCCTTTGATTTAGTGCATACCTGCCCAAGAAAACATAATATGTGAACTCAGTATCAACTTAATAATCGTCCAGGTCTTTCCTTTTTCTTTCTGATTGACATGTTTTGTTTCAAATCCCCCTCACCTGATCAGGATTTTCCATAGACATATAGAGCAAAAATCTATCAAAGTGTCATTCTGCATAGTCCCTATTATACAGAGTATAGTACAGTCGTGCATTATGTGCCGGTCAACTGAATAGAGAATGAATATGTGCTTTACAAACATGGCTCCTGGGTTTTTTGCAGTGTTTATTCGTTCACTATTACTCTTAGATTGTTATCATAGCTTTTGTACTTGAAGATCAGATAGCATTCAACTATGTAGGAAGAAGGTTATCCTCGATGATGTAGATTATTTTTAGTTTACACATATTTCTGACCAAGACACTGTTTACAAGGCTGTTTGCCAAAATGTGTGAAAGTGAAAAGAAAGCATTAAGAAAAAATGTCCAATAAACATATTTAACTAGTATTTTGCATGTGTGATGCACACGGACATATGGTAAATTTGTCTTTATAATCAATTCATATATCATTCAAACGATAAGCATTTCAAATGAGTTATATTTCATTAGTAGAATGCCTAGTTTAATTAATTGCGTCATTTAGTGGAAATTACTTTTTGTAATGTTATTAAACATTTATACTGGCATATGGTACATAAAAAATGGCATCAAACACCTTTTGCAACTTTTTTAATTATAAATTTTTTGACGTTGTTTCCAAATTTTCTTTTAATAGTTAGAATTTTTTTTGTCTCGAACAATTAATAAAATGAAAATCAAGAGGAGACATGATTGTGGACAATTAATAAAATGAAAATTTCATTACTATGTTTTGATTCTCTTGAACATGTTGAATGATAGAAACTTCTACAACTACCTTCTCTTTCTTGCTCGTAACCTTCTCTTCTTGCAATGATACAAAAAACTTGCAATTTCGTTTGATATTTTAAAGATTTGTTTATTAAATCGCTTTGGGAGAATTTGTTGAGATTGAGGAGGCGGAACAAGAGGGATTCGATTGAGAAGGGGCAAGATATATTTGATCATATCTATCACTTTTGTTGATTTAGTTTAGGTTTTTATATCCAACAAAATTAGTTTTGTTATTTTCACCCACAGTAACTATAGAAGGTAATTATGCGAAGTAACTTGGGGTGTATATAAATTAAGTTAGGACTTAGGAGTGAGAATAAATGTGGGAGAAGATTGGTTTACATGCATTTCTTGTCTAGGAGTGTTATTATATATAGATTAAAGTAGCAGCCATCTACATGGATTATAAGCATACAGTTACTGTTTGTGTTACTCTTGTGCCAGCTAATGTTTGTCACAATCAGACGTCCTAAATGCTTATAACTATTTCTCGTCCTTGAAAAACCTTGTACACCCTTCATAGCTAGTGACCAACGTAAAAAGCATGACTGCTTGGACTGTCTTTGCAAAGATGAATATTAAAACAGCGGTAAATGATTACTTCTTCACATATAGAGTGTTCCTTTTAACCATAATTTTTTTGATATTTTTTCAATATTACCGTGTATTTCTCTTATATTATTTGAAAGACACTACGTGGAACTGTTTCCGCATTCCAGGCACAGTTTCTTCTGCGTCCAAATTTTACTTTTTTAATCAGTAATCGGTATTTTATACAATGATAATCTGTTTGTTCAGCAAATCTTAGTAATATATTAGTATCTAAACACAGATCATTTACACTCTTTTGTTGGTATGATGATATCCTTTTGTTAGTATTTAATTATCTTGTTCGGACCAACTGGTTTCTCTTGATCCTTTAATTTTTAAGATTGGGTTACGATTGATTACGTTTCCTCTCTTCTACATGATAATAGGAAATATTAGGCTCCTTCAACCAAAGAAACCAGTCACAAAAGCACAAGCAGCAGTAGCACTAACCAGCGGCCGGATGGCAGATAAAATTCATTCTGAAATATCAAGGCTTGAAGCAGAAAATCAATCAAGGTTAGCTGAGATGGAAGAGATCAGATCCGAGTTAATACGAAGAGGAGATATACAAAGAATTTGGGAGGAGAGGCTCAACAAAGAAAAGGAACGATCCTTTGAGGCTGAGAGGGCCTTTCAAATTGTGTTGCTTGAACTCAAGAAAGAGAAAATTGTTCGGGACGAGGGCCTAGCTCAATATACGAAGGATAAAACAGCTTTAGACTATCAACAACAGCTGTTAGTCAGACTGAGGAAAGAGGTTGACGGCATGTATGATAGACTTGCTGCCGAAAAAGTTAATAATTTTGCAGAGCAACATAGTTTAGAAATGCTGATTGTTGATTTGAGTAGCCAGCAAGATGCAATGGTTGAAGCCAAATCGATATTGGAAGCTGAGAAGGAAGCTCTTCGGATACTGAGGTTAGTGAATCCTGACTATCATTTTTCTTGATTTAATTTCTAATTTACGAACTGGTATATTTAATTGAAGGGTCAATTGCAGAAAACCATGCAGTTTTACCCTGTATAGCACAGTTTTGTACCCCCCCCCCCCCCCCTCAAGTGAAACATGAACACCCCTCTTGTTCATCGAACAAAATCATTGCTAACCCTCAAATTTAACTCTAAGGAACTCAAATGATTGTTTAGTTTAACCCTTGAATTTGTTTGTGCTGTTTAGAGTAGAATTTGGGGCTTTGGTCCAATATGGACAGAAGGGGTATTTGTGCTAATAATCATTTGAGGGGTAGTGCTATACGGGGTAAACAGCAGGGTTGCAATTAACCCTCAAGCAAATATTGAGTATTTTTAGAGGCAAACAGCCTCTCCGTGGTCAATGAACTGAATCAACATCAATATTCATTGGTTGCTTATTTTTTGGGACAATATCTTCCACCTTACCATGCGATTCTGTTGTTTTCTTTTAACCTAGCTTTCGGTGGTTGAATTGTTGCATACTGCAGAAATATCATTCCAATATATAATTTATTTCTTGGCTCACCTTTCTTTCAAAGTCATGTATACAAATTGAAAAAGATCAGACTCCTTGGAAGTCCTTAATTAAAAATCTCGACTCCTAAACTAATTATTTTTAATAGATTATCCTAATCCAAGAAAATACAAGATAGGAATTCAAAATCAACTCTCTAATTAAGACACCGCTAAATTTTAGCCATACTATCCTTAACGGTCTACTCCACTTGGAAAAAACCCATCCCGGCTTTTAAATTTCTAGATTTGATTCCATGCTCAAAACTAAAACACACGGAAAAAATTTCTTATTAGCAGAAAGCACAGCCCGCACAGCCAAATATTCGTCATGCTTCTCAACCATACTTAGCTTAGCATCACCTTTATTGATAACAACTTCAAAAGAAGATCGTATCGCGCCTTTAGTGTGCCAATCAAAAACTCTTTATGCTCCAAATCTTTAGGGAGTTATAGCTTCATTAGCAAGATGGATTTTGCTCCTCATCCAAAAACTCAACTTCAATCTTGAAGTAAATATATCTATAATTTAAGTAACTTATATATAAGCCAATTCTCATACAGATATATGTTCACATTTTGATTTCTTTAAGATGGAATTCCGACTACAAACTACTATCACAAAGTGTCTCCAGCATAATTAGTTTAGGCCGCCAATGCACTTGATCAAGCGCAAGGTTGTAAAAAGCACCAGGCTGTGCCAGGCGGATGGGGTACCGCCTGGTGCCTAGGTGGGCTGTTAAGTGCCGTCTTAACGGTTTTAGTATTTGTAGTTAAATGTGTTTAGGAGTGAAAAGATAAGGTTCTCTTATTAGAAAAATGATAGATTTGCGTATTTTAGCCAAAAACCATCCATAGCACTCTGTCATTTCGAATAAGTAGCACATAGTATTCATGCCGTGTTTGTTGGCCAAAGTTAAGGCATTATGAATGGTAGCTGTGTTTGTTTATCCGTAGCATAGATAGATGTGCATTGGTTTAGGACAGCCGTACCATTTTGTTGGCCAAAGTCAAGTGTGTACGGGTGAGTCTAAATTAATCTTGATAATGACGGGTAAAACTTGACTTGCGTGTTATGATTTGTTTGGGGATTCAATCGTTGAAGAAATTTTTGAGTACTAATGTTCCTCTTCCTCAACCCAAACTAATGTTGCCTCTTCCTCGCTCAAGAAATAAAGTGGGGATTCAATCATTAGAAAAATGTCACCTATATCCGAAATTGAAGTCTAATGTTTCGGTGTAGGTATTGGGTTGAGGAAGAGGCAAGGAAGATCCAAGAGCGAGGCAAATTTTTGGAGCAAGCTACTCAGAGATGGAAATGGAACTAGGGCTTATGGCAAGCTCCCCTAAATACAACAGTTCTTTTTGGCAGACATCATTTTGAAAGTAGAATAGTTGAATATCTATAATTCTTTCTGATTTGTAGTAATAAACAAACTATATATACAATCTTTGTAACTTACGATGATAGATAGCCGCTGCTTCGATGGAGAAATGTGAGATAAAATTGGTTGATCTTTTTATCAAAGTAAAAATGGCTGCATTCAACCAAGGATGTAGGGTAACTTGGATTATTCTGTTTTGCCTGTTAATCTTTTGGGTGTTCTTTAAGAAAGTTTCAGCTTGCAACAATTTCTGTTACCGTGAAGTTTCCATTTTGAAGTCTCTAGTCACTTGTTAAAACATGATGGTGGGATGCTAATCCACAAAATTTTGGCTTAAAACTCTTGCTTTATTTATGTATCTTTTGTCCTATATTATCATGCACAATTTCCTTTGCAAAGGTAAGGCAGATTTTAAGTTTTCTTTATCCTTTGTAAAAAATAAAACCTGTAACATTATCTGTGATTAAATTTAGAATTCTTCTACAGATCTTCTATAAAGTATAAGTTTCACTTTCATTATTCTATTGTGATACATCATCTCATTTTCATCAATATTTTTCATGGTTCCCAAAAAAGGGTTTGATGGATTCATCAGCTAAAAACATTGTGGAAGAACATATATCTCTATATTCTATATGATAAAGCAGAGAATATTCCCTCATCTAGATCTAGTTTGGATATAGTCACTGGTAAATTGGCGGCGAGTCCAATTTTAGAACGGAGAATTTGAGAATTTGTAAATGAAATGACTCTCATTTTGATTATAATTCTTTCCCACTCATTTGATTTTAATATTCATATGTAATTTAGGACAATACGGTTAGTGGTTAGCCGGTATTCAACTAATAAAGGTTTGATGGACGTTGATTGATGGCGAAGGTGAGCATCGGCCGGCGACGACGATAGTTGGTCGGCACCGGCAAAGGGTGGCGGCCGTCGGTCGCGGCAATCGGTAAAATATTAAAAAAAATTATTTGCTATATTAGCATGCGAAATATTAAAAAAAATTCACGATCTTTATTTGATATTGAAAAATCGAAGAACGGTAGAAAATTTTATAGAGTTAAAAATTCCGCAATTTTCTGTTTGGAAATTTTAAAAAATTTAAGAAAAATCAAAGAAAACAAAAAATTTGACATTTTTGAAAAATTTGATATTTTCATATGCTATATATAGCATGTAAAATATTTAATTTTTGAAAAAAACCCAGAAAATTTGAGATTTTTGAAAATTTCGTGATTTTCATATGCTATAGCATGCATAATATTAAAAAAAGGCAGCAAACAAAAAATTTTGATATTTTAAAAAAATTTATGAATTTTTTGTGCCATAGCATGTAAAATATAGAAAAACAGAAGAAAACAAAATATGTTAAGAATTCTGAATTTTTTTATGATTTTTATATGCTATAGTAAAATATATTCAAAAATTGAAGAAAACATAAAATTCTTGAGATTTTTAAAGATTTCGTATGTTATAACAAGTAAAATATTGAAAAACTGAATAAAAAACATAAAATTTGAGATTTTTGAAAATTTCACAATTTTCGTGCGTTACAACGTGCAAAATATTGGAAATTTAAAGAAAACAAAAAAATTGATATTTTAAAGCTCCTTTTACTTTTTCTCTCACCAGTTAGGTTTTACGGGCAAAATATTAAAAAAATTCACGATTATACAGTATGCAAAATATTTAAAAATCGAAAAATAACAAATAATTTTTTAAAGTTAAAAATTTTGCGATTTTCGTTTAGTACTACAAAATAATTTAGAAAAAATACAGAAAACAGAAAAATTTTGATATATTTGAAAAGTTCGCTATATTTTCATGTGCTATATAATGTAAGATAATAAAAGTTTGAAAGAATAGAAAATTTGAGATTTTTAAATAATTTCACGATTTTTCATATGTGCATAATATTGAATAAAGAAAGAAAACATGAGAAAAAGGATATGAGGCGACAGGCCTTTTTTTTAAAAAGGGACCCTCGCCTTAAACACACATCCTCTATATTTTTTACCGATCTAAATTGGTCAATCTAAATTTCATAAAAGCCTTACATACAAAAAATCTCGAGATTTAAAGAGCTCTAACGCATTCATCAGATGAATATTATTCCAATGCAGCAATGCAGATGCTGACAAAAAAACCAATCCCCAAATCCTCTCTAAGGCAAATGATGATTCGCTCCTGGTACCATATTCCAGTGTAGCGATGCTGATGTCAACCCAAATCAAATCAACAACCTCTTGTTCCCCGCCGAAACACGGAGACGCGATCGCGCAGGTCTGTCTTACCTGAATTTCGGGGCAGTTGCTAATTGGTGCTATCCGTCCACCTCTCCGAAGATGCCAAGTTGATTTATGGCACCATGTATCGAAGGTTTAAACGGATGCGGCCGATGTAGCAGACTTCGTCAGATTCCCCCTCGTTGAGGGGTTTTTGATTGTGGGGACGCTCTTCCCCGCAGGCGCAAGCCCCTGCAGTTAATTACGCTACCGCATCATGGTAACAACTTTCTCCTTCTCCAGGTGATCACTTCGTGTCATATGCGTTTGTTTTGTTTGTGGCTGCCCGTGGATTGTATACGGAGACTAATTTATGTTGTCGTCCGTAGGGCGTTGATTAGTACAAATCCGTATCTTCTTAGATTTGGGTTTGGGGTTTGGGTTTAAAGATACGTTAGTCTCATTTGAGACTAAGATCAACTTAAACTTTAGTTAAGGATACGTTAGTCTAATTTTAGACTAAGATCGACTTAACGGGATCGTTTAGATCCAACAAAAGAGCATTTGGACTCTGTTGTTTAGTTTAAGGGCATTGCGGTCTATTAGTTTAAGGACATTACGGTCCAACGTTAGTTTAAGGACATCTCGGTCCAATGATAGTTTAAAGACATCTCAGTCCAATGTTAGTTTAAGTACATCTCGGTTCAAGGTTAAGGACATCATAGTACATGAGTTAAGGACCCCACAGTCTGAGGTTAAGGACATCATAGTCCATGGGTTTAAGGATCCCACAGTCCAGTTTAAAGACGTCATAGTCTATGAAATGTGTGGTTGTCGGGACCCGTCACCTCTCTGAAGACGTTGAAAGATTACAACGACAAATATCAGAGGAGTAAAGAGATGTACCCTTAAACCGATGTAGGTTGAGAAACCTGTAGTCCAATTGGGACTAAGATCTGTTAAAATATTTATGAGCAGATGGGCTTAATTAATATGAGTTGAGGACTTATGGCCAATCTTGGGCTAAGTCCAATCAAGTTAAAATGTTTAACATTCTATTTTGGGTTGTTAAGCCTTTATTTGGGCTTGACCCTGACAGTGTTTTTGTCTTTTACTGAATGCTGAGCATTCCTCATAGCCCTGGACTTATTAAAGAACAATTTATATTCTATCAGCGCAACACGTGGCGCGCTTGGCGCTTTGCGCCAGTCAAAGAGCGCGGTGTGCTTCTGCCGAGTAGCGTACACGTGAGGGACATGCGTTGCACTGGGCGCTAAGCGTCAGATGATGGGCGCATTGCGCCAGTTTATAAGCGCATTGCGCTATTAATTCAGTGGCGCACACGTGAGTGACACGTGGTGCGCCTGGCGTAGAGCGCCAGCCCATGAGCGTAGTGCGCTATTTCAAGAGCGCAAAGCGCTAGTTGTTAAGTGGTGCATACGTGATTGACACATGGCGCGTTCGGCGCCGAGCTCTAGTCTAAGAGCGCAGAAGCGCAGTTCAAAAGCGCAAAGCGCAGTTTCAGAGCGCAAAGCGCATATGATCAATTTTGTGATCTAAAAAGAGACTTTGTCTCAAGATTCTAAGAACAAAGGTTCTTATTTTGTAGGAGATGTTTCCATTCTCTTATGTTGATGAAAGGCTTTGCCTTTATAGATCTATGATCTTTAAAAGAATTGAATTATTCTCCCCCCTTATGATGAGATGATCTCTGAAAGACAATTTATCTTATAGATCTATGATCTGTGAGAAGAATTGTGTTCTTCTTTTTTATGATGAGATCTTTTGATCTCCTTATGAAAGACCTTGGTCTTATAGATCTATGATTTTTAAAGAAGTGAGTTCTTCTTTTTTAATTATGAGATTATTTCATCTCTGTGTTCATCATCATTCATTTCATTTTTCTTTACCTTGAAGAAAAAATCTTTTTTCTCTGAGAGCTTGGCTCTTCTCTCTCAACTTTTCCAAAGTTTTATGGGGAGATTCCTCTGTATTTCTCCATCTGAGACTTGAAGTCTAGGGGCCTTTTTATAGGGCAAGCTGATTTGTTCAATTAGTTAAGGAGATCTTTTCTCCAATTGATTTGGAGAATTTCCCATCGTTGGATCTTTTGATCCAAGGGCTTCTGATTTACAGAAGGCAATCTTCTTGTTTTTAACAAGATTGAGAAATCTTTTAAACAGAATTTATTCTGTGTTTTTGGTGATTTTTAATCACCATTGGATCATTGATCCAACGGTGCTCTGGTTTACAGAGCACAATTTTGTTGTTTGGAAAGATTTTGAGAAATCTTTCCTTAACAGAATTCAATTCTGATTGATTAATGATTTATCCTTATTATTAGATTTTTGATCTGACGGTGGGGAGATTTTAGTTCCAGCGCTAGCGCACCCGTGCTTTGCACGTAGTGCGCTGCTTAGAGTGCAGCGCACCTAGCGCTAGCGCATCCGCGCTTTGCACGTGGTACGCTACTTAGAGCGCAACGCACCTACCGCTAGCGCCCACGTGGTGCGCTGCTCAGAGTGCAGCGCACCCAGCGCTAGCGCACATGTGCTTTGCACGTGGTACACTGTTTAGAGCTCAGCGCACTTGGTGCTGCATCTGAAGCGTTGCTTCATTTCAAAATTTGAATTTTGAACATAGCTTTGCTCTGATTGGGGGAAACACCTCTGCGGCGGAATCATGTTTCGTCCCAGAATGTACCCCGTGTCAAAATCATGCTTCGCCTCGGGATATCTACCTTCCCTGCCGGAATTATGCTCTGCCTCGGAATCAAGTCAACCAGCGACACTCCGTGCCGAGGACAAGTCGAACATCCAGCGACACTCCGCGCCGGGGACAAGTCGAACAACCAGCGACACTCCGTGCCGGAGACAAGTCGATCAGCAACACTCCGTGCCGGAGATAAGTCGATCAGCGACACTCCGTGCCGGGGACAAGTCGACCAGCGACACTCCGTGCCGGGGACAAGTCGAACAACCAGCGACACTCCGTGCCGGAGACAATTCGACCAGTAACACTCCGTACCGGGGATAAGTCGAACAACCAGCGACACTCCGTGCTGGGGACAAGTCGACCAGTGACACTCCGTGCCGGGGACAAGTCGACCAGTGACACTCCGTGCCGGGGACATGTCGAACAGCGACACTCAGTGCGTCGACCGTCCATGCCGTAAAAAGGGTAGTGCATGCTTCCCACAAATCGGGAACCAAATCGCTCTGGGCCAGGGAAAAGTCTACCACGGACACTTCGTCTCAGAGACGCGTCAAGCGTCGACCGTCCATGTCGTAAAAAGGGCAGTGCAGGCTTCCTAAAAAGCGGGAACCAAATCACTCCGTGCCGGGAAACGTCTACTACGGACACTCCGTTTTGGAGACGCGTCAAGCGTCGACCGTCCATGTCGTAAAAAGGGCAGTGCAGACTTCCTACAAAGCAGGAACCAAATCACTCCGTGCCGGAGAAACGTCTACTACGGACACTCCATCTCGAAGACGCGTTAAGCGTCGACCGTCCATGTCGTAAAAAGGGCAGTGCATCCCAAAAAGTGGGAACCAAAGCAAGTCGCCTCCACGCGAAAGAAGATCCATCAATTTCATGCACACGACCCACATATGTGGTGTGCATTTATTGATGGGGGGCACTTTGTTGGGGTCGAAAATTACACCCCGGTTGACCAATCAAAGTCAAGGTCAACCCCAAGCCAAGTGGGCCCAAGCCCAGATCAAGTGGGCCCATGCTTAAGTCGAATCCGAACATGAAGCGGCCGGTCCCCCTCCATGCCAAAATAAAAATCATGTAATAGATAATTTTGATGTAATTTTTTATGCATGAATGTAAGCAAAATGGGCATAAAGCCAAATTTTTGTAAGGCTCATGGCTTATGTGCAAAAGAAATGAGCACATGAGGTATGGGATGGGCAAAATATCATTTTGTAAAGCTCAAGGGGCTATGTGTAAATGTGTAAGCCTATATAAGGCAACATGATGATGAATAAAAGATAGACTTTTCATTTCCCTAAAAAAAATCTAGGGTTTTTTGTGCCTCCTTCTCATTACTCAAGGTTCTAAACCTTCTTCGCCTTTTCAATTAAATCAAGAGTTTTACTCTTCCTTTTCCAAAACTAAATAGTTTTTCACTACAAAACCCACAAAGGAGAGCACATATCTTCCATCAGATCTCAAAAAGGTGAGATTTTTAAATCTCACCCTCTTTCTCCAAGATCCGGTCAACCGAGAGGAAGAAGAAGACCCATCTTCGAAAATCCCATCTTGGGAAGATCCAGGACCAAAGGGGAGAGAAACAAAGGGCCCCCTTTGATCATTTCCAAAGATTTTTAGGAGTTTAACTCCATTCAAGATCTGTTGGAGTTTAACTCTATAATTTAATCTCTTTTCAGAAAAGTCAAATCGGGAGCACAGCTCCCAGTGCAGGGACCAGGTCTCTTTTTCTGCTGACGCCCAGCGTCCACGTGCCAAGCACGTGGGGCGCCAGCCCCCCACGCGTCCTTTGGACACTTTTTCCCCGTAAAATCTCTGCGGGGCCCCCGATATATCCAAAACCCCTTCAAAACACAATACTGCACATTGAGTTCGCATGACTTGTTTGACCCGTCAATCGGAGGTTCTCTCGCTCCAAAGGCGAGGGGTAATTAACGGCAGCTTAATCCGCGGCTGCCGGAGATTCGGGTCCCCACAATCAATAAACCCCAGCCTACTTTAGGCAAGGGGAATCTGTAATGCACCTGACAAGCGCGTGTGTATTCCCATCTCAATGGGGTGATGAAAAACACCCTACAATTATATGAGTATTTCATATGGAAATTTTCATTGCGCTAAAAAGATAAATGATGTGAATATTGTTAAGAGTGGTTTTATAGTGTTGTGATTTATTTTGCTTATCAAGTGAATGAAAAGATTTGAAAAGAAAATAATATCGGATCTAACTCTACTTTATCGATATATTTTAAGAATGCGATTTTAATTGAAAAGAAAGAGAGGGGGAAGGGGCTTACGGATTTAGCTTATTAACAAGGGAGAGGGGAAGCCTTCGGGGGTCGTGATTTCGTCGGAAAGATTTCCGTCGTTGAGCTTGGTTTGCTACTCCACTTGGGTGCTTAACTCCGCATGGTATTTAGAGGGTTTGAGAGAATTTTTGATAGAAATTTCAGAATGGGAGAGAGCTAGGAGATGGGGTGCGATTTATAGTGAAGAATTTAGGGTTTGGGAATTAAAAATCGGATTAAAAGAATTAAATTTGATGTTAAATGGTGAATTGAATAGTCACTGTTTAATTGCAGGGAAATCAAAGAGTGCAGGGAAGTAGAGGGGAGCTGAAGAGGCTTGTGTGCAAAGCACGGAGGCAAATGGGGCAAAACGGACCGTCGGCGACGGCTGGAAGAGAGAAATGGGCGGTCAGATTTCGATGGTTTGCCTCGAGATTCGTGTCACGTGTCTAGATTTGTGTTTACTCCTCTTTGCGCCTGTTTGATTTTTCTGAAAGCTTTCGATTCTCCGTGAATTGCACGTGCAACTCTTAAATCTTAAAAAATTATTAGGACTGAGGGGATTCGAACACACAGATTATGTCACAGCAGTGTAGAGATTTTACCAATGAGCTACAAGTTACTTCTTGTTTTTATTGAACAAAATTAACTTATAATTTCAACACAGGCTGAAATACCCTTTCTATACATTAAACAAATAATTTTTTACAGAGATTTCAGAGTCGTTACACCTGTTCCCTCAAACACTACCTTACGGATTCAGATTTCACTATATCGATTGGTCTACTTTGTTAGGCATGTTCCCTCAAAGATTACCTTACATATATTCATTGCTCTATTTTCTTGTTGCTGGTAATTCTAAATTAAAAGTGAATATTGATAGTAATAATTAGTCTATTGTTAAAATCATATCGGATATTCATATTCATTTTTAAAAATTCCAACACATTTTTATTATCCATCAGTTAATATATTATGGCAAAGAGTAACGACCCAAGTTCTATAAAATCTGAAAAGTTCAATGACCAAAGTGAATTTAAGACTTGACAAATCCAAATCGAATACTGATTGATTATACTAGGATTAATAATTGCAACTAAAGAAGATCCTATCCCTTCTATATCTGCTGACTCTGTTCCTAAGGAAAGTCCAACCGATGAGAGTGGGAGTACTGTTGTACCCACTTCTTCCTCCGACAAAACCAAATCTAAGTACTCCTCTCCCGATGAGATAAATTACCATTAAAAGTTCTGAATACTTTTTATCTTGGAAGATCCATTTTACTGTGCATTCCTTCATTTTAAAATGGATAAGGAACTTTGGTTCGCATTATAACAAAGATATGATAATGATAATGCTTGGCTAGAGAGATTTAGCATATCATCTTTTAAGAATTTCACCCTTAAGGATAATGAGCTTATAAATAAACAACTTCATGACTTTCAGGGGTTAGTCACGGAAGTGATTAATTCTATAACTATATTTTCTGATTAATTTCAAGTGACTGTTTTGATTGATGTTTTTCCGCCATCTTGGGAAGTCTTTGCTAACCAATTTCGGATGAACCAAAATTCACTTGCACTCCTTGATATCATGAATTCTATTAGAATTAAGGAACAAATAAGGGTTGTAATTAATCCTGATAATAAAAGTTATAATAAAGCTAATCTGATTGAAAGTTCTACTAAAATTGTCTCTAAGGGAAACCAATTTAGACCTAAGACCAATAAGTTCAAAAAGAAACAATTTAAGAAAGGACTGAAGCAGAACAAAAGTTGCAAGCCAACAACCAAAGAAAAATTATGTTTCTTATGCGGGAGAATCAACCATATCTCTACCAGATGCTTCTTCATGAAAACCGAACTAGTCCGGAAACCTGCAAGTACTAACAATGCAAATATAAATATGGTGGAAATGAGTGAAGTTTCCTTTCTCAGGTATATTTCCCACACTGTAATCTTATCATATCATCTAATGATTGATGGTTAGACAGTAGTGCAAATGTGCACGCATGTTCTAATAATAAATGGTTTACTATTTCAGGATGAATGTGGAGGAAGTGTAACACTTAGAAATGATACGTCATCACCGGTGAAGGGAAGCGGATCCATTAGGCTCTTGATGCCCTCTGGAAAATATTTACCATTAAGTGATATTTTGTATATTTCTGGTGTAAGAAAGAATTTAATAAGTGTGTCTTTACTTTCTAAGAGAGGTTACAAAATTATATTGGAAAATAATCAAATTGTAATCACCAAAGGAAGTATGTTTATTGGTAATAGTTATATGTGTGATGGATTATACAAGTTAAATGTTGTTTGTAATAATAATGAAATAAATAAAACTAGTACCATTGTTTTGACCTTGTCTTCTTGTGATATGTGGCATGGTAGATTATGACATGTTAATTATCAAAGTTTAAATAGAATGATGCGCTTAAATATGATTTCTAAAAGTTCTATCGACTTAAAATCTAAATGTGATATTTGTGTCAAGGTGCATACTAGAGGTACATTTAAATATGATGCTCACTGCACTCAAACATTAGGTTTGGTACATTCTGATGTAAGTGATTCTTGCAAACAACCGACTAGAGATGGAAATAAATACTATGTTACATTTGTAACAACCCTAAATTTTCTGTACAACGTTCTGTACAAATTTTTCAAAAAATACAGAAAGATATATTTTTGCTTGAGCACAAGATATAAGTTTGTTTTGTTTTTTAATAGAAAGAAGGAGCTTGTAGCTCATTGGTAATACCTTGCACTGCTGAACCAATCCACAAGAGTTCAAATCTCATCACCCATATTATTTTTAATATTGTTTTATTTTGAATTTTTAGAAGTCCAAGGGTCTACACGTGCATAACTCGTAAAAACCCCACCACACATGTAAAACTAACTGTCCCAGGGGGTATATGATACGACGGGGAACACTTTGCACTCTGGACTCGGCCGGAATCGGCCTAGTCGGTCGACTCGGGCCGTCGCCGCCGGCCGGACTCGGCCGAACCGCCGAGTCCCCAACATGAAAAGTTTGCCTCTTGGCCTCTCCTGTACCCCTGTATACTTTAATTGTCCTGCACAGTAACAGAGCCCCTTTAAAACCCTATTTACTCCATTTTAATACATTTTAATACAATTTTCAATTCACCCTTTCATCTAACCCTAACCCTAGCCTTACCCTATAAATACAACCTCTAGACACACCCCTCACCCTAAAATTTTGATCAAAACTCTCAAGAAAATCCCTAGAAGTTTAGTGTGCAATTGAAGTTAGAAAAGGGGAGAAACTTCGGCGATCTTCCGACGACGACCCTACGAGCTCCTGGCGACGAAACGACGCACCGGCGCCTCCTACCGCTTCCTCTCCCTCTTTTCTAATCTCTAAAACCCGTAAGTCCTACCTCTCTCTTCTATTCTCTAGTCTTAAAACTTCTTTTAATAAAACCCGACGGAAGCAGAGTTAAATCCAAATTCCGATTCGGTTTTCTTATAAAGTTCAATTTTCCTTAAAACAACCATGTTAAACCCTTACATGTTGACTATTAATCATTAACAAAACATATTGAACAAGTTTCATAGCAAAATATTTCATTTTGTAATTTTTACCGCTCTTTTTCAATAAAATACCATGCGGTTTACTTTCTACCTTAAAATATCATTAATCTGGTCATACCTTTAATTAGATCACGAGGTAATGACATACCTCCTCACAACACTCATATGAAACATAGCACAATACTTTTCGGGAATATAGAATATGGGAAAACGAAACTTTACAAATAAATGCCATTTACTATTAAAACCGTTTTCTACAAGATTACGTATTTTTATAAATCTTTGCAAAGCGCCGCTACAACCCATTTGGGGAACCCGATCGGGATGGTGCGGATTATCGCATATCCTTGGGCTTAGTAGTGCGAGATGCAGACCTCCGCGAGCATTCGGGCTCGAGAGATTTAAAATACAAATATCTTAAGAAAATGAGATTTCTAGAAAATAATAAATTAAAATTATTTTTTAAAAATATATATGAATTATCAAAATATCTATTTTGTTATAATATCAATATTCCAACCTTTCTAAATCAAAAGAATCATTTTACATGAAAATACCATGAAATTCCATACAAGTTCAATATTACAATTAAATACCATGTATTATGAAAAATAGGTTTATTTACTAGAAATATCACAAATATAAAATATATAACTATGAAAAATCTAAAAACGATAAATAAATACTTGGGGTGTATTTTGAAAATTATACAAAAGTATTTTTACATAAAACCCCCTCAAGTTCTATGAATTACTCTTAGAACCCTAGTAAATATAGGTTTAAGCGGGACCAATCTCTTGAGCCTTAGGGAGTCGGAGAAGTGGGTGCTTGCCTATTTAAGGTAGACAACTTAACAAACGGTGTTATCAACACGGTAATCGTCTTTGTAAAAGACACAAATCCTGCCACCCATGTGCAACGGTTACCGATAATCAGGAATTTAATTTCTTTTATAATTGTCTGACTCAGACTGAGTCTCATTATAAATAATCTGACTTGAATATGATTCAAGTACAATCTACAATACTACAATTCATCATGAATCCATGAATCCATATATTCAATATATTCAATTTGTATTGACCGAACCGAACCATGGATATACATCCATTTACATGATTCTCCAATTACATTCATTTACTGATATCATGGTTTCGGCAAGTCATCCAATTATACAATCTATATTACAAGGCAATACAAGTCTTCCATTTACATTTACAAACCAGTACAAACAACACATTTACAATTCAAACAATACAACAATACAAACAAGACATCGCGGGGTTTAAGGGGTAGATTGGTACTGAAGGTGTTAGAAGTGGCACGAGACTGCAACCATAAGACACATAACATGTATCCCATTGCTGTTATATCGTGGCATAAACGGTTCCTTGAGTTCCTGATACCTTAGTCTCCGGGGCAAATGAGACTTCTCTCATATACACTGGTATCTTTCTGTACCAAGATACAAACAACAGCGTTAACACTAAATACAACATTATAACAATCAAATATAACTTTAAAAGCCACACACTCTCTCTCTCTCTCTCTCTCTCTCTCCCCCTGTCTATTCTACTTCTCCCTTATCTTTGGGACTTACCGAGTGATTGTTCACCGACGACATTCATTCTCTTTCTTCTTTGGAATGTTGTCAAGTGATTCGGACCTTCAGGAGATCGACCCTAAGAGAGAGACATGGACCCGGAGCTTTAGATTCATTGTACACATTTCATTTCAGTACTTTCCATTTCTGTTATGCCACTGTTTAGGCATTGCTTTCATTCCATGTATTTACCTTTCCATACACTGTAAAAGAATGTTAATAAATAAAGTTGATGTTCAATTATATCTTTTGTCTTTTGTGCATTTTTATTTATATTGCTTAGATACGCTTAGCGTATTTACTTCAGAGTAAATACGTAGCGGCCTCGTCGCGTCCCCTTCGCCGTACACCGGGAAGCGGGACGTGACAACATTCATCGATGAAAATACAAAATATCGTTATGTATATTTACTTCCAACCAAGGATGATGTGTTTAATTGATTCAAAATATATAAAACCTAAATAGAATACTATACTGAAAGAAAAATCAAAGTCTTTATATCAGACCATGGAAGGGAGTATACTTCTAATATGTTAAATCTGTTCTGTCAAGAACATGGAATTAAACATGATTATTCTTCTCCTTACACTCCTGAATCTAATGGTGTAGCAGAACGTAAAAATAGAACTTTAATGAATATGGTTAATTATATGTTACTTAGTTCTGATGCTCCTGAAAATTTATAGGGTGACGCAATACTATCGGCATGTTATATACTAAATATAATATCTCATAAAACTACAAATAAATCTCTATTTGAATTATGGTTTGAAAGAACATCTAAATTAGACTACTTTCGTGTTTGGGGTTGTCTCGCACTTGTATGTATTCCTTCTCATAAAAGAAACAAGATAGGTACGAAAACAGTTGATGTGTTATTTGTAGGATATTCTCTTGACGGTAATACTTATAGATTCATTGTCTTAAAATATGATATTACTAATATTAAAGTTAATGCATTAATCGAATCTAAAAATACTACTTTCTTTGAAAATATATATTCTTACATAACTCAAATCTTTAAACAAGTATATGATTTTATTTCTAATCCTGACATATCTAGTACTTCTAATAATAATGAGTTAATTTAAAATCATCTTTTTCGGTTCCAACATCCGAACCAGAATTAAGAAGAAGTGATAGAACTAAAAGAAGGAAACCACTGATGATATTTACTACTATTAGCTAGTGGAGGGAGATCTTTCTTTCTATGAAAAAGCAATGTCGTCTTCTGATGCTAAGCATTGGAAATAGACTATTCAAAATGAGATAGACTCAATCTGGGATAATAATACATGTGTTCTAACAAACTTACCTCTTGGTAGTAAAGTTATAGGATGTAAATGGATCTTTAAAAAGAAACTAAAGGCTGATGGTAGTATTGACAAATATAAAGTATGGTTAGCAGCTAAAGGGTTTTCTCAACGAAAACGTATAAACTATAATGATACTTATGCTCCTGTAGCAAGAATTACAATCATGAGAACATTAATTGACATGGCTGCTATTCATAATTTATTAATACATCAAAGGGATATAAAGACTGCATTTTTAAATGGTGATATTGATGAGAAAATTTATATGGAACCTCCGGTAGGTTTTATAGAAAAAGAGAATGAAAATAAGGCTTGCAAACTTGTTAAATCCCTATATGGATTAAAACAAGCTCATAAACAATGGAATACTATGTTGGGTGAAGTAATACATAGATATGGCTTTATAATTAATAATTTTGATACATGTATATACACAAATTTTTTAGAAATGATCTTGTAGTTCTTTGTCTTTATGTTGATGACATTCTATTATTTGGTTCTTCTATTAAATTCATAAATAATGTAAAATCATATTTATCTATGATCTTTGATATGAAGGAAAAGCTGATTACATTCTGGGCATGAAAATCAATAGATTAGAAAATGGATATCAATTTCATTATCTCATGCCATAGAGAAATTATTAAAGAAGTATAATTAGTTCAATATAAAATCTATCTCAACTTCCTTTGATCCAAATGCTCATCTCTTTAGACATGAAGGCGAACCTATATTACAAAATAGATATGCACAATTGATAAGGTTACTAAAGTACATCGCTACTCAAACAAGACCAGATATTTCATATGCAGTTTCGAGAGTTAGTAGATTTACAAGTAACCATAATCAACCATATTGGAATGTTTTGGAACGAGTGTTCAAGTATTTAAGGGGTACTATAGATTATTGTCTTATTTACTCCAATTTCCCAAATCAAATTGAAGGATACAATAACGCTAATTGGGTAACTGATACTCTAGATATAAAATCTACTATAAGTTTTGTTTTTGTACTTGATGGTGGAGCAATTGATTAGGGATCGTGTAAACAAACACTAATTGCTAGAAGTACCATGGATGCTGAAATAATTGCTTTGAAAACTACTTGCTTAGAAGCAGAATGGTTAAGGAATTTAATATCTAAAATTCTCTTTGTACCAAAGCCAATTATAGCAATAACAATTCATTGTGATAATAGTCTCTGTTATATTTATTAGAACAGAAAAATTGCAATAGGAAAGCAAATAGATTCCCGCAATTAAGATATGAGACTATAAAACAATACAAAAATAATTTTATAGTGTCTTTTATGTTTGTAAGTAATCACCTAAACTTAGCTGATTACTTTACTAAGGGTCTTACGAAAACCAAGATTCTTAATGTATCGAGAGAAATGAGACTTGTACCAGTATTGAATTCACCAACAGTGGATACCCAACCTTAAAAGATTTTGTAATAGGAAGAACGCAGCTGTTGAATGTAAACATGAGAGCACTTTATTTAAGGATTTATATCCTATCCAATTCTATGATGATGTCGTGCTCTAGTTGTGAATTAGATTTGAGAATTTAACTCTTAATGATATTAAATACAAAATTATTTACGAAGTGCTCTGACAACAAGTGTCTTCTTGAGACATCACCTATGTTAAGAGTGTCATGAGGCCGTAGCTTAGGGTGAGTCGATGAAACCCTTATAACTTTCATAAGAATCAAGATACCACGTATGGCTATAATGCGTAACCCATTTTGAATACCCAAATTTATGTTTCATATTGTATGTGTTTTTCATAAAGGACCGATCAATAAGATGTAGTTTTGTAAGGTCATTTAATGACTATTATATTCTTGCGTTCTGGAGTTTCTACACAAAGTGTAAGTTCAAGTTTTTATGACAACTACGCTGATATGCAATATTGTTATATGCTCATCTCATAGTAGTCATGGTCATTATAGTCTGCATCTAAATTTAAACTTTGTGGGGGAAGTGTTGGAGCAAATACACTAAAAGACAAAAGGTCCAAACTTCTCGTTGTGGATTTTTTAGTCCAACATCGGGAAAACCAAGGAACGGAGAAGTGTTTATATAACACTTTGATCTTTTATTACATTAAGTCCAATAAAAGAGTTATGGTAAAACCAAGGAACGCGTCGTTGTGCCGTGTGTGTCTGCACCCGCGGACATGAATGTCGCTTCGATTCCAGTTTCACAAAGTCTCATATATTCCTTTTACTGAAAATTATATTAATATATATATTTCTGTAAAATGTTTTATTTAATATTTTAACTATTTTTTTGAAACGTTTTTTCACGAACGGTTTCTTTTTATAAACGGATGCGACCGTTGCAACTTGACCGTTCTAAGTTGAACGGTTACGACCGTTGCAGATGACCGTTGCAAGTTGAACGGTTACGATCGTAACAGTTACCAGCGGTTGCAGATCAAACAGTTGCGATCGGACGGTTGAAAACGAACGGTTGCAATCGGACGGTTGCAAACCGTTTGGGAGGCTATGTAAAGCCAACCCCTGAAGGCAATGGAACATAACAAAAACAAGAGAACACATACTTAAAAATTCTTTCTTTTTCTTCACCGCATTCAGAGCATTCTGAACATCTGACTTCGAAACAAAAAGGGTACTAACACTGTTCCGACGACCTGTGCAAGCCGGAGTACCAAAAGGGCTGGGAGAGTTGTATCTTCGGATTGAATCGCTGTAAACATGCCAAGAGGAAGGCAATATCTTTCTTAGGTCAGTGCATTTAAGGGAATGCCTCTTTCCCATAAACTTCATTTTCAAATTTGTGATTTACAAAGATTAGTGTTTTTAGTTTATTTAATTTTTGAGATAAAACGACTTTTTACGGTATAACTTTTTCCAACAAAGGATATCTTGAAGCTATACTCCTGAGCTTATAACAAGCAGATTACGCTCCTAAACGGAGAAGTCGATGTGTTCAATAAGGTGCACTACGATTGCTAAAAACAAAGATCGATACGGTTAGGCAAAGGGCCTACGATTGCAATGATTTGTTCTTTGAGGGTGGTGAAAAGGATTTGTTGGCTAAGGATGGGAGCAATTTGGATGGATTTTGTACCATTGCTTTGTTTCTCATAAAGCGTTTGTAAGGGATGTAGTTTTGATATGATTCAAAGCTAAGATTAACTGAATAAATGAAATTTTTACTATTGTCATTACTCGCTTTCTTTTGATTTATTATGGTTGAAATAATTTTGCTTCAATCTCAATTTTTCAAGATTTGTGATATCAGTGTTTTGTCAAGCAATTATTAAAAATAAAAATAAAATCAAACCATATCAAATATCATATATAGTATCAATTCTTTTTTACTTTCATATGCTTTATCATATAAATCATGTGCATGGAAATGGCTACAATTAAATAAAGAAATAATGCCCCAATGTTTCCAAGTGAATCTGAAAAATAAAAATGTTGAATAAACCCAACCTAGAATTTAATTTCTCTACATTCTAGTCTTATAATAATGTGCACATCCTCAAATAAATTGTGAATCTTGGATCCAATTAACTTTCCCTTATAAAAGCAAGCAAAGAAGAATATGATAAAACTGAACAAGAAAGTTTCTTGCAGGTTTTTTATTTTTTATTTACCCTCCCGCAATCGTTTTTATTTATATATTCCACCCTCTAATCTTATATATATATATATATATATATATATATATATATATATATATCCTTGTTGAAAACCATTTTATATACACATTTTCATCGATATTTGCAAAAAACCTCACCCTTCTGGGTTGCAATGATAGACTTTTACTTGGTATCTTCAGTACAAAAACCAAAATGAGTAGTACGGTATTTCCCTTTTTAAAAAGGTTTCATTTCATTTTCTTGTAATTCTTTAAGAAATATTTTTTTTCTTCAATTTTCATAAATTGTCTTATACAAATTTATCCTTTTTACCATCCATTTTACCATATCATATTCATTTTGCTTAAATAGGATCAAGATTATGAAGGTTTGAAAAGTAAATTTAAAGTTTAAGTTTGGTTAAACATAAGTGACATGTTTAGCAATGAAAATAAAGAGTTAAATTAATAACTATTAGATAAGTATAATGTACTTGCCTTAACTAAGCTAATGTTCCTTTAATATACATCCAATCTGGCCGCTAAAGGGTTTTTGCGAAACAGTATAAAGAATTTAAGGTGGCATATACATGTACAAATATTAGAAGGGGTCTAGATGATTATAAAAGATTGCTGGGATTAATATAGAGAACCCATTTTTTATCATGTAGAATCCAAATATCTTAGTTTGTTCATGAATTTGCTGCACACAACTTGACATATTAAGTTCAATCAATTATATAAATGAACTGATATATAGTGTGTTTAGTGCTTTCATTTTCGTCAGTTATATAAAATTTAATTCAAAGGTGTTATGTGCTAACAAACCAATTGAAGGATAGGGACAAGATGCAAAACAAAGGATGTTATATGCAATTAACCTAAACTTTTATGAAATAAATATAAGCATATCTTTACCATATTCCCAAAAAATACACAAGACAATTATATCACTACTAATTGCAATCTATGTAAATCAAAGTGCATCATGAAATACATCATCTCTCACCCTATCCTACACCAATACAGATTAATCCATACAATCTCCCCTCCCCTTTAAATCCCACCACCTCCCTAAAAAATACCAAAAAAATACCAAAAAAATAAAAAGTTAAAAGCAATTAAATTTTTTTAAAAAAAAGAAAATGTCTCTCTCCCTCTCTATCATTTTCTCCTTAATTCTCCTCATCTCCGTCGCCAATGCCAATGTCGATTAGAGTTGCAAGGCCGCCTATGCCAGCACTTACTCCATCGACTACAATTACTGTGCGTCCTCGATCGCTCTGGACCCTAAGAGCGAGACGGCCAACGCTCATGATCTAGCACTCATAGCCACTCGGCTTTGCCTCAACAATGCGACGGGCGCCCTGGCCAAGATCAACAAGCTCATCACAAAGGGAAACCTAACCGAACAAGCTCATCACAAAGGGCTGTATTTATAGCGTGTTTAACGGTTTTATCGGGCTCTTGAACGGAGCGGTCGATTCTTTCAACAAGACGAATTATGCGGACACGATGTCGAAGATCGATACGGTTAGGGAACAGGCTTACTCTTAGACGATGTTTTCTTGGAGAGTGGTGATGATGACATGTACAAGGATCAGAACAACATGGATGGGTTGAGCATGCTTTGCTTTGTTTCTTATTGCTCTTGTTAGAGGGATTTTGTTGAATGTTTGAGAGGGAAGTAGACTTTTCCTCAAAGCACCTCTTAATATATATTCATATAACATATTCATCTTTCACAAAATAAATACATCAAAAAGTTCACCCTATTCTATGGTCCCCTTTAATAAAATCTTAAAGCATCATATGCACTTCATCAACTGTAATCTTGCCTGAATATGTAACGACCGCGTTTTCTAATACTTAATAAAAGCTCTTTTATTTAGTACCAAGTATTTATTTGCGTGTTTCGTTGATGGAAAAATATTTTATATTAATGATTTTATTTTTAAAATTAATTTTAGTAATTTTTAAAGCATTTAAATACAATTAAAGGAATTTTCGAAAAGCTATTTATATTTTTCTAGGCTTAGAATATTTTAACGAAACTTTATGATATCTTAAAATAATTTATATATTTTTATTATTAATTAAAATAATCATTTTGAAATTAAAATGGTTTTAAAGATAAACTAGACTTTTAAATAATTATAATAACTAACAAATATTTTAGATATGAGAGTATTATTTAGTTTTAGCCCAAAGTCATTTTTAAACTGAAGATAAGAATAAAATAGTTTTTTTTGGTAATTTCTAGTATTTTCCCCGTAATTAAAACTATTTTTAACAATTTTTTTCATAACAAATTCGATTTATAAAAAAACTGTTTAAGATTTAAAAATAAAAAATGTTAAATGGTGTGTTAACAGCGCCCACATGGTGGGGACCACATGAAAACGCACGATCTCCTCTCTCATGACGAGACCGACTCTTGGTGAACGCGAGCCGTTGGATTTACATCCAACGACCACGACTTGATGGCGGAGACAACAATGATGCAGGAGTGATTGGCAATGATCGGGGCGATAATTTGGGCACGAATTTTTATGATTCTGATTGGACTTTTTAAACAGCTGAGGATTTATTTGTTACCAGTTGAATCCCCATAAATACAGCCCTTCCCAATCACTTTTCTCACACCACAGAACTCCGAAAATTCTGAAAAAAAAATATCCAGACCTTCGTCTCGACGACGCTGTGGTTCCACCCAATCGTCGAGGAAAAATCAGAAAGCGGAAATATTTGTGTTTTAGTGTAACGAGACGTTTCGACTTCCTAAATCTTTATCTCAAAACAAAGGTAGGATCCGCCTCTCACCATCTTGTATCTGTCACTTTCTTTTTTATTTCTAAATTTGAATTCTAATCACTCCATACACCTTAAATCTTTGTTAAAAATAAATGTTGCATGCTTAGGTTACAGCGCCATCATATTTATATAAAACTATACTTTTGATATTGCTATCACGGGGTAACGACTTATCCCTCATATACACACATATCCATGATCACAAAAAAAACTATGCGTCGCTTATTGGATGCTAAGTTGAAATAACAATCTTACCCTATAATACATATCAGATCTCAAAATAGGTTACTTCCACAGAATACCCTCATTTTATTAACATGTTGTACGTAATTAAAATACCCATATGATATAAGATAATTTGAATAAAATACTTCAGTCACACTAAAATGGTATTATTACTTGTACTCTTATCCACTAATTATTTTAGTTTCATTAAAATCCCTTTATCTTTTAATAAGGGGTATTACTAATTATTTCATATGCCTAAACAATTATATTATGGTTCTTCACTTTAACACCCTTTTTAAGCTTATAACCGCCATGGTTCAATAAAATACCCTAATCAAAATAGGGTAATATTTTACATGAAACACCCCATGGTTACTAGACAATCGTCCCTGAAAAGAACATAAATTCTGTCGTTCATATGCAGCGGTTGTCAACGCGGAGTTGTTTTTGTAGAATATCACCTTTAATAAAGTACCCTAATTTAAATGGGGTAATGTTTTATGTAAATATCTCGTGGTTACTGGGCAATCATCCCTAAAAAGGGCACATATCCTGTCGCCCATGTACAGCAGTTGTCAACACGGACGTATTTCAAAAATGTTACCTCAAAATAAACAACATAACTTTATAAATTATTATTTACAATAAAATACCATAATTCTTCCTAAAAGGATATAAATTCATTTAAATATCCTGACCTTTACTAAAAGGCTATTTCCAAAAAAACCCATAACCTTTTACAAAAATTTTTTCCCCAAAAGAATACCTAAATCTTTATTGAAAGATAATTTCAAATAAATACCATAATCTTTCATTAAAAGATATTTTCATTAAAATATCATAGGCTTCCCAAATTATATTTACTCTAAAATACCACAGTTCTCTTCGAACAATAAATACAATTAAATACCATGATCTTTATTAACTAAGGTTTCTATAAAATACTATGATTCACGTTACAAATTTTAAAAGATAACAAGATAAAATGAGTGGTGGTGGAAGGCCATATTAAATGAGATCAACTATTTGAATACAAACTTACGACATACATGACATATGATACAACTAGAATTAGAATACGTGAATCTAGATATGGAATGCTTTATAAATGACGACCCCTGCAGTCAGGATGAACAATCCAATATTTGGACGACTACTAACCCGATATTCGGACGAATACTAACCCTACTTTAAGGGCGAATAATCCAAAATGTGGATAACATACAATGTGAAAATTCCATGTCTAGATGATATACACAGCAAGTCTAATTCGTCAAAACCCTCACACTAAACAACGGGGATGGATAGTTTGATTAGGCAAGGATATGCGGAACTTGGATTCCCCTACTACTCGATCATGCTTCTAGGAAGTAAAACTGTACATTTCACTTCCCCAGTTGTTCCATGGCCACAATGGAATAATCGCGAGTATCCGGAGCCTTGTTTAACAAACTAATGCGAACATTTACATAGTAGATACCTCATACAACTTATCTACATATACCTCATACCCTCATACACGTATACATCATACTTTTATACACATATCATACCTATATACACTTGTTCTTTTTGTATCCTGACTTCCTTATGAGGCAATCATATCCGAGTGTAACTCGCCGACAGACTTTCCTTTTTCTCTCATCGCTATCTCTGGAATGTCCGTTAGATGAGGACGAGTATTATGATGAGGATCAAGATGCGGAGCCTACTAATGAAGATTATGCAGACTCGACAACGGAAGATTAGCTAGTTACATTTTTTTGTTTGCCCGCTGTAATAACTCCAATTTCAATGTACATAAAATTGTTTAAAAGTTAATGTACAATTGAGGTATTTACAATTCCTGTGAAAGCTATAAGAATTTGTTTTGCTTTAGAACAGCAAGAAAAAGCTTGTAGCTCACTGGTAAAGCTTTGCATTACTGTAATGTAGCCCTTGTGTTCGAATCTCATCAGCCACATTGTTTTTATTTAAATTTATTTTAATCTTTTTAGAAGCCCAAGAGTCTACACGTGCACTACATGTAAACTGAAGAGTCACAGTTTAAATAAACATGTGCACTAAAGAATACATATCGACAAGATACGTGGCACCAAACCCTAGCCTCCTCCGTCGGGAATAGGTCGGCGAAAAGCCCTATATGCCCGGTACCGCCGGCCATATTCGTCGGGAATGCCACGAATTTTTTCCCCTGCAACCCTTGGCCTACCCCACTCACTCTCACACTGTTCGTTTTCTCTGCATTCACAAAGAGAACAATAAAATGCTCATTTAATTCAATTTAATGCAAATTTTAATGCATTTCTTTCACCCCCTAAACCCTAATTTCCCCTATAAATACCACCCTCTATTCTCACTCATCCTCACTCAGAATTTTATTACAAAAACTATACAAAATGCTCAAGTCCTTTAGTGTACAAGTGAAGTTAGCGAAGGGTGAAGCTCCAACGAAATTCCAAGAAGATTCCGGCGACAAACGACGTCCCGACGCTTCCCAATCCTTCTCCTACCTCTCCCCTTTCATTGAAGCCGGTAAGTCCCTTCTTCCCCTCTACTTCCCTATTCTAAAAACCTTGAATACTAAAACCCGACTCTTCCCCTCTACTTCCCTATTCTAAAAATCTTGAATACTCAAACCCGACGGAAGCGGAGTTAATCCGACTTCCGATTCGGTTTTTCTTTAAAAAATCCTATTATTCTTAAACAAGAAAATACCAAACTCTCATATCATGTTTAACAAACATTAACCAACATATTAAAACAAGTTTCACATCAAAATGATCTTTATTGCAATTTTTATCGTAGTTTTACAGTAAAATACCACATCATTTACCGACATAAAACAATATAAATTTGGATTACCTTTAGATAGTTCACGAGGTAATGACCTAACTCATCACAACACATATTTCTAACGTAGCACGATGGAAATTTTGGGAACATAGTATTAGGATAATACGACTTTGCAAATAAATAGCATCAACTTATAAAAACATTTCTATAAAAAGATGTATTAAACATTTCCATACAATTACGCCTCTACAACCCACTTTTGGGGACCCCGTTCGAGATGGTGCGAATTATCGCATATCCTCTGGCCTAGTAGAGCGAGATGCAGACCTCCGCAAGGAGCATTCGATCTCGATGAAATTTTTATACATTTTTCTTTAGAAAATGAGATTTCTACAAGAAAATAAATAAATTATTTTCATTAAATACATATATATCTATTATCCAAATACCTATTTTAATTATATAAATATTCCAAATTTTTCTAATTCAAAGGAATCACTATTACATGAAAATACCATTCAAATACAACACAATTCCAATATTTCAATAAAATACCATATATTATGAAGTTAGGTTTTATTCACTAGAAATTCACTTGTAAAAAAAATATACATCTATAAAAATACTAAAGACGATAATTAAATACTTGAGCTGTATTTTGAAAATTATATCAAACTATTTTTACATAAAACTCTCTCAAGTTATACTAAATTACAATAAAGACCATAGTAAACATAGATTTAAGCGGGACCAGTCTCTTGAGCTTCAGGGAGCCGGAGATATGGGTGCTTGCCTATTTAAGGTAGATAATCTAACAAACGGTGTCATCAACACGGTAATTGTTTTGGAAAAAATACACAAGTCCTGCCGTCCATGTGCAGCAGTTACCGATTAACATCAAAACTAATTCAGGATTTCAAGTTCTTTTTTAAGTGTCTGACTCAGACTGAGTCTCAATCTAATCAATCTGATTTGAACGTGATTCAAATATAAACTACAATTCAGCATGAATCCATCTATTCAATCTATATCAATCTATATTGACTAAACCGAACCATGGATATTCCCCATCTACATGTACATCCATTATATCCGTTCCATTACTTATATCATGGTTCCGGCAAGTCATCCATATACAATTTACAATACAAGACAATACGATACAAACAATACAATCAAGACATTACAGGGTTTTTATAAGGGGTGGATTGGTACGGAAGGTGTTAAAGGTGGCACGAGACCGTAACCATAATACACATAAGCTGAATATCCATTGCCATTGTACCGTGGCTGAACGGTTCCTTGTGCTCCGTATGCCTTAGTCTTCGGAATAGTGGGACTCCTCTCGTATACACTGGAATTTTCTGTACCAAGTTACAAACAATAACGTTAACAATATAATACAACTTTAAAAGTTACATTCTCCTTCTATCTATACCTATTCTTTGGGACTTACCGAGCGATTGTTCGCTGACGACATTCCTTTCTTCTTTCTTTGGAATGTTGCCAGGTGGATCGGACTTTCTGGAGACAGAGCCCAGCAGCGAGGACTTGGATCAGATAGCCTTCGACCCAGAGCTCTAGATTACTTGTACATATTTTCATTTCTGTTATGCCATTGTTTAGTTATTGCTTTCATTCCATGTATTTACATTTCAGCTATATTGTAAAAATGATGTTTAATAAATAAAGTAGTTGTTCATTTACATCTTGTCACTTGTGCACTTTATTTTATATTGCTTAGATACGCTTAGAGTGTTTACTTCCGAGTAAATACGTAGTGGCCTCGTCGCGTCCTCTGCCCGTACACTGGGAAGCGGGGTGTGACGGATTTTGTTGGTGGCCCATGCAGGTCAGCTCTGTATGGACATGCAGGTCTGTTCTGCGTGGACAACCTAAGCAATATAACACAAGAACCAGCAGAAATGTCAACAACACTCCACCACCTCTACCGCTTACACCTGCCGTCGCTACTTCGATCAACGAGCAGACAGTCTTGCTTGAGGCGATCCGCAGCTTTCTGGAAGGAAAACAGCAGTAGACTGCTATCTTGATGAACCGTCTAGAGGCGGAAGCACCTAGGGTGAAGCAATTCCGGGCTTTGCACCCCAAGCAATTCTCAGAAAAAAAGAGCCCTCTAGAAGCTGAAGAATGGACTCAATGTATTGAGGATGTTCTGGCAGCGGGGTTCGAGTTGCAAAGCTGCAACTCACTGAGAATGCACGGGTCTGGTGGAAGGCAGAAGAAAGCCGTCTCACCCAGCCGATCGAATGGAAGACCTTTCGCGATATGTTCAATGCGAAGTACTTTCCTGAAACTGTCAGATTCGACATGGAACAACAGTTCATTCGCTTACAACAAAGTTCGATGTGGACCAAATCCGTGGATGAATATGATGCTGAGTTTACCATGCTCAGTCGGTAAGATACGTCTTAATATTTCGATTTTCATATATCACATTCTGCACAACTAACACAATACCTTAACAGATTCGCGGCACACTTGATACCGACGGATGAGATTAGAGCCCGTCGATTTCAGCAAGGGTTAGATCCGGAGATCCAAGCTGCGTTAGCTACAGGGGATTTCCCGACCCACGAATTGGCCCTGAAAGCTGCCCGCAGATATGAGGCAGTGGTAAAAATGAGGGGCAAACCTCAATCTGCCGGGATGAAACGCCCTGCCACTCAGATGGCAGGAGAAGCCTCTTCAAAGCCACCATTTGTGCCCAGGAGACCGGAAGTATCGAACAACCGGCCCAACCCAGCCTTTTGTACCAACTGCAGGAGAGATGGACATCCGGTGAAAGACTGCCGGCGTGCAAATCACCTTTACTTAGTCTGCGGCTCGGCTACTCATGACATCGGGTCTTGTCCTCGGAGACATAACCCAAATGCTACACCCAGACCAGCAATCAATTACCAGCAACGCCCAGCCATCCAGGCACCCGCTCCACGACTCGCACTACCTGCCCCGCCTCCTCGTGGACCGACTACACCTCCTCCTCGCCAGTTCCATCAAGCTCAATGGAACGTACCTCAAGGACAAAGGAACGGACAGAGAAATGCTCCTCCAGCAAGGAGGAATGTGCCGAGGTGACGGGCTTTCACAATGACTGTGGAAGAGGCTGAAGCCACCGGCCAAGTCATCACTGGTAACACTTCCCTTTCAAATTCTCTTTCAGTCCATAGACATACTTATATACATTTTCCCTTATACCTAAAACATATCCCACATAACTTAGGTACAATCTTAGTAGCCTCACTTCCTGCACCCGCACTCTTCGATACTGGAGCATCTCATTGCTTTAAGTCGCAACGGTTCGTCCGAACTCATGCGATTCCAGTCAAACCCCTCGTATCCAGCTGGAATGTCAGTTCAGGGAACGACGTTCTAAAGGCAGTAATGAGATACGACCTGTATCCAGTGGTCGTCTGTAGCAGAGAATTCTATGCTGACTTCAAGGTGCTGGACATACCGAACTTCGACGTCGTCTTGGGTATGGATTGGCTTGGAACATTCTATGCTACCATTGACTGTCGTCAAAGGAGAGTAGTATTCGAGATTCCAGAGCATCCGGTCTTCTATTTCAAAAGTGGAGACCGTACCCTAGAGCCAAGTATATACAAGGCGAAACCAAAGAAGGCAGTGATTGCGGCAATTCAAGCGGAGGAAGGATCAAAGCCAGAAGTAGTTCGAGAGTTCGACGATGCGTTTCCTGAAGACATATCAGGTTTGCCTCCCGATCGAGCTCTTGAATTCAGTATTGATTTAGTACCAGGAGCACAACCGGTGATTAAAGCACCGTAACGGTTAAGTCCGGAAGGTTTGAAAGAAGTCCGAACTCAATTGGACGAATTATTGGCGAAAGGATGGATTCGTCCCAACACTTCAAGTTGGGGATCACCAGTTCTACTTGTGAAGAAGAAGTAAGGTTCATACAGAATGTGCATTGATTATAGAGCGTTGAACGAAGTAGCGATAAAGAACAAGTATCCGCTACAGCGCATCGACGATCTGTTCGATCAGCTAAGTGGATCTTGCGTTTTCTCCAAGTAAGATTTTCGTTCGGGTTATCATTAGGTGAAGGTCAAGAAAGCTGATATTCATAAAACAACATTCAGAACCCGCTATGGCCATTACGAATTTCTTGTGATGCCATTTGGAGTGACCAACTCACCAGCAATATTCATGAACCTAATGAATCAAGTTTTTCGGGAGTACCTAGACAGGTTTGTTGTCATCTTCATCAACGACATCCTGGTGTATTCTAAGAGTCGGAAGGAACACGCCGAACACCTACGAATTGTCCTGGAAACTCTACGACAACATCAACTCTATGCCAAGTATAGTAATGCGAATTTTGGCTAGATCAAGTTGATTTTTTCGGACATATTGTATCAGGCGAAGGAATCTCTGTGGATCCAGCTAAAGTTTCAGCAGTAAGCGAATGACCGACACCAAAGTCAGTGAAGGACATTCGAAGTTTCTTAGGTCTGGCTGGATATTACAGAACGTTCATTGAAGGATTTTCGAAAATTACAACACCCCTAACCAAGCCCACACGTAAAGATGAAGAATTCGTGTGGTCAGAAGCATACGAGCAAGATTTCATAGAACTCAAGTCAAGATTGACATCAGCACCTATTCACGTCATACCGGACCACTCTGAAGGTTTCGAAGTACATTGCGATGCATCCGGTAAGAGATTAGGATGCGTTCTACATCAGCACGGTAAGGTTGTAGCTTATGCATCAAAACAGCTGAAGATTTATGAGCGCAAATATCCGACGCATGACTTGGAATTGGCGGTCGTAATCTTTGCTCTTAAGATTTGGCGCCATTATCTACTTGGTGAACGAGTGAACATATACACAAATCACAAGAGTATGAAATATGTGTTTACTCAGAAAGAGTTGAATATGCGGCAGAGAAGATGGTTAGAACTCATGGCGGACTGTGACATCAACCTGCAATATCACCCAGGAAAGGTGAATGTAATACCCGATGCCCTTAGTCGCCAACCATTAGCAATGAAACTCGCCGCACAGTGGAAGCTTCAATAAGACTTGCATCAAATGGAGATTGAAGTGGTCATACCAGGTAACGCTTCAAGTTTGATGAACTTACAAGTTCAATCTACCATTGTTAATTAGATCAAAGCAGCTCAAGCAAGTAATGCTAAGTTGCAAAAGATCAGAGAACAAGTAGAGAATGGACTTAGAACGGACTTCATCATCCATGAAGACGGATCTTTGAGATATGGCATCAGACTGTGTGTACTAAAAGGTTCTGTTCGGGACGAGTTAATGAAAGAAACTCACAGCTCTCCTACTCAGTACACCCTGGAGGTACAAAAATGTACAAGGATCTACGTCAAAATTACTGGTGGCATGGAATGAAGCGTGAAGTAGCCAGAAGCGTCGCTAAATACTTGGTGTATCAACAAGTAAAGGCTGAACACCACAGGACTGCTGGATTACTTCAACCGTTACCTATCCCAGAATGGAAGTGGCAACACATCACAATGGATTTTGTGACTGCACTTCCTCGCAGCACAAAGGGTAACGATGCGGCATGTCTTATTGTGGATCAACTCACAAAGTCGGCTCACTTCATCCCATTTTGAGTTGGCCAATCTACCGAGACTCTAGCAAGGAAGTACATAGAGGTAAGAATCTAAGATTTAAATCTTCATAATGTACTATCTCTGATATCCATGAACTCATGCAGGAAATCGTGAGACTTCATGGAGTACCGGTCTGCATTGTCTCCGATCATGATACCAGGTTTCGATCACAATTTTGGCAAAGTCTACAAGCGAGCTTAGGAACAAGATTGAATTTCAGCACGACTTATCATTCACAAACAGATAGTCAGTCTGAGCAAACTATTCAGATCTTGGAAGATGCTCAGAGCGTGTATGCTAGAATTCGGAGGATCGTGGGAAGATCACCTACATCTTGTGAAATTTTCATACAACACCAGCTACCAAGCAAGTATAGGAATGACACCCTTTGCAGCGCTTTATAGAAGGAAGTGTCGATCGCAATTAAGTTGGGACGACATCGGAGATAGAGAACTCCTAAGACCTGAGATGATAGTAGCAATTGTTGACGTAGTTCGTACTATCAGGGAAAGAATGTGCATGGCCCAAGACCGACAGAAGCACTGGGATGATGCAAAGCGCCGTCACTTAGAGTTCCAACCGGCAGAACATGTATTTCTGATGATATCTCCAAACCGCGGAGTGATTCGTTTTGGAAGAAGGGGTAAGCTTAGTCCAAGGTACATTGGACTGTTCGACATACTCGAACGAGTCGGTGAAGTGGCTTATCGCTTGGCACTTCCACCTTCGTTGGAAGGAATGCATAATGTGTTCAACATATCCCAACTCAGAAGGTATGTGAGTGACCCCAGCCATACTCTTGATTATTCCGAGCTTACTGTACAGCCAAATTTATCTTGTGAGCAATAACCTGTTGAGATCCTAAACAGAAAAGTGAAGTCACTTCAGAACAAGGAAGTCAACTTGGTTTGAGTGATGTAGAGAAAAGACACCCCAGGAGAATCAACATGAGAAAGGGAAGATAAGATGCGTGCAAGATATCATCACTTATTTGTAAACTTAAATTAAATTGTAAATTTCGAGGACGAATTTTTTTTTAAAGAGGGTAAATTGTAACAACTCCAATTTCAATGTACATAAAATTGTTTAAAAGTTAATGTACAATTGGGGTATTTACAATTCCTATGAATACTATAAGAATTTATTTTGCTTTAGAACAGCAAGAAAGAGCTTGTAACTCACTAGTAAAGCCTTGCACCGCTGTGATATAGCCTCTGTGTTCGAATCCCATCAGCCACACATTCTTTTTATTTAAATTTCTTTTAATCTTTTTAGAAGCCCAAGAGTCTACACGTGCACTGCACGTAAACTGAAGAGTCGCAGTTTAAATAAACATGTGCACTGAAGAATACAAATCGACAAGATACGTGGCACCAAACCCTAGCCTCCTCCGTCGGGAATAGGCCGGCGAAAAGCCCTATATGCCTGGTACTGCCGGTCATATCCGTCGGGAATGCCATGAATTTTTTTCCCTGCAACCCTTAACCTACCCCACTCCCTCTCACACTGTTTGTTTTCACTGCATTCACACAGAGAACAATAAAATACCCATTTAATTCAATTTTAATGTAAATTTTAATGCATTTCTTTCACCCCCTAAACACTAATTTCCCCTATAAATACCACCCTCTATTCTCACTCATCCTCACTCAGAATTCTATTACAAAAACTATACAAAATTCTCAAGTCCTTTAGTGTACAAGTGGATGTTCCCGCCAAAAATTTCTGCGCAAAAGAGTCCAAGGTATCAAATGGCAGCGATACGCTTAAGGAAATACGAACCAGTATCTTCCGGGCTGTTTTTTGACAAACTCCCGAAGGAGAAACGGATAAATTCTGATTGTATTGAAAGCGCCTCGAAAAACCCTTCGATTTGATATATTATGGGCTTCATAATTCATCCGGGATCAAAAGTTATGAGGCATTATGTGTTCACACGTGATGGGCTTTTAAGAATCCGCTGGAGGAGTTAGAAGATATAATAAAAACTTAGAAAAGACCCCAACGGGGCATCACGTGCTCACACGTGACCATGGGCCACGTGCAGACACGTGATGGGCTCTTAAGGCCTCTAAAATAATGAATAGAATTAAATTCTAAAATCTGTTCCCTGATTAAAAATCAGAAGTTATCTCAATGAAATATCACGTGCTCACACGTGACCAATGGTCACGTGTTGACACGTGATGGTTAAAGCAACAATATGAACAAGCGACTGTTAAAGGAACCAATTTCGGGGTTACGTGCTCACACGTGACCAAGGGTCACGTGCCAGCACGTGACAGGCTTTGAAAACCTTACAGATTAGTAGAATTAAAATTCTAAATTTCTCTAAAAATCTTTCGAAATAGAATTAAAATTCTAAAAGCTTCTAAATCTTTCCAAATGGAAAAGGATTATGGGAACCGTTGGATTAAAGATCCAAAGATGATTAAAAATCATCAATTTATGGAAAAATCTTGGACAGGGAAAGATTTCCCTGAAAATCTCACCAGAATAACAAATAGAATATCTTTTGGATTTAAAATCCACGGTGAATAAAATTCACTGAATGATCTAAAGGCCCAGATTAATGATAAATATAAATCAAATCTCTCAACGATCAAATCAAATCTTTCAATGAGAGATTTGCTAAACAAATTGATTCTTTTCCTTCTCCTATAAATAGGAGCCAAGAAGAGAAGAGATGGCATCAACATTTCTTGAAGAAAAAAAATCAAGAGCTTCAAACAGAGAGAACTCTGAGAAAAATTTAAAGAAGAAGGTAAAAACCTTCACGAGAGAAAAGAAATCTCTTTTGATAAATCATTGATCAATGATCTTCACATAATGAATAGTGCTTTGCACTCGTATGAACCACTGGTTCTTTAAAACAGAAAAGAAAATAAAAATAAATAAAAATAGTGCTTTGCACTCGTATGAACCACTGGTTCTTTAAAACAAAAAAAAATAAATAAATAAAAAAATAGTGCTTTGCACTTTTATGAACCTCTGGTTCTTGAAATAAAGAGAAAAACTCATTTTTCTTTGATCCTAATTAGATCAAAGAAAACAAATAGTGCTTTGCACTTCTGTTCTGGAATCTAAAAAGATTCTTAGTGCTTTGCACTTCCAAACTGCGCTGTTGCGCTCCTGAGAGAACGCCACGTGTTAGCTGCAGAACAACTTGCGCTACGCGCCTTGAAATAGAGCTTTGCTCTCTGGAACTGGCGCAACTCACCAGAGCGCGCCACGTGTCAGCTGCAGAACAACTTGCGCTACGCGCCTTGAAATAGAGCTTTGCTTTCTGGAACTGGCGCAACTCACCAGAGCGCGCCACGTGTCAGCTGCAGAACAACTTGCGCTACGCGCCTTGAAATAGAGCTTTGCTCTCTGGAACTGGCGCAACTCACCAGAGCGCGCCACGTGTCAGCTGCAGAACAACTTGCGCTACGCGCCTTGAAATAGAGCTTCGCTCTCTGGAACGGGCGCAACTCACCAGAGCGCGCCACGTGTCAGCAACACAACAGCACAGCGCACTAGCGCAGCGCACTGCGCTGTTGCGCTTGCGCTCACCAGAGCATGACATGTGTCCTCACCACAAGCGCTTGCGCTCAGTGATTGGCGCAAAGCGCCTGACAAATGCAATGCATTTTACTGAAGGGCCAGGCCCAAATCAGAGGGGCCTAGTAGGCCAAATTAAATTGCAATACAATAAAAAGGGGCAGAGCCCAAAACAAATTGATGCTTTGCATCCTTTCTGGGCAAAGCCCAAATAAAAATAAAAAGAAATGCAATGCAAAAGCAAATAAAATGTTGGACATTTTCAACTGGACTTAGCCCAATCGTGGCCATAAGTCCTTAAATTAAATTGACTGAGCAAAATGGCTCTCCTAAATCAATCTACATTCGGTTCGAGGGTACATCTCCGAACTCCTTTGACATCCATCGTTGTAATTCCTCAACGACGTCAAAGAGGTGACGGGTCCCAACGACCACACACCCATATGGACTGCGGGGTCCTTAAACTCGTGGACCGAAACGTCCTTAAACTAATATCGGACCGAAATGTCCTTAAACTAATATCGGACCGAAACGTCCCTAAATTAATATTGGACCGAAACGTCCCTAAACTAATGATGGACCGAAATGTCCTTAAACTAATATTCATCCCAAAATGGGATTGATGGACCGAAACGTCCTTAAACTAATATCGGACCGAAACGTCCCTAAACTAATGATGGACCGAAACGTCCTTAAACTAATATTCATCCCAAAATGGGATTGATGGACCGAAACGTCCTTAAACTAATATCGGACCGAAACGTCCCTAAACTAATAATGGACCACCACGTCCCTAAACTGGCGACGGACCGAAATGTCCCTAAACTAATATTGGACCACCACGTCCCTAAACTGGCGATGGACCACCACGTCCCTAAACTGGCGAACGGACCACTATGTCCCTAAACTGGAACAACAGAGCCTCCGAACGCTCTTTTGCCGGATCTAAACGGTCCCGTTTAAGCTGATCTTAGCCCCAAATACGGCTAACGCATCCTTAAACGTCCAAATGGATTATAAAACTCCCAATCAACTCCGGTTCGAGGGTACATCTCCGAGCTCCTCTGATACATATCGTTGTAATCCTTCAACGACGTCAGAGAGGTGACGAGTCCCGATGGCCATACATTAAATGAATCATTACGTTAAGTTGATCTTAGTCTAAAACGGGACTAACGTATCCTTAACGAATGTTTAAGTTGATCTTAGCCGCAACGCGACTAATGCATCCTTAAACTAAAAACACTAAACCCAAATCTAAGTAAATACGGATTTGGACTAATTCACGTCCTACGGGCGACGACATTACTCAGTCCCCGTATACAATCCACGGGCAACCACAAACAAAACAAACATACACGACACGAAGTGAAATTCTGGAGAAGGAGAAAGTTGTTACCGCGATGCGGTAGCGTAATTAACTGCAGGGGCTTGCGCCTGCAGGGAAGAGCGTCCCCACAATCAAAAACCCCTCACCCTGAGGGGGAATCTGACGAAGTCTGCTACATCGGCCGCATCCGTCTAAACCTCCGATACACGGTGCCATAAATCAACTTGGCATCTTCGGAGAGGTGGACGGATAAAACCAAATAGCATCTGCCCCGAACCCCAGGCCACGGACGCGAAGTCCGGGTCGCCGTTCGGAGGGGAACAGATTCTGGCACGCCCGGTGGGACCTCTTCCTCTTTCCACTCCACACTTCGTGTGTCGTGTTCGCGAACAAATCGCGGTTTGCTGTGATTGCCTGTGGATTCAAGATACTAAGATTTGGTGTCTTGCTCCGTGCAGAAAACAGAAGATCAATGGCTTCGAACTGCATCGCCTGCAGCAACAACTCTCGCTCCGTCATTGCTGAAGGAGTGACTTATGGGCCCCAAGCGGCCTCCCTTTTCAAAATGCCAGTGGAGCAGGTGGCTCAAGCCACGACTGGACTATTTTTTGGGACTATGCTCCCACCAATGAGCTTCAACGCCCCAATGACATTGCAAGAAGCTCCAAAGAAGTCGGTCTTCGATCGACTCACCACTGCCGCGACCCCTCTCAACGGGTCATCCAACTCCACTGCTTCAGGTTTTAATGGATTAGGCCAGAGCTCCATCGGGCCTATGAAGAAGCCTGCCATACCAGAAGGCGTTATCCCGAAACGGATAGCTATCCCAGCTCCCGTTCTTGGCGAAGTCACCAGGGTCGCTTCCCATGTTCGGAAGCCCGCTTCTGACAGGTTGGCCGTCCCCGTTCAACGGACGTCGATCTTTAAAAAGCTGGTACCGGTATATTCTGACCAACACAGGGGGCATGAGGAGGTCACCCCTATAGCTGAAACAACTCCATCAGCACGACATGCCCGACGTCGCCACTGGCGTCGAGTAAGGAAGGCTGGGGGCAACTCCCCCTCTGAGATAACTCCGCCAGCTCCAACGGTTGGGATCGATACTGCTGTTCCAACCAAGAACAGCTTTGAACTGCTCAACAAAGTACGCAGAAACTCTCCTACTGCGATGTTGAAACGAACTCCTTCACCTGTGGAGAATACTCCAGAGAAGAAGTTAGAGCAGCCCCCTCAACGGCTGTCCTCTAAAATTTACAAAGTCTGGCGACAGGTCCAAGAGTCGGTGATCGATCAAGACTGCCTCCGACGACAGAAAAAGATGAAGGTTCGGCAGGGGAAGGATTACTCTGTCAAACCACAAAAAGCAAAAGCTACTTGGGTGCCCACTACAACGGCTCCCTTAACTCCAATCACTCAAAAAAGGAGGCCGCAAAAAGCCCCTGTGTCTTCGGCAAATCGCAAAGACACCGAACACAAACGCCCCAAGTCTGGGGGCATGGTGGTGCACACTGTTTATATGGCTTCTGGAAAGGAGGAAAGTCGCACTTCTACGGGCCACCGACCGCTCACCCGATCTGTGACGAAAGCCCAGGAGCAACAACAAAAGCTTCAGGAAATGATGACTACAATGGCTGCACTCACTGAGCCAAAAGAAAGCTCTGAAACGTCTTCGGATGAGCGTCAAAAACAAGAAACCGACGCTGACTTTTTACGCAGAGTTCTCGAAAAGAGGGACAAAGAAGCTGCAGAGCAAGCGGCTAACATAAAGCAGATGGCGCTCCTCTTCCAAGATATGGTAGGGATGATGTTACAGCCGGACCCTCCTGCTGAAGATCCTCCGATCGTCCTTGAAGACGACAGGGGAGAAACGTCAGATCCTCCGCCGGCTCTATCAACAACCAAGGAGGAGGCAATCTCCAAAGTCGACCTAGACGAATATATAGCTCAGCAGATCCTGGTTCATCAGGCGAATGAAGCGGCTGGGCAAATTGTTAGAACCGGAAGACCGTATCCAAGCTCGTATGACCAAATCAATTACCCGCCAGGATATACGATCCCTAAATTCCACGTATATAAAGGGACAGGGAATCCGCATCAGCATGTCGCTCAATTCAGGGCCTTATGCGGCAATACTGGAGGCGATGACAAATTGTTGCTACGTCAATTCGTCGGCAGCTTAGCAGAAACAGCCTTTGAATGGTATTCGGAGCTACCTAACGACTCTGTCAAAACATTTGCAGAGATGGAACTGCTGTTTACACAAAGATTCGCAAGTGCTAGTGAACGCACCCCGATTACAGCACTGATAAATGCCAGGATAAGGCCCGGCGAAACGTGGGTCCAATACGCAACACGATGGCGAAACCTATGGTCGAAATGCGAACAACGCATAGAAGAGGCACCTGCGGTAGGCATGTTTGTGGGCACTCTCGATCCGCAGGCGACCATCTCGCAATTCATGATGTTCTTCAAGCCGACCACCTTCCAGGCCTTGATCGACAAATTAGCCCAAATGGACCAGATGGGCAATAGACCGTCTCCTCCAAGACCCGATCCCCGAAATGAGAAAGGAAAAGCGATCATCATCGCCAACGCTCAGCAACAGTCGAGCAACTCAAAGCCGGTCGCTCGCCAAAACAACGTGCGTCCACGCCCATCCCTCGAAGAGAGGCTAGGACGTCCTTACTCGTTTCCTCAGAATAAAACGAGAAGACTGTTTGAGCTAGCAGTGCGTAACAGACTCATCAATCTGCCGAGTCCAAAGCGTCTGTCGCAGCCAGACGATCTTAATAATCCCAATTATTGCCCTTACCACCAAACGGTAAGTCACCCGATTGAGGATTGTTTCGTCTTTAAGGGATGGATCGAGGATCAATACCTGCAAGGCAAGTTCACGCTGTCTGAAAGCTGGAAGGTAAACCCCCCACAGCCGCACTCTCCAAAGAAGACGGACACGCCGGGGGCAACTTGTTCTTTCGTCGAGGATAAAAACGATGGAGAAAACTTATCGGAGGAATCCGAAGACTACGTAGCGACTTGTCATGTGATTTCTCATTCACTGACGGATGATGAGGAGGATCCTTGCGTAGAGAAATCAACGGCGGACCCTGAAACAGAAATTCCGCGGCTGTCAGACAAGTTGATCGATGCTTTCCTAAATGAAATTCGTCTGAAAGCAAAAGCCAATCAAGAGCATGAAATGGCCATACTGGAAAGAACCAAGGTATTCCCGTCAAATCAAAAGCCATACACTGCGGGTAAAAACAAATTCAAGACGAGGAAACGGTTCGCCAAAGCTCTATCAGTAGGAATGAAGCTACCGCCCTCCGAAAAAAATCCTTTCTCTGAGATAGAGATGCACCCTAACTTCTGTTTATATCATCAGAAGATCATACATCCCACCGAAGACTGCGAATCCTTTAACTGTTGGTGGCAAGGGTATGTCGCTCAAAAGCGACACTTCGACAGGACAAAGTGTGAAGTTTGTGGACATCGGAAAAATGCGATAGATGAGCGCAAAAAAGCCACCGCCGACTGTCATATAGCCGACTTCAAGGGATCACAAATTATCACCTTTGGAAGCGACTCTGACGAAGAAGCTACCCCCAACTCTTCCCTCGGGGAATCTATTTCAAAAATAAAGGAATTGAGAAGCCGCGAGAACGTTTAGCCGTGCAATCGCATGCTACTCGGAAAAAATCTCGGCCCCGTAAACAAAGGATCGAACAAAAAGGATAAAAGAAAAGGAAAAAAGGCCCTCGTCGCCAGCACTCACCAGCAATCAGGTGACCCTAGACCGGTTGCTTGCCAAAGCAACAAGCGGCAATCCCTCCAGGAAAAGTTGAAACGTCCTTACTCGTTTCCGCAAGATAAAACAAGGGTCTGTTCCCCTCCGAATGGCGGCCGAGACATGGGCTGTCTCGCCTGAAATTCGGGGCAGATGCTAATTGGTGCTACCCGTCCACCTCTCCGAAGATGCCAATTCGATCCGTGGCGCCATAAATCGGAGGTCTAGACGGATGCGTCCGATGTAGCAGACTTCGTCAGATTCCCCCTCGTTCGAGGGGTTTTTGATTGTGGGGACGCTCTTCCCTGCAGGCGCAAGCCCCTGCAGTTAATTACGCTACCGCATTGCGGTAACAACTTTCTCCTTCTCCAGATGGTCACTTCGTGTCGTGTGTTCTTGTTTTATGTTTCATTGCCCGTGGATCGTTTACGGAGACTGAGTTATGTTGTCGCCCGTAGGGCATGGACTGGTCCAAATCCGCATTATCTTAAATTTGGGTTTGGGGGTTTTGGTTTGAGGATACGTCAGCCACACTTGAGGCTAAGATCGACTCAAACGTTTGTTAAGGACACATTAGTCTAACTTTGTGACTAAGATCAACTCAACGGGATCGTTTAGATCCGACAAAGGAGTGTTTGAACTCCATTGTTCCAATCATCGTCTATGTGGCCGTCAGGACCCGTCACCTCTCTGACGACGTTGAGGGATTTCAACGACGGATGTCAGAGGAGTTCAGAGATGTACCCTCGAGCCCGAGTTAATTAGGGGGGATTCGTAGTCCAGTCTGCTTGAAGGTTTAAGGACGCGTTAGCCATTTTTGAGGCTAAGATCAACTTAAACAGGACCGTTTAGATCCGACGAAAGAGCATATGGAGGCTCTATGGTTCTAGTTTAAGGACATTGCGGTCCGTGGGTAGTTTAAGGACATTGCGGTCCGTTGGTAGTTTAAGGACATTGCGGTCCGTTGGTAGTTTAAAGACATCTCGGTCAAGGTTAAGGACGTCATAGTCCATGGGTTTAAGGACTCCACAGTCCGGTATGTGCTCTGGATGCTTCACACGGGTTCACTGCCGTGCTAGGCGAGGACCAGGCTCCGCTCTGGATGCTTCACACGGGTTCACTGCCGTGCTCTGCGAGGACCAGGATCCGCTCTGGACGTTTTTCGTGGGGTCAAAGAGTGACGTTATCCACGTTCCACGTAACCAGGAATTTTGCATTATGCATGGGTTTAAGGACCCCACAGTCCATATCATGAATGGTCTTCGGGACCCGTCACCTCTTTGAAGACATTGAGGGATTACAATGCCAAGTATCAAAGGAGTGAAGAGATGTACCCTAGAACCGGGATGGATTAAATGGTCCTTGGCCCAATTTGGGTCAAGACTGATCAATTATGCTATGAGCCTACCGGCCCAGTTAATCACAAATTGAGGACTTATGGCCAGCTTGGGCTAAGTCCAGTCAGGTCTGGAATATTGACTCTTTGTTGGTCCATTGAAGGAGAATATTTGCCTCTATCCCTCTAGCCAATTGGGCCAAAGCCTAGTGTTAAACACTTCAGAGCAATCAGTGTTGAACACTGGGAATAAGGCTGTTGAATTAGTGTTCAACACTAAGAGATAATTGGTGTTAAACACCAGCAATAAGGCTTTTTCAAATTAGTGTTAAACACTAAAACGGATCAGTGTTGAATCCTGCCAATAAGGCTTTTTGATCAGCATTGAATGCTAAGGCTCGACAGTGTTTTAACATTGGGCTTGGGAGTTTTAATTTTAGTGTTAAACACTAAGGCAAGAAGGGTCACGTGGCAGCACGTGAGGGCGCCCAGCCTTCATTTGTTCCGCTGAAATTATCATTTCCTTCATAACATCACGTGCCGTCACGTGATGGGCATTCAAATGCCTTTGTGTTAAGGCTTCTGCTGAGGGCCACGTGGGTCACATGGGGTGCTGCCTCAAAGGGGGCTTTCTGTAGGGGTTTTGGGGGGTCACGTGGTAGCACGTGACCCTGCCTCTATGTAGTTTCTAGAGGATCTGTTGATCTTTCTTTTCAGGAATTAAATTCCTCTGGCTTTAATTTTCAAAGGAATTAAATTCCTACTCCCCTTTCGATCCTTGAACCTTCTGTAGGAATTAGATTCCTCATTTATGTGAAGAATTGAATAGGGTTAAACCCTAATAAAAAACCTTTTTAAGGAATCAAACTTCCGTTTCCCGTCAGATTATGATTAAGGGACTTAGATTCCCATTGTTTCAACAGAACTAAATTCTTAATTAGGGTTAAACCCTGCTCCTTTTTATTTTGAAGGAATTAAATTCCCATAACACAGGGTCAAGCCCTACTTTTATCTTAGAGGAATTAAATTCCTATAGTTCTGTGAGAATTAAATTCTCGTGCTTGCATTCTTTCTCTATGTTTTGGATCTGCATGGCAGGATCTCGACCCATTGAGAATTAAATTCTCAACCTTAAGGGGAGATGTGCACTTTGCAGATCTTCTATCAAAGAGAGAAGAACTTTGCTCTTCTGTTTTATATATTAGAGTTAAACTCTATAGAGAATTAAATTCTCTTTCTTTCAAAAGGCTTCCTCTTTCTTACCTAGGGTTTTTTGCCGAAGATCCGAGTCTTTTCAAAGTATCAAAGCTCTCCTCCTTTTTTCTTTTCTCTTTTCTGCGCATGTATATCTCTATTTTTGTGTCTCTTGGCCCCTATTTATAGGAGAGGCAGCTGAATCAGTTAGTTTTGTGACGAATCTTCATTGAGAGATTTGATTTGCATCCTTCATTCGTTCTGGACCTTTGGATTATTAGGTGAATTTTATTCACCGTTGGATCTCAGATCCAGAGATTCTCCCTTGTTATTTTGGTTAGATTTAAGGGGGAAATCTTTCCAAACCCGAGATTTTCCATAGATAAATGACCTCCGAATCTTTAATTTGATTGGATGAATATAGTTGCGTTCCTTTGGAAAGATTTGCATTTCTCTCAGAATTTAATTCTGTTGATAAAAAGGGCTTTGAAAGCCGGTCACGTGTGCCCACGTGACCCATGGTCACGTGTGAGCACGTGACCCCCTTTGGAATGAGCCTTTTCCTTTCTTCTGATTGTTGCTTAAGCGTCACGTGCCACCACGTGACTCTTGGTCACGTGTGAGCACGTGACCCTTGTTTGAACTCTCTTTCCTTGGTTCGTCTGGAGAACGAGTCTACTGTCTTGAACGTCACGTGCCAACACGTGACCCTGGTCACGTGGAAGCACGTGACCTCTTCTGAATCCTTTTTCTTGACTTGATCAGAGAACTTGTGTGTCTTCGACGCTTGTATTCAAATGTCACGTGTCGCCACGTGACCCTGGTCACGTGGGAGCACGTGACTCTTTCTGAAGCCCATTTTCTTCAGCGTAGTCAGGAGGCTGAACTCGACTTGATGATGCTTTTAAGGTGTCACGTGCCAACACGTGACCGCTAGTCACGTGTAAGCACGTGACTCTCCTCTGAAGCTTTTCCCAGAAGCTTTCCTGATTTTAAATCAGGAAACAAATGCCCCCACAGCGTTGTTCTCACGTGTCCGCACGTGAGTGCAACGCTGTCACCTCTTATGACCGTTGGATTCCTCTAGGGATCTGGGGAGACGAAACGTTTTCACTGTTTTCTATAAATACCGCTGTCTCTTCATAGGGGCCTTCGCTTTGTTCATCTTCTTCCTCTGAGAATTTCCTCTTTGAGAATTTAATTCTCGTTTCCAGAGCTTAGTTCTCTGTTTTCAAAATTTTCCAGAGTTTAACTCTGTCAACGGATCCCTTTTCCTCAGGTAATAATGTTGAACGGCCAGAGCGCCTTCGTCCTTAAAAGAACTCTTTGGATTTTAAATCCGCGTTAAGGGTTTCACAAAGAACCCAAGTTTTTTCATAAGAACAGGAAACCACTTGTCTTTCGAACTGTAGATCTCTTAGGGTTTAGGTGATCTTTAGGGGGACGATGACAGCGTTTCAACTCCCTGGACTTTAATTCCATCAAAATTATTCCTGGGAATTTTAATTCCCTTTTTCCTGATAAGGAATTTAATTCTTATGAAGAACTCAGTTTCTTCACCCAGAGGCTCCTTGGGGTCTCTTGGCCCGAGGCTGTTCCTCTGGTAATTAATGAAAGGGCGGTTTTGTAATGATTTTCGTGACTTTTATTTCAGGTATCATGGACGCCCATCTGTATCGTCTTGACGAAATCATTTCATACGGGAATATTCGTGCACTGGGCCGCAGTCAGAACCAGGAATTCACTGATGCTCAGTGCGCCGAGATCATGGGCCGCTTTGACGAGTACAATCACAGGCTACTCCCCCGTCGCTCTTCTCTTCTGAGGCTGATCGTGCTGGCGATCCGGGAGGCGCTTCCCCTCTTTTGCGCCGGCATACCGCTCGGGGACTTAGACATTGCCGAGGATAAGGTGCATTCAGTGTACCTTATGGGCTTGATCTCAAAGAGGAGGCGGGATGATCTCATTGATCTCCTTCATCAGCTTTTTCAACAATCAGCCATATTGGGCGCCTACCGGAGGGTAGAGGACATCCGCGGGGATCCCGATGCTTGTGACCGTGAGAGAAAGCATACTCGGGAGGTTCGAAATGCTTGGAAGGTCTTGGATAAAGTTAATTTCAATTTTCTCAATCCATGCCCCGCATCTGAAGCCTTACCATTGTAAAAGTTTTTCTTTTATTTTGTATCGCTTTCTTGAAGTCTGGATGATAAGCTTTATTATGCCTCTGTGTGTTTGCATATTTTTTTTTTCTGAAATCTTATTATTCTGTTACTATTGTCGCTCGTGCTTTAATATGCAGGGTACCGCTCCATATTCTTTCTTTTAAATGCACAGTAGTTTTGGGCCTCACGTGTTCTACGCGTGAGATCTCTTGATGCGATTGTTTACAAAACTTTCCATGCCGCCTTTTTAGCGCGCATTATCAGGTGCATAAAAGGAGCCTTGGAAATAGTTATTTCTCCTTGATTTTCGATGCCTTTCCTTTTTGGGCCTTGGAAACGTCTTTCGCATGCAAGATTTTCCGTGCATAGCACTTAATGCACTTCTTTATATTCTTGAGGCCATAGCCTATTTTCTCCTCACAGAGAAATTCATTTCCATATCGACGTGATTTAATTTGAGGAGTATCTGAGCGCTATGGCCTGCAACCGCCCACACGCTCGTCGACAGCCATGGGAAGTGCCTATCGAGGAGATGATCCCCCGCTTTGCCGCTCGGTTGGTGGATCCCCTCCTTACCGACAACGAATGCGACTCAGCCATGCATGAACTCTCGATCCGTAGGGGGTCTCCTCTCCCGATGGGTTCTCTCTGGCTCCGGATGATTCTCGCGGCTGTGCTTGCCGACATCCCTCCTCACCCAGCAGAGATGACCCTGGCGATGCTTGATGCGGCGGAAGAGAAGCTCGAGGGCTTTCATGAAGCTTGCCTGATTACTCAGGCTTTGAAGGATTGCTCAATTCATATGCTGGGCCAGATCAAGGCCCGGCGAGCTATTATGTCTGCTTTCGCGGACGAACACGGCGCCAATCGGTGGGGAGCGACTCCTCGTGAGAACCGTCGCTTCGATGTGCTGGAGAGAGCAGAGAGAGAGATGGAGAATTTTGTCCTTTGCTTCGTTAACCCCTGTGCCGTTGATCCCACGTTTGGTGACCTTTTTCGTTAGTGTAGAGCATTTTTAAATTAGTCTCTGCTTTTTTACGCTTTATGCAGAACTTCGATGTAGGCTTGGTACTAGTATGTATGTTTCTGCTTGCATAAATAAACTTTGGATTCTTCTCATGAGAACTTTCTTTAATTGCAAATGCTATCATCACTTTCCTGCACATCAGACCCTTTTTTTTTTTGGGCATTATGAATGTTCATGCAATTGCAAACGCTATTATTATTTTTTGAATACTCATATGATTGCGAACGCATGCTTGAAATATGTCGGAAATCTTTCTTGTTGCCTTTCGCGTCAGGTGATATGAGCGCGTTTTAGATCGACTAGTTTGCAAGGCCGCGGTCACGAAAGCGAGCTTACGTGGTCACGTAGCGAATCATATCGTTATGCGAGAAAAAGGCTCGGCCATAAATTTTCGGAGGGGGAGCTAGCTTCCAAGTCGCTGAGCGAGCTTCGCGCTACCCTTATCACCAAGGTCAACAAAGCGTATGAACTCTGGCGGGTGTTTCAGGAGTCCATCAAGAAGGTGGTAGCTCTTGATAAAGCCGCCATGTTTACTCGCGAGAGGGTTGAGGCTCACAAGGCCACTGAAAAAGAGCTTGAAGCTCGGCTCGCTTCATATCAAGCCCAACAAGCTCAGGCGGAGGCTCGCCTTATGGAGATCTTGCGTCATGAGGCCGTGGCTCAGCAACAAAACGATGAGCTGCTAAAATTGCTACACCGGCCACCAGCTTAAGGATTGTATCTTTCCTCCCCTTTTTGTACCTACTCATTGATAAGAGTATCTTCATTTTTTTGTTTCTTGAATTGTACCTTGTATCCTTTTTGGTTTATGAATAAAAGATACATTTTTCTCTTCAATGGTGTGTCTCCTTTTTATTGAATGCATTCTGCGGGTATCCTATCTTGATTTCCTTGCAGGACAGCAATGGCTCAGGATTCAGGGTTAAGATCTGTTTCCTGAGACTTTTACATCTTATGAGCTAAGAGGATCTTATAAAGAGTTTTTCTCCCAGCCGTGAGGACTTGTAAGCGCCAGATGCGGTTACCCTTGTCCGTGTTCTACGAAGTCAGGGGTTTCTCCAGGTATCGTAGTTTAACGACGTCGCGGTCAAGGTTAAGGACCTCATAGTCCGTGGATTTAAGGACTCCACAGTCCGATGTTAGTTTTAAGACATCACGGTCAAGGTTAAGGACCTCATAGTCCGTGGATTTAGGGACTTCACAGTCCGATGTTAGTCTTAAGACATCACGGTCAAGGTTAAGGACCTCATAGTCCGTGGATTTAGGGACTCCACAGTCCGACGTTTGGTTGCAGGGACCCGTCACCTCTTTGAAGACGTTGAGGAATTACAACGCCAGGCATCAAAGGAGTGAAGAGATGTACCCTTAAACCGAGGCAAAGATCTGTAAGGAATAGGGGTGGTTGATCGTTAGTTTTAAGACATCGCGGTCGAGGTTAAGGACGTCATAGTCCGTGGATTTTAAGGACTCCACAGTCCGGTGTTTGCTCTGGATGCTTCACACGGGTTCACTGCCGTGCTTGGCGAGGACCAGGCTCCGCTCTGGGCGTTTTCCGTGGGGTCAAAGGGTGACGTTATCCACGTTCCACGTAACCAGGAATTTTGCACTAGATGCTTCACACGGGTTTACTGCCGCGTTAGGCGAGGACTAGGCTCCGCTCTGGATGCTTCGCACGGGTTCACTGCCATGCTCTGCGAGGACCAGGATCCGCTCTGGACGTTTTCCACGGGGTCAAAAAGTGACGTTATCCGCTTTCCACGTAACCAGGAAGTTTGCACTAGATGCTTCACACGGGTTCACTGCCGTGTTAGGCGAGAACTAGGCTCCGCTCTGGATGCTTCGCACGGGTTCACTGCCATGCTCTGCGAGGACCAGGATCCGCTCTGGACGTTTTCCACGGGGTCAGAGAGTGACGTTATCCGCTTTCCACGTAACCAGGAAGTTTGCACTAGATGCTTCACACGGGTTCACTGCCGTGTTAGGCGAGAACTAGGCTCCGCTCTGGATGCTTCGCACGGGTTCACTGCCATGCTCTGCGAGGACCAGGATCCGCTCTGGACGTTTTCCACGGGGTCAAAGAGTGACGTTATCCGCTTTCCACGTAACCAGGAAGTTTGCACTAGATGCTTCACACGGGTTCACTGCCGTATTAGGCGAGGACTAGGCTCCGCTCTGGATGCTTCACACGGGTTCACTGCCATGCTCTGCGAGGACCAGGATCCGCTCTGGACGTTTTCCACGGGGTCAAAGAGTGACGTTATCCGCTTTCCACGTAGCCAGGAAGTTTGCACTAGATGCTTCACACGGGTTCACTGCCGTGTTAGGCGAGGACTAGGCTCCGCTCTGGATGCTTCGCACGGGTTCACTGCCATGCTCTGCGAGGACCAGGATCCGCTCTGGACGTTTTCCACGGGGTCAAAGAGTGACGTTATCCGCTTTCCACGTAACCAGGAAGTTTGCACTAGATGCTTCACACGGGTTCACTGCCGTGTTAGGCGAGGACTAGGCTCCGCTCTGGATGCTTCGCACGGGTTCACTGCCATGCTCTGCGAGGACCAGGATCCGCTCTGGACGTTTCCCACGGGGTCAAAGAGTGACGTTATCCGCTTTCCACGTAGCCAGGAAGTTTGCACTAGATGCTTCACACGGGTTCACTGCCGTGTTAGGCGAGGACTAGGCTCCGCTCTGGATGCTTCGCACGGGTTCACTGCCATGCTCTGCGAGGACCAGGATCCGCTCTGGACGTTTTCCACGGGGTCAAAGAGTGACGTTATCCGCTTTCCACGTAACCAGGAAGTTTGCACTAGATGCTTCACACGGGTTCACTGCCGTGTTAGGCGAGGACTAGGCTCCGCTCTGGATGCTTCGCACGGGTTCACTGCCATGCTCTGCGAGGACCAGGATCCGCTCTGGACGTTTCCCACGGGGTCAAAGAGTGACATTATCCGCTTTCCACGTAACCAGGAAGTTTGCACTAGATGCTTCACACGGGTTCACTGCCGCGTTAGGCGAGGACTAGGCTCCGCTCTGGATGCTTCGCACGGGTTCACTGCCATGCTCTGCGAGGACCAGGATCCGCTCTGGACGTTTTCCACGGGGTCAAAGAGTGACATTATCCGCTTTCCACGTAACCAGGAAGTTTGCACTAGATGCTTCACACGGGTTCACTGCCGCGTTAGGCGAGGACTAGGCTCCGCTCTGGATGCTTCACATGGGTTCACTGCCATGCTCTGCGAGGACCAGGATCCGCTCTGGACGTTTTCCACGGGGTCAAAGAGTGACATTATCCGCTTTCCACGTAACCAGGAAGTTTGCACTAGATGCTTCACACGGGTTCACTGCCGCGTTAGGCGAGGACTAGGCTCCGCTCTGGATGCTTCACATGGGTTCACTGCCATGCTCTGCGAGGACCAGGATCCGCTCTGGACGTTTTCCACGGGGTCAAAGAGTGACATTATCCGCTTTCCACGTAACCAGGAAGTTTGCTGATTGTATCCGCATTTCACGGGATGGGGGTTGACTCTTGGCGATATGTGTCGCCGAGTCATGGAACTTGGGGTTGCCGCCGTTCCGTTTCGCTTGATGTTGTGTCGTCGGGACGATGAAGCTAGGAATTTGGCCTTCGCTTCATTTGCCGGTATCGCGTCTGTTGTATCGAGACGAATGCCACGGTGGCGATCACTAAGTTATCTGTGAACCGCCAAGACTTTGCCTGCTTCTTTTTATTGCAAGTTGTCCCATCATTTCGGCCATTTTGTCTGGAATGTTTACCAGGAGCGAATCGTCATTTGCCTCTGTCGACGTTTGGACAAAGGTGGCTTAGCAAACAGGGTTAAGGGTTCTGTTGACCAAGGCTTTTGATTTCATGAGCCGTAAGGGTCTCACAAAGGTGTTTCTCCCTACAAGTCGTGAGGATCTTGCAAGTGTGTTCTCTCCTTAAGAATCGTGGGGATTCTTAAGTGTATGTTCTCTTGTAAGTCGTAAGGATCTTACAAAGAGGATTTTCTCCTTATAAGTCGAGAGGACTTACAAGGGTCGTTCACCATATGGATATATTGCCAGTCACGGGTGGGACTCTGTTTAGGGAAATGTTTATTCGCGCCCGTGGATTGTATATAAGGGTCAGTCCGAGCCGCTTGTAGGGCAATGTCGGAGGTTGTGGAGGATTTGCTTAAGAACAGGTTTAGGTCTCTGTAACTTAAGACTTTCAAATCTTATGAGCCGTGAGGGTCCCATAAGAGAGTTCTCCTTACGAGTCGTGAGGATCTCGTAAGTGTATTTTCTCCTTAGGAATCGTAAGGATCCCTAAGTGTGTTGCTCCTTTGTGAGTCGTAAGGATCTCACGCAGGTGGTTTCTTCTTACAAGGTCAAGAGGACCCTATAAGTGTCTTTTAACGAGGTTGCGCCCTTTCGGGTTTTCACAAACACTCGCCGGTAGTCCTGCTGTTTTTACTCACGGAGCCCTTTCGGGTTTTCATCCGTGCCCATTTTGCTTGTGGACATACCGTTTTTTTTTTTATTTTTTATTTTTTATTTTTTTTTTATCTCGTCAGCCTAAGGATGCTGCAGTAGTAGTTTAGGGACGTTTCGGTCCGTCGTTAGTTTAAAGACATTTCGGTCCATTGATAGTTTAAGGACGTTTCGGTCCGTTGCTAGTTTAAGGACGTTTCGGTCCGTCATTAGTTTAAGGACGTTTCGGTCCGTCGCTAGTTTAAGGACGTTTCGGTCCGTCATTAGTTTAAAGACGTTTCGGTCCAACGTTAGTTTAAAGACGTTTCGGTCTGTTGATAGTTTAAGGACGTTTCGGTCCGTTCGTAGTTTAAGGACGTTTCGGTCCCTTGATAGTTTAAGGACGTTTCGGTCCCTTGATAGTTTAAGGACGTTTCGGTCCCTTGTTATGGGAGGGTCAGCTACTGCTTGTAAAGTCTGAGCCTAGGAAGATAGCGAGCGGACATAGTCGTCGTCATCTACCGTTGACCCAGGCTGTGGCTCACTAAGCGTAGTATTTCTTCAAGAAGCGGCCATTTATTGGCCTGAAAGGCCTTTCACCGTGCATGTCCACGAGTAGATAGGCTCCACCCTGGTAAACCTGGTCTATGATGTACGGGCCTTCATAGTTTGGCTCGAATTTTCCCCGCTTGGCACGATTGGGGATCATAGGTCTTTTGACTACCAGCACGAGTTCGCCTTGGCGGAATGCCCTTGGCCTGGTCAATCTTTCGTACGAGCGCGTCATCTTTGCTTTGTGGGCTTCTAGATGTTGTTGCGCTATGAGTCGGGTTTCGTCGAGGGCATCAAGCTCCTCAAGTCGAAGGTGAGCATTTTCTTCGTCAGTCAGTTCGTGGTGGATTGCCACTCGTAGAGAGGGTAACTCTATCTCGAGGGGGAGCACTGCTTCCGTCCCAAATACCAACGCGTACGGCGTTGTGTTTGTGGCCGTCTTGAATGTAGTTCGATAAGCCCAAAGGGCTTCTTGCAGCCTCTCGTGCCAGTCTCTCTTATTCCGGGAAACGGTCTTTTTTATGATCTTTGTCAAGGTCTTATTGAAGGCCTCGGCCAGACCGTTGGCTCGTGGGTTGTAAACTGAAGAATACCTCCAGTCTATATTGTGCTGCTGCGCGAAGCGGCTAATCTTATGGCTTCTGTAGGCTGGCCCGTTATCGGAGATAATCCGCCGTGGGGTTCCAAACCGATAAATGACGTGCGTCTTGAAGAAATGGAGGATATTCTCCGTCTTCACTTCCCTCAGCGGTACTGCTTCTGCCCATTTGGAGAAGTAATCAGTTGTCGCCAGGATAAAACGATGTCCCCGAGATGATGCTGGTTCAATGGGGCCGACTATGTCAGTTCCCCACATCTCGAATGGCCAGCTGGCCACCGTTGGGTGTAGCGGATTCGGATGTTGGTGGATGAAGTCTCCATGAATCTGGCATGAGTGGCATTGTTTTGCATACTCGAGGCAGTCCTGGATCATCATGGGCCAGTAGTAGCCCATTCGTTTAATCTTTAACTTCATCTTCGGGCCTGCTTGATGAGAACCGCAAAGTCCGTCATGAACTTCCTGAACGACTTTTTCTGCTTCGTCAGGTCCTAAGCATCTCAGCCATAGAGAATCAAGCGATCTCTTGTATAGGGTATCGTTGACGAAAGCGAAAGATAGAGCTCGTTTCATGAGCTGATGTCTTGAGGACGCTTCTTTGGGTATGCGGCGGGACTTAAAGTAGTCTATGAAGACTTCCCTCCAGTCCTCGGCCTTCTCATGGTCCTTTATTTGTAGGGTCGTCTGCTCAGTCGCTCTTTTTTCTTTGCATGATTCCGGAGATATTTCTGCCGGGGCGAGCACTCGACGGCTTTGTATCACGATTCTGACATCATCGAGGTTCTCATCGGCCAGTTCTTTAGCAAGCTTAGCCAATGCGTCTGCTTTGCTATTTTCTGCGCGTGGTATGTTCTCCAAAGTGTAGGAAGGAATTTGGGACAATAGTTGTTGCACCCTTTCGCCGTACTTCACCAGCTCCGGTTTGCACGTTTGGTAGTCGCCATTCACTTGACTAACGACCAGCTGAGAATCCCCGTATATGAGGAGGTCTTCAATTCCCATGTCAATGGCAAGCTCGAGACCTGCTATCAGGGCTTCGTATTCAGCTTCATTGTTTGTCCTTGGCTCTGTTAAGGAGAAGGCGAAGCGCATTATCCCTCCTTGTGGAGTCGCAAAGATGAGGCCTATCCCTGACTTGATCATTGGGATACCTTGCTTTTGTTTCTTTATAGAGGACGCTCCATCGAAATAAAGTTCCCATCGGGCGCTTCCACCGCTAATCGCATCAAATGCATGCTCGTCCGGCAAGTCACAATTCAAAGGAGAATCGGCCGGTATCGGGTGCTCAGCGAGGAAATCGGCAATGGCCTGGCCTTTCACTGCCTTGAGAGGTTGATATGTTATCGAGAACTCCATCAAGAGCAGGGCCCATTTAGCGAGTCGTCCCGTCAATATGGCTCTTGACATCAAGTATTTAATAGGATCCACTTTCGAGATGAGGCAGACTTCGTGTGCCAACGCATAGTGCCTGAGCTTTGTTATCGCGAAGATTAACGCCAAGCAATGTTTTTCAATGGGAGAGTAGTTGCTTTCTGCCTCCAGTAGAACTCGACTTAAGTAGTAGAGTGCTCTCTCTTTCCCCTGATCGTTCTCTTGCGCCCATAATGCGCCCAAGGAACCTTCGAGGGCGGTTGTATAAAGAATGAGGGGTTTTCCCTTGACCGGCGCGGCCAATACCGGCGGGTTCTGCAAGTACTGCTTGATCTCGTCTAGTGCACCTTGGCATTTTTGATCCCAGACGAAAGGGGTTCCCTTCTTCATCAGGTGACTATAGGGGCGGCATTTGCCTGAAAGATTTGCGATAAATCGCCGGATGTATGCGAACTTCCCTTGGAGAGACCGCAACTGTTTGAGGGTTCTTGGCGGAGGCATTTCCATGATCGCTTTAATCTTTGACGGATCTATCTCAATACCTCGGTGTCGGATGACGAATCCCAGGAATTTTCCCGAGGAGACTCCAAACGCGCATTTGAGGGGATTCATCTTCAAATTATATTGCCGAAGGCGTTGAAATACAGTCTCTAGATGCTTTAAGTGATCTTCGTATGACATACTCTTTACTACGAGGTCATCGATATAGCACTCGACGATGTCATGTATGAGGTCGTCGAAGATCTTTGTCATGGCCCTTTGATAGGTAGCGCCGGCATTCTTTAGACCGAAGGGCATAACCCTGTAGCAGAATACACCCAAAGGGGTCCGGAAAGCGGTGTGCTTCTGGTCTTCGGGATGCATTTTTATCTGATTGTATCCTGAAGAACCATCCATGAAGGAGAAGATCTCGTGAGTAGACGTGTTATCTATCATTAGCTCGGTTACCGGCACCGGGAAATCATCTTTTGGACAGGCTTTGTTGAGATCCCTGAAATCCACGCATATACGCACTGTCCCATTCTTCTTCATCACCGGGACGATATTGGCGATCCAATCGGGATATTGTACTTCTTGGATAAATCCAGAATCGATTAGTTTTTTGACTTCGGCGTTGATGCTCATCTCCAACTCGAGTCGCATCCTCCTCGGCGCTTGCTTGACTGGCTTGATATCCGGGGATATTGCTAACTTATGCACGGCAACCTCCGGATCTAATCCCGGCATCTCAGAGTAGTTCCATGCGAAGCAGTCTTTATGTCGTAGAAGCACGTTTTTTAACGCGGCCACCCTTTCTTCAGAGAGTAGCTCGCTGACAAATGTTGGTCGCGGGTCCTCTGCCGATCCCAACTCAATCTTCCTGAGGTTATCTGCAGTAGTATGTATACCGTCTTCCAGTTCTTTCGGAGCAGGCGGGAATTCTGAGATAACCTCATCATCGCTGTTTTCGAAGCACCGGGGAGGGTTGTCTATCGCAATCGTATAACAGGTGCGAATACACTCCCGGGGCCGAGGCGGATCCGGCTCCGCTCTTGCGGCCTTGGACTCGTGCTTTCGTGGCGGCGTTACCCTCCAGCTGTTGGACAAAGCGAATCTGCCCCGTCGGTACTGGTCCTCGACCCAGTTCTTGAAGGTGAAGCAGTCTTCGGTAGGATGTCCTGCGGCTCGGTGATAAGAGCAATAGCCCGAGCGAGAGGCCTTATTAGCTTGCTCAGGGTGTTTAGACTCCGGAAGCGCGATCATCTGATGTTTTAGGGCGAGCTTGAGTAACCTTTCCGTCTTGTCTCGGGGGAAGGAGTACGCTCGACTCATCTTTTCTATGAAGGGCGAATCCGGGCTGTGCAGTACTCGACCTCGTAACCCTCTAATCCTACGTCGTTGTTGTCGGCTCTTTTTTCCGCTTCTCGACTTATTTCCGTCTCCACGTCGGGCCTTTCGTATGATGGGTTGACAAGGATGAGCATTCTTGCCTTTCGCAGCCTGTTGCAATAGACGTTGCGTCCTGGCCTTCTCGTAGATGGCCATTTCGTGGTTGGGGTCTTCCCGACCTTTCTGACCCACTTTCCTGATGGGCTTGTCCATTCGTTCTAGAAATGACGGACTTGACGCCTCAATCGCGTGGTTTGGTTTTGATGAGGGGTTGGCATCTCCTGACAGGGCGTCCTCTTCTTCATCAAAGGTATATATAACGTAGCTGTTATGAGCCCGTTCTCGTTTTCCGGTTCTCGCGTATCCAAGCCCGAGTGTCTCCATTTTCCCATTAGGCAATTTGCGTTGGGTTCCAGGGACATCCCAAATCCTGTTGTAAAACCGAGCCTGTTGAACAGTTTGTTTTAAGGGTACCCCTTGGTGCTTCAATAGCTTTTTTAATCCATTTGTATAGTATCTGGGCAAACGGATGGGCTGAAGTCTGTCGCATGTAGTATCTACGCCGTGCCAGATCTCTTTCTCTACTTTCGACTCTGAGGATCGATAAAATAGGATCATCTTCTCACCCTTTCGCCTGGGGGGGACGCAAAACGTTTGCAGCTCTTGCACACTGTGAGCTTGAAGCGTGTCGAGGTCCTTGTAGTGTTCTCGCGGTACCATGGTGATCTGCAAGTTATGGTCATCGCCAGGAGGTGCTTGTATTGAAAGCCTATTGGAGAATACGGCATTGACCTCATCTTCCGAATCACTTCCGAAGACCAGTATGGGGATGGGCGTCCTCCGGTTGTTGCGTTGAGCTGGCCCCGTATAAACTATCTCTTCTTCTTCTTCGGTATCGCTTCCGAAAACAGGGATGGTGGCGGCGGCCTTGTTCTCCGAATCGTGACACCTTTCTGTATCTTCAAAGTCTGGCAAAAAGTATTTCGCATCCTCGTATTTGCGGACTTCGTTCACGGAAAATGGGTTCAGCTCACCCGTTACAGTATACTCGAAACCATCTTTAAAGTACTTCATACACTGATGTTGTGTAGAAGGGACGATGTTGTACTCGTGTAACCAAGGACGGCCGAGCAAGGCATTGTAACTGGTCTTCGCGTCAATGACATGGAATTTGATGTCTGTGACGAGAAGCCCGAAGCGTAACGTTAGTATCACAGATCCAAGAGTCCGTGACGATTGCGAATCGAAACCGGAGATAGTAATTTTGTCCCGAGCGAGATGCTGCACACTCATGCAGATTTCCTTCAACACCCGAACATTAAGGAGATTAACGGAGGATCCGTTATCCACCAGGATCTTGCCTATCTTGATGTCATGGCAGTACCCAGAGACATATAGGGGACGGTTATGGTCGCACGTCCCGAGAAGGAGGTCTTCATCACTGAAAGTGACGTCGGCCGTATGCACTTCTTCCAGTTCGTCCTTCATCTTTTCGGTGGCGAGAAAGGCTTGGAATTGCTCAGGTTCTTGTAGTGCCTTAATTAGTGAGTCCCGTGCTTCTTTTGATAATAGGAGGGCGTCGAGAATGCTGAGCTGAGAAGGTAGCTTCCTTAGATGCGCGAGGATGTTATAGTCCACTTTACTCCTCCTGGGAGGGTCTTTGGCAGCCAGTTCTTTCGCGACTTGGTCATCCAAAGTGATATCTTCAGTGACCTTTTCCTTTCCCTTATCTTTTCTGTTCGTAGGCCCGAGATTCTTTTCCGGGAGTGTGCGATTGCGCAGCTGAGTGTTTCCGCAGGCTTCGGATTCCTCATCTTTCCTTAGCGCGGATTCTTCAAAGAGAGGGCCCAGAGTCACTTCTTCGTCAGAGTCGCTCCCAAAGGTGAGGACTTGCGACCCCTCGGTATGAGCCATATAACAGTTGCCAGTAATTCTGTTGGGCCCGTCAACGGCGCTTCTTTGCTCCCGACGGCTCTTGCGTTTCATGCGTTTGAAATGTTGCCGACGAGCAACATATCCTTGCCACCATATCTTAAAGGCGTCGCACTCCTCTGTGGGGTGTGAGACTTTCCGATGATATGCACAGTAATTGGGGTGCTTCTCCGCCCCATTGTATGTGTTTCCTTCCGAGGGTGGTAGCCTCATTCCCATTGACATGGCTTTGGCGAACCTTTTCCTCGTCTTGAATATCTTCTTGTCCATCTCGGATACCTTTCGCTCTGGCAGGGGTAGTTCAATTCCTTCGTTCAGTCGCCCGCATTTGGTTCCTCCTGATGCTGCCATCTCACGCTCCTGATCTGCTTTACTTTTTAGACGAATCTCGTCTAGGAAGGCATTGATCATATCAGTTGTCAGCCTCGCACGCTCTGGTTCGGGCTCCGCCGAGTGGGAGATCATGTTGCAACTTGCCGCATATCCCTCGGATTCATCCGACGAGTTCTCTCTATCATCGTCCTCTTGAAAGATGTGGCTGAGGAACTCTTGCAGTGTGACAGGAGTTCGCGCCTTCTGATTATATTCTTCCAGCGCGTCGATTTGCTTCTGCAAGTTTGTTCGCTCGTCTCCAAGCTTCGCGGGCTTCTTGGATTTCTTCTTCTTTTTCTTCGAAGCTTTTGACGGCTGGGCGTGAGTATTTGGGCCCTTATCAGCAGTCTTCGTAGTTGCGCGGGGCTTCACTGCTCCTTCGATAATTCGAGGTTCAAGAGGGTCCTTCCATTCGATTGCAGGGCACGCGTGAAGGTCTCTCAGCATCCTTTTGGTCTTTGTTGATAGCACGACCTCCCATGGAATTTCTTCGATAAAGGAGCAGGTTGCCCCCGATGTGTCCGTCTTTTTAGGAGTATGTGGTTGTGGCGGGTTCACCTTCCACTTTTCGGACAGTACAAACTTCCCCTGGAGGTATTGATCTTCGATCCATCCTTTGAAGACGAAGCAATCTTCAATCGGATGGCTTACCGTCTGATGGTAAGGGCAATAGTTGGGGTTATTCACCTCGGTGGGTTGTGGCGGTCGCCTTGGATTCGGGAGGTTGATAAGTCTGTTGCGTATTGCCAGCTCAAATAACCGTTTTGTCTTGTCTCGTGGGAACGAGTAGGGACGCTTCATCTTTTCGTTATAATATCGGCGTCTTTCTTCCAATTGATTTGCCGATTTCGGGGCGTCAGGCTGCTGTTGGGCGTTCGCGACAAAGGTTGCTCTTCCTTTACCCTTATCATTCCGAGGTTCCGACTTCGGAGGAGGTGGCCTATGACCCATCTGGTCCATCTGAGCCAACTTGTCGATTAAAGCCTGGAATGTGGTTGGCTTAAAGAACATCATAAACTGGGAGATAGTTGCGTGGGGGTCTAGGGTTCCCACGAACATACCCACTGCGGGTGCTTCCTCAATGCGTTGCTCGCATCTCGACCACAAATTTCGCCATCGTATAGCGTACTGGACCCAGGTTTCGCCTGGCTTTACCCTGGCGTTAATCAAAGCAGTAATTGGAGTGCGCTCGCTGGCACTTGCGAACCGCTGAGTGAACAACAACTCCATTTCAGCGAACGTTTTGATGGAATCGTTCGGGAGTTCCGAATACCATTCGAACGCTGTTTCTGATAAGCTGCCAACGAACTGACGGAGTAACAGTTTATCGTCACCGCCGGTGTTACCGCAGAGGGCTCGGAACTGGGCGACGTGTTGATGAGGATTGCCGGTCCCCTTATACACATGGAATTTCGGTATCGTATAGCCTTGCGGATATTTGATTTGATCGTACCAGCCTGGATACGGTCGCCCTGTTTTCACGACTTGACCAGCTGCCTCAGTCGCATGATGAACTCGGATTTGCTGGGCTATGTAGTCAGTCAAGTCAGCCTTAGAGATCGTCTCCTCCTTGGCCGTTGAGAAGGCTGGTGGTGGATTGGACGTCTCTCCTCGGTCGTCTTCAAGAACAATCGGAGGATCTTCGGCGGGTAAGTCCTGTTGGATCATCATTCCTATCACATCTTGAAAGAGAAGGCCCATCCGTTGTATGTTGGCCGCTTGTTCAGCAGCCTCTTTGTCCCTTTTCTCCAGTGTCCGGCGAAGGAATTCAGCGTCGGTTTCTTCCTCCCGGCGTGCGTCTGAGGATGCTTCTGGGTTTTCCTTTGGCCCGGTGAGCGCGGCCATAGCATTCATCATTTCTTGGAGCTTTTGTTGCTGCTCCTGGGATTTCGTTACGGATCGGGTTAGCGGTCGGTGGCCTGTAGAAGTGCGGCTCTCCTCCTTTCCAGAGGCCATGCATACGGTGTGGACCATCATGCCCCCAGACTTAGGGTGTCCGGGCTTGTTGCTTTTAGCCGTCGTTGCACGTTGAGGGATCTTCTCTGGCTCCCTCCTTTTATGAGCCATGGAGGTTGAGGGGGCCGTTGAGGAGGGCGTCCAGACAGCCTTTTGGGGTTTAGCCTGGTGACCAGCCTTCGGTTGAATTTTCAGCTTCTTGTGCTGGCGGGAGAAGTTTGGATCGATGATTGAGTCTCGGGCCTGCCGCCAAACCTTATAGATTTTGGAAGACAGCCGTTGAGGAGATCGGGGCTGGTCTGATTCTATTTCCACAACCTTTTCTGATGGGGGAGGAGACCTCTTCAGCACTGCGGTAGGGGAATTCCTTCGCACCTTATTTAACATTTCGAAGCTGTTCCTAGTTGGAACAGCAGCATTAACTTCTACCACCGGGGCTGGTGGAGTCAATCCAGAGGGGGAGTTGCCCCCAGCCTTCCTTATTCGGCGCCAATGACGACGTCGAGCGTGTCGAGCAGACGGCGTAGAGTCAGATATAAGAACGGTTTCATCTTGCCCCCTGTGTGGGTGGGGGGTCGTTGTTGGTGTTAGCCTGTCAAAGACCGATGTCCTTTGTGCAACGGGAGCGGGAGCTGAAGCCGTTAATCTGGTAAAGACCGACCTTTTGGCCGGGGAAGCTGCCTTGGCGATTTCGGAAGCATGAGCGGCCGTTTTCTTAGGAGCAGCCTTCTCTGCGACGAATCTGCAGGATTTCTGGCCCAATCTAGAAAAGACTGAGGCGTTGACATCGGACGACTCGGTGAGAGGAGCCGTGGCAGGGGTGAGACGATCAAAGACCGACTTCTTGAGGGCTTCCTTTGTCAGCACTGGCGCCGTGAAGCTGGATGGCGGGAGTATAGTCCCAAAGAACAATCCGGTGGTGGCCTGAGTCACCTGGTCCGCCGGCATTGTGAACAACGAAGCAGCTTGGGGTCCATAGGCTATACCTCCCGGCGAGGCAAAGCGTTGGTCGCAATTGCAGCTTGAGCAGTTGGAGGATTTCGCGGAAGTAGCAGCCATCGATCCTTTGTTTTCTGCAATAGGCAAGGCGCCAATTCTTAGTATCTTGAAACCCAAGGGCAACTGTTAGCGAACCGCGATTGGTTCGCGAATCACGACACACGAAGTGTGGAGTGGAAAGAGGAAAAGGTCCCACCGGGCGTGCCAGAATCTGTTCCCCTCCGAATGGCGGCCGAGACATGGGCTGTCTCGCCTGAAATTCGGGGCAGATGCTAATTGGTGCTACCCGTCCACCTCTCCGAAGATGCCAATTCGATCCGTGGCGCCATAAATCGGAGGTCTAGACGGATGCGTCCGATGTAGCAGACTTCGTCAGATTCCCCCTCGTTCGAGGGGTTTTTGATTGTGGGGACGCTCTTCCCTGCAGGCGCAAGCCCCTGCAGTTAATTACGCTACCGCATTGCGGTAACAACTTTCTCCTTCTCCAGATGGTCACTTCGTGTCGTGTGTTCTTGTTTTATGTTTCATTGCCCGTGGATCGTTTACGGAGACTGAGTTATGTTGTCGCCCGTAGGGCATGGACTGGTCCAAATCCGCATTATCTTAAATTTGGGTTTGGGGGTTTTGGTTTGAGGATACGTCAGCCACACTTGAGGCTAAGATCGACTCAAACGTTTGTTAAGGACACATTAGTCTAACTTTGTGACTAAGATCAACTCAACGGGATCGTTTAGATCCGACAAAGGAGTGTTTGAACTCCATTGTTCCAATCATCGTCTATGTGGCCGTCAGGACCCGTCACCTCTCTGACGACGTTGAGGGATTTCAACGACGGATGTCAGAGGAGTTCAGAGATGTACCCTCGAGCCCGAGTTAATTAGGGGGGATTCGTAGTCCAGTCTGCTTGAAGGTTTAAGGACGCGTTAGCCATTTTTGAGGCTAAGATCAACTTAAACAGGACCGTTTAGATCCGACGAAAGAGCATATGGAGGCTCTATGGTTCTAGTTTAAGGACATTGCGGTCCGTGGGTAGTTTAAGGACATTGCGGTCCGTGGGTAGTTTAAGGACATTGCGGTCCGTTAGTAGTTTAAAGACATCTCGGTCAAGGTTAAGGACGTCATAGTCCATGGGTTTAAGGACTCCACAGTCCGGTATGTGCTCTGGATGCTTCACACGGGTTCACTGCCGTGCTAGGCGAGGACCAGGCTCCGCTCTGGATGCTTCACACGGGTTCACTGCCGTGCTCTGCGAGGACCAGGATCCGCTCTGGACGTTTTTCGTGGGGTCAAAGAGTGACGTTATCCACGTTCCACGTAACCAGGAATTTTGCATTATGCATGGGTTTAAGGACCCCACAGTCCATATCATGAATGGTCTTCGGGACCCGTCACCTCTTTGAAGACATTGAGGGATTACAATACCAAGTATCAAAGGAGTGAAGAGATGTACCCTAGAACCGGGATGGATTAAATGGTCCTTGGCCCAATTTGGGTCAAGACTGATCAATTATGCTATGAGCCTACCGGCCCAGTTAATCACAAATTGAGGACTTATGGCCAGCTTGGGCTAAGTCCAGTCAGGTCTGGAATATTGACTCTTTGTTGGTCCATTGAAGGAGAATATTTGCCTCTATCCCTCTAGCCAATTGGGCCAAAGCCTAGTGTTAAACACTTCAGAGCAATCAGTGTTGAACACTGGGAATAAGGCTGTTGAATTAGTGTTCAACACTAAGAGATAATTGGTGTTAAACACCAGCAATAAGGCTTTTTCAAATTAGTGTTAAACACTAAAACGGATCAGTGTTGAATCCTGCCAATAAGGCTTTTTGATCAGCATTGAATGCTAAGGCTCGACAGTGTTTTAACATTGGGCTTGGGAGTTTTAATTTTAGTGTTAAACACTAAGGCAAGAAGGGTCACGTGGCAGCACGTGAGGGCGCCCAGCCTTCATTTGTTCCGCTGAAATTATCATTTCCTTCATAACATCACGTGCCGTCACGTGATGGGCATTCAAATGCCTTTGTGTTAAGGCTTCTGCTGAGGGCCACGTGGGTCACATGGGGTGCTGCCTCAAAGGGGGCTTTCTGTAGGGGTTTTGGGGGGTCACGTGGTAGCACGTGACCCTGCCTCTATGTAGTTTCTAGAGGATCTGTTGATCTTTCTTTTCAGGAATTAAATTCCTCTGGCTTTAATTTTCAAAGGAATTAAATTCCTACTCCCCTTTCGATCCTTGAACCTTCTGTAGGAATTAGATTCCTCGTTTATGTGAAGAATTGAATAGGGTTAAACCCTAATAAAAAACCTTTTTAAGGAATCAAACTTCCGTTTCCCGTCAGATTATGATTAAGGGACTTAGATTCCCATTGTTTCAACAGAACTAAATTCTTAATTAGGGTTAAACCCTGCTCCTTTTTATTTTGAAGGAATTAAATTCCCATAACACAGGGTCAAGCCCTACTTTTATCTTAGAGGAATTAAATTCCTATAGTTCTGTGAGAATTAAATTCTCGTGCTTGCATTCTTTCTCTATGTTTTGGATCTGCATGGCAGGATCTCGACCCATTGAGAATTAAATTCTCAACCTTAAGGGGAGATGTGCACTTTGCAGATCTTCTATCAAAGAGAGAAGAACTTTGCTCTTCTGTTTATATATTAGAGTTAAACTCTATAGAGAATTAAATTCTCTTTCTTTCAAAAGGCTTCCTCTTTCTTACCTAGGGTTTTTTGCCGAAGATCCGAGTCTTTTCAAAGTATCAAAGCTCTCCTCCTTTTTTCTTTTCTCTTTTCTGCGCATGTATATCTCTATTTTTGTGTCTCTTGGCCCCTATTTATAGGAGAGGCAGCTGAATCAGTTAGTTTTGTGACGAATCTTCATTGAGAGATTTGATTTGCATCCTTCATTCGTTCTGGACCTTTGGATTATTAGGTGAATTTTATTCACCGTTGGATCTCAGATCCAGAGATTCTCCCTTGTTATTTTGGTTAGATTTAAGGGGGAAATCTTTCCAAACCCGAGATTTTCCATAGATAAATGACCTCCGAATCTTTAATTTGATTGGATGAATATAGTTGCGTTCCTTTGGAAAGATTTGCATTTCTCTCAGAATTTAATTCTGTTGATAAAAAGGGCTTTGAAAGCCGGTCACGTGTGCCCACGTGACCCATGGTCACGTGTGAGCACGTGACCCCCTTTGGAATGAGCCTTTTCCTTTCTTCTGATTGTTGCTTAAGCGTCACGTGCCACCACGTGACTCTTGGTCACGTGTGAGCACGTGACCCTTGTTTGAACTCTCTTTCCTTGGTTCGTCTGGAGAACGAGTCTACTGTCTTGAACGTCACGTGCCAACACGTGACCCTGGTCACGTGGAAGCACGTGACCTCTTCTGAATCCTTTTTCTTGACTTGATCAGAGAACTTGTGTGTCTTCGACGCTTGTATTCAAATGTCACGTGTCGCCACGTGACCCTGGTCACGTGGGAGCACGTGACTCTTTCTGAAGCCCATTTTCTTCAGCGTAGTCAGGAGGCTGAACTCGACTTGATGATGCTTTTAAGGTGTCACGTGCCAACACGTGACCGCTAGTCACGTGTAAGCACGTGACTCTCCTCTGAAGCTTTTCCCAGAAGCTTTCCTGATTTTAAATCAGGAAACAGGGGACTGTTCGAGCTGGCAGTGCGCAACAGACTCATTAATCTGCCGAATCCAAAACGTCCGTTGCAGCCAGGCGACATTAATAATCCTAATTATTGCCCTTACCACCAAACAGTAGGTCACCTGATCGAGGACTGCTACGTCTTCAAAAACTGGGTTGAAGACCAATACCAACAGGGCAAGTTCGCGTTGTCCGAAATTTGGAAGGTGAACCCGCCACAACCGCATGCTCCGAAAAATATGGACACGCCGGGGGCATCATGCTCATTCATAGAGAAAGCCTAACGGACCACTACGTCCTAAAACTGGATAACGGACCGAAACGTCCTTAAACTAACAACGGACCGAGATGTCCTTAAACTAATGATGGACCGCAATGTCCTAAAAACTTGCAAATGACCGAAACGTCGTTAAACTACTCCCAACCCGCAGCATCTTCAGGCTGACGTTAAAAAAAATAATAATAATAAAAAAAAAAAAATAATAATAACGGTATGTCCACAAGAAAAATGGGCACGGATGAAACCCGAAGGGGCTCCGTGAGTAAAAACAGCAGGGCTACCGGCGGGTGTTCGTGAAAACCCGAAAGGGCGCGACCTCGTTTAAAAAAAGAAAAAAGAAAAAAAAGAAAAAAAATAGAAAAAAAAAAGAGAATAAAAAAAACGGTATGTCCACAAGCAAAATGGGCACGGATGAAAACCCGAAAGGGCTCCGTGAGTAAAAACAGCAGGGCTACCGGCGAGTGTTTGTGAAAACCTGAAAGGGCGCAACCTCGTTAAGAAACACTTATAGGGTCCTCTCGACCCTGTAAGGAGAAACCACCTGCGTGAGATCCTTACGACTCACAAAGGAACAACACACTTAGGGATCCCCACGATTCCTAAGGAGAAAATACACTTGCGAGATCCTCACGACTCGTAAGGAGAACTCTCTTGTGGGACCCTTACGGCTCATAAGATTTGAAAGTCTTAAGTCACAGAGGCCTAAATCTGTGCTTAAGCAACCCCCACAACTTTCGACATTGCCCTACAAGTGGTCCAATATTGGCCCTTGTATACAATCCACGGGCGCGAATAAACATTTCCCTAACTAAGTCCCATCTGAAATTAGGGATATGTTTGCATGGTAAACAACCCTTGTAAATCCTATCGACTTACAAGGAGAAAGCCTTCCTGTAGGATCCTTACGACTTACAGAGAAACAAACACTTAGGGATCCCCACGATTCCTAAGGAGAAAATACACTTGCGAGATCCTCACGACTCGTAAGGAGAACTCTCTTGTGGGACCCTTACAGCTCATAAGATTTGAAAGTCTTAAGTCACAGAGGCCTAAATATGTGCTTAAGCAACCCCCACAACTTTCGACATGGCCCTACAAGTGGTCCAATACTGGCTCTTGTATACAATCCACGGGCGCGAATAAACATTTCCCTAACAAAGTCCCATCCGTGACTAGGGATATACTTGTACAGCAAACAACACTTTTAAGTCCTCTCCACTTATAAGGAGAAAACCCTTTTGTAAGATCCTTACGACTTACAAGAGAACATGCACTTAGGAATCCTCACGATTCCCAAGGAGAAAACATACCTACAAGATCCTTACGACTTGTAGGGAGAAATACCTTTGTGAGACCCTTACGGCTCATGAAGTCAAAAGCCTTAGCCGACAGGACCCTTAACCCTGTTTACTAAGCCACCTTTGTTCAACATCGACAGAGGCAAATGATGATTCGCTCCTGGCAATATTCCAGTTGTAGCGATGCTGATGCCTAAACCGGTATCAAATTCCAAGCCCTTTCAAGGCAAATGATGATTCGCTCCTGGCAATATTCCAGTTGTAGCGATGTTGATGCCTAAACCGGTATCAAATTCCAAGTCCTTTCACGGCAAATGATGATTCGCTCCTGGCAATATTCCAGTCGCAGCGATGCTGATGCCAAGATTGGTATCAGACCCCAAATTCCCTACTCGCAAAAAAAAAAATCAGCGAGCCCAAAAAAAAAAATGCATACGAAATAGCCGAAATGATGGGGCAACTTGCAAACAGAATCAGCAAGTAAAAATGTATGTATACAAAACAGCCGAAACGATTGGGCAACTCGCAATAAAAAGCAGCGAGTAAAAACATAATAAACAACCGAAATGATTGGGCAACTCGCAATAAAAAGCAGCGAGTAAAAATAAAGTAAACAGCCGAAATGATTGGGCACCGCGAAAAATAGCCGAAATGATTGGGCAATCGCGACCTTCGCGATATAAAAGCTGAAATGATAGAGCATCGCGGAAAGAATAAAAAAAAATGAAAGAATGAAACTTTTGCCCTACAGGTGAAATCACATCGATCCCTGTATATAATCCAGGGGCACAGATAAAAAGGGAACAATACTTTCCCAACAGGCTCCACCAGAAAGCGAAGCCAAATCTCGACGGTTCATAGATAACCTAGAGACCATCTCGACATTTGTCGCAATATTACAGACACGATGTCAACAAATGAAGCAAAGAAAGGTCCCTAACTTCAGGGTCTCGACGTCAATAGCGACAACTTAAAGATCACCAACGGCGTTTCTCCTCACTCCAATTAGATGCAGACATGACGTCAACAACTGACCTCAGAATCGCAACGAAACGGAACCATGACAAAGTCCCTAGTTCCAAATCTCAATGGCCACGTCTAAAGCCTGGAGACCAACAACGGTGTGCCTCCTCATTCCAACAGGACACAGATGTTACACCATCAAGCGGAGCGATGGCAGAATCCCAGCTTCACCTCAGCATTCGTCTCGATACAGTAGACGCAATGTCAACAACAGCGTTCCTCCGCAGTCCAGCTGGAGGCAGATGCAACGTTAACAAAAGACCTCACGGTCGAAACAAAGCGGAGTAACGGCAAAATCCCAACTCCACCTTAGCATTCGTCTCGTTACAACAGACGCAATGTCAACAACGACGTTCCTTCGCAGCCCAGCGGGGTGTGCATGCAAAGTTAACAAAAGACCCCATGGTCGAAACAAAGCGGAGTGATGGCAAAATCCCAGCTCCACCTCAGCATTCGTCTCAATATACCAGACGCAGTGTAAGCAAACGAAGCGAAGGCCACATTCCTAGCTTCAACGTCTTTACGGTAACTTACATAAAACCGGAAAGACAATCAGAGACCATCTCACAGAAAGTGGTCACCTCCTTGACGTTCGTCTCGATACAGTAGACGAAATATCAACCCCAGCGTTCTTCCTCCAACAGGATTTGGACACACCAAAGCAAACGAAGCGAAGGCCACATTCCTAACTTCGACGTCTTAACGGTAACTCACATAAAACCGGAAAGACAATCGGAGACCATCTCACATGAAGTGGTCACCTCCATGACGTTCGTCTCGATACAGAAGACGAAATGTCAACCTCAGCGTTCTTCCTCCAGCAGGGATTCAGACACGACAAAGCAAATGAAGCGAAGGCCACATTCCTAGTTTCAACGTCTTTACGGTAACTCACATAAAACCGGAAAGACAATCGGAGATCATCTCGCATCAGCACAGAGTGGTCACCACCTTGATGTTCGTCTCGACACAGCAGACGCAACGTCATTAAACAAACGGAGCCACGGCAAAATCCCTAGTTCCAAACCTCGGCGGTTCACCAATAACCTAGAGACAACCACGACATTCGTCTCGATACAGAGGACGCAATGCCAGCAAACGAAGCGAAGGCTAAATTCCTAGCTTCAGGGTCTTAACGGCAAGTCATATAAAACCGGAAAGACAATCGGAGATCATCTCGCACCAGTGTGGAGTGGTCACCACTTCGACGTCCGTCTCGATACAGCAGACGAGATGTCACCCCAACGTTCGTCTCGACACAGCAGACGTAACGTCATCAAACAAACGGAGCCACGGCAAAATCCCTAGTTCCCACCGCAACATTCGTATCGATACAGCAGACGCAATGGCAGCAAACGAAGCAAAGGCCAAATTCCTAGCTTCAGGGTCTTAACGGCAACTCATATAAAACCCGAAAGACTATCGGAGATCATCCCCACACCAGCGCGGAGTGGTTATGACTCATCGGGGCTCTCCAAAATGAGCCTAACCTCAAGTAAAAAGCGGCATGGCAAATTCCTAGCGCTTGCTCTTCTGACGGTCAAATTGCCAAGGAGGATTGCTTGAAGACGTCTTGTCCAGCCCCCGAAGGGATCAGAGACACGGCAGTCGCAGGGCTACTCGAACAGCACGATTGCCTATCGAGGACTATATCAGCTTATGCGACAGTACGATGGCCAAAACCCTAAGTACCACCAACCTTAACGGGCTTCTGTCGTAAAGAGCAGAGGTTAAATGAGACGTTAAGATGTTCTTGCAAGATTTGCTCGATCCGTTTCGACTCGTGAGGAAATTGATGTTTTTGCGAGATTTTCTCGATGCGTCTCGACTCGTGAGATAAAGCCTTAGGCAGTAGGGATTAAAAAACCTGTTTCCTAAGCACTGGGACCCTGCAAGTCGGCCCAAAACGGTCTCTTGCATACTATCCACGGGTCACACTCTCTAAAGTCGAATCTCGATAAGGAGGGAAACAACCGCTTACGGGTCCTCTCGACTCGTAAGAGGGAAAACTCTCTTATAGGATCCTTACGACTTATAAGAGAAAACACACTTAGGAATCCTCACGATTCCCAAAGAGAAAATACACCTACGAGATCCTCACGACTCGTAGGGAGAAAAGTCTTTATGAGACGCTCACGGCTCGTAAAGTTGAAAAGCCTTAGGTGGCAGATCCTACCCGTCTCCTAAGCCATCACTGCACTGCAAAGAAGTCAAGATGGGCCGACCATCTATGGGCCACACTTGCCAAAGCTACATGCCACTGAAATAGAGAACTTACTCATAAGCGTATGAACTACTCCACGCCAGAGTGAGACAAAAAAAAAGAAATAGAAGGATGCGGCTCATGGAGTTAAGGGTTGGAACTATATCCCTTAAGAGTTGAGATTTGAGTCAATGATAAATGACGACGCTTGTGTCCGCTCGTTATCTTCTCAGATCAAGATTCTGAAAGTGATACATCAACCCAAAACTGGTCATACGCCATGCATAACTCTGCATAACTCTGCACTACTTCACCCACGTACATACTTACGTGGGCAAAGTAGTGGGGGGCATTTGTTCCCGCCAAAAATTTCTGCGCAAAAGAGTCCAAGGTATCAAATGGCAGCGATACGCTTAAGGAAATACGAACCAGTATCTTCCGGGCTGTTTTTTGACAAACTCCCGAAGGAGAAACGGATAAATTCTGATTGTATTGAAAGCGCCTCGAAAAACCCTTCGATTTGATATATTATGGGCTTCATAATTCATCCGGGATCAAAAGTTATGAGGCATTATGTGTTCACACGTGATGGGCTTTTAAGAATCCGCTGGAGGAGTTGGAAGATATAATAAAAACTTAGAAAAGACCCCAACGGGGCATCACGTGCTCACACGTGACCATGGGCCACGTGCAGACACGTGATGGGCTCTTAAGGCCTCTAAAATAATGAATAGAATTAAATTCTAAAATCTGTTCCCTGATTAAAAATCAGAAGTTATCTCAATGAAATATCACGTGCTCACACGTGACCAATGGTCACGTGTTGACACGTGATGGTTAAAGCAACAATATGAACAAGCGACTGTTAAAGGAACCAATTTCGGGGTTACGTGCTCACACGTGACTAAGGGTCACGTGCCAGCACGTGACAGGCTTTGAAAACCTTACAGATTAGTAGTATTAAAATTCTAAATTTCTCTAAAAATCTTTCGAAATAGAATTAAAATTCTAAAAGCTTCTAAATCTTTCCAAATGGAAAAGGATTATGGGAACCGTTGGATTAAAGATCCAAAGATGATTAAAAATCATCAATTTATGGAAAAATCTTGGACAGGGAAAGATTTCCCTGAAAATCTCATCAGAATAACAAATAGAATATCTTTTGGATTTAAAATCCACGGTGAATAAAATTCACTGAATGATCTAAAGACCCAGATTAATGATAAATATAAATCAAATCTCTCAACGATCAAATCAAATCTTTCAATGAGAGATTTGCTAAACAAATTGATTCTTTTCCTTCTCCTATAAATAGGAGCCAAGAAGAGAAGAGATGGCATCAACATTTCTTGAAAAAAAAAATCAAGAGCTTCAAACAGAGAGAACTCTGAGAAAAATTTAAAGAAGAAGGTAAAAACCTTCACGAGAGAAAAGAAATCTCTTTTGATAAATCATTGATCAATGATCTTCACATAATAAATAGTGCTTTGCACTCGTATGAACCACTGGTTCTTTAAAACAGAAAAGAAAATAAAAATAAATAAAAATAGTGCTTTGCACTCGTATGAACCACTGGTTCTTTAAAACAAAAAAAAAATAAATAAATAAAAAAATAGTGCTTTGCACTTTTATGAACCTCTGGTTCTTGAAATAAAGAGAAAAACTCATTTTTCTTTGATCCTAATTAGATCAAAGAAAACAAATAGTGCTTTGCACTTCTGTTCTGGAATCTAAAAAGATTCTTAGTGCTTTGCACTTCCAAACTGCGTTGTTGCGCTCACCAGAGCGCGCCACGTGTTAGCTGCAGAACAACTTGCGCTACGCGCCTTGAAATAGAGCTTTGCTCTCTGGAACTGGCGCAACTCACCAGAGCGCGCCACGTGTCAGCTGCAGAACAACTTGCGCTACGCGCCTTGAAATAGAGCTTTGCTCTCTGGAACTGGCGCAACTCACCAGAGCGCGCCACGTGTCAGCTGCAGAACAACTTGCGCTACGCGCCTTGAAATAGAGCTTCGCTCTCTGGAACGGGCGCAACTCACCAGAGCGCGCCACGTGTCAGCAACACAACAGCACAGCGCACTAGCGCACTGCGCTGTTGCGCTTGCGCTCACCAGAGCATGACACGTGTCCTCACCACAAGCGCTTGCGCTCAGTGATTGGCGCAAAGCGCCTGACAAATGCAATGCATTTTACTGAAGGGCCAGGCCCAAATCAGAGGGGCCTAGTAGGCCAAATTAAATTGCAATACAATAAAAAGGGGCAGAGCCCAAAACAAATTGATGCTTTGCATCCTTTCTGGGCAAAGCCCAAATAAAAATAAAAAGAAATGCAATGCAAAAGCAAATAAAATGTTGGACATTTTCAACTGGACTTAACCCAATCGTGGCCATAAGTCCTTAAATTAAATTGACTGAGCAAAATGGCTCTCCTAAATCAATCTACATCCGGTTCGAGGGTACATCTCCGAACTCCTTTGACATCCATCGTTGTAATTCCTCAACGACGTCAAAGAGGTGACGGGTCCCAACGACCACACACCCATATGGACTGCGGGGTCCTTAAACTCGTGGACCGAAACGTCCTTAAACTAATATCGGACCGAAACGTCCCTAAACTAATATTGGACCGAAACGTCCCTAAACTAATGATGGACCGAAACGTCCTTAAACTAATATTCATCCCAAAATGGGATTGATGGACCGAAACGTCCTTAAACTAATATCGGACCGAAACGTCCCTAAACTAATGATGGACCGAAACGTCCTTAAACTAATATTCATCCCAAAATGGGATTGATGGACCGAAACGTCCTTAAACTAATATCGGACCGAAACGTCCCTAAACTAATGATGGACCGAAACGTCCTTAAACTAATATTCATCCCAAAATGGGATTGATGGACCGAAACGTCCTTAAACTAATATCGGACCGAAACGTCCCTAAACTAATGATGGACCACCACGTCCCTAAACTGGCGATGGACCACCACGTCCCTAAACTGGAGAACGGACCACTATGTCCCTAAACTGGAACAACAGAGCCTCCGAACGCTCTTTTGCCGGATCTAAACGGTCCCGTTTAAGCTGATCTTAGCCCCAAATACGGCTAACGCATCCTTAAACGTCCAAATGGATTATAAAACTCCCAATCAACTCCGGTTCGAGGGTACATCTCCGAGCTCCTCTGATACATATCGTTGTAATCCTTCAACGACGTCAGAGAGGTGACGAGTCCCGATGGCCATACATTAAATGAATCATTACGTTAAGTTGATCTTAGTCTAAAACGGGACTAACGTATCCTTAACGAATGTTTAAGTTGATCTTAGCCGCAACGCGACTAATGCATTCTTAAACTAAAAACACTAAACCCAAATCTAAGTAAATACGGATTTGGACTAATTCACGTCCTACGGGCGACGACATTACTCAGTCCCCGTATACAATCCACGGGCAACCACAAACAAAACAAACATACACGACACGAAGTGAAATTCTGGAGAAGGAGAAAGTTGTTACCGCGATGCGGTAGCGTAATTAACTGCAGGGGATTGCGCCTGCAGGGAAGAGCGTCCCCACAATCAAAAACCCCTCACCCTGAGGGGGAATCTGACGAAGTCTGCTACATCGGCCGCATCCGTCTAAACCTCCGATACACGGTGCCATAAATCAACTTGGCATCTTCGGAGAGGTGGACGGATAAAACCAAATAGCATCTGCCCCGAACCCCAGGCCACGGACGCGAAGTCCGGGTCGCCGTTCGGAGGGGAACAGTGGAGTTAACGAAGGGCGAAGCTCCGACGAAATTCCGACAACGAAACGACGTCCCGACGCTTCCTAATCCTTCTCCTACCTCTCCCCTCTCATTGAAGCCAGTAAGTCCCATCTTCCCCTCTACTTCCCAATTCTAAAAATCTTGAATACTAAAACTCGACGGAGGCGGAGTTAATCCGACTTCCGATTCGGTTTTTCTTTAAAAAATCCAATTATTCTTAAACAAGAAAATACCAAACTCTCATATCATGTTTAACAAACATTAACCAACATATTAAAACAAGTTTCACATCAAAATAATCTTTATTGCAATTTTTATCGTAGTTTTACAATAAAATACCACATACTTCATTTACCGACATAAAACAATATAAATTTGTATTACCTTTAGATAGTTCACGACGTAATGACCTACCTCATCACAACACACATTTCCAACATAGCACGATGGAAATTTTGGAAACATAGTATTGGGATAATACGACTTTACAAATAAGCACCATCAACTTATAAAATCATTTCTATAAAAAGATATATTAAACATTTTCATGCAATTGCGCTTCTTCAACCCGCATTTAAGGACCCCGTTCGGGATGGTGCGGATTATCGCACATCCTCAGGCATAGTAAAGCGGGATGCAGACCTCCGCAAGGAGCATTCGATCTCGATGAAATTTTTATACATTTTTCTTTAGATACATAAATTATTTTCATTAAATACATATATATCTATTATCAAAATACCTATTTTAATTATATAAATATTCCAAATTTTTCTAATTCAAAGGAATCGTTATTACATGAAAATACCATTCAAATACAACACAATTCCAATATTTCAATAAAATATCATATATTATAAAGTTGGGTTTTATTCACTAGAAATTTCACTTGTATAAAAATATACATCTATGAAAACCCTAAAGACGATAATTAAATACTTGAGCTGTATTTTGAAAATTATATCAAACTATTTTTACATAAAACCCCCACAAGTTATACTAAATTACAATAAGGACCCTAGTAAACATAGGTTTAAGCGGGACCGGTCTCTTGAGCCTCAGGGAGCCGGAGATATGGGTGTTTGGCTATTTAAGGTAGACAATCTAATAAATGGTGTTATTAACACGGTAATTGTCTTGGAAAAAAGACACAAATCCTGCCGTCCATGTGTAGCAGTTACCGATAATATCAAAACTAATTCAGGATTTCAAGTTTTTTTAAGCGTCTGACTCAGACCGAGTCTCAATCTAATCAATCTGACTTGAATGTGATTCAAGTATAAACTACAATTCAATATGAATCCGTATATTCAATCTATATTGACTGAACCGAACCATGGATATTCTCCATCTACATGTACATCCATTATATTCGTTCCATTACTGATATCATGGTTCCAGCAAGTCATCCATATAGAATTTATAATACAAGACAATACAATCAAGGGGGGTTTTATAAGGGGTAGATTGGTACGGAAGGTGTTAAAAGTAGCACGAGACTGTAACCAAATACACCTAACCTAAATATCCATTGACGTTGTACCGTGGCTGAACGGTTCCTTATGCTCCATATATCTTAATCTCCGGAATAGTGGGACTCTTCTCGTACACACATGCATTTTCTGTACCAAGCTACAAACAACAACGTTAATAATATAATACAACTTTAAAAGTTACATTCTCCTTCTGTCTATACATATTCTTTGCGACTTACCGAGCGATTGTTCGCTGACGACATTCCTTTCTTCTTTCTTTAGAATGTTGTCAGGTGGATTGGACCTTCTGGAGATAGAGCCCAGCAGCGAGGACTTGGATCAGATAGCCTTCGACCCAGAGCTCTAGATTACTTGTACATATTTTCATTTCTGTTATTCCATTGTTTAGGCATTGCTTTCATTCCATGTATTTACCTTTCAGCTGTATTGTAAAAAGGATGTTTAATAAATAAAGTTGTTCATTTGCATCTTGTCTCTTGTGTACTTTATTTCATATTGCTTAGATACGCTTAGCGTGTTTACTTCTGAGTAAATACATAGTGGCATCGTCGCGTCCTCTGCCCGTACACTGGGAAGCGAGGTGTGACGCCCACATGTTTAGGGCTTTGCTCCTTTCCTTCGATGTAATTAAAGTATTTAGTTTATTTTACTCATTTCTCTTAGGATGTAATAAAGTTTTTATTAATGGAAATAAATGCCTTCCGCATTTATTATTTCGTTTTGGTACATATCCTGCATGGTTTAAATATTCATACGCTTAACATAACTGTATTGAAATAAACAACCTTCAATACAGTTAGGCTGCAGACCATACCATGTTATCTCCACTTTTTTTAGGAAACGGGACTTGACAGGTTTTAGTGGTGGCCCATACATGTCCTTAATGTACTAAAATGAAACCATTAACTAACTGTATGATGTTTGTGAATCTTATCCACTTATATCGATTCCATAATTTCCTCACGTTCCTTGTTATTACCTTGGCATTCCGTGTCCAAACCATGGCCTTTCCTTTTTAAGTCATGAACAATCTTTCGGACGAGGACAACATGTCAGACATAACTTTTGAGCCCACACTTGGGTATTTGGATGACAAAGTTTTAGGCCCCAAGACACTTATCTCCGACATCGACTTGGAAGATGAAGAAAAATAAGCCCTGGCGGAGGAGGAACCTATTGAAGAGGAACCCGTGAAGGAAGAACCAAAGAAAAAGAAGGCTCATGTTGAGGCGAAAGAGCCTGAGGAAGCGGCCCCTGTTGAAGAGGAAGCTCCCATTGAAGCAGAGGAACTGGAAGAATACGGTCCGCACATGTAGTTTATTGGGGAGACATTCTATATTCAGGAAAACGCTTATCGATGTGTGCGCCGTACTCCTCCACAATCGCCGGAATGTATCGGGCTCGCCCTTCTTTTATAGTTTTGCAAGGAATGTCAACAAACACCGAGCTAGTGATGTGCAGTTTCCTCCATATGATAGATAGACAATGATCGAGACGCTTATGATTAGTTTTTGTTTTTGTTTAGTTTCCTTGTTTCCCAGTTGGCCAAATAAGCTATGTACAGCAGCAAGGCCATATTTATATTTAGTTGTGTCTATTTTTAACTTTTATTAATAAAATCTTAGTTTCGAACAAAATCTCTCTTGTGTCATCTTGCTTTTCCTTTATTTAGTTTTCCTCTTACATTAATTGTTACTCTTCATGCAAGTTACTATCTTATTTCATCCTTTTGTAACCTAACCCTTCTTTCATATCATAATGACCGAACGACACCCTAACCGCAGCAGAAGAGGAAATAGGATCAATGAAGCCGTTGCTCAATAAGTAGTTATATTGCAAATGATGCAAGGACTACTAGAACAACAGCAGCAGCAGACGGCTGCCCTTCAGCAGGAGCTGCGAGAAAGTAGGCAGCAACAAGCGGGGATTTTAAGGAAGGTACTAGCTCCAATTCCTCAAGATTCGGCGGGAGTGAAACAATTCAGATCACTTTAAGACGTTTTCTGGGAAGAAAACCTCCTTAGAAGCTGAGGAATGGCTCAAAAGAACTGGCAATGATCTCGGTGCCGCTCAAATTCCTAAGGATGCGTAGGTAAACATTGCCAAACTGCAACTCACGGATAATACCAGAATATGGTGGGAGGCAGAGGAAAGTAGACTAAAAGAGCCCATCGACTGGGAAACGTTTAAACAACGTTTTGATACTTAGTACTTTCCAGCCGTGGCACACATAGAGATGGAAAGAAAATTCATACAACTAAACAAGGGAGCATGTGGGATAAGCTTGTGGACGAGTATGCTTCAGAGTTCGCAATGTTAGGTCGGTTCGCACATATCACCTGGTGGCAACCCCAGAACTATATGCTAAGAGGTTCCAACAAGGGTTGGACCTGAAGACGCGGTCCCCTATGTCTTCTGCTGCTCTTTCGGCTTATGATGCAATCTTAGATGCGGCGTGAACTTTGAAGATCTACATAAACGCACAAGAAAGAATGACCGTTTGTCAGGTGTTAAGCAACCGGCCAATCAACTTTCTGGGGGATCGTCTTCCAAATTCAACGGAAAACAGCAATTCAAGAGGCCAGCAGGGCCAACCATCTCTAGAAAACCAGCTGTTATATGCAACCATTGTGGTAAAGCTGGCCATTACATGAGAGACTTCCGCGTTTTGAACAAACTTTGCATAATTTGTGGGTCACAGATCGTGCTATAGGGGATTGTCCACAGAGAAGGCGACAACTAGTCCCTGACAACAAACCAGCCAACCATGGAGCACCTTAATAAGGAACCCGACTACCTCCCGCTACTAAGCCGATTGGACAAGGTGCGCCAGCTAGGGCACCACCCCTGCTCTTTCAGAAACGAGTCTTCCAGCAAGCTCAACGCAACAGTCCAAAGCGCCAGGTCTTTACTATGATCACTGAAGAGGCTGAGGCAACGGGGGAAGTTATCACAGGTGCCGTTATTTTTTTATAGTTGTCATACTTTCAGTATTACCATCCTTTCGTGCATGCATATCTTGTTCGGCTCGTCACTATCTTCTCTTATACAACGTAGGTACCCTACTAGTTGCTTCTACACCTGCACTTACATTTTTTTGACTCTGGCATGTCGCACTGCTTCATGGCACAAAAGTTTGCAGCCACCAGTTCCATTCCAGTTGCACCTCTCATCATTGAATGGGATGTCAACACGGGAAACGATGTGATCAAGTCCACTATAGGATACGACCTGTGTCCCGTAGTGATCTGCGGTCGGGGTTTCTACGCTAACTTCATGGTGATAGATATGCCTAATTTCGACGAGGTTGGGTATGGACTGGTTAAGTACTTTTTACGCTACCATCGACTGTCGTCAAAGAAGGATAGTGTTAGAGATTCCTGACCCCCCCCCCCCAATGTTCATATTCGAGGGCAGAAGTAAATCCTTAGACCCAACAACTTACAGAGCTGTACCGAGGAAGGAGGTACTATACAGGAGAAAGAAGATGTGCCAATGGTTGTACGAGAATTTGAAGATGTATTTGCAGATGTGTCCGGTCTACCACATAATTGAGCAATCGAGTTCACGATAGACTTGATGCCGGGTACTCAACCTACCTTCATAACACCGTACCAGATGGTACCGGCAAAATTGAAGGAGTTTCGAACACAAATTGAATACCATCTTAATAAGGGTTATTAGACCGAGCACATCACTTTGGGGTGCTCCGGTTCTTTTGGTACCTAAGAAGGATGGAACTAAGCGGATGTGTATCGACTATCGGGAATTAAACAAGGTAACGATCAAGAATAAGTATCCCTTGTCGAGGATAGAAGATATGTTCGATCAATTGGAGGGATCTCGAGTGTTCTCGAAATTGGATCTGCGGACGGGTTATCAACTCAAAGTAAAAACGTCTGATATACCTAAGACGGCTTTCAGGATTAAGTATGGATACTATGAATTCTTAGTGATACCTTTTGGAGTGACCAATGCCCTTGCAGTATTTATGAACTTGACGAACCATGTGTTTTATGAATATTTAGACAAGTTTGTCGTCATCTTCATCGACGATATTCTTGTGTATTCGAAGAATCGGGAGGAACACATAGAGCATTTACGCATTGTGCTCGAGACCTTGCGTCAACACCAACTGTATGCAAAACTCAGCAAATGCAAGTTTTGGTTGAAGCAGGTAGCCTTCTTAAGACATGTTGTATCAGGTGAAGGAATTTCAGTAGATCCGGCCAAGATTATCGCTATTCAGAAATGGCCGACACCAAGAACAGTTACGGAGATCAAGAGCTTCTTAGGGCTTGCCGGATATTGCCGCCGCTTTATTAAAAACTTCTCCAAGATTGCAGACCACTGAGTATCTTGACTCGGAAGGATGTGCCATATATATGGTCCGAGATTTGCGAGGAAGTGTTCTCAGAGTTGAAGACTCGTTTGACCTCAGCATCCATTCGTACAATTCCCGACATAACTAGAGGTTTCGACATTCATTGTGACGTCTCGGGAAAAGGTTTGGGATGTGTATTACACCAACATGGCAAGATAGTGGCTTATGCATCAAGACAATTAAAAATTCATGAACGCAATTACCCAACGCACGATTTGGAGCTCGCCGCAGTTGCCTTCGCACTCAAGATTTAGAGGCACTATTTATTTGGAGAGAGGGTGGAGATTTATACAATCCATAAGAGTTTGAAGTATATCTTCACACAAAAGGAACTCAACATGAGATAAAGAAGATGGCTAGAATTGATGGCGGATTTCGATATAAATTTACAGTACCATCCGGGAAAGGTGAATGTAGTCCCGAACGCTTTGAGTCATCAACCGATGGCGTTGAGTTTGACTACTCATTGGAGGAATCGTCAAGACCTCAATGAACTGGAGACTGAGATGAGTATGCCAGGAATGCTCACATCCTTTATAAAACTGCAAATTCAGTTCACGTTAGTCGAACGGATCAAGACAGATCAAATTGGGAATGCTAGATTGCAAAGGATCAGAGTACAGGTGGAAACGATTGCGGGCAGACTTTATCATTCACGAAGATGGTTCGCTAAGGTATGGAAACAGAATCGGTATGCCTAAGGGCGAGATTAGAGAAGAATTGCTAAGAGAAGCACATAGTTCTCCATACTCTGTTCATCCCGGGGGAACAAAGATGTACAAGGACCTCAGACATAACTACCGGTGGTATGGGATGAAGTGAGAGATGGCCAAGAGTGTGTCTAAATGCCTAGTTTGCCAACAGGTAAAGACTAAACACCACAAAACGGCAAGTCTACTACAACCCTTACCGACACCCGAATAGAAATGGCAGAATATCACAATGGATTTTGTGACTACACTCTCTCGTGGCTCCAAGGGAAACGATTCAGTGTGGGTGCTAGTAGATCGACTCACCAAGTCGGCACATTTCATTCATTTTCGAGTCGGCCAATCAATCGAAAGCCTCCCAAAGAAGTAAATGGAGGAGGTTGTCAAATTGCATGGAGTGCCATGCATTTGTGTCCGACAAAGATACGCGTTTCAGATCTCAATTTTGAAAAAGTTTACAAGAGAGTCTTGGCACGAATCTAAGTTTCAGTACAACCTATCACCCTCAGACCGGTGGCCAATCAGAAAGGGTTATTCAGATTCTCAAAGATATGCTTCGGGCCTGTTTGTTGGATTTTAAGGGATTTTCGGAAGATCACATACACTTGGTAGAGTTTGCTTACAATAATAGCTGCCAGTCCAGTATCAGCATGACGTCATTCGCAGTTTTGTATGGACGGAAGTGTGGGTCACCGTTGAGTTGGGATGATATGGGGGATCGAGAACTTTTGGGCCCAAGATGATTGTCGAGACAGTGGAGGTGATAAGAACAGTCAAGGAACAATTACGCATAGCACAAAATTGGCAGAAACATTGAGCTGATACGAAGAGAAGGCATCTAGGATTCCAACCAGGAGAACACGTGTTTTTGAAGATTTCTCCTGACCAGGGAGTGATGCATTTTAGGAAACGGGGAAAACTCAATCCGCGATTCATAGGCTCTTTCAGCATCCTTGAGCGAGTTGGGGAGGTTGTGTATCGCCTAACCTTATCACCTTCTCTAGAAGGCGTACACAACGTTTTCCATATCTCACGGCTGAGGAGGGGTGTCGGTGGCCCTAGTCACGTTTTGGATCATTCCGAAATCACCGTAGGGGCTGACTTAACCTACGAACAACTGGTCGAGATTCTAGACCGGAAGGAGAAGATCTTGAGGGACAAGACAACCCAATTGGTGACGTTCATGTGGAGGAAAGACTCTCCTGGCGAATCCACGTGGGAAAGAAAGGAAGAGATGAGAGAATGTTACCCTTATCTATTTGTAACTCCCCTTATGTAAATTTCTCTTTGCTTACCTCCATAATTTCGAGGACGAAATTACTTTAAGGAAGGTAAAATGTAACGACCGCGTTTTCTAATAATTAATAAAAGGTCCTTTATTTAGTACTAAGTATTTATTTACGTGTTTGTTGATGGAAAAATATTTTATTTTAATGATTTTATTTTTAAAAGTAATTTTAGTAATTTTAAAAGTATTTAAATACAATTTTAAAAAAATTCTAAAAGCTATTTATATTTTTCCGAGCTTAAAATATTTTAATGAAATTTTATAATGTGTTACAATAATTGATATATTTTTATTATTAATTAAAATAATCATTTCGAAATTAAAATGTTTTTAAAGATAAACTAGACTTTTAAATAATTATAATAACTAACAAATATTTTAGATATGAGAATATTATTTAGTTTTAGCCCAAAATCATTTTTAAACTGAAGATAACAATAAAATAAATTTTCAGGTATTTTCTAGTATTTTCCTTGTAATTAAAACTATTTTTAACAATTTTTTCATAATAAATTCGATTTATAAAAAAACAGTTTAAGATTTAAAATTTAAAAAATGTTAAATGGTGTGTTAACCCAAAACGGCGGCGCCCACATAGTAGGAACAACGCAAAAACGCGTGGTCTCCTCTCTCATGATGAGACTGACGCTGAGGCGAACACGAGCCGTTGGACGGCCACGATTTGATGGCGGTGGCAACAATGATGCGGGAGTGATTGACATTGATTGGGATGATGATTTGAGGGCGGATTTTTATGATTCTGATGGAATTTTTTTAACCGCTGGAATTTATTTGTTACCAGTTGAATCTCTATAAATACAGCCCTTCCCAATCACTTTTCTCACCCCACAGAACTCCGAAAATTCTGGAAAAAAAATACCTAGACTTTCGTCTCGACGACGTTGTGGTTCCATCCAATCTTTAAGGAAAAACCAGAACGCGGAGATATTCGCGTTTTAGTGCAACGAGACATTTCAGCTATCTAAATTTTCATCCCAACATAAAGGTAGGATCCGCCTCTCACCATCCTGTATCTATCACTTTCTTTTTGATTTCTAAATCTGAATTCTAATCTCTCCATACACCTTAAATCGATGTTAAAAATAAATGTTGCATGCTTAAGTTACATTGCCATTATATTTATATAAAACCATAGTTTTGATATTGCTATCATAGGGCAACGACCTACCCCTTATGTATACACATATCTATGATCACAAAAAAAAAACTGAACTTTGCTTATTGGATGCTAAGTTGACATAACAGTCTTCCCCTATGATACCAATCAGATCTCAAAATAGGTTGATTCCACAGAATACCCTCATTTTATTAATATGTCGTACTTAATTAAAATACCCATATGATATAAGTCAATTTGAATAAAATACTTTAGTCACACTAAAATGATATTTTTACTTGTACTCTTGTCTGCTAATTATTTTAGTTTCATTAAAATCCCTTTACTCAAAAGGGGTATTACTAATTATTTCATATACTTAACTAATTATATTATGGTTTTTCACTTCAACACCCTCATTTAAACGGATTGTTTTTATTAATGTTTTTAGCCTATAATCACTATGGTTCAATAAAATACCCTAATCTAAATAGGGTAATATTTTACAGAAAACACCCCGTGGTTACTAGGCAATCGTTTCTGAAAAGAACATAAATCCTGCCATCCATGTGCAGCGGTTGTCAACACGGAATTATTTTTGTAGTATAACACCTTTAATAAAGTACCCTAATTTAAATGGGATAATGTTTTACGTAATAGCTCGTGGTTACTGGGCAATTGTCCCTAAAAAAGACACAAATCATGCCATCCATGTGCAGCGGTTGCCAACACGGACGTATTTAAAAAATGTTATCTCCAAATAAACATCATAACTTTATAAATTATTATTTACAATAAAATACCTTAATCCTTTCTAAAAGGATATAATTTCATTTAAATATCTTAACCTTTACTAAAAAGCTATTTCCAACAAAACCCATAACCTTTTATAAAAAAATATTTCCTAAAAGAATACCTAAATCTTTATTGAAAGATAATTTCAAATAAATATCATAATCTTTCATTAAAAGATATTTTCATTAAAATACCATTGGTTTCCTAAATTATATTTACTCTAAAATACCATGGTTCTCTTCAAACAATAACTACAATTAAATACCATGATTTTATTAACTAAGGTTTATATAAAATACTATGATCCACATTACAAATTTTAAAAGGTAACAAGATAAAATGAGAGGTTGTGGAAGGCCGTATTAAATGAGATCAACTATTTGAATACAAACTTACGACATACATGACACATGATACGGTTAGGGTTAGAATGCGCAAATCTAGGTATGGAATATTTTATAAATGAAGATATCTGCAGGCAGGGTGGACAGTCCAATATCTGGACTACTAACCTGATATTCGAGCGAATACTAACCTTATTTTAAGGGCGAATAATCCAATATGTGGATGACATACAATATGGAAATTTCATGCCTAGATATACGCATTAAATCTAATTCATCAAAACCCTTACACTGAATAACGGGGATGAGTAGTTTAATTAGGCAAGAATATGCGGAACTCGAATTCCCCTACTACTCGATTATGATCCCGGGAAGTGAAACTGTACATTCATTTTCCCAGTTGTTTCGTAACCAAAACGGAATAATCACGAGTATCCGGACCCTTATTTAACAAACTAATGCGAACATTTACTTAGTAGATACCTCATACAACATACCCTTATCTACATATACCTCATACCCTCATACATATATACATCATACTTTTATACACATATAATACCTATATACACTTGTTCTTTTTGTACCCCGACTTCCTTATAAGGCAATCCTACACGAGTGTAACTCGCCGACGGACGTTTTTTTTTCTCTCTCTTCGTTATCTCTGGAATGTCCGTTAGATGAGGACGAGTATTATGATGAAGATCAAGATGTGGAGCCTACTAATGAAGATTATACGGACTTGGCATCGAAAGATTAGCTAGTTACATTTTTTTTTGTTTGCCCACATGTTTAGAGGTTTGCTCCTTTCTTTCGATGTAATTAAACTAATTAGTTTATTTTACTTATTTCTTTTGGGATGTAAAGTTTTTGTTAATGGAAATAAATGTCTTCCGCTTTTATTATTTTGTTTTGGTACATATCCTGCACGTTACAGATATTCATACGCTTAACGTAACTGTATTGAAATAAGTCATTTTCAATTCAGTTAAGTTGCGGACCATACCACATTACCTCTTCGCTTTATTTTTGGGAAAGCGGGGCTTAACAGAATATAACCAAACACATGAGCCAACAAAAAGTTATCCCCTTCTTAGAAGTAAAACCCAAATCCAACCCCATTCCAAATCACATGCATCAAATTTATTTCATACAAAATAAATATAATTGATATTATGTGGTTTGTTGGCATCTGGTCGTAAAACTTGACATATCAAAACTTGACTTATCGATCCTTAAATTCGATTGCATTTTGATGGGTGAAAACCAAGTTTAATGGCTACAAATACCCCACCACCTGTTGAAACATGAAGCCAGTTAACAGAAGGGCTTCAAAATGTGAAATAATGCAATCTGTTTCTAGTCACAATAGGTAACAGTCGTGACATTATACCATTTAATTGTGGTAGCATTCAAGAGCTATTTGACTCCTAATAACTTGGGTGCAAGAGGTTACTAGTTTGCCAAGCAATATATAGCTCATATCACCTATGGTTTCAACACACAAAAGCAAAAGGGAATCAAGGAAGCGAGGGCGAAAAGAAAAGGTAAATGTCTCGTTGAATTCACTCCTGCGAAGGGTAGCGTAGAGCATATCGTTCTTCTACCAAGGTATGAATACAAAAGGGTAGTCATGTTTTCGCTCTTACCTTTACATGATTTGCAACTGAGTTCCGTCTTTAATTACATACCTGTGCCTTGTGAAGCAAGCAAAACTCGTTGAACCGAGCAAAATATCGGTGTCTTGCTCTTGTGCTTGCTAACCATTGAAAATACACACTCCATATCGATCTCATCATTTAACAGTCACTAAATTCATTTCATCCTCAATGCCTTTCACACCAAACCAAAGAACAAAATTGATGAACCATCATACTCCCCTCTAAGGAAAACAACTGAATGTACTCTCTTTAAATAGGCACAAAGACAATCTTTTCCTTCAGCGCCAAACTAGAGATACAAAGCAAAGCAATGGCCCCCTCACCAATACTCTCTCTTCTCCTTCTCTCTCTTGCTCTCCTCTTCTCAATCTCCGAATCCAGCCTAACCGAAACTTGCAAGGCAGCAGCCGCTGGCAACTACACAATTAACTACGACTTCTGCATTGCCTCGCTCGAATCGAACCCGAATAGCATGACTGCAGACATTCCTGGGCTCGCTCTCATCGCCGCAGAGCTTTCACTGGCGAATGCAACTAGCACCAAGTCTAAGATCGATGGATTGGCTCAAGAAAACAATCTAGACCCGACGGTTAAGGCCATCTTGGATTTGTGTTCAAACTCGTACTCGAATTTGATCCCGAGGCTGTCTGGCTCGGTCGATGCGATCAAAGCTGGGAACAATACGGATGCGGTGAAGAAACTCGATGTGGCGAAAGATAGGCCATGGGATTGTGAGGATTTGTTCTATGAAGGGGCGAAGGAGTCGCCGGTTGCTAAGGAGGATGGCGAACTGGTAAATCTGACAACGCTTGCGCTAGCTATTACTATTTCTTTGGTGTGAAGGTTTAATATGTTTTGTTTTCAAGGTTTTGCTTCAAGCATTAGTAATAAGATTGCCTGTTCAATTGTACTTTTAGAATATTTATGTGTTATAGCTGGTGAGAAATGTATGAATGCTGCATAATGTAAGAGATGATTCAAGAAAGATAATATGGATGCTTCAAATATAACACATAAAGGGCAAATAAAAGCAGCAGGTAGAGTTGGATTATATATTTTCCATATAACACATGGCATATGCATTTGTAATGTGCATAAGAACAAAATAAGCACCATGATTAACAAATTAATCTACTTTTTAAGGCAAAATTCACTGTAGAACAATGAGATGTTATGATAGAAACCGGTTTGCTTAGCCTAACAGATGGAATAAATGAACAGTTCAAGGAGATAATCATATGATTTATAAGGAATAACAAATGAGTTTAAGTAGATATTAGGTAGTTGGTCATCCCAAATGACCAGAACATTATAAGTAAATAGACTCAGAAACGAGACTAGTAAGCTACAGGAGTATTTACACGGGCGAATATCGTCATCGTTCATTTGTATTATGACTGATGACTTATGGCTGATATTGGAATGGATGGTGCTGCCGCTATCAATATCCCTCTTGTTACTATTGTTGCCAACCAAAACTAAGAACCCGACACTGATAACTCAATTTCTGACTAAGGTATCGACTAACATGATATTTTGTCAACTAACATGATATTTTGTCGCGTCGATATCTATGGAAAACTTGTCATTACCGAAAGCAACACTAAAATAGTAACACTGACAGAGACAGCAAGTCGTCTAGCCAAATATGAGATTTGCTCCGAATGGGTCGAACAAATTTTGCATCAGGCATCATATCATTGATCGGTCACCTAATCTTTCATTTCTTTATGCAGAATTTGAACCTTCCTTGGCAATAACTATAAATTCTTATCTTTTAGCCGTTGCATTATTCAAGCATTAAACACAAACACCCAACCTTAACCAATTAACAATTATGAAGCCTATCAATTACATTTTAAATGGAAGTTTCAAAATACGTTTCTAATTAGTAGGAAAATTCAACATGTTTAATGTAATAGGCTGGGGGCATCTGATAGACGTTATATAAAAATGACATATGGTACCATACCGGGTGATAATTCCACTATACTTTAGATGATTTTCTAAAAAATAAATGATATTTAATAAGAGAACGATTTAAAGTAATTGGTACAGGGCGCATGTTCTTCTCAATATCTTGCATATTTAAAAAATATATAAACAAACAAACAAACAAAAGTTATCGCAGAGTTACCACAAGGTTTCGATCAATAAACTTGGCGCCTCCAACCTTACCTTGCATCTTAGCAGGCAACCGAATGATTCGTCTCTGATCCCCTGCTTCTACCAGCAGTTCTGATCCTCCCCTATACTGTGATTATAAATACATGGAAGGTTAATTATTAGCACCGATCTCGTACGTTTGCCCACAGAACACAAATGTACACCACACAACAAATGATTAACAAATGGTGTTTGACGTGTTGAATAACCGAGAAGATGCAGGTGTTGTATAAACTGTATTTCTTATGAAGCTAAATTACACCCTTTTAAGTATCATTGTTTTTCACCAAACTACCTGCAAGGTTTTTTTTTCCTAATCTCGCTTGAGCTTTTGTTTTTCTTAGAGATATTTTCACTAATATAACCTGAAACGCAGCGCTTTAGGGTAGCTTATTATAATTAGAAAAACTCTAAGGTAGTTAAGTGAAAAAGGCTCATCCTTATGGGTAACTTACAGTAATTTAGCCTTCTTATAATAGAGGTTTAACTGCACCCAACACCAATGAGTTAGTCAGCAGTCACATATAAATTGACAATTTAGGGTCGATGACTACTAATCTTAAGGGTATTAAATGCTATTAAACTTGGATGAAGTACAATTTTATGTGCAATTACACTTATAATGAAACTTCAATTCAGGGGTAAATGCCACAAACAATGCTAGTAATAATTCACATGCAAAAATACTAGGAAAATGGAACTGAAAGAGTAAATGAAGTAAAATACGATCAAAATATCAAGCTAGCTAGCACTAATCACTACACAGAAAAATAACCATCTATCAAGCTATCTCTTACAAAAATGCTAGTAATGCATAAAATTACACACAAGAACCCAAAAGTCATCTCGAATTCATCATATCTCATACATTTTTAAAATCAAAACAAACATTCCCAAAACAGAAAACAAAATAACTAGCACAAGTAATTAATTAGTATTGATGAACATGTCCTATCCCCTCCAATATCTCAGACAAGCCCAACACCACCCACTTAAAAATCACCGGCAAGCCCAGCTTCCCCATGGGAGGCCCCTCCCTCTCACCCTCTTCTCCCCAGCCACTGCCACGGCCCAGCGCGGCATCGCCATTAGAGGCCTCCCTCACTCTCTTCTCCCTGACCACCGCCGAGCCCGAACCAACAACATTCTTCTCTTCGTCAACAGTCACTGCCGATCCCAGCTTCCCCTCTTCAGCCCCAACCACTTCCTCCCCATACACAACCACTTCGTCTGCAAACTTCACCTTCTTCTGCTTCGACGCCTCTGAAACCGGCTCCTTAGGTTTCGACGGCCTACCTTGGCCCTTCTTAGGCTCGGCTTCATATGCTTTACCATCAAGATCTCACCACTCTCCTGCATGCTTGCAAGAAACAAGATATGCAAGATATCGATATCGTATCGGCCCTGATGGAGGCGTAGATCTCCTTCAGATGTTGCCCTGCGTTGATCTGCTAATGGCTGCGATGGGTGGCTGAGATTGGATCTGGAGACAGGCTCCTGAAGCGTGTGGATCTCAAAGGGTTTGAGGCTGGTTGTTGCCGAGCTACCTGCAAGGAAGTCCCGGGATGGTTGTACCACCGAGGACCCTCCGACGGTCAAGTTAGAGAGGAAATCCGAGCAGAGCAACGACTTAGTGGAGTAAAAATGGCTTACTTGAACCGTCTAGAAGAGGGGTTTAAATAGCGGTGGCAGCAGGCAGGCAGGCGCGAGAATCACGCCGGCAATTACGCTCCCGACGTCACGCCCGCGTGATGAGCGAAATCTCCCATTAATGGCGAGACATGCTCGTTAATGGGGGATCGTGATGGTGTGGGACGTGGGATGTGGTCGGCGGATATCTCGCGCATGGCGAGATTCGCGGGACGGCGGTTGCGCCTGAGCAGTACCGTTGGTCGGTCGATGAGACCGAGGAAGATGACCTCGGCGAGAGAGCTCGCGGACGAGCGGGAGAGCCGAGGTATCTTGGTTCTGCGGTAGCCCGGAGACGAGCTGTGAGGCCGAGGAGACCAATTGTGCTAGGGTCGGAGACGAGTCAGCTTTGTTTGTAGGACCGGCATGGGAGTGGTCTGGTCGGCCACTGTAGGCCCATTGTTGCATGCCCTGGGACACATCATCTACCACGTGTCATGATATAAGTACCGTTATTGAGCATCATCATTAGCCCCTCACTCTCGTTCCAATCTATTTTGTGGGTCGGGTCGAGAGTGGACTGCTTGGTTCTCTCTGTGTGGCTTGGCGCTGGTAATTCTTTATGGTGGATTGTCCGGGGACGACACGGCGTTCTTGTTGTCACGCATCGAGTATGAGTCGAACGAAGGACGGGTGTGGGAAGGTCGGTATCCTCCCTTTGCCGGAGTTGAGGCGTTGATTGCGCGTTGAGTAGAGTTTATTCGGCGGGTCTTGGATCCGTATCTTTGTAGGGTAGGAAGCTACCCGCTGGGGATGCACCGAGCAGGAAGGGACTCGGCGGTCTCGCGAAGAGGGTTTCAGCTCCTCAGCGTATGATAGGCAGGAGGCTGCCCGCTGGGGATGCGCCGAGCCGGAAGAAACTCGGCGGCCTCGCCAAGAGGGCTTCCGGGTCCCCAGCGTTCGATGGGCAGGAGGCTGCCTGGATGCGCCGAGCAGGAAGAAACTCGGCGGCCTCACGATGAGGGCTTCAGATCCTCGGCGTCTGATGGGCAGGAGAATGCCCGCTGGGGATGCGCCGAGCAGGAAAGAACTCGGCGGCATCGCGATGAGGGCTTTGAGATCTTCAACGTCTGATGGGCAGAAGGATACCCGCTGGGGATGCGCCGAGCAGAAAGAAACTCGGCTGCCTCACGATGAGGGATTCAGATCTTCAGCGTCTGATGGGCAGGAGGATGCCCGCTGGAGATGCGCCGAGCAGGAAGGAACTTCGGCTGCCCCACGATGAGGGCTTCAGATCCTCACTGTCTGATAGACAGGAGGATACCCGCTGGGGATGCGCCGAGCAAGAGGGAACATCGACGGCCTCACGATGAGAGCTTCAGATCCTCAACGTCTGATAGGCAGAAGGATGCCCGCTGGGGATGCGCCGAGCAGGAAGGAACTTGGCGGCCTTACGATGAGGGCTTCAGATCCTCAGCGTCTGATGGACAGAAAGATGCCCGTTGGGGATGCGCCGAGCAGGAAGGAACTCGGCGGCCTCGCGATGAAGGCTTCAGATTCTCAGCGTCTGATGGGCAGGAGGATGCCCGCTGGGGATAGCCAAGCAGGGTAGCCGCTCGGCTGCCTCTTGGTGAGGGCTTTGATCCATGGCATTGTAGGGTAGGGAAGCTACCAGCCAGGGATAGCCGAGCTGGGTAGCCACCCGGCTGGCTCTTAGTGAGGGCTTAGGTCCTTGGCGCTAGAGAGGCCGTGGGAGGCCTACTAAGGATGGGGCCAAGCAGGGTAGCTGCTCGGTGCCTCTTGGCGAGTGCTTTGATCCCTGGTGTGTTGGGGTAAGGAGCTACCAGCCAGGGATAACCAAACAAGGGCGGGCCCGGTTGCCTCTTGCGAGGGCTTTTGATCCTTAGCGCGGAAGGAGCCGTGAGTGGCCTACTAAGGATGGCCGAGCAGGATAGCTGCTCGGTGCCTCTTGGCGAGGGCTTTGATCCTTAACGCGGGAGGGGCCGTGAGTGGCCTACTAAGGATGGCCGAGCAGGGTAGCTGCTCGGTGCCTCTTGGCGAGGGCTTTGATCCTTAAGGACGGGCCGAGCAGGGTTACTGCCCGGTGCCTCTTGGCGGGGGTTTGATCCCTGGTTTGGTAGGGAGCTACCAGCCAGGGATAACCGAGCAAAGGCGGGCCCGGTTGCCTCTTGACGAGGGCTTTGATCCCTGATTTGTTTGGGTAGGGAGATACCAGCCAGGGATAACCGAGCAAGGACGGGCCCGGTTGCCTCTTTCGAGGGCTTTTCATCCTTAGCGCGAGAAGGGCCGTAAGTGGCCTACTAAGGATAGCCGAGCAGGGTTACTGCCCGGTGCCTCTTGGCGAGGGCTTTTTGTCCTTAAGGATGGCCGAGCTGGGTTGCTGCCCGGTGCCTCTTGGCGAAGACTTTGATCCCTGACGTTGTTGGGTGGGGAAGCTACCAGTCAGGGATAGCCGAGCAGGGTAGCTGCAGGGCTGCCTCTTCGTAGGGGCTTTGATCCTTGGCGCTGGATGGGCCATGGGAGGCCTGCCAAGGATGAACGAGCAGGTAGCTGCCCGGTGCCTCTTGGCGAAGGCGTTGATCCCTGGCGTTGTGGTGTAGGGAAGCTACCAGCCAGGGATAGCCGAGCAGGGTAGCTGCAGGGCTGTCTCTTCGTGAGGGCTTTGATCCTTGGCGCTGGAGGGGCCGTAGGAGGCCTGCCAAGGATGAACGAGCAGGGGCCTCTTGGTGAGGGCTTTGATCCCTGGCGTTGCGAGGTAGGGAGCTACCGGCCAGGGATAGCCGAGCAGGGTAGCCGTCCGGCTGCCTCTTGGTGAGGGCTTTGATCCCTGGCGTTGCGAGGTAGGGAGCTACCGGCCAGGGATAGCCGAGCAGGGTAGCCGCCCGGCTGCCTCTTGGTGAGGGCTTTGATCCCTGACGTTGCGAGGTAGGGAGCTACCGGCCAGGGATAGCCGAGCAGGGTAGTCGCCCGGCTGCCTCTTGGTGAGGGCTTTGATCCCTGGCGTTGCGGCTTTGATCCCTGGCGTTGCGAGGTAGGGAGCTATCGGCCAGGGATAGCCGAGCAGGGTAGCCGCCTGGCTGCCTCTTGGTGAGGCTTTGATCCCTGGCGTTGCGAGGTAGGGAGCTACCGGCCAGGGATAGCCAAGCAGGGTAGCCGTCCGGCTGCCTCTTGGTGAGTGCTTTGATCCCTGGCGTTGCGAGGTAGGAAGCTACCGGCCAGGGATAGCCGAGCAGGGTAGCCACTCGGCGGCCTCTTGGTGAGGGCTTTGATCCCTGGCGTTGCGAGGTAGGGAGCTACCGACCAGGGATAACCGAGCAGGGTAGCCGCTCGGCTGCCTCTTGGTGAGGGCTTTGATCCTTGGCGTTGCGAGGTAGGGAGCTACCGGCCAGGGATAGCCGAGCAGGGTAGTTGCTGAGCTGTCTCTTGGTGAGGGCTTCTCAGGTCTCCTGGCGAGGTCGTTTTTGAGCTGCTGTGGCGAGTCTCGCGTGCGTGACCCCGTCGAGGGAGGGGGTGCCTGTCATGCCTGGGAGCAGGCGAGCTGACCGTCACCGCCTCGGGGGAACAGGGGTGCTACGAGACTCGGGACGAAGCTCTCTGGCGTAAAACCCCGGAGTCGAGATTTGTGGTGCCCACCGGGTCATCGAATATGTCGGCCCGGGAGACCTGCGGCTGTGGAGGACAACGAGGCGGTGGTCGGCAGCGCCGATACGAGCAGTCTTCTTTCCCTATGTAGGGGTCCCGGTCCCGAGGCGGGGGAGCGGCGACCTGGGGAGCTGATCCCGCCGTTTGGACAAGGACGAGCGCATCCACCATGGACGCGAATCGATCTATCAGGACGGTAAAGGCATTGATGGTGTTCGGAGGAGATTCGTCCGCGCTCCCGTTGTGAGGGAGGCGGCGACTGGTGCTTGGATCGTCGTGATGATCGATCGCCGTTAGGTTGAGATCGAAAGGCAAACTTTTGTTTTTGTGGAATCAAAGGGTTCCCACAGACGGCGCCAGCTGTTGGAGGCGTGGATCTCCTTCAGATGTTGCCCTTCGTTGATCTGCTAATGGCTGCGATGAGTGGCTGAGATTGGATCTGGAGGCAGGCTCTTCAAGCGTGTGGATCTCAACGGGTTTGAGGCTGGTTGTTGCCGAGCTACCTGCAAGGAAGTCCCGGGGTGGTGGTACCACCGAGGACCCTCCGACGGTCAAGTTAGAGAGGAAATCCGAGCAGAGTAACGGCTTAGTGGAGTAAAAATGGCTTACTTGAACTGTCTGAAGAAGGGGTTTATATACTGGTGGCAGCAGGCAGGGCAGGCACGAGAATCACGCCGGCCGTTACGCTTCCGACGTCACGCCCGTGTGATGAGCCGGATCTCCCATTAATGGCGAGACAGGCTCGTTAATGGGGGATCGTGATGGCGTGGAACGTATGATGTGGCCAGCGGATATCTCACGCATGGCGAGAATCACGGGATGGCGGTTGCGCCTGTGAGCGGTGCCGTTGGTCGGTCGATGAGACCGAAGAAGATGACCTCGGCGGGAGAGCTCGCGAACGAGCAGGAGAGCCGAGGTATCTTGGTTGTGCGGTAGCCCGGAGACGAGCCGGGAGGGCCGAGGAGGCTCGGGCCTGTGATAGCTCGGAGTAGAGCAAAAGGACACTTGGCTTGGCTATTGAGGTGCTCGGGGGCAAGGAGTGGGGTGCAACCTCGGAGACGGGGTTTGAGGGAAGCCCCCACTGTAGCACACTGGTTCCCCCTCCGTGGTCCTCAGTGGCCTAACTGGTTTACGCATGTGACACGTCATCCGCCACGTGTCACGATCTAAGGAATTACCGTTATTGAGCATCATCAGGCCCGAAAATTTTCATATCAGAAATCATGATATATCACGAGATATTTTCTAAAAAATATATTTGTGTGATAAATGTCATGTATGAAAAAATGAATAGTCGGCTTTTTAAATGAGTCTTTCCATAATAGCTCGGTAGCAGAGGATCATATGAAATGGTTGGTTGTAGTTTCAAATTTTATTTAAGAAGATTTGATGTAAACACAAATAACCGAATATAAATCCACAGAGAAGAAAAATTGATATAGCTTCGTGACATTTTTCTCACCAGATTTCAACTTTAACTTATCCTTCACCATAGAGGCAGATCGAGGGATTTTCACTAGCATGGTCGCCAAAAAGATCAAGGTTTCATTAAAATAAATTTATTATGTTTTACAAAAATCCTAAAAATAAAACAATATTTTAAATCAATTTAGTTACAATAAAGAAAGAAACAATTTTCTTAAGAAAAAGCACAATGTTATTCATACCCTCTTAAAATAATCCAAAAACTAACGTAGCTAATTGGGATGGAACCAAGTCCTTTTGTTGGGAAACAAAACATATCAATACTTGGACTAAAGTCTTATTGTGCTCTATTTTATGAAACAAACATATATAATAGATACAAAAAATTCTAAAATCTTGTATATACATATACTATTTTTTTGCCGAAATTTCAAACAGGGCACGTGCCCCCTCTACCTACTTAGTGGACAGTCCCTGCTTTAATAATAGTCGGGTCGGGTCCATTTTCAGTGCTACCTAAAATCAAATAACCCAAATAAAATTAGAAAAATATTGCGATATTTGGACAAATATTTTAAACCTGATATATCGGATGATATTACGATACATCAGCCGATATATACCAAAACTAAAAAAGAAATAAATTTAGCATATCGTATCATTTTCCTTCCAAAACCGATATATCGGCCAATATAGGGGATATATTGGCGATATTTAGAACATTGGAAAGATGCATGCTTAAAGTGGTGATATCTTGATGATGAAGGATATGAAGCCGACGCCTCGGAAAGGTCGGGGCAGGCCGCCGAAACCTAAGGAGCCGGTTCCAAAGACGCCAAAGCAAAAGAATGTGAAGTTTGCAGACAAAATGGTTGGGTATGGGAAGTGGTTGGGGCAGAAGAGGGGAAGCTGGGCTCTGCATTGACTGTTGACGAAGACGAGAATGTGGATGTTTCGGGCTCAGCGGTGGCTACGAAGAAGAGAGGGAGAGAGGCATCCGATGGCGATGCCGCGCTGAACGGTGGCTGGGTAGAAGAGCGGGAGAGGAAGGCCTCCGATGGGAAAACAAGGCTTGCTGATGATTTTTGGAGGGATGGTGTTGGGCTTGCCTAAGATGTTGAAGAGGATAGAATAGTTTCATCAATGCTAATTAATTACTTGTGCTAGTTATTTTTTTCTGCTTAGGGGATATTTGTTTTGATTTTAAAAATATTTGAGATATAATAAATTTGATATGACTTTTGGGTTGCTATGTGTAATTTTATATAATACAAGCAATTTTGTAAGAGATAGTTTGATAGATGGTCATTTTTCTACGTAGTGACTAGCGCTAACTAGCTTGAGATTTTGATCATACTTTCCTTCATTTAGTCACCTCCACTTTCTTAGTAATTTTGCATGCGAATTATTACTAATACAATAACTAAGCCGTTTATCCCAAGCATACGAGTTCTGCTACATGAACCAACATGAGAATCACACCGGGTAAAGCACACAAATCCTCCGCATCCACTCACTCCTATCGAACAATATACTTTCATTAAGGTCTTTGGCATCCATATTTTTTCGTATTTCCTCCATCCATATTTTCTTCAGTCGCCCTTTCGCTCTTTTGACTTGGCATAAATCGAGAAAATCCACCTGTCGAACCGATACTTTTGTAGGTTTATGTCGCACATGACCAAACCATCTTAGACGGTTTCCCCACATCTTTTCCTCTACGAGTGCTAATATCCTCATTTCGCACCTTAGTTAATTTAGTATTACCACACATCCAACAAAACATACGCATCTCCGTTACATGTATTTTCTGTGCATGATGTTTCTTCAGAGCTCGGCATTCTGTACCATATAATAAGGCATGCCGAATAGAGGTTTGATAAAACTTCCCTATCAAGCTTAACGGAAAGTCACAGTCACACAAAATCCCTGTTGCACTCCTCCATTTCAACCAACTGGCTTGAATCCTCCAGTTGATATCGCTATCGATTTTCTCATCCTTTTGGATGATGGAATCTAGATATCTAAATTGATCGCTCGGTGATATCTCTTGCCTATCCAGTGTATACCACTGTGATCTCGACTTCTCTGTTTTCTAAATTTGCATTGCATATATGCTGTCTTAGACCTACTCAATCTAAACCCCTTAGATTTCAACGTTTGCCTCCATAACTCCAATTTGGCATTAATCCCTGCTATCGTCTCATTTACCGAAATAATGACATCAGCGAATAACATACACCAAGATACCTCACCCTGAATAGTTCTAGTAAACTCGTTCATCACTATGGAAAACAAGAATAGGCTTAAAGCAGATTCTTGATGCAAATCAATTGTAATCAGAAAATCACTCGTTAGACCGCCGCAGGTCCTTATATTTACCATTACTCCATCATGCATGTCCTTGATTATGTCAATGTACCTGAATGGTACTCATTTCTTCATCATTGTACGCCATAATATCTCCCTAGATACCTTGTCGAAAGCTTTATCTAAGTCAATAAAAACCATATGCAAATCTCTTCTCATGTCTTGAAAATGTTCGACAAGTTAATCAAGCAAATGAATAGTTTATGTCATCGATTATCTAGGAATGAACCCAACCTGATTCTCTGTTATCTTAACATCCTACCTTAGTCTGTGTCCATTCACTCTCTCCCAAAACTTCATGGCGTGACTCATGAGTTTTATTCCGTGATAGTTTGAGCAACTTTGAATACCACACTTGTTCTTGTAGAAAGGTACAAGGATACCCCTTCACTCATTTGGCATCGTTTTGGTTTGCCAAATCTTATTAAACAGGTTCGTCGGTTATTAACGCCTATCTCTTTTAGGCATCTCCATATCTCAATAGAAATTCCGTCTGGACCAACAGCTTTCATTGATGGCTGATTTTTTCTAATTTTTACTAATATTTCTAATTTTTTTCACTCCAAAATTAGACGGCCTTCAAAGAGAAGCTGCCTAGTACTAGAACGTAGAAACAATGCTAGGATAATAATTTGATAGCGTGCTATGGAATCTGATAAAGGCATAATAAAATTAGCAAAGAAAGAAATGAAAATTAAATGAGGCATCGGATATACCTGGTATAACTTGATTTCAGACTTATCAAAGCCTGGCATGAAAAGGATCGCTGCCTTTTTGCTAGGGTCAAACCTAACCGATGCTTGGAGATGGCTATTTGTAGAATGAAGCATGTGTTTTGCATCAGTGCTTAGGGAACTGAGAATTGCATCCCAATCCACAGAAAAATCTGTGGAGAAATATGGAACAAGTGCATAGTTCAAGGGCGAGAGCTTCTCATTAATTTCCTCTTTGGCTGGAGAAGACTGTGAAGGGAATCCAAATGCACCACATACTAGTGTTCCTGCTTGTATCGCACAACCCCAATATCGCAATGCAGAAGTTACTGATGCTAATCTGCTTGGATCCATGACAAGGTAGCATCTGATTTTTGAAGGATCGCTAAAAGATGCAGATGCTTTCTGCATTTACAAAAGTTAATAATAATCACTGATCTTAATAACATGAAATACAAATATTTCTCTTATTAACCCGCATAACTTCAGAGTTTTGGGACACCAACAAGGACTTTAAGATGGTATGAGATCTATTCAGGTTTCAATCCTACCAGACGTTCATTTGAATTATTTTATAAATAAAGTGAATTAAAAAAACATTTTGTGAACGCATGCACACGTGTGACACACATGCACACACAAAAAACCTAGGATTTGGCCAACAGAAAGGACACTCAACTTACGGGGCATGCTAGAACATAAAATGATCAACCATCAATCATCATCACAAATTCGGAGTTTTGGTGCAGTGGCCTGGCAGGGACTTTAAGATATATTAACAGAAAATTAGACACAAATAATAGAAACAAGGAAGTACCTCTAGGATTTGTTCAACTTCATTCCATATCTCTGTGCTCGACTTTGCATCGCTGGACCCAGCATTCAACTTTGCAGATTCATATGCTAGTTTTAATAAAGAAGGTGAGGTTACTCTTCCAATGTCGGTCTTTTCAGCCATGTTTCGGACGTATTTTACGTACCATCTAGCAATGTATGAAAACATGCAGTGTCAATTGACTCCATCAGTAAATGATCGATAGAATACAAGATATAAATAGCTCCTACTTTGCTCTTTCCGTTGCTCCAAGCAGTCTTAATGTCTCCTCAGTGCTAATGCCGTCATATATGACGATGTCAAACTCCCGCTGTGCATTATTTCTTAAGTTGGGAAGAAAATTCACCAATTTTTCTAGTGCTAATGCTGAGAAAATGGAATCCATACCTGGTAAGACCCCAAGTTCTTCTCCTACAATCTATCATATCGGAAAAACAATATAATAATAAGATAATGTATGAGTTCATTTCATGGATGAGATAGAGATAAATAAAAAGAAAAGGGAAAAGGAAAAGAAAACGAGTTTTAGAGACACCGGTATCCTATTTCTTACATACACACCCCTTCAAGGATCCCTTGAGTCAAATTCAAAAGGGCATCTGCTTTCTTCACGCGTTCAAGAGGCTCAAGAAGCATCTACACTTTAGAAGAAGAACAATTTCAAATGAGTTATACATTTTCATGTAATAAACAATTACTTGAATCAAAGATAAGTAGGAATAAATCGTGATTACTTTACTGGTTTCCAATCTAACAGCAGAAAGATTGTCAGAGTACATGATTGGAGAAGATCCAATCTTACAACCCATGAGTTGTTCAGCAGTGGGGTCTTGAGAATGTATCACCAAGCAGGTCCGCAGCCCTTCCTTGGCATAATACTAATATCCACAAAAGTATTACAGAATATCATTTAATGATTGCATGCCATATAGAAAAATTAGGGAACGCTTCATCATAAAATAGAAATCTCTAATGAATTCCCATACATAACAGGGAAAGAAAATAAGAAGGGTGAAATCATCTGATCTCACAAACTGCAACAATCGTGAAATAACATGCTTTGGGTGCCATTCTCAAGATATCCATATATTATCCATCATGTTATCTTTTTCTTTAACCGACAATAAAATATATATTGCAAGGATTAGATTTTTATATACAACGGACTTCAATTAAATCTGTGTGATTTTTGAAACATTTCATATAATTTCCCTGTGTTTTGAACCAGATGTTTTTACTTCCTCTTTCTTAAACTAGTGCATACATCCATCCCATTAAGCAGGAAGGTAACCTATATCATGTATCTTTCTTTATGCCATACATCACTTACTAAGACATCGCATGTTACAAGGGTCATATGATGTCATGTGCCTTCCCAATTAGCAAGAGGTTTGAATTAGTTTCAAAAAATGGGGGTGGTTTGCTAATAGGATTTGAGACATGGTTATGTGAAAATGTTCCAGTACGCCGTGTTTCTCAAAATGGACTTTTACCAGGAATCAAATGCTGTGATATGTATGATGGGACTGTGACCAACATGCAAGTAAAGTCCTGTTTTAGATATTCTATCTAAGTAACAAATAGAAAATTTTATCAGATTTTAAATACAACCATTGGTTGCAAGATCACAAGGCAAGGATTGCTTTCCAGTGGAGAAAATTCGATCTGATGAAGATTAACGCTGCTATTAGGATCTAGACAGATGAAACAAGGAAATAAGACAATGAATCTATGAGATAGACTAATAATAAGAAGCCATCGATCTTCACCAAATTACAAACTACAATTATCACCATTCACCATTCCTCGTTTACATCCCACATGTATATAAGTTATTGCATTACTAAACATAATTCTTGGATGCCACAACTAACTCATAATAGGAGAGGGGATGCGAAAACCTTGTAAGGACAACTCTTGAAAAATATCCTAACTAAATAAGCTCATAAAAATATGATAAAAGCATGACTCTTGAAATATCCTAACTAAATAAAACTACAATTAGCAGTTGATAAATATTCAAATTAAAAACTAAGATCATTTCCATTTAACTTCAGCATGCACCCCTTTTCAACTAAAGGAAAACAAAATCAGTCCCAATCAGTATTTAAGTAGCAGCCTCCTAAGCGCTTATGCTTTTGCGTAAGTGGTTTCAAGGCATTATCGGTGTTGTTACAGTCGGCTTAAGCAATTTAGTATACTCCATTCTTCATATAAAGGAGTATATTTAGGACATGAAGGTATTGACGGTATATAATATTCATGTGTATTATATAATAACTCTTATATAGAGTATAATATCAAGCTTGCCCCAAGATTCAAATACAAAACTGGAGTGTGTGTGCACGCGCGTGCGCCACATGCTCTCTTTTGTCCCTTCCTCTCTCTTGCTTCTTTTGGTCACTACTGACAGCTCATGGAAATACCAAGCCTTAGTCGAATATAGCCAAGTACAGTCTCCAAATAGTTCTGTCGAGATACAAATTTTTCTGCTTTCTTTCTTTCTTACCATTATGTTTCATTGTAAGCAGGAGCGGATGCAGGTATTTTGGTCAGTGGGGGCAAATAAAGACAATGGTGTTCTATTGAAAAGTCATGCTAAATAATATATAAAACCATTACACAATTCAAAAATTAAAGTATAATTTAACATTTGGAAATTTCCATATTATAATGAAGTATAAAAATAAATAATGCAAATACTAGGAATTGAACCCATGATCTTCTTCTAGGGATTTGTCTAACTTACAAATTAGATTAGACTCCAATATTGATGTTTTAGAGCATGTGTATGTATAAACTATATTATAAAATATAATACTTTCTTGCTGTTGATATCAATCTTTTGTTTTTTGGCAAAAGTTCAGTGGGGCAATTGCCCTCGCTAGGCCCCATGTAGATCCGCCCTTGATTGCAAGCAAGTGCTAGTGAAGGTAAGTGAGGCTTTAAGTCCTTGTTGCATTTCATGTTAAACAGGTTCCAATTAAGGTTATATGATATATTCGTAAGAGACAAACTGAACTTTTAGATTAGAGTAATACTTTACCTACCGGGATGATATCCTACCACAATCTACCCAAAGACAAAATTGTGGGGACTCACTACACCTAGATATTAGTGCCAAACAAGTGAGCCCATGGTGTTTGTATGTTGGGTAGACTGTGGTAAGATTTCAAGCCTGGTAGGTTAAGCATTTTTCTTTAGATTAATGAATATTAAACAATAGATACAGATAAGAAAATCAAGCTGCTGAATTCAAAAGGTAATTGCTCCATTTTTCGCACTTTTAATACATTGGTCTCCGGAAAATCAAATGGAATGCCTAAATTCCAGACATGTCACGTTATTATACAAAAGATAACAAATGGCTCCACACATTAATTCCCATCATTAATTTCTATATTTGATTCCAATATCAATGGTGCAAATGCAAAGTAAACACAACTAAATCAGTAAACAACCCTAACTTCAAATAACTTAAAAGATTTATCATACTACATTTACCTAACAGAGTCGATTATCTAAAATAAACACTTAGAAACAAATCAAAGTTTAGATTTTTAGGCCCAAATCAACTTCAAAAAATGCAAATCCCTGAAAAATATCATACCTTTGCAGCAAGGACAGCAGCGCTGGTCTTTCCTGAACCTCCCTTGCCCAAAAAAGTCACCAGCTGAGTCGAATTCGGTGGAGATTCGGACAAATTGGCCACGAAACGAGCTCGGTTACTCCTCAAATTAGGATTTTTGTGTCGGATTTGGGAATTAGGGTTAGGGATTTGAGAAATGAAGAAGATAGTGGAGGGGAGAGAAGCAAAGGCCATGGTTAGAGCTCAGGATGAATGAGAGAGAGAGAGAGAGAGAGAGAGAATTAGCCCACTGTCATGAGCAGTAGGCTTTTTTTCTGGACTGAAATAAGGGCCTTTTGAGAGATTCGTTTTGCTTTGGCCCAACTACGACTTGCTCCTGTTTAAACCACGGTTAAGTTTTTCTTTTCTCTGGGAAAAATAGTTCTCGAGTCCTCCGACCAAAAAACGATAGGCTTCGGTCCCTGTGGTTTAAAACTTTTTGGCAAAAGTCTCTGATACATATTTTATTTTATTTTTTAAGGTTCCTGGGTATAGTGTTTTAACCTTTGACCGAATTATTAAATACACATAACACCCTTCTTTATTCTCCTTGTGCCCCCATGTGTGTGTCAGTTCAACCGATCAAACAGTCAAAACTGTCGTTTTCAAACCGCTACACATAGCCGTTAACTACTATACATAACTAAGCGTACTGGTTAGCAGGCTATGCGTAGTAGTTAACAAGTTACATATTCGTATCCATATCAGGCGCTAGCCACCGAATACGGGTATGGTAACTTCTATATTTGTTATGCGTTCGATACCAAAAAACAGTATTTTTATTTTATTTTATTCGGTATATTTGGTATCGGTAAGTGTATCCCATCCTCCACACACTCTCTCCCGGGTTTTCATGGTATGGCCGCATGCAGTTATTTGCGCACAAGGTCGTGTTGTATGGCTCTTTTAAATTTTCGGTGGCTGCTGGCAACGGAGAGAAAAGGGGCGAGTGGGCCCCACCCTGCCTAAACCTAAGCAGGCACTTCCCCGCCTCTTGCTCTCTGTTGCCCGCGGCCATAACCCAGTCACACATGTTTCTCTAAATTTTTATGGCTGGAACATTCTTTATTTTAGCTGCAATACTAGTTTGGTAATCAACTTCTCTTGCCATACCTTTGAATGAAGTTCTAGTTAGAGAGGCCAAAGCAGGAATTTTCTTTCCTTAGAGTTTGAAGGGAACCTAAAGTCTTTAGAGAATTACTCGAACTTGGACTCCTATAATTGAAATTTGACCATGATTACATTTCTCTCTCCAGGGAATGTTAGGATGAAAACATATAAGAGATAATTTTCATAGTCTTAAAAAAATTCAACAGTCTGTCAAATAATCAACTTTTCTAATATAGGCGCGAGCACAAAAGAAATCTTTTTTGATTTTGATGCTTAGTTGAATCAGATTCTGAGAATCGTCTCGTATAAGAAAATTTTGAAAACGCAATCCAACTGAACAATACTACAGAATTATAATCTTTGTGCACCTTTCGTGTAAAAAACCTGCTTGTGCATGGGAAAAGGTTCGGATGGCCATTGAACAATCATGACAATGCATACACCCAGTGTATTTGAGGGAAAGAAAGAGATAAAGAATTGTTCAAGTTCCAAGAAAAAGCAAATATTTAAGCTTAGGATTAGAAAAATTAGATTTAAGCTATTTTTTCTAATCCGGAGGAATGAAGCATTTGGAGTCTTTTTTCCCTCCGGATTTACTCTTAGGAAATCATATCCAAGCAAGCAATTCCGTCGGATTAGCCTAATCCGGAGTAAAAATGGAATCTAAGATTTTAATCCACTGGAAATTGCATATCCAAACATGCCCTAAATGTGTTTTCAAACCCCACTTGAGATTGAGTCGAAAGTTGCCGAAATTTGTACATGTCGACCTTAGACTTGGTCCGAGTCTACCAAATATTTGGACTGGCCAAATGTGTCCTTTTCAACAATATTTTTTTCTCATTATGCTGGCATCTCTGGACGTGAAGTTCGCTTAGCACATTAAGCACTTTAGTTGAGAGTAGAGCGTGACGTTTAATTGAAATTTACTTCATATTATTTGAGTGAATCAATATTAGGGTTTGTATGCCGAGAAATATGCCATGTTTTTTTTTCATCTCGTCATTATTACAGTATTTCGAACCAACCAACCTGACGAGAAATCGAAAGCCAACATTTTTATTATTGTAGCGGGATGTTGTTTAAATCATGTATGGACTCTATATATATGTGCTCTAAGAAAACTCGACCATAGGTATTTGATTATTTTATCAGTCTTGATGAAGACATGATGGCTGGGCCCACTTCGCCGCTAAAACAACCGCTAACCTCCACCAAAACTAATCCCATATTCTTATTCTTACTAGCATTGTGTATGCACACTTATATTATAAAATGAAAACGGCCGAAGTGATATTTTATAGAAAATATATATATATATTTTAAGTAAATAAACAAACTATATACATTACACTTTTTTTATGCTCAAATAATAGTGGCTAAAATATGATATATACCAGAAATCAAAGTTTTATAAGTACTAAAATAAGTTTTATTTTTTTTTTTTGTTTAGATGTATATATATTTGTAGGAGGATGGGTTTGACCGTGAGAGAGATGTGTTGGGTGTTAATTTGATTTTTCCTTGAGAAGTGTGAGAAAGAGATGAGTTCGGTGTTTGTTTTTTTTTTGTCTTTTTCTAAAAATGATGGGGACAATCTTACGGTGAAATATAGGGCAATAATTTCTCTCTTTTATTTTGAATTTTTTTGTTGTAAAATGATGTAATAACGATACTATCACCCAAAAAGTTTGGGTTATAATAGTAAAGATTATACTAAAATAAAATCTCTATGATTTTAACTTTAATTTTTAAAAAAAAGTTCTCGAATTGAGATTGTGGTTGATTTACTTCCCAGCATTGTCACAGAAAGAGCATATGAGGTAGCATTTGAAATCCTTGATTTCTATTGTGATTTTTGAAACATCGGCTCTCACGACTAAAACCTTTACAGCTTTTCTGTAATCTTTCTTTACGATGTCGAACAAGTATGCACGCATTGCACATTCAAGGTACTTTACAACTCTAAAATTCGACCTAATCCAACTATTTTATTCCATTTTTCTTGTAATGACAAACTAAGACCCTAAACACAGCCTAAAAACAGTTCATAAAACGGATATATTGAAATTTTACATTTACTCAAGTTATATCAGCTAATTTATATTTTAACCATGCTTCAAAAGCATATACCAAAAATTTATCAATACTAATTAAGAAAATTTACAAAGTAACCCTTAATCACCTTCTTTTCCAAATGAGCAAAATACTAATTAAGAAAAGAAGAAAAGATATACAGAATCTAATCGGGATACTCTTACTTCAATATCCAAAACTCTCAGAAAAAAAAAGGGGGGGGGGGGGGGGGGGGGGGGGGGGGGGGAGAAAGGGAAAAAAGAAAGACAAAACCAAACTCGGCATGTATTATTAATGACTTCTCTGGCAGAGCACGTACAACTTTCTTTTCCAAACCGAAAGGTAGTCAGTTTGATTCCAAAAGAGTTACATGCAAAGTCAAAATATATTATTCGTTATTTCCGATCGGTGAGGAAGGCGGGCAGGGGCTCCTCATCGGCGATCGGGCCGTCGGGGCTCCTGGCAGCCGCCGCCCATCCCTGTCGTAATAAATCACTCCGGAGAAATCCAACGGCTGGCATTTCTCCCCCATGATGATCCCCCGTCTCCACACCTCCTCCTCGTCCAATCCCGTCTCCTCGTGGCGGGTCTTTCTCCCCCTCCATCGACCGTCGCTGAGGAACGAAAACACCAGCACCTTCGTCGTCAATAGCTTCATTCGGTTGGCTCCGTAGAGCCTCCTTGCTGCATGCGACACCTGTCGGGAGCACGTGGAGAGGAGTTCGGTCACAGCTTGGAGCACGTCGTCGATGGCCATAGTTGGGAGATGAGAGCGGCCGGGGTGACTGAGATTATTCATTCTACTCTGTATTTATATATATGGGGGGTTGGGTTGTTGTGGGTCGTACATGTGGATGGAGATGATTGGGCCAGTAGGATCTAGCGACTTAGCCCCTACAGATTTGTGTGTGTTTATTAGTTTAATGAGAGTTTTGGGGAGAATGTTTATAAAGTCGTTTACTTAATTTTTTCTTATTATTTTTGGGAAGGGGGAATTTATTGGATCCTAATCAGATCCTAATTCACGTTTTTCAAATTACAAAGTAACCCTTAATCACCTTCTTGTTTTCCAAATGAGCAAAATACTAATTAAGAAAAGAAGAAAGGACATACAGAATCTAATTGGGATACTCTTACTTCAATATCCAAAACTCCCAGAAAAAGGGCAAAAATAAGGGGGGGAAAGAAAGACAAACCCAAACTCGGCATGTATTATTAATGACTTCTCTGGTAGAGCACGTACAACTTTTTTTTCCAAGCCGAAAGGTAGTCAGTTTGATTCCAAAAGAGTTACATACAAAGTAAAAATATATTTTTCGTTATTTTCGATCGGTGAGGAAGGCGGGCACGGGCTCCTCATCGACGATCGGGCCACCGGGGCCCCTGCCAGCCGCCGCCCATCCCAGTCGTAATAAATCACCCCTGAGAAATCCAACGGCTGGCATTTCTCCCCCATGATGATCCCCCGTCTCCACACCTTCTCCTCGTCCAATACCGTCTCCTCGTGGCGGGTCTTTCTCCTCCTCCATCGACCGTTGCCGAGGAACGGAAACACCAGCACCTTCGTCGTCAGTGGCTTCATTCGGTTGGCTCCATGGAGCCTCCTTGCGGCATGCGACACCTGCCGGGAGCGCGTGGAGAAGAGTTCGGTCACAGCTTGGAGCACGTCGTCGATGGCCATAGTTGGGAGATGAGAGCGGCCGGGGTGATTGAGATTATTCATTCTACTATATATTTATATATATATGAGGGGTTGGGTTGTTGTGGGGCGTACACGTGGACGGAGATGATTGAGCCAGTAGGATCTAGCGACTCAGTCCCTACAGATTTGTGTGTTTTTATTAGTTTAATGAGAGTTTTGGGGAGAATGTTTATAAAGTTGTTTATCTAATTTTTTCTTATTATTTTTAGGAAGGGGGAATTTATTGGATCCTAATCAGATCCTAATTCACGTTTTCCAAATTACAAAGTAACCCTTAATCACCTTCTTGTTTTCCAAATGAGCAAAATACTAATTAAGAAAAGAAGAAAGGATATACAAAATCTAATTGGAATACTCTTACTTCAATATCCAAAACTCTCAAAAAAGGGCAAAAAGAAGGGGAAAAAAGAAAGACAAAACCAAACTCGGCATGTATTATTAATGACTTCTTTAGCAGAGCACGTACAACTTTTTTTTTCCAAACCGAAAGGTAGTCAGTTTGATTCCAAAAGAGTTACATGCAAAGTAAAAATATATTTTTCGTTATTTCCGTTCAATGAGGAAGGCGGGCACGGGCTCCTCATCGACGATCGGGCCACCGGGGCCCTGCCAGCCGTCGCCCATCCCTATCGTAATAAATCACCCCTGAGAAATCCAATGGCTGTCATTTCTCCCCCATGATGATCCCTCGTCTCCACATCTCCTCCTCGTCCAATCCCGTCTCCTCGTGGCGGGTCTTTCTCCTCCTCCATCGACCATTGCCGAGGAACGGAAACACCAGCACCTTCGTCGTCAGTAGCTTCATTCGGTTGGCTCCGTGGAGCCTCCTTGCGGCATGAGACACCTGCCGGGAGCACGTGGAGAGGAGTTCGGTCACAGCTTGGAGCACGTCGTCGATGGCCATAGTTGGGAGATGAGAGCGGCCCGGGTGACTGAGATTATTCATTCTACTCTATATTTATATATACGGGGGGTTGGGTTGTTGTGGGCCGTACACGTGGACCGAGATGATTGGGCTAGTAGGATCTAGCGACTTAGCCCCGAAAGATTTGTGTGTTTTTATTAGTTTAATGAGAGTTTTGGGGTGAATGTTTATAAAGTTGTTTACCTAATTTTTTCTTATTATTTTTGGAATGGGGAATTTATTAGATCCTAATCAGTTCCTAATTCACGTTTTTCAAATTACAGTTTCACATAATATACAAATGCCAATAGCAAAGAGAGTTTTTCATTGTTTTATTGCGATAAGAATGCACGTGTTTGTCGGGCGTGTATAGATTCCCCCGGCCTACGGTAGGTTAGGGTTTACTTATTGTGAAGATTCAAATCTCCGGCAACCGCGGATAACACTGCCGTTAATTATCTCTCGCTTATGTAGCGAGAGAACCTCCGATTAACGGATCAAACTGACACTGCGAACTCAATGTGCATTATGTGATTTGTGTGTGTTGTGTTTTGAAAATAATGCAAAAAACCGTGTTCATTTCATTCTTTTTGTTAATTCTATAGATATTTACGAGAAAGACTTTAAAAATCAAAATTTTATTAATCGTTTTTTAATTTTTTTTCATATTCTTTATTTTTCTTTAAAAAAAATATGGAAGTGTAACGCAAGCGCACAGCTACAACAGCATGTGTAGCTACAGTGACACACGCCCTACAACATGCGTCGCTACAGTGGCTTGCGAGCTATAGTAATGCAGCTGCAGTGGCTTGCACGCTACAGTAGCGTACGATGCGCACGGAGAGAGCCAAAAGGTTCGATTTTGGGGCCGAAACCCGGGTTTGGAGCTCTATGGGGGATCTTCTTCTCTTCTTTGGCCTATAAAAGCTCTTTTGATTCTTCAAAACTTGGATTTTAGATCTTTAATAGACTAAAAGGGTCTTTTTTCATTCTCACAAGCCTTGGATCTTGTCAAAAATGGAGTTTTGGAGATGAGTTCTCCTTCTTCCTTTCTGAAATTGGATCTCGAGGAGGAAGAAAAAGAGTAAAAATCTTTCTTTTTTGGAATTTGATGGAGTAATCACTCTATTTTCAATCAGTTTATGGCTAAAATCTACTTAGTTTTGAAAAAAGATAGCTTAAACTCTTGATTTAATTTAAAAGAGAAGGAGATGAAGAACTTGAAGAGAAAGAGAAGGAAGCACAAATCCTAATTTTTTTTGTGAGGGATTAATTATTCTTATCTCTTCATAATGTTTGCCTTGTATAGGTTACACTTTTTTACACATAGCCTTCTGGGCTTTATAAAATGGCTCATTTGTCTATCCCATACCCATATGCTAATTTATTTTTGCACATGAGCCATTAGTTTTACATAATTTTGGATTTTTACCCATTTAGTCTACAGTTTAACCTTTATTTGTATATAAAAGCTATTTATTACATATTTCTCTCTCTCTCTTTTTCTTCTTCAACGGCCGGCCGGATTCGCTTGGGCTTGAGCCAGTTTTGAGCGTGGGCCCAGTTGCTTGGGGTCCGATCCGGGTTAGTCGGACCCGGGTCCATTCGGATGTTGATTTTGACTTTGATTTTTTTACTTTTAATTTGGATTTTTGATTTTGGTAATGGGGCGTAATTTTTTACCCCAACAAAGTACCCCTATCAATGAATGCACACTACACACATGAGTTGTGTGCATAAAATTGGTGGATCTTATTTTGTGAAGAGTTTGATATGCTCCATTTTTGCGATGTGGAGGTCGTTGGTTGACGTATCCCCGAGATGGAGTGCATGTTTAACGTATCCCCGAGACAGAGTGTCGCTATCTGACGTTTTCCCGAGACGGAGTGTCTGTTTGACGTATCCCCAGGATGGAATGTCTTGACGTGCCCTTGAGACGGAGTGTCGGTGTCTGACGTTTTCCCGAGACGGAGTGTCAATGTTTGACGTATCCCTGAGACGGAGTGTCCCGGGATGGAGTGTCCCTGTCTGACGTTTCTTCGAGACGGAATGTCTGTTTGACGTATTCCCGGGATGGAGTGTCGGTTTGACGTATTCTCGAGACAGAGTGTTGCTGTCTGATGTTTCTCCGAAACGGAGTGTCGATGTTGACGTATCCCCGAGATGGAGTGTCGCTGTATGTTGTATCCCCGAGATGGAGTGTCGATGTCTGACGTATCCCTGAGAAGGAGTGACGATGTTTAACGTATCCCTGAGATGGAGTGTCACTATATGACGTATCTCCGAGACGGAGTGTCGATATCTGACGTGCTCCTGAAACGGAGTGTCGCTTTCTGACATATCCCCAAGACGGAGTGTCGATGTCCAGCGTTTCACTGAGACGGAGTGTCGCTGTATGACGTATCACCGAGGCAAAGTGTCGATGTCTGACGTGCCCCTGAAACGGAGTGTCGCTTTCTAACATATCCCGAGATGGAGTATCGTTGTATGACGTATCTCCGAGACGGAGTGTCGATGTCTGATGTTTCCCCGAGACGGAGTGTTGCTGTTTGACATATCCCCGAGATAGAGTGTCACCGTATGACGTATTCCCGAGACGGAGTGTCAATGTCTGACGTTCCCCCGAAACGGAGTGTCGCTTTCTGACTATCCCCAAGACGGAGTGTCGCTATTTTTGACGTAGTGTTCATTGTTGGAATTGGTTGATTTGATTTGTTTTGGGAGGTTCCAATCTGCCCAGCGAGACATCTGAGCTTGGAAACACTGCCGGATGAGACTTTAATTTGATTTGTTTGATTCCTTCCATATTTGACAAGACTTTTAAACTCGGCAATATTACTGAATGAGGCTTGGAATTAGGATTTTTGAGTTTGAATTGGATTTGAATTTGAGTTTTGGATTGGATTTGGCGTCAGCATCACTACATTGGAATAGGGTATAAGGAGCGACTCATCATTTGCCGTGGAGGCTTTGAGGATTTGGATTTTTGTTTAGCGTCAGCACCGCTATACTGGAATGGGGTACCAAGAGAGATTCATTATTCGTCGTTGAAGGATTTGAGATTGGATGTGGATTTGGATGGCGTCTGCATTGCTAGACTGTAATATAGTATCAGGAGCAACTCATCATTCGCCTTTGGAGGATTTGAATTTGGATATGGAGTTGGATGGCGTCTGCATTGCCAGACTGAAATATGGTATCAAGAGCAACTCATCATTCGCTTTTGGAGGATTTGAATTTGGATGGTGTCTGTATTGCTACACTGGAATATGGTATCAGGAACAACTCATCATTCTACTTTGGAAGAACTTGGAATTTGGATTTGGGTCGGCATCAGCACCGCTAACACTGAAACGTAGTGCCAGGAGCGACTCATCATTTGCCTTTCCCGTTGAGAAACGATGGCTTAGGAGATAAGTTTAGGTCCTTGTCACCTAAGACTTTTCAAATTTATAAGCTGTAAGGGCCTCATAAAAGTATTTCCTCTCTACGAGTCAAGAGGATCTCGCAGTTGTATTTTCTCCTCAAGAGTTGTGAGGACCCCCAAGTGTGCTTTTACCTTGTGAGTCGTAAGGATCTCACAAAGGTGTATTTTTCTTACGAGTCGAGAGGATCTCGTAAGCGGTGTTATCCTCATGTATCGTGAAGACACATGAGTGTATCTTCTTCTCGTTGGTAGCTTGGTTTGCCAACGTAAGATATTTTTGGATTCAATTTTATCGTAAGTGGTCCACGGATCGTATATGGCATGCAATCTGGAGATCGGCCGCGAGGCTGTACAACAGAAATAGGTTGGGATAGGGATTATTTGTGCACGAGAATTGTATACGGTAGTCAATTTGGGACTGGCTGTAAGGCTGGGAGAATTTGGGAAATCTGGGTTTAGTTTTCGATTGGCGTTTGAATCGCTACACTAAAATAGTGCCAGGAACGACTCATCATTCACCGTTGGGACATTTGAGGATTTGAAATTTTGTTTACATGCAACATGAAAATATATTTTTCGTTATTTCTGATCGGTTGTCACGCCCCGCTTCCCAGAGTACGCTAAAATGGGCACGCGACATAGCCAACCATGCTACCTGTGGGTAGGAAGTATCCATCCACAGTCACATTACGGCTGTAGAGATATCAAGAACAAAAATAAAGCTATCTAAAACATGTCCATAATCCAGGATAACAGGAGTCAATAATAAATAAATGCGAAAGCGAAAGATCCAATACAAATAACTGGAAAGTATGTCCCATAATGCGGGCTCACATCAAGAATAAAATGCATGAAAGAGAAACTAACTACTGCTGAACTCACAGCTCAGCCTGTTGGCTGAAGTACTCCTGCTCGGGCTGCGACAGCGGTACAGAATCTGGGCCATGCAAAACCCAGACGTCAGCGCGTCAAGTCATCACATAATAACATAATAAACAGGCAATGTGAGTATAAACATGAATAAAGCAAGGGTAACAAAAATATGAATCAGAGCAGTGCAGGGTAGTGTGCAGTGGGTAAACTGGATTGTTCTATCAGGTTCTTTGTTTTAAAGTCTTTGAAATCAATTGATGAATCATCGATGTAACTCAATAGTATCCCGTGCATGCCCGGGACCACGGTCTAAGACTCTCGAGCTGAAACCGAGACGTGCCGCTGGGCACTAACAGGGAAAGGATAAAGACCAACGATGTCAGCAGCATCGTCACGAGGCAGGCCTGGCCTCTAAAACTGATCAGTACAGGTAGTGAACTGTTGAATTACAAGTCAGGTTTCACCTTTTATTTCCCCATACCCCCAAGTTATATGTGCAAGTCAAGTCAGGTGTCCCGGAATCAAGAAACTAATGCCAACACAGGATCAGGTAAACAGGTTTGTCTGGATAGACAACAGGAACGGTCCATGAGGACTACATGTCAGGTTTGTTGGCATTAGACACAAGATCGGGTAACGGATCAGGTCATGGTACATCATGTCAAGTCAAGCAGTATACGGTACCATGTCGGGTAGAACAATATATATGTAGTAAGTCAGGTCAAGATGTAAACAATATCATGGGTGTGCTCACAATCAGTTATACAAGCAAGCATGGTTATCCTCAACATGATATAAGCAATGAATTAAGCAATAGGCAGATTTACTCAGTTTGCAGCACAGTTATCAGTTGTATCACAGAGATGATTTCAATGTTATGCAAATGCAGTATGACAATTATGGCATTTTAATCATGTTAACAAGTTTAAGAACTTTAGGGGTGCAATGATTTATATAAAAGTTCAATACAGCTATTATAGGTTAAAATGCATATGAGTATCCGAATGGAACCAAACTATAGAGATAAGTGCCATAAGCTTTGTCAATATTAAAAATGTGATTAAACAGGTAAATATGGTTATTAGATTTAATTTGCAAACTGTAGGTCCCAAGTTTAACAGTAAAATGATATATATAACACTATTGTACATGAAAATGAGAAATGGTTGTACCAAAGTTAAATTTACAGGTTTAGGGTGTCATAATATATATGTAAATATTGTTTAGTATGTAGCAAGGGGTACTTGCCTCAACGGGTCGCGAACCGGGAAAAACGGAACGTAAAATGTCAGCGAGGAAACTCGCGACGGGCGCACGGTTCACGGAATGAACCCAAACGACGAACAATGGGACCACACGGGTCGGGGCACCTCACTGGAACGTCGGATCACGTCGTCGGCATCGTCAGATTCCGGCCAAAATGTGAACAGTGAACGATCATGATAGCAAACAAGAAAGGAAAGAAAATAGAGAAGAAAGAAAAGAGGAAGGAGGAGAGGGAGGCTTACGGTGGTCTGTAGAGGGGTCGTGAGGATCGACGGCGTCGAAGAACCTCCGGCGGTGGCCTACCCGACAGCGACAAAAGTTTCCAGTTCAAGAAAAAATGTTTATAGAGAAAGCAAGAAGAAAAGAAAAAAGGAGGAGAGCAAGCTTACCAAGGGGGCTTACGAAGCCGGGGATACGAGAACGGGGTCATCGGCGGCGACGCACAGCGGTGCAACGGCGTGCAGGGGCGCGCGCAGGCCGCGGTGAAGGTGCAGGGGTGCACGGGAACGTGGGAGAAAGGAGGAAGAGGGGGCTTGGCTGCGACGAGGGCGCGGAAACGACTAGCCCGGCGGTGCTGGTGCCGGCGATGGGGTTGCGGTGGCGACGGGGGACGAGGCGGCTGAGCACTGCAATGGGTTAGGGTTTGCGTTGCTTTTTGAAGAAAGGAGGTTGGAGGAGAGATGATAATATATAAGAGAGAGAGAAAGAGATTCAGGGGAGAGAGAGAGATAGATATAGAGAGATAAGAGAGAGGAGAGAGATAGAGAGAGACGGTGAGAGAGAGGGGAGAGAGACGCGTGAGGTGTGGGGCCCAGGGAAGAAATAAAGTTGTTTGATTGGCTGAAGAAGGGATCGTTTGTTAAGGCAATATTTATTTAAAGATTATAAAAGATTATATGGTTAAGTTAAAAGAAAATATGCGATGGTTTTAGTATTAAAATTTGGGATTTTGGCGTAAAATAAAACATTTCCAAATCGCACCCGGGTTGGGTCCAAAAATTTGAAATTGAAATAAATATAATTTTAAGCGGGATCCAAACATTAAAATGAAGTGTTTTATGATTAAAAAGCACACCCCCAAAACGGACACACGTACGTGCACGTAGCCGTCCAAACTCGCCCGTTTCGCTGAATGGGACGAGAACACGATGCGCGGACGTTATAACGTGGTTAGGGGTGTCAAGTAGGCCAAGATGACTATTTTTAATTTTATTTTAGATACCAAAATTTGTTATATGCAGAAATGAATTTGCCGGGTAAAATTTACAATAAGCAACAATCAAGCAAGATAAAAGAAATAAGTGTCACACTACGTTCAAATGGTAACTGAAATTAGTAGCATTGGGCTCGGGTGTTACATTATACCCAACTACAAAAAGAATTTCGTCCTCGAAATTCCAAGAATACAAAGATAGAAAACTACAAGAAAATGTGAGGAAACCTCTGTCGGATTTCATCTTCTCGTTCCCAAGTGGACTCTCCATGCGAGCGATTACCCCAAGAAACAAGCACAAGAGGGATCACCTTGTTCTTAAGAACCTTTTCCCTTCGATCCACGATTTCAATCGGTCGCTCCTCAAAAGTCAAATCTTCTCGTACTGTTAGCTCCGAATGATCCAATACGTGCGTTTCATCTCGAACATACCTTCGTAGTTGAGATACGTGAAACACATCGTGTAAATTAGCCAAGGACTGCGGTAACGCCAAACGATACGCTAGCTCACTAACACGCTCCAAGATCTCAAAGGGTCCAACGAATCGAGGACTAAGCTTTCCTCGACTTCCAAAACGAATCACCCCTCTAGTCGGTGATATCTTCAAGAACACCAAATCACCCACGGCGAACTCTAGAGGTCTTCTTGACGTGTGCGCCCAACTCTTCTGTCGGTCTTGTGCTGCCTTCATATGATTTCTGATAGTGTTAACCTTCTCAACTGTCTGCACAACCAAATCTGGTCCCAATAATCTTCGTTCACCAACGTCATCCCAACAAACAGGTGAACGGCACTTACGACCATACAAAGCTTCAAATGGAGCTATCTGGATAGTTGCCTGAAAACTGTTGTTGTAAGAAAACTCCACCAAATGCAGATGATCCTCCCAAGAACCCTTGAAATCCAACATGCATGCTCTCAACATATCTTCAAGAGTTTGGATCGTTCTTTTCGACTGACCATCAGTTTGAGGATGATAAGCTGTGCTAAACTTCAATCGAGTCCCCAAACTTTCCTGTAAACTCCTCCAGAAGTGTGATATGAACTGAGTGTCCCGATCGGACACGATGCTCACCGGTACTCCATGCAATCTTACAATCTCTTGCGTGTACCGCTCTGCCAAAGTCTCTGTTGATTGACCAACCCGGAAAGGAATGAAGTGAGCTGCCTTGGTCAATCGATCAACAGTCACCCATATAGCATTGCTTCCCTTTGGACTCCGCGGTAAAGCCGTCACGAAATCCATGGTTATATGTTCCCACTTCCACTGAGGAATCGGAAGTGGTTACAATAAACCAGTAACCCTTTGGTGTTCATGTTGAGGTAAAAATTTACATCCCGGTTGACCGAGTCAAAGTCAAGGTCAACCCCCAAGCTAGATGGGCCCAAGCCCAGGTCAAGCGGGCCCATGCCCAAGTCGAGCCCGCGGCCAGCCTCTCTCATGCCAGCAACGAAATCATGTCATAAATAATTTTTATGTAATTTTTTATGCATGAATGTAAACAGAATGGGCATAAAGCCAATATTTTGTAAGCCCGTGGCTTATGTGCAAAAATGAAATGACACATGAGCCATGGGATGGCTAAAATGCCATTTTTTGTAAAGCCCAAGGGGCTATATGTAAATATGTAAGACTATATAAGGCAACATGATGATCAATAATATACATTTTTTTCATTCCCTCAAAAACTAGGGTTTGTTCCTCCACTCTCTCCTTTTCAAGTTCTTCCTCTTTCTTTTTATTTTCCAAATAAATCAAGAGCTTAGCTCTCCTTTTTTTTAAAACTAAATAAAGTTTTACACCCATCTCCCAAAACTCCATCAAGAGAAGGAAAATGGTCTCTTTTTTTATCATCCAAGATCTGGATCTTGGAGTTTCAAAAGAACCCATTTTGGGTTTCTTCTCAAAGGAGAAAGGAGAAAATCTTTTTGAGTTTAACTCCACAAATAAAAATCTTTTGGAGTTCAACTCCACCACCAGGAAAATTATTTTGGAGTTTAACTCCACTGCAAAAATTCTTTTGGAGTTTAATTCCACTGTAAAAATCTTTTGGAGTTCAACTCCACAAATAAAATTCCTTTGGAGTTCAACTCCACAAATAAAATTTTTTTGGAGTTTAACTCCACTACCGAAATTCTTTTGGAGTTTAACTCCACAAAAAAAAATAATAATAAATACTTTTTTTGGGGAGTTTAACTCCACATTATATTAACCATATAAAAATTCTTTTGGAGTTGAACTCCACGTTTCCCAAAAAAAAAAATGGCGGTCACATGCAAAGCATGTGACCGGGTCATATGCAAAGCATGTGACCGGGTCATATGCAAAGCATGTGACCCGCCCCATCACATGTTTAACATGTGACCGGGTCACATGCAAAGCATGTGATGGGCTTCTCACATGGTAGCATGTGACCCCCCCCTCACATGAGGGGTCATATGCTAACATGTGAACCTCCATATCACATGCTAGCATGTGACCCCACTTTTTTTTTTAAAAAAAGAAAAACAAAATTCTCTTTTCTTCTTTCTTCCTTCTTTTTTATTTAAAATAAAAATAAATAAATTATAAATAATATTTAAAAATAAAAAAAACATAATCATTTTCTTTTCTTCTTTTCTTTATTTAATCCCTTTTTTATATATATAATAAATATTAAATAAATTATAAATAATATTTTAAAATAAAAAAAATAATAAATTTTTAAAAGTAAAAAAAAATCTCTAAATATTTATTTACTTATTTTTTTTTTATATATAGAATATATATATATATATATATATGTATATATCTCTTTTTACAAGTAGAACAAAACGAAAAAAATACACACACACCAACACGCTGCATATTGAGTTCGCATGACCAGTTTAACCCGTCAATCGGAGGTTCCTTCGCTCCAAATGCGAGGGGTAATTAACGGCAGCTTAGTCCGCGGCTGTCGGAGATTCGGATCCCCACAATCAATAAACCCCGGCCTACCCTAGGCAGGGAGAATCTGTAATGCGCCTGACAAGCGCGCGCGTATTCCCATCTCAATGGGGTGACGAAAAACACCCTACAGATTCTGGCACGCCCGGTGGGACCAATCTCTCCTCCCATATTTCGGGTTAAACGTTCATGCGAACTCGGTCAATATACATATCTATACTTATACTAAAATAATGCTCTTTCATGCAGGTATTCAAGCAATCACTTTTCAACAATGTCTCCAAGGACGATCTCAGCTCTCAGCACGGCTCCCATCTCCTATGCGATGAGGATAGACTCTAGGACGGTCCTTCCGACCAGTCTCGGGCGACAATGGGAGGAGCCGCTGCTACCATTCGGCTCTATTGTGTTCATGTCAGTTGTCTCCATCCCAGATCCTCAAGCCCCTGTGGCGGACAAACCGGTCTCGAAAGGCAGGAGACCAAATGTGGTGGTCGCGAGGGCACCTCAGCCCAAGCACAAATCCGTTTCCAAACGACCCTCCATCGCTCCAGCTGGGGGCATGGCCATCAACGTCAACGAAGCAACTGGGCATCTCGGGCAAGCTCCAGCGGTACCCCCGACAACTGCTCGATCGGGTGTCTTCTCTAAGCTCCCCGCTAATCAACTCACAATGGCTTCCCAAAGAGCAGAAGCCTGCCAAGCGCTTAAGGCAAAGAAGCTGAGGCAGAAGCGGCTCAGATATAGAGCCAACAAAAGGGCTAGGGCTCTAGCCATGTTAAAATTTATGAATTTCCAAAGCCCGGACCGCTCCGCGAAACCAGCTGCCAGTGATGAAAGAATGGCTGAATGTATTATCCACACTGTCTACATGGCCGGACATGAAGAAACGAACCCTCTTCTTCTTCACCGCCATGGTGATGATACGGTTGACGCTACCCAGCATCGGCTCGATCTAAATGATGAAGAGCCCGCTCAGGCCGATAAGCCAGAGGATCCCGTGGTTCCTATGGAATGGAGCTCAGGCAATAAAGATTACCCGGTTGTCATAGCCGGAACTACAGAACAAGCATTATTCCAATGGCTTCAAAGGCAATTTCAGGACATGGATGAGAAGATGGCCGAGGTCTATTCAAAAGTCGACGAGCTGGCAAACGTCGTGGCAGATCTCGCGACCCAAGTCGCCCGATTGCAATTACAGCAGAATCAAATTTTGGCTCATGAGCCAGGGATTGGTACCCGGGAGCAGCCAACTGATATCCCTTTAAATCTAAAAGCAGGGCGCCTTCGCGAAAAACGGCCGCAATTAGTCTCCAATCCCTCCAATACATACGCCGGGGGGGAATCGCCTCTGAAAGAGAAGCTGGAAAAGGTCTATTCCTTCAAGAGGGAAAAGGTCCACAAGATATTCAGGGACGCCCTAAGAAACGGTCTACAACTGCCAGAATCAAAGAGACCGCAAGAAGAGAATATGATCGACGACCCAAAATACTGCCCCTATCATAGGGTGATAGGTCATTCCATTGAGGACTGATTCGTCTTCAAAGATTGGGTCGAAAGGCAATACAAGACGGGAGAGATAGAACTGTCTAAAGGCGTGTTAGTAAACAGTCAAGCAACGACCGCCGATTTCATGCAAATGGAGACCGAAACCTTTCGGGAACCTAACCCTCCCAGACATGTGCAGGGCGAACCAAAGATTGATCGGCCTTAGGGACCGGCGTCAGTGAGGGCACCTACTCTGATGGAAAGCAGGAAGAAGGTGTACTCCTTTAGGAGGGATGAGGTCCGCGATATATTCAAGGAAGCCCTGAACAATGGCCTGCAACTGCCTATTCCGAAGAGGCCACATGAAATGAATATGACTGGCAATCCCATATACTGCCCATACCATAGAGTGCTGAGTCATACCATTGAAGACTGCTGTGTTTTCAAAGATTGGGCAGAGGACCAATATAAGCTTGGAAAAACCTCTCAATTCTCGGACGTATCGGCAAGCCACAGAGCTAAGTCATCAACACAGCTCCGCCAAGATCAATGTTCAAGGAGCTGGGATAAGCAAAGAGGACCACCACGTCGTTAAACTGGAAACAGTCGACCTCTAAGTCGTTAAACTGGGAATGTAAAAAAAAATGTGTAATAAAAAAAATGTGTAAATAAAAGAAAAATAAAGAAAAGCCGAAATGATGGGGCAACTCGCAATAAAAATCAGCGAGTAAAATAAAGATGAAAATAAAGCCGAAATGATGGGGCAATCGCGATCTTTGCGATAAGAAAAGCTGAAATGATAGAGCAATCGAGGTAAAACAAAAAAAACACAAACAGAACAAAGGCGGATGATGAGTTGCTCCTGGCATTATTCCAGTGCAGCAATGCAGACGCCAACCAAAATCCAATTTTCCAAAACTCTCCCGGCCCTACGGCTAGTCCCCAAATTGACTGACGTATACAATCCACGGGCTCAAATAATCCTCGGCATACCCATGCCCCACCGCAACCACCAGTTACGCGGCTGATCTCCACCTGTGGAATTATGCTCCATTGGAAGGACCCACTCATGTGTCCTGGCACTTTTGCTTCAGTGTTAGCAACGCTGATGCCGGCCCCTACCCTAAAATTCCAAGCTAGCCATCAATAGACCTCTAAGTCTTTAAACTGAAAATAGAAGACCTCTAGGTCTTTAAACTGGAAACAGATGACCACCAAGTCGTTAAACTGGAAACAGATGACCACTAAGTCTTTAAACTGGAAACAGATGACCACTAAGTCTTTAAACTGGAAATATATGACCTCTAAGTCGTTAAACTGGAAACATTAGACCTCTAAGTCTTTAAACTGGAAATAGAAGACCTCTAAGTCTTTAAACTGGAAACAGATGACTGTTCCCGCCAAAAATTTCTGCGCAAAGGAGTCCAAGGTATCAAATGGCAGCGATACGCTTAAGAAAATGCGAACCAGTATCTTCCGGCCTGTATTTTGATAAACTCCCCAATGAGAAACTGTTAAATTATGATGGTATTGAAAGCATCTCGAAAAAACCTTCGATTTGATATATTATGGGCCTCATAATTTATCCGGGATCAAAAGTTATGAGCAAATGTCTATGCACATGTGATCTAAGGAAGAAGATGCGAACCAGTATTTGCCGAGCTGTATTTTGACAAACTCCGTAACGAAAAACAGCTAAATTCTGATGATATTGAAAGCATCTCGAAAAGACCTTCGATTTGATATATTATGGGCCTCATAATTCATCCGAGATCAAAAGTTATGAGCAAATGTGCTATACACGTGTAATCTAAAGTAATGCTCTACTACATGGGGAATGCATTTTTTAGTCCCACATCGGGAAAAGGAGAGATGGCTTCTCTACCACTCCCATATAAATAAGAGGGGATACCTCTTAGAAAGGTAGAGTGAAATCCTCAAAGGATTCAATACTCAAAGGAGCTTAGTTCTCCAAAGGAGCTTAGTTCTCCAAGATAGGAGCATGCTCCTCCATAATGCGCATATGCGCAAGCGCCATGTGCGCAAGCGCCATGTGCGCTACGTGCAACGCACGTGTGCCCGCCAAGCGGCACTACGTGCAACGCACGTGCGCACCACATGAGAACATTTAATAATATTAAAAGGAGCATGTTCTCCATATATAGAAGTCCTGCTTCTCCTCATAATGCGCATGTGCGCTACGTGCAACGCACGTGTGCTCGCCACGCGCGCACCACGTGCAACGCACGTGCGCACCACATGAGAACATTTAATAATATTAAAAGGAGCATGTTCTCCATATATAGAAGCCCTGCTTCTCCTCATGATGCGCATGTGCGCTACGTGCCTCCTCATAATGCGCATGTGCGCCATGTGCAACGCACGTGTGCCCGCCACGCGCGCACCACGTGCAACGCACGTGCACACCACATGAGAATATTCAATTAAAAGGAGACGAGTTCTCCATAGGAGCTTGCTCCCCCCATAATGCGCATATGCGCAAGATCCATGTGCGCTACGTGCAAATATGAGCGCCCAACACGTGCGACGCACGTGCGCCCAACACGTGCAACGCACGTGCGCAAACGCAAAGAAGCCTTTTTCAGCAGCGAGAAGCTTAAGCTCCAGCCTGTTCTTCCCCCTAATGAGTGAGACATGGTTCAAAGGGTACATCCCTTCACACCTTCGATATATGGCACTGTAATCTCTCAGTGTCGTCGGAGAGGTGGTGGGTCCCAACGACCAATGATCCTTCTTTCTAAAATAAAAAAAAAGAAGAAGAGAGAACATTGACAGAGAAACAGAGAAAGAATTCAGAGAACTCCTAAAAAGAAAGTTTGAGAAGAAATCAGAAAGAAAAGAAGGTAAACCTTTGAAAAGAAGAATTTCTTCTGAATAGATCATTGATCTGAGAACAAGAGCAAGGACCTCTAAGGAAAAGGAAAATAAACAAATAAAAAACAGTGCCTTGCACTTCTTTTTATGAACCATTGTTTCTGAATCTAAAAGATTCTCAAGATAGAAGTGCCTCGCACATTTTATCTGAAATTGATCCAAAAGAATAAGAACAGTGCCCAGCACTTGCCAGAAATGCACTATTGCGCAAGCCGCGCCACGTGTCAGCAGTGCAACAGCGCAGCACACTGACGCAGTGCACTGCGCTGTTGTGCTTACGCTCACCAGAGCGTGACACGTGTCACCACCATATGAGTTTGCGCTCATTACTTGGCGCAAAGCGTCTGACAAGCCACGTGGGGCACTATCAAAGTGTTTAATGCTCTACATTATTAAAGAAAAGGGACAGAGCCCAATTAAAAGGCCTAACAGGCGTAATAAAAAAGTGCTATGCAGGGCAGAGCCCAAACAAAATAGATGCTCTGCATCATTTATAAAAGGGCAGAGCCCAACCAAAACAAGAATAATGCAGTGCATTACTAAAAAGGGGCAAAGCCCTAGCACAGGCCAAAGACAAAAAATGTTGAAACTGGACTTAGCCCAATCATGGCCGTAAGTCCTCAAACTAAATTGACTGAGCACAGCTGCTCTCCTAAATCAATTTACATCCGGTTCGAGGGTACATCTCTGAACTCCTCTGACACCCATCGTTGTAATCCTTCAACGACGTCAGAGAGGTGACGGGTCCCGACGACTAAACATTCAAATGGACTGCGGGGTCCTTAAACTCGTGGACCGAAACGTCCTTAAACTAATATCGGACCGAAACGTCCTTAAACTAATATCGGACCGAAACGTCCCTAAACTAATATCGAACCGAAACGTCCCTAAACTAATATCAGACCACCACGTCCCTAAACTGGAATATGGACCACTACGTCCTTAAACTGGCGACGGACCGAAACGTCCCTAAACTAATAATGGACCACTACGTCCTTAAACTGGCGACGGACCGAAACGTCCCTAAACTAATAATGGACCACTACGTCCTTAAACTGGCGACGGACCGAAACGTCCCTAAACTAATAATGGACCACCACGTCCTTAAAACTGGCGATGGACCGCCACGTCCTTAAACTAGCGCAATCGAGCCCGAACGCTCTTTTGTCGGATCTAAACGGTCCCGTCTAAGTTGATCTTTGCCCCAAATACGGTTAATGTGTCCTTAGATCTTTAAATAAACAATAAAACTCCGAATCAACTTTGGTTCAAGGGTACATCTCTGAACTCCTCAGACGCCTGTCGTTGTAATCCCTCAACGACGTCAGAGAGGTGACGAGTCCCGACGACCGGATAATTAAATCAATCATGATGTTAAGTTGATCTTAGTCTAAAACAAGACTAACGTATCCTTAACGAACGTTTAAGTCGATCTTAGTCGCAACGCGACTAATGTATCCTTAAACTAAAAACACCAAACCCAAATCTAAGTAAATACGGATTTGGACTAATCCACGCCCTACGGGCGACGGCATTACTCAGTCTCCGTATACAATCCACGGGTAATCACAAACAAAACAAACACACACGACACGAAGTGAAATTCTGGAGAAGGAGAAAGTTGTTACCGCGATGCGGTAGCGTAATTAACTGCAGGGGCTTGCGCCTGCAGGGAAGAGCGTCCCCACAATCAAAAACCCCTCACCCTGAGGGCGAATTTGACGAAGTCTGCTACATCGGCCGCATCCGTCTAAACCTCCGATACACGGTGCCATAAATCAACTTGGCATCTTCGGAGAGGTAAACGGATAAAACCAAATAGCATCTGCCCCGAACCTCAGGCAACGGACGCGAAGTCCGGGCCGCCGTTCGGAGGGGAACAGATTCTGGCACGCCCGGTGGGACCTCTTCCTCTTTCCACTCCACACTTTGTGTGTCGTGTTCGCGAACGAATCGCGGTTTGCTGTGGTTGCCTGTGGATTCGAGATACTAAGATTTGGTGTCTTGCTCCGTGCAGAATACAGAAGATCAATGGCTTCAAACTGCACTACCTGCAACTGCAACTCTCGCTCGGTCCTTGCTGGAGGAGTGACTTATGGGCCCCAAGCGGCCTCCCTTTTCAAGATGCCAGTGGAGCAGGTAACTCAGGCCACCACTGGATTATTCTTCGGAACCATGTTCCCACCGTTGAGCTTCAATGCCACAATGACGTTGCAAGAAGCCCCAAAGAAGTCGGTCTTTGATCGGCTTACCACTGCCGCGACCCCTCTCAACGGGTCGCCCAACTTCAATACCTCAGTTTTCAACAGATTGGGCCAGAACGTCTACAAGCCCGCGATACCCGAAGCTGCCATCCCAAAGCGGATATCCATCCCGGCTCAAGCGGACGAAATCATTGGAAAGGCTCCTCCTTCCAAGAAATCAGTTTTTACAAGGCTGGCCATTCCGGTTGCTGCTCCAGGCGAGGTCCTCAAAGCTGCTTCCCCTGCTCAGAGGTCTGTCTTTGATAGATTAGACATTGCTTCTCAACGGGTGTCAGTCTTCGATAGGCTAGCACCAATAATAGTCTCTCCTCAAAGCAGGGGGCATGAAGAAGCTTATCCAACAACGGAGGTGATCTCATCCGCGCGACATGCTCGACGTCGCCACTGGCGCCAAGTGAGGAAGGCCGGGGGCAACCCCCCCTCTGGGATAACTCCGCCAGCTTCAACGGTGGGGATCGATGTTGCCGTTCCAACTGGGAACAACTTTGAATTGCTGAATACGGTGCGCGGAAATTCTCCTACTGCGATGTTGAAACGAACTCCTTCACCTGTGGAGAATACTCCAGAGAAGAAGCTAGAGCGGCCCCCTCAACGGCTGTCCTCTAAAATTTACAGAGTCTGGCGACAGGTCCAAGAGTCGGTGATTGATGAAAACTATCTCCGCCGACAGAAAAAGATGAAGGTGCGGCAGGAGAAGGACTACTATGTCAAGCCGAAAAAAGCAACAGCTGGATGGGTGCCCACTACGACGGCTCCCTCAACGTCAATCACCCAAAAGAAAAGGAGGCCGCAAAAAGCCCCTGTGAATATGGCGAACCGTAAAAGCGCTGAGCACAGACGCCCCAGGTCTGGGGGCATGGTAGTGCATACTGTTTATATGGCTGCCGGAAAGGAGGAAAGCCGCACTTCGACGGGTCACCGACCGCTCACCCGATCTGTGACGAAAGCCCAAGAGCAGCAACAGAAGCTGCAGGAAATGCTGACTGTGATGGCTGCACTTACCGAACCGAAAGAAAGTTCGGAAGTATCATCAGAGCAGCGTCACGAACAAGAAACTGATGCTGACTTCTTACGTAGAGTCCTCGAAAGGAGGGACAAAGAAGCTGCAGAGCAAGCGGCTAACATAAAACAGATGGCGCTCCTCTTCCAAAATATGGTAGGGATGATGTTACAGCCGAACCCTCCTGCTGAAGATCCTCCGATCGTCCTTGAAAACGACAGGGGAGAAACGTTAAATCCTCCGCCGGCTCTGTCAACAGCCAAGGAGAAGGCAATCTCCAAAGTTGACCTAGACGAATATATAGCTTAGCAGATCCGGGTTCATCAGGCGAATGAAACGGCTGGGCAAATTGCTAGAACCGGACGACCGTATCCGAGCTGGTACGACCGAATCAGTTACCCGCCGGGATATACGATCCCTAAATTCCACGTATATAAAGGGACAGGGAATCCGCATCAGCATGTCGCTCAATTCAGGGCCTTATGCGGCAATACTGGAGGCGATGACAAGTTATTGCTACGCCAATTCGTCGGCAGCTTAGCAGAAACAGCCTTTGAATGGTATTCAGAACTACCTAACGACTCTGTCAAAACATTTGCGGAGATGGAGCTGCTGTTTACACAAAGATTCGCGAGTGCTAGTGAACGCACCCCGATAACAGCACTAATAAATGCCAGAATAAGGCCTGGCGAAACGTGGGTCCAATACACAACACGATGGCGAAACCTATGGTCGAAATGCGAACAACGCATAGAAGAGGCACCTGCGGTAGGCATATTTGTGGGCACTCTCGATCCGCAGGCGACCATCTCGCAATTCATGATGTTCTTCAGGCCGACCACCTTCCAGGCCTTGATCGACAAATTAACCCAAATGGACCAGATGGGCCATGGACCGTCTCCTCCAAGACCCAATCCCCGAAATGAGAAAGGAAAAGGGAAAGCGATCATCGTCGCCAATGCTCAGCAACAGTCGAACAACTCAAAGCCGGTCGTTCGCCAAAACAACGCGCGTCCACGCCCATCCCTCGAAGAGAGGCTAGGACGTCCTTACTCATTTCCCAAAGATAAAACAAAGAGATTGTTCAAGCTAGCAGTGCGTAGCGGGCTTATCACTCTGCCAGATCCAAAACGTCCATTGCAACCAGGTGACGTTAACAATCCTAACTATTGTCCCTACCACAGAGTAATGGGTCACCCACTCGACAATTGCTACGTCTTCAAAAACTGGGTTGAAGACCAATACCAACAGGGCAAGTTCGCGCTGCCCGAAAAGTGGATAGTAAACCCGCCACAACAACATGCTCCGAAAAAGATGAATATGCAGGGGGCATCATGCTCATTCATAGGGAAAGCCCCATAGACCGAAATGTCGTTAAACTATCGATGGACCACTATGTCCTAAAACTGGCTGTAGACCGAAATGTCGTTAAACTAACGATGGACCACTATGTCCTAAAACTGGCGTCGAACCGAAATGTCCCTAAACTAACGACGGACCGCAATGTCCTAAAACTTGCAAATGACTGAAACGTCGTTAAACTACTATCAACCCGCGGCATCCTCAGGCTGGCGTGGTTAAAAAAAAAAGGAAAAAAAAAAACGGTATGTCCATAAGCAAAATGGGCACGGATGAAAACCTGAAAGGGCTCCGTGAGTAAAAACAGCAGGGCTACCGGCAAGTGTTCGTGAAAACCCGAAAGGGCGCGACCTCGTTTAAAAAAAAAAAAAAGAATAAAAAAATACGGTATGTCCACAAGCAAAATGGGCACGGATGAAAACCCGAAAGGGCTCCGTGAGTAAAAACAGCAGGGCTACCGGCTAGTGTTTGTGAAAACCCGAAAGGGCGCAACCTCGTTAAAAGACACTTACAGGATCCTCTCGACCTTGTAAGGAGAAACCACCCGCGTGAGATCCTTACGACTCACAAGGGAACAACACACTTAGGGATCCTCACGATTCCTAAGGAGAAAATACACTTGCGAGATCCTCACGACTCGTAAGGAGAACTCTCTTATGGGACCCTCACGGCTCATAAGATTTGAAAGTCTTAAGTTACAGAAACCTTAACCTGTTCTTAAGCAACCCCCACAACCTTCGATATTGCCCTACAAGCGGCTCATATTGACCCTTGTATACAATCCACGGGCATGAATAAATATTTTCCTAACAAAGTCACATCCGTGACTAGGGATATGCTTGTACAGCAAACAACACTTGTAAGTCCTCTCGACTTATAAGGAGAAAACCCTTTTGTAAGATCCTTACGACTTACAAGAGAATATGCACTTAGGAATCCTCACGATTCCCAAGGAGAAAACACACCTACAAGATCCTCACGACTTGTAGGGAGAAATACCTTTGTGAAACCCTTACGGCTCATGAAGTCAAAAGCCTTAGTCAACAGGACCTTAACCCTGTTCGCTAAGCCACCTTTGTTCGACATCGACGGAGGCAGATGATGATTCGCTCCTGGAAATATCCCAGTTGCAGCGATGCTGATGCCAAGATTGGTATCATATCCCAAATCCCATACTCGCAAAAAAAAAATCAGCAAGTAAAAATGTATGCATGCAAAATAGCCGAAATGATTGGGCAACTCGCAATAAAAAGCAGCGGGTAAAAAGAAAAAATTGCCGAAATGATTGGGCACCGCGAAAAATAGCCGGAATGATGGGGCAATCGCGATTTTCGCGATATAAAAAGCTGAAATGATAGAGCATCGCGGAAAGAATAAAAAAAATATAAAAGAATGAAACTTTTTGCCCTACAGGTGAAATCAGATCGATCCCTGTATACAATCCAGGGGCACGGATAAAAAGGGAACCATACCTTCCCAACATGCTCCATCAGAAAGCGGAGCCAAATCTCGATGGTTAATAGACAACCTAGAGACAATCTAGACATTTATCGCAATATTGCAGACATAATGTCAACAAACGAAGCAAAAAGAAGATCCCGAGCTTCAGGGTCTCGACGTCAACATCGACAACTTAGAGATCACAAACGGCGTTCCTCCTCATTCCAGCAGTACACAGATGTTACACCATCAAGCGGAGCGATGGCAAAATCCCAACTCCGCCTTAGCATTCATCTCATTACAGCAGACGCAATGTTAACAACGGCGTTCCTTCGCAGTCCAGCAGCATGTACATGCAAAGCTAATAAAAGACCCCATGGTCAGCAAAGCGGAGTGATGGAAAAATCCCAGCTCCACCTCAGCACTCGTCTCGTCACAGCGGACACATCATCAACCAAAGCGGAACATCGGCAACTCCCAGTTCCATGACTTGACGATGTACTCCCACAGAGAGTCAAATCCCAACTCCATGAAATGCGGATATAATCAACAAAATTCCTGGTCACGTGGAACGCGGATAACGTCACTCTTTGACCCCGTGGAAAATGTCCAGAGCGGATCCTGGTCCTCGCAGAACACGGCAGTGAACCCGTGCGAAGCATCCAGAGCGGAGCCTAGTCCTCGCCTAACGCGGCAGTGAACCCGTGTGAAGCATCTAGAGCAAAATTCCTGGTCACGTGGAACGCGGATAACGTCACTCTTTGACCCCGTGGAAAACGTCCAGAGCGGATCCTGGTCCTCGTAGAACACGGCAGTGAACCCGTGCGAAGCATCCAGAGCGGAGCCTAGTCCTCGCCTAACGCGGCAGTGAACCCGTGTGAAGCATCTAGTGCAAAATTCCTGGTCACGTGGAATGCGGATAACGTCACTCTTTGACCCCGTAGAAAACGTCCAGAGCGGATCCTGGTCCTCGCAGAGCACGGCAGTGAACCCGTGCGAAGCATCCAGAGCGGAGCCTAGTCCTCGCCTAACGCGACAGTGAACCCGTGTGAAGCATCTAGTGCAAAATTCTTGGTCACGTGGAACGCGGATAACGTCACTCTTTGACCCCGTGGAAAACGTCCAGAGCGGATCCTGGTCCTCGCAGAACACGGCAGTGAACCCGTGCGAAGCATCCAGAGCGGAGCCTAGTCCTCGCCTAACGCGGCAGTGAACCCGTGTGAAGCATCTAGTGCAAAATTCCTGATCACGTGGAACGCGGATAACGTCACTCTTTGACCCCGTGGAAAACATCCAGAGCGGATCCTGGTCCTCGCAGAACACGGCAGTGAACCCGTGCGAAGCATCCAGAGCGGAGCCTAGTCCTCGCCTAACGCGGCAGTGAACCCGTGTGAAGCATCTAGAGCAAAATTCCTAGTCACGTGGAACGCGGATAACGTCACTCTTTGACCCCGTAGAAAACGTCCAGAGCGGATCCTGGTCCTCGCAGAGCACGGCAGTGAACCCATGCGAAGCATCCAGAGCGGAGCCTAGTCCTCGCCTAACACGGCAGTGAACCCGTGTGAAGCATCTAGAGCAAAATTCCTGGTCACGTGGAACGCGGATAACGTCACTCTTCGACCCCGTGGGAAACGTCCAGAGCGGATCCTGGTCCTCGCATCAACTTGGAGTGATCACCACCGCGACATTCGTCTCGATACAGAGGACGCAATGCCAGCAAACGAAGCGAAGGCCAAATTCCTAGTTTCAAGGTCTTAACGGCAAGTCATATAAAGCCTGAAAGACATTCGGAGATCATCTCGCACCAATGCGGAGTGGTCACCACCTCGACGTTCGTCTCGATACAGCAGACGTGATGTCACCTCAACGTTCTTCCTCCAACAGGATTCGGACGCGCCAAAGCAAACAAAGCGAAGGCCAAATTCCTAGCTTCAGGGTCTTGACGGCAAGTCATATAAAGCCTGAAAGACATTCGGAGATCATCTCGCACCAGCGCGGAGTGGTCACTACCCCGACGATCGTCTCGATACAGCAGATGAAATGTCACCCCAGCGTTCTTCCCCCAGCAGGATTCAGACGCGCCAAAGCAAACGAAGCGAAGGCCAGATTCCTAGCTTCAGGGTCTTAACGGCAAGTCATATAAAGCCTGAAAGACCACCGGAGATCATCCCACATGGAGTGGTCACCACCTCGACGTTCGTCTCGATACAGGAGACGCAACATCACCAAAAGGAGCCACGGCAAAATCCCTAGTTCCAAATCTTGACGGTTCATCAGCAACCTAGAGACAACCACGACATTCGTCTCGATACAGAGGACGCAATGCCAGCAAACGAAGCAAAGGCCAAATTCCTAGCTTCAGGGTCTTAACGGCAAGTCATATAAAGCCTGAAAGACTATCGGAGATCATCCCACACCAGCGCGGAGTGGTTATGACTCATCGGGGCTCTCCAAAATGAGCCTAACCTCAAGTGAAAAGCGGCATGGCAAATTCCTAGCGCTTGCTCTTCCGACGGTCAAACTGCCAAGGAGGATTGCTTGAAGACGTCTTGTCCAGCCCCCGAAGGGATCAGAGACACGGCAGTCACAGGGCTACTCGAACAGCACGATTGCCTATCGAGGAATACATCAGCTCATGCGACGGTACGACGGCCAAAACCCTAAGTACCACAGACCCTAACGGACTTCTGTCGTAAAGAGCAGAGGTTAACTGTGACGTTAGGATATTCTTACGAGATCTGCTCGATTCGTTTCGACTTGTGAGGAAATTGATGTCTTTGCGAGAACTTCTCGATTCGTCTCGACTCGTGAGATAAAACCTTAGGCAGTAGGGATTAAAAAACCTTTTTCCTAAGCACTGGGATCCTGCAAGTCGGACCAAAATGGTCTCTTGCATACTATCCACGGGTCTCACTCTCCGAAGTCGAATTTCGACAAGGAGGGGAACAACCGATTACGGGTCCTCTCGACTCGTAAGAGGGAAAAATTCTCTCATAAGATCCTTACGACTTATAAGAGAAAACACACTTAGGAATCCTCACGACTCCTAAGGAGAAAATACACCTACGAGATCCTCTCGATCCGTAGGGAGAAAAGTCTTTATGAGACCCTCACGGCTTATAAAGTTGAAAAGTCTTAGGTGGCAGATCCTAACCCTGTCTCCTAAGCCATCACTGCCTTGCACAGAGGTCAAGAGGGACCATCTACGAGCCACACTTGCTAAAACTACATGCCACTGAAATGGAGAAGTTACTCATGAGCGTATAAACTACTTCACACCAGAGTAAAACATAAAGAAATAGAAGGGTGCGGCTCATGGAATTGAGAGTTTGGAACTATATCTTTTAAGAGTCGAGATTTGAGTCAATGATAAATGACGACGCTTGTGTCCGCTCGTTATCTTCTCAGATCAAGATTCTGAAAGTTATATACCATTCCGAAACTGGTCATACGCTATGCATTACTCTGCACTACTTCACCCACATATATACTTACGTGGGCAAAGTAGTGGGGGGCATTTGTTCCCGCCAAAAATTTCTGCGCAAAAGAGTCCAAGGTATCAAATGGCAGCGATACGCTTAAGAAAATGCGAACCAGTATCTTCCGGCCTGTATTTTGATAAACTCCCCAATGAGAAACTGTTAAATTATGATGGTATTGAAAGCATCTCGAAAAAACCTTCGATTTGATATATTATGGGCCTCATAATTTATCCGGGATCAAAAGTTATGAGCAAATGTCTATGCACATGTGATCTAAGGAAGAAGATGCGAACCAGTATTTGCCGAGCTGTATTTTGACAAACTCCGCAACGAAAAACAGCTAAATTCTGATGATATTGAAAACATCTCGAAAAGACCTTCGATTTGATATATTATGGGCCTCATAATTCATCCGAGATCAAAAGTTATGAGCAAATGTGTTATACACGTGTAATCTAAAGTAATGCTCTACTACATGGGGAATGCATTTTTTAGTCCCACATCGGGAAAAGAAGAGATGGCTTCTCTACCACTCCCATATAAATAAGAGGGGATACCTCTTAGAAAGGTAGAGTGAAATCCTCAGAGGATTCAATACTCAAAGGAGCTTAGTTCTCCAAGATAGGAGCATGCTCCTCCATAATGCGCATATGCGCAAGCGCCATGTGCGCTACGTGCAACGCACGTGTGCCCGCCAAGCGGCACTACGTGCAACGCACGTGCGCACCACATGAGAACATTTAATAATATTAAAAGGAGCATGTTCTCCATATATAGAAGTCCTGCTTCTCCTCATAATGCACATGTGCGCTACGTGCAACGCACGTGTGCTCGCCACGCGCGCACCACGTGCAACGCACGTGCGCACCACATGAGAACATTTAATAATATTAAAAGGAGCATGTTCTCCATATATAGAAGCCCTGCTTCTCCTCATGATGAGCATGTGCGCTACGTGCAACGCACGTGTGCTCGCCACGCGCTCACCACGTGCAACGCACGTGCGCACCATATGAGAACATTTAATAATATTAAAAGGAGCCCGTTCTCCATATATAGAAGCTCTGTTTCTCCTCATAATGCGCATGTGCGCCATGTGCAACGCACGTGTGCCCGCCACGCGCGCACCACGTGCAACGCACGTGCACACAACATGAGAATATTCAATTAAAAGGAGACGCGTTCTCCATAGGAGCTTGCTCCCCCCCATAATACGCATATGCGCAAGATCCATGTGCGCTACGTGCAAATATGAGCGCCCAACACGTGCGACGCACGTGCGCCCAACGCGTGCAACGCACGTGCGCGAACGCAAAGAAGCCTTTTTCAGCAGCGAGAAGCTTAAGCTCCAGCCTGTTCTTCCCCCTAATGAGTGAGACATGGTTCAAAGGGTACATCCCTTCACACCTTCGATATATGGCACTGTAATCTCTCAGTGTCGTCGGAGAGGTGGTGGGTCCGAACGACCAATGATCCTTCTTTCTAAAATAAAAAAAAAGAAGAAGAGAGAACATTGACAGAGAAACAGAGAAAGAATTCAGAGAACTCCTAAAAAGAAAGTTTGAGAAGAAATCAGAAAGAAAAGAAGGTAAACCTTTGAAAAGAAGAATTTCTTCTGAACAGATCATTGATCTGAGAACAAGAGCAAGGACCTCTAAGGAAAAGGAAAATAAACAAATAAAAAACAGTGCCTTGCACTTCTTTTTATGAACCATTGGTTCTGAATCTAAAAGATTCTCAAGATAACAGTGCCTCGCACATTTTATCTGAAATTGATCCAAAAGAATAAGAACAGTGCCCAGCACTTGCCAGAAATGCACTATTGCGCAAGCCGCGCCACGTGTCAGCAGTGCAACAGCGCAGCACACTGACGCAGTGCACTGCGCTGTTGTGCTTGCGCTCACCAGAGCGTGACACGTGTCACCACCATATGAGTTTGCGCTCATTACTTGGCGCAAAGCGCCTGACAAGCCACGTGGGGCACTATCAAAGTGTTTAATGCTCTACATTATTAAAGAAAAGGGACAGAGCCCAATTAAAAGGCCTAACAGGCGTAATAAAAAAGTGCTATGCAGGGCAGAGCCCAAACAAAATAGATGCTCTGCATCATTTATAAAAGGGCAGAGCCCAACCAAAACAAGAATAATGCAGTGCATTACTAAAAAGGGGCAAAGCCCTAGCACAGGCCAAAGACAAAAGATGTTGAAACTGGACTTAGCCCAATCATGGCCGTAAGTCCTCAAACTAAATTGACTGAGCACAGCTGCTCTCCTAAATCAATTTACATCCGGTTCGAGGGTACATCTCTGAACTCCTCTGACACCCATCGTTGTAATCCTTCAACGACGTCAGAGAGGTGACGGGTCCCGACGACTAAACATTCAAATGGACTGCGGGGTCCTTAAACTCGTGGACCGAAACGTCCTTAAACTAATATCGGACCGAAACGTCCCTAAACTAATATCGGACCGAAACGTCCCTAAACTGGAATATGGACCACTACGTCCTTAAACTGGCGACGGACCGAAACGTCCCTAAACTAATAATGGACCACTACGTCCTTAAACTGGCGACGGACCGAAACGTCCCTAAACTAATAATGGACCACCACGTCCTTAAAACTGGCGATGGACCGCCACGTCCTTAAACTAGCGCAATCGAGCCCGAACGCTCTTTTGTCGGATCTAAACGGTCCCGTCTAAGTTGATCTTAGCCCCAAATACGGTTAATGTGTTCTTAGATCTTTAAATAAACAATAAAACTCCGAATCAACTTTGGTTCAAGGGTACATCTCTGAACTCCTCAGACGCCTGTCGTTGTAATCCCTCAACGACGTCAGAGAGGTGACGAGTCCCGACGGCCGGATAATTAAATCAATCATGATGTTAAGTTGATCTTAGTCTAAAACAAGACTAACGTATCCTTAACGAACGTTTAAGTCGATCTTAGTCGCAACGCGACTAATGTATCCTTAAACTAAAAACACCAAACCCAAATCTAAGTAAATACGGATTTGGACTAATCCACGCCCTACGGGCGACGGCATTACTCAGTCTCCGTATACAATCCACGGGCAATCACAAACAAAACAAACACACACGACACGAAGTGAAATTCTGGAGAAGGAGAAAGTTGTTACCGCGATGCGGTAGCGTAATTAACTGCAGGGGCTTGCGTCTGCAGGGAAGAGCGTCCCCACAATCAAAAACCCCTCACCCTGAGGGGGAATCTGACGAAGTCTGCTACATCGGCCGCATCCGTCTAAACCTCCGATACACGGTGCCATAAATCAACTTGGCATCTTCGGAGAGGTAAACGGATAAAACCAAATAGCATCTGCCCCGAACCTCAGGCAACGGACGCGAAGTCCGGGCCGCCGTTCGGAGGGGAACAATGACCGCCAAGTCGTTAAACTGGAAACAGATGACCTCTAAGTCGTTAAACTGGAAACATTAGACTTCTAAGTCTTTAAACTGGAAATAGAAGACCTCTAAGTCTTTAAACTGGAAACAGATGACCACTAAGTCTTTAAACTGGAAACAGATGACCACTAAGTCTTTAAACTGGAAATATATGACCTCCACGTCGTTAAACTGGAAACATATGACCTCTAAGTCGTTAAACCGGGAACAGATGACCTCTACGTCGTTAAACTGGAAACAGATGACCTCTAAGTCGTTAAACTGGGAACAGATAACCTCTACGTCGTTAAACTGGAAACAGATGACCTCTACGTCTTTAAACTGGAAACAGACGACCTCTAAGTCGTTAAACTGGAAACAGATGACCTCTAAGTCATTAAACTGGGAACGAGGGAAATCCACTCATGTGTCCTCACGATACATGAGGAGAACAAACCTTTGTGGGATCCTTACGAGTCACAAAGGAAAAACACGCTTAGGAGTCCTCACGACTCCTAAGGAGAAAATACACCTGCGGGATCCTTACGACTCGCAGGGAGAAAATGCTTTTATGGGACCCTCACGGCCCATAAAGTTGAAAAGCCTTAGGCGATAGGGATCTAAACCTGTCTCCTAAGTCATCGCTCCCCAGTCCCCAAGTGGCGAATGATGAGTCGCTCCTGGTACCATATTCCAGTGCAGCGATGCAGACGCCAACCAAATTCCAACTCCCATACCCCAACGGTGAATGATGAGTCGCTCCTGGTACCATATTCCAGTGCAGCGATGCAGACGCCAACAAAGTCCCGAAATGTTTTTGGTCCTACGGTCTGGATCATACATCCTGCAAAACCGTATACAATCCATGGGCATAAAACGATCCCAATCTCTCCCAAGTCCTACCGGCGAGACCACATTCAAAGTCCCACCGTCAGGGAAGATTAAAAAAAGAAGAAGAAGAACGTTATGTCCACAAGCAAAACGGGCACAGATGAAATCCCGAAAGGGCTCCGTGAGTAAAAACAGCAGGACTGCCGGCGAGTTTGTGAAAACCCGAAAGGGCGCAAACTCGTAAAAAAAAAAGAGGAAATGCACTCGCAAAGTCCTCTCGACTTTGTGAGGAGAAAATTCCCGCGTGAGATCTTTACGACTCACAAAGGAGCAATACACTTAGGAGTCCCCACGACTCCTAAGGAGAAAATACACCTACGAGATCCTTTCGACTCGTAGGGAGAAAATGCTTTTATGGGACCCTCATGGCCCATAAAATTGAAAAGCCTTAGGTGACAAGGATCTAAACCTGTCTCGTAAGCCACCAATTCCCAAATTCTCTTGGGGCACATGATGAGTTGCTCCTGACATTATTCCAGTGCAGCAATGCAGATGCCAAACAAAAAAAAAACCAAATCCAAATCCTCTCGGGGCACATGATGAGTTGCTCCTGGCATTATTCCAGTGCAGCAATGCAGATGCCAAACAAACCAAATCCAAATCCTCTCGGGGCACATGATGAGTTTCTCCTGGCATTATTCCAGTGCAGCAATGTAGATGCCAAACGAAAAAAACCAAATCCAAATCCTCCCGGGGCAAATGATGAGTTGCTCCTGGCATTATTCCAGTGCAGCAATGCAGATGCCAAACAAACCAAATCAAAATCCTCCCGGGGCAAATGATGAGTTGCTCCTGACATTATTCCAGTGCAGCAATGCAGATGCCGAAAAAAATACCAATCCCAAAATTCTCTCATGACAAATGATGATTCGCTCCAAGTACCATATTCCAGTATAGCGATGCTGATGTCGACTCAAGTCAAACAAATCAAACCAACCAATTCCAACATCGACCTTTGCGTCAAACAGCGACACTCCGCCTCGGGGAAACGTCGACCAGCGACACTCCATGCCGGGGACACGTCTACCAAATCGCTTCGGATCAGAGCGTCGACCGTCTATGTCGCAAAAAGGGCAGTGCAGGCTCCCGCAAATTGGGAACCCAAATCGCTTCGTAACAGAGCGTCGACCGTCTATGTCGCAAAAAGGGCAGTGCAGGCTCCCGAAAAATTGGGAACCCAAATCGCTTCGTAACAGAGCGTCGACCGTCTATGTCGCAAAAAGGGCAGTGCAGGCTCCTGCAAATTGGGAACCCAAATCGCTTCGGATCAGAGCGTCGACCGTCTATGTCGCAAAAAGGGCAGTGCAGGCTCCTGCAAATTGGGAACCCAAATCGCTTCGTAACAGAGCGTCGACCGTCTATGTCGCAAAAAGGGCAGTGCAGGCTCCCGCAAATTGGGAACCCAAATCGCTTCGGATCAGAGCATCGACCGTCTATGTCGCAAAAAGGGCAGTGCAGGCTCCCGCAAATTGGGAACCCAAATCGCTACGGATCAGAGCGTCGACCGTCTATGTCGCAAAAAGGGCAGTGCAGGCTCCCGCAAATTGGGAACCCAAATCGCTTCGTAATAGAGCGTTGACCGTCGATGTCGCAAAAAGGGAAGTGCAGGCTCCCGCAAATTGGGAACCCAAATCGCTTCGTAACAGAGCGTCGACCGTCTATGTCGCAAAAAGGGCAGTGCAAGCTCCCGCAAATTGGGAACCCAAATCGCTTCGGATCAGAGCGTCGACCGTCTATGTCGCAAAAAGGGCAGTGCAGGCTCCCGCAAATTGGGAACCCAAATCGCTCCGTAACAGAGCGTCGACCGTCTATGTCGCAAAAAGGGCAGTGCAGGCTCCCGCAAATTGGGAACCCAAATCGCTTCGGATCAGAGCGTCGATCGTCTATATCGCAAAAAGGGCAGTGCAGGCTCCCGCAAATTGGGAACCCAAATCGCTTTGTAATAGAGCGTCGACCGTCTATGTCGCAAAAAGGGCAGTGCAGGCTCCCGCAAATTGGGAACCCAAATCGCCTCGGATCAGAGCGTCGACCGTTTATGTCGCAAAAAGGGCAGTGCAGGCTCCCGCAAATTGGGAACCCAAATCGCTCCGGATCAGAGCGTCGACCGTCTATGTCGCAAAAAGGGCAGTGCAGGCTCCCGCAAATTGGGAACCCAAATCGCTTCGTAACAGAGCGTCGACCGTCTATGTCGCAAAAAGGGCAGTGCAGGCTCCCGCAAATTGGGAACCCAAATCGTTTCGGATCAGAGCGTCGACCGTCTATGTCGCAAAAAGGGCAGTGCAGGCTCCCGCAAATTGGGAACCCAAATCGCTCCGTAACAGAGCGTCGACCGTCTATGTCGCAAAAAGGGCAGTGCAGGCTCCCGCAAATTGGGAACCCAAATCGCTCCGTAATAGAGCGTCGGTCGTCTATGTCGCAAAAAGGGCAGTGCAGGCTCCCGCAAATTGGGAACCCAAATCGCTTCGGATCAGAGCGTCGACCGTCTATGTCGCAAAAAGGGCAGTGCAGCCTCCCGCAAATTGGGAACCCAAATCGCTTCGTAACAGAGCGTCGACCGTCTATGTCGCAAAAAGGGCAGTGCAGGCTCCCGCAAATTGGGAACCCAAATCGCTTCGGATCAGAGCGTCGACCGTCTATGTCGCAAAAAGGGCAGTGCAGGCTCCCGTAAATTGGGAACCCAAATCGCTCCGGATCAGAGCGTCGACCGTCTATGTCGCAAAAAGGACAGTGCAGGCTCCCGCAAATTGGGAACCCAAATCGCTTCGTAACAGAGCGTCGACCGTCTATGTCGCAAAAAGGGCAGTGCAGGCTCCCGCAAATTGGGAACCCAAATCGCTCCGGATCAGAGCGTCGACCGTCTATGTAGCAAAAAGGGCAGTGCAGGCTCCCGCAAATTGGGAACCCAAATTGCTCCGTAACAGAGCGTCGACCGTCTATGTCGCAAAAAGGGCAGTGCAGGCTCCCGCAAATTGGGAACCCAAATCGCTTCGTAACAGAGCGTCGACCGTCTATGTCGCAAAAAGGGCAGTGCAGGCTCCCGAAAAATTGGGAACCCAAATCGTTTCGTAACAGAGCGTCGACCGTCTATGTCGCAAAAAGGGCAGTGCAGGCTCCCGCAAATTGGGAACCCAAATCGCTCCGGATCAGAGCGTCGACCGTCCATGTCGCAAAAAGGGCAGTGCAGGCTTCCTGCAAAGCAGGAACCAGATCGCTCTGGGCCAGGGAAACGTCTACCACGGACACTCCGTCTCGGAGACGCGTTAAGCGTCGACCGTCCACGTCGTTAAAAGGGCAGTGCATCCCAAAAAGTGGGAACCAAAGAAAGTCGCCTCCACGTGGAAGAAGATCCATCATTTTCATGCATACGACCCACATGTGCGGTGTGCATTTATTGATGGGGGGCAATTTGTTGGGGTAAAAATTTACATCCCGGTTGACCGAGTCAAAGTCAAGGTCAACCCCCAAGCTAGGTGGGCCCAAGCCCAGGTCAAGCGGGCCCATGCCCAAGTCGAGCCCGCGGCCAGCCTCTCTCATGCCAGCAACGAAATCATGTCATAAATAATTTTTATGTAATTTTTTATGCATGAATGTAAACAAAATGGGCATAAAGCCAATATTTTGTAAGCCCATGGCTTATGTGTAAAAATAAAATGGCACATGAGCCATAGGATGGCTAAAATGCCATTTTTTGTAAAGCCCAAGGGGCTATATGTAAATATGTAAGCCTATATAAGGCAACATGATGATCAATAATATACACTTTTTTCATTCCCTCAAAAACTAGGGTTTGTTCCTCCACTCTCTCATTTTCAAGTTCTTCTTCTTCCTTTTTATTTTCCAAATAAATCAAGAGCTTAGCTCTTTTTTTTTTTTAAAACTAAATAAAGTTTTACACCCATCTCCCAAAACTCCATCAAGAAAAGGAAAAGGGTCTCTTTTTTTATCATCCAAGATCTGGATCTTAGAGTTTCAAGAGAACCCATTTTGGGTTTCTTCTCAAAGGAGAAAGGAGAAAATCTTTTGGAGTTTAACTCCACAAATAAAAATCTTTTGGAGTTCAACTCCACGACCAGGAAAATTATTTTGGAGTTTAACTCCACTGTAAAAATCTTTTGGAGTTCAACTCCACAAATAAAATTCTTTGGAGTTCAACTCCACAAATAATTTTTTTTTGGAGTTTAACTCCACTACCGAAATTCTTTTGAAGTTTAACTCCACAAAAAAAAAATACTTTTTTTGGGGAGTTTAACTCTACAATATATTAACCATATAAAAATTCTTTTGGAGTTGAACTCCACGTTTCCACAAAAAAAAATGGCGGTCGCATGCAAAGCATGTGACCGGGTCACATGCTTAACATGTGACCAGCCCCAGGTTGCATGTGACCGGGTCACATGCAAAGCATGTGACCCGCCCCATCACATGTTTAACATGTGACCGGGTCACATGCAAAACATGTGACCGGCCCCATCACATGTTTATCATGTGACGGGGTCACATGCTAAACATGTGATGTCCTTCTCACATGTTAGCATGTGACCCCCCTCGCATGAGGGGTCACATGCTAACATGTGACCCTCCATGTCACATGCTAGCATGTGACCCCACTTTTTTTAAAAAAAAAACAAAAACAAAATTCGCTTTTCTTCTTTCTTCCTCCTTTTTTATTTAAAATAAAAATAAATAAATTATAAATAATATTTAAAAATAAAAAAACATAATTATTTTCTTTTCTTCTTTTCTTTATTTAATCCTTTTTTATATATAATAAATATTAAATAAATTATAAATAATATTTTAAAATAAAATAAATAATAATAAATTTTTAAAAATAAAAAAAATCTCTAAATATTTATTTACTTATTTATTTTCGTTTTTATATATAGAAAAAAAATATATATATATGTATATATCTCTTTTTACAAGTAGAACAAAACAAAAAAAAAATACACACACACCAACACACTGCATATTGAGTTCGCATGACCAGTTTAACCCGTCAATCGGAGGTTCTTTCGCTCCAAATGCGAGGGATAATTAACGTCAGTTTAGTCCGCGGCTGTCGGAGATTCGGATCCCCACAATCAATAAACCCCGGCCTACCCTAGGCAGGGGGAATCTGTAATGCGCCTGACAAGCGCGCGCGTATTCCCATCTCAATGGAGTGACGAAAAACACCCTACAGTTCAGCCTTAACTTGCTGACACACCAAGCACTTAGCCACAAAGCGAGCAATCTTCCGTTTCATGGCTTCCCACCAGAAATGCTGTCGAATATCTCGGTACATCTTTGTGCCCCCTGGATGTACAGAATAAGCTGAACTGTGTGCCTCCTTCATAAGCTCTTCACGAATACCTCCCTTTGGCACACACAAACGGCTACCATACCTCAAGGAACCATCTTCGTGGATTAATAAATCCGTTCGTAGCCCGGCTTCAACCTGTTCTCGAAACTTTTGCAGTCTAGGGTCCTGCGATTGTGCTGCTTTAATATTCTCGATCAACGATGACTGTACTTGTAGCTGCATCACTGTCCCGAAGAATGCGGTAGCACAACCTCCAAGTCAAATCTTCGAAAGTCTGCAACGATCTCCTTCTGCGTAGTTAATACCTGAATTGCTGGTAACCGACTAAGTGCATCCGGCACGACGTTAACCTTCCCCGGATGGTACTTAAGATCAAGATCGTAGTCAGCCATCAGCTCCAACCATCTACGCTGTCTCATATTAAGCTCCTTCTGTGTGAACACATACTTCAAGCTCTTATGATCAGTAAAAACTTCGACCCTTTCGCCCAAAAGATAGTGTCTCCAAATCTTCAGTGCGAAAATCACAGCCGCAAGCTCCAAGTCATGCGTTGGGTAATTCTTCTCATGGGTCTTCAATTGTCTTGATGCGTACGTTACAACCTTTCCATGTTGCATCAAAACACATCCCAAACCTTTCCCAGATGCATCGCTGTGAATCGCCAATCCTTCGGAATTGTCTGGCACGGTCAGAATAGGGGTGGTTATCAATTTCTGCTTCAACGTCTCGAAAGCTAACGCACACTTATCTGTCCATACGAAAGGTACCTCCTTGCGCGTAAGCTTGGTCAACGGCTCTGCCAGACGAGCAAAGTTCTCCACAAATCTTCTGTAATATCCGGCGAGTCCAAGAAAACTTCTTATCTCCGCAACATTCTTTGGAATCGGCCAATCTCGAAATGCTGCAATCTTTTCGGGATCGACGGCAATTCCATCGCCCGACACAACATGCCCCAAAAACTTCACTTCCTCCAGCCAAAACTCGCACTTACTCATCTTCGCGTATAACTTCTCTTGTCTCAATGTCTGTAGTGCGATCTTCAAATGCTCAGCATGCTCCTCAAAACTCTTTGAGTAAACCGGAATATCGTCAATGAATACCACAATAAACTGATCCAAGAACGGTGAAAATATTCGGTTCATCAAGTCCATGAATACTGCCGGCGCATTCGTTACTCCGAAGGGCATCACTAAGTATTCGTAATGTCCATACCGAGTTCGGACGCCGTCTTGCAAATATCTTCTGCTTTCACTCGGACCTGATGATATCCGGATCGCAAATCCAGCTTCGAGAATACCCTCGCGCCACTAAGCTGCTCGAAAAGTTCGCCAATGCGAGATATCGGGTACTTGTTCTTAATAGTCACCCGGTTCAATTCTCGATAGTCGATGCACATCGTTCTTGTGCCATCCTTCTTCTTTACTAGAAGAACTGGAGCTCCCCAAAGCGAGTTACTGCTTCGAATCCAACTTTTCTCGAGCAATTCATCAACCTGTTTCTTGACTTCTTCCAACTCTACTGGTGCCATTGGATAATACGCTTTGGATACTGGCGCTGCACCAGGAATAAGATCAATTGCGAACTCCACGTCTCGTTTCGGCGGTAAACCCGATATATCTTCAAACACGTCCATAAAATCACGAACAACAGCCGGTTCTTTACTTTCATCAACTTCCATTGCTGCAAGAATATTGTTTGCCGACCTAACCCTAAACTCGACTGGCCCGACAGAATTGCTTCCTCCAGTGAAGGTAAACTCGGGATGTCCGGGAATCTGGAAAATTACTTTCTTTGCCCTACAGTCAATGTGAGCATGGAAAGTGCCAAGAAAATCCATTCCCAAGACGACTTCATAGTTGCCCGTATCAATCACCAAGAAATCTGCAAAAAGCTCCCGTCCGCACACAACAACTGTACAATCTTTACATTCCCTACTAGCTATGATTTTCCCATTCCCAGTGTGTATGTCCCAGAAACTAGACAGGGTCGTGTAGTCAATCGAGTGTGTAGTTATAAACTTGGATGACATAAAACAATGGGATGCACCAGAATTAAATAACGCCAATGCGGGAAAACCATGAACGAGTAAAGTACCTGAAACAACTTCTCCTAACCCCTTAGTTTCTTCTGTTGTCAAGGTAAAAGCTCTAGCCTGGTTAGGTCCTTGAGTCAGCTGTTTCTGTCCCTGAAACGGTTTCTGCAGAGGCTTCTGAATATCATCCCTTGTACGAAGCTTCGACAGACATGAGTTAATCGTGTGATCTGCCGCTCCACAAACTAAACAGAGTCCTTGCATTCTGCGACACTCCCTTTGCACATGTCCCGGTAAGTGGCAATAGCTACAGACCACGCGCTTCCTCTGATCAACAACAGTAGGCTTCTTCATCGGTGTTACGCCTCGACGGTCCACTGGAATACCTCTGCGGCCATGAGCTCGGTTGGGTACAAATGCCGGCTTCCTTACCGCAACTGCTGTCTGCTGTGAACTCCCAGTTTTTCCCAATAGGCTCTGCTGTTCTCGAGCTGCCGTAAGAACCTGTGAGAAAGTGGTCAAACTCAGGGAGACAATCTGCCTCTGGGTGTCCACGTCCAAGCTGCGCATGAACCTTCGTGCCCTGTCTACATCGTTGGCAACTAAAGGTCCAGCGAATCTACTGAGTCTTGTCCATTCCGCTGCATGCACATCCACTGGTGATCCATTCTGCTTTAGCCTGATGAATTTCTCTTCCATTTCCTCCCGTGCAGTCCGCGGGAAGAACTTCTCCAGGAAACTCTTTGAAAAATCCGCCCACTTGATCGGCTTGGGCAAACGGTTCTCCTCAACAAGCCGCCATTCACGGGCGTAGTCCACTAACTGAATGCGCACCACATCCACTCTTTTGTCATCTGGAATCTATGTTGCAATAAGCAAGTTCTCTGTGTCCACTAGCCACTGCTCTGCTGGCAACGGCTCCTCCAAACCAGTAAATGTAGACGGACCCAAACGTCTGAAATCTGCTACGGTCTCTACTCGGTCAACTGGTTTAGCTCCAACGTTGTTCACAGACTGCTGAAAGATCTGCAAACCTTCCTGAAACGAGTCTGCTTGCTGCTGGATCAGCTCGGTCTGCCTCTTTTGATTCTCTAGCATCCCCCTTATCACTCCAAGCATGGCGGCTTCGTCCACACGCCTCTGGTACGTCTTCAAATTCTTACCCGCCATATTCCTGAAATCAAGGAAACACCCAACATTAGCATGATGATAGATTTGATATATAGATCAAGGCTAGAACTCCAAGATACTTAAATAGAGTACCGCATTATAACTATGCCGCGGTATCATAGCCATAATTACTTAACTCCACCCAAGTCGCCTAAGTCCTAGAGATAACAAGGAATCAGATTTTGAGTCGATATGCAAAGGAAGTTTGCACATCGCAAAAGATATAATCAGGGAGAATGTGATTCAAGAATGGTTAAACGGCAAGATGGCAAGACATGTTTCCTAAACACAGGTATTCTGATTCGTGTATTGGGTACAATACCCAACTACAAAAGAATCAACCCGACTAACCTATGGCTCTGATACCAAAAGAACCATGTCACGCCCCGCTTCCCAGAGTACACTAAAATGGGCACGTGACATAGCCAACCATGCTACCTGTGGGTAGGAAGTATCCAACCACAGTCACATTACGGCTGCAGAGATATCAAGAACAAAAATAAAACTATCTAAAACATGTCCATAATCCAGGATAACAAGAGTCAATAATAAATAAATGCGGAAGCGAAAGATCCAATACAAATAACTGGAAAGTATGTCCCATAATGCGGGCTCACATCAGGAATAAAATGCATGAAAGAGAAACTAACTACTGCTGAACTCACAGCTCAGCCTGTTGGCTGAAGTACTCCTGCTCGGGCTGCGACAGCGGTACAGAATCTGGGCCATGCAAAACCCAGATGTCAGCGCGTCAAGTCATCACATAATAACATAATAAACAGGCAATGCGAGTATAAATATGAATAAAGCAAGGGTAACAAAAATATGAATCAGAGCAGTGCAGGGTAGTGTGCAGTGGGTAAACCGGATTGTTCTATCAGGTTCTCTATTCTAAAGTCTTTGAAATCAATTGATGAATCATCGATGTAACTCAATAGTATCCCGTGCATGCCCGGGACCACGGTCTAAGACTCTCGGGCTGAAACCGAGACGTGCCGCTGGGCATTAACAGGGAAATGATAAAGACCAACGATGTCAGCAGCATCGTCACGAGGCGGGCCTGGCCTCTAAAACTGATCGGTACAGGTAGTGAACTGTTGAGTTGCAAGTCAGGTTTCACCTTTGATTTCCCCATACCCCCAAGTTATATGTGCAAGTCAAGTCAGGTATCCCGAAATCAAGAAACTAATGCCAACACAGGATCAGGTAAACAGGTTTGTCTGGATAGACAACAGGAACGGTCCATGAGGACTACATGTCAGGTTTGTTGGCATTAGACACAAGATCGGGCAACGGATCAGGTCATGGTACATCATGTCAAGTCAAGCAGTATACGGTACCATGTCGGGTAGAACAATATATACGTAGTAAGTCAGGTCAAGATGTAAACAATATCATGGGTGTGCTCACAATCAGTTATATAAGCAAGCATGATTATCCTCAACATGATATAAGCAATGAATTAAGCAATAGGCAGATTTACTCAGTTTGCAGCACAGTTATCAGTTGTATCACAGAGATGATTTCAATGTAATGCGAATGCAGTATGATAATTATGGCCTTTTAATCATGTTAACAAGTTTAAGAACTTTAGGGGTGCAATGATTTATATAAAGGTTTAATACAGCTATTACAGGTTAAAATGCATGTGAGTGTCCGAATGGAACCAAACTATAGAGATAAGCGCCATAAGCTTTGTCAATATTAAAAATGTGATTAAACAGGTAAATGTGGTTATTAGATTTAATTTGCAAACTGTAGGTTCCAAGTTTAACGGTAAAATGATATATATAACACTATTGTACATGAAAATGAGAAATGGTTGTACCAAAGTTAAATTTACTGGTTTAGGGTGTCATAATATATATGTATATATTGTTTAGCATGTAGCAAGGGGTACTTGCCTCAACGGGTCGCGAACCGGGAAAAATGGAACGTAAAATGTCGGCGGGGAAACTCGCGACGGACGCACGGTTCACGGAATGAACCCAAACGACGAACAATGAAACCACACGGGCCGGGGCACCTCGCTGGAACGTCGGATCACGTCGTCGGCATCGTCAGATTCCGGCCAAAATGTGAACAGTGAACGATCATGATAGCAAACAAGAAGGGAAAGAAAATAGAGAAGAAAGAAAAGAGGAAGGAGGAGAGGGAGGCTTACGGTGGTCTGTAGAGGGGTCGTGAGGATCGACGGCGTCGAAGAACTTCCGGCGGTGGCCTACCCGACAGCGACAAAAGTTTCCAGTTCAAGAAAAAATGTTTATAGAGAAAGCAAGAAGAAAAGAAAAGAGGAGGAGAGCAAGCTTACCAAGGGGGCTCGCAAGGCCGGGGACACGAGGACGGGGTCACTGGCGGCGACGCACAGCGGTGCAACGACGTGCAGGGGCGCGCGCAGGCCGCGGTGAAGGTGCAGGGGCGCGCGCAGGCTGCGGTGAAGGTGTGGGAGAAAGGAGGAAGAGGGGGCTTGGCTGCGACGAGGGCACGGAGACGACTAGTCCGGCGGTGCTGATGCCGGCGATGGGGTTGCGGCGGCGAGGGGAGACGAGGCGGCTGAGCACTGCAATGGGTTAGGGTTTGCGTTGCTTTTTGAAGAAAGGAGGTTGGAGGAGAGATGATAATATATAAGAGAGAGAAAAAGAGATTCAGGGGAGAGAGATAGATTGATAGAGAGAGATAGAGAGAGAGGAGAGAGAGACGCGTGAGGTGTGGGGTCCAGGGGAGAAATAAAGTTGTTTGATTGGCTGAAGAAGGGATCGTTTATTAAGGCAATATTTATTTAAAGATTATAAAAGATTATATGGTTAAGTTAAAAGAAAATATGCGATGGTTTTAATATTAAAATTTGGGATTTTGACGCAAAATAAAACATTTTCAAATCGCGTCCGGGTCGGATCCAAAAATTTGAAATTGAAATAATATAATTTTAAACGGGATCCAAATATTAAAATAAAGTGTTTTATGATCAAAAAGCATACCCCCAAAACGGACACACGTACGTGCACGTAGCCGTCCAAACTCGCCCGTTTCACTGAACGGGACGAGAACACGATGCGCGGACGTTACAACAGGGTTAGGGGTGTCAAGTAGGCCAAGATGACTATTTTTAATTTTATTTTAGATGCCAAAATTTGTTATATGCAGAAAATGAATTTACCGGGTAAAATTTACAATAAGCAACAATCAAGCAAGATAAAAGAAATAAGTGTCACACTATGTTCAAATGGTAACTGAAATTAGTAGTATTGGGCTTGGGTGTTTCATCGGTGAGGAAGGCGGGCACAGGCTCCTCATCGGAGACCGGACCACCGGGGACCCTGCTAGCCGACGTCCATACCTGTCGTAATAAATCACCCCTGAGAAATCCAACGGCAGGCATTTCTCCCCCATGATGATCCCCCGTCTCCACACCTCCTCGTCCAATCCCGTCTGCTCGTGGCTGGTCTTTCTCCTCCATCGACCATCGCCGAGGAATGGAAACACCGACTTCATCATCAGCAGTTTCATTCGGTTGGCTCCACTGAGCGTAATAAATCAGCCATAATTAATCGGTGATGTTATGCTGACAATGTAATATGTGAATATGTAGATTGCTGACTATAAACATAATTTCTTCTTAATCATAATGATCCATATGGCTTGCTTGTTCTTCACCTATAGTACTGTCCAATGTGGAAACGACAATAACATTTGGTGGAGCTCCACTCATAAATCATCATGTCTCCCTTTTGGGCCTGTTTGGTTGCGGGATTATGGATTTGGATTTACTGTTTGGATTGTGGAATTCCAGGATTCCATAATTTTGTGTTTGGTTGATAGATTTGGATTTCTAGGATTCCTTTATTTTTTATGGGGGGCCCACCACAAAACAAGGATTCTTGAATCCTAAAAAATTTCAAGGATTTTCAAGGATTTGGCACTATTCATTGTACTATTAGATGGGACCCGTGTACTTTATTTATTTAATAATCCTCTCTCTATTTATCTCTCTCTAAAATCCTCAAATCCAAATCCCACTTTTTTTCCACCAACCAAACAAATATTACAAGGATCTACAAATCCAATACTAGAATCCAAAACCAACCAAACAACAAATTACCAAATCCAGAAATTTCAACCGTACTATTTTGGAATCCAAAATTCATAATCTTGCAACCAAACAGGCCCTTAATAGCTAGCAAGGAAATACCATCAGAATATAGCACATACAGTATAACTTCCCTGTCTAAAGTGAAAAATCGATGGATTGATTCGTGAGAGGCTCACTTAAAGAAATTTAAGATACATATATTAATATAGATTAAGATATTCTTGGACCAAACAAATGACTTGCAAGTGTTGGGTTGGCATCATGGCATGTGGCCAAATTTTAAGATACATATATATAAGATTAATTAGGTTAATCAGCATCCACTAATTAATTAGTTAATGTTTTATCAAAGTTCAGAAATTTGACGTGATTTCTCACATTGTTGCACCGCCAAGCCTATAATATAAATTTAAATTATCCATCCAATAATATTTTTAAAAAAGCTAAAATCTGCAACTTGGTGTTAATGATCTAAACACTACAAGAAGATAAGGGCTATTTCTTCGGGTGTTTTATTCCGTCGGCGACTTGTCAACGGAATAAACTAGAAACCCGATGAAATAAAACTCAGAGTAAAAAATTGTTCACCCTGTAGCATTAATATTTGATTTGTGTTATTCCGTCGGTTTTATGCCGACGTAATAGCCAAACTAATTATAAGAGGCTCGATCTCATATCAAACCCCTGAATTTAACCACCCCCCAAAAAAGCTAAAACCATAGATCTCCAATCCAACCTCCTCCGATCTCCTCCCCGGCGACCAAGGCCGGTGATTGTTCCGCCGATGAAGACCGCTCCACCTCGTAAGTCTCTCTCTCTCTCTCTCTCTCTCTCTCTCACACACACACACAGACACTCTCTCTCTCTCTCTCTCTCTCTCTCTCTTTCTTGACCAGCGACGAAGGCCGTTGTCGTCGTCGCAGCTGGCAACGAAGTGCTCCCTCCACCGCCGTCGTAAGTCATCTCCCTCTCTCACCGTCTCTCTTTCTCACCGTCTATCTGTATCTCACTGCTTATGCTTCCTCTCTGCAGCGTAGCCGCAGCCGTTCATATCGCCGCTGTCCATCGGGGCCACCGCCTTCCAACGTCGCATTCGCCTTCGGCCACACGCAAGTTTTAATTTTTAGCTAAAAAATTATTGCTTTATGACAATTTACCCCAGTTTTTAGTACAATTTGACCATTTTTTGGTTAAAAATCTACTAATGTTAAAAAAAATTAATAAGGATGTGAAAAAATTTGTTTGAATTATTGTTACTTTGATTCTTGGCTTAATGAGAGCTCACTTTTTCTTGTTTGACAACTAAATACATAGTTTAAACTCGTTTATTTTAATTAAAAGCTCTAAAACGTGAGTTGGATAGATTCTTAGCCCTGTGTATGAAATTTTTATGCCGTTATAATCTCATCCAATTCGTAGAACAAGTAAAATACAGTAGATCGCCGAATTAATTGTCATAGTAAGACAAACAAGTTAATCAATCATCGACTCGATCAAGTTAAGTGTGTGTGTGTTTGGTTGCGTGTGAGTATGCGTGCGTGATGGTTGTTAAAAAACCAAGCCATGAAAGCAAATGTTATATATTAATATACAGCTATAATAATGCAGGAAAAATAAGGAAAAACTAACCAACAAGTAAATATCTTGCCACTAAATATCTTGCCACACAAGGCACAACAATTGCCAACCATTGATGAAATACTCTTCCAAATTGGAATTGAGATGAAAGTATGTTTTCGAGCGCCTACGATTGTTGTGCTTTGTGTCTCATTCTCTTTCCGTATTTGGATATGAAAAATGAGTGGATGGAGGGGGAGAGACTGGGATGGTTGCTTATTTATTTGTGGCAAGATATATACTAGTTAAGTTGTGGTTGTGGCTCGTCTTCTCGTACTCTCTATTCATCTTTTGCATGTGAAAAATGAGTTAACGCTAGAAGGACAATGGTTTGGATTCTTATTTCAGCGTGATTTTCTATTCCGGAGCTTGAGATCTCAAGGGAAGAAAGTATCGGATATGAGTTTGATAATCTTTGCTTGACGTAGACCATCTTTTGTTAACCTCGGCTGATTTGTACGATCCAATTTAATTTGATTTAACAGAAGCAGACTTGAGATTTGTACGATGAAAGGATTAGGGTTTGGATTCCTATTCCAGCGTGAAGTATGCAAGGCATACAAAACAATAGTCGTCATTCTCTCTCGAGACGAGAAGAGAGATAATTCAGAGCTTAATCTCTCAAGGGAAGAAAGTACTGGATGTAAATTTGATAATCCTTAATTTATATACATTTTTCATATAATTATTATAGTACTGTGTACTAATTAATACTTGTTTATAGATAACATCATAGTACCTATTCGATCGATTTCACTGAGTAAAATTTTATTAGTTTCAGTGAGTTAGAAAAAATTTAAAAGTAGTTTAGTGAATAAATAGTAACAGTTTAGGATATTTTAGTGTAATAAATAAAATTAAGAAAAATTGAGCTAATTTATCAATTCGTTCCTCATTTGCGGCGCCACCGGCTTATTATGCACATCTATGCGAAGTAAACTAAAGCAAGCTTGTTTCAAAACTAATTCTTGCTTGTGCTGGGTAAGATAACCGCTACGGTTGTATGGTTAATTATTTATAGAAATTTTGAGCATACAATTAAACCTGTAATGTGTGCTTTGCCAAAATCGGATGAGGATGACGTCGATCGTTGTTGATCCGGAGGCTGGTGCTTCAAGGAAGGGAAGTACTTGATGTAAGTTTAATCGATAATTCTTCTTTTCGATACAACTTTCATATAGTTATTGTGTATATCTTTTTCTAATACTTGTATATTTATGACACTGTTGGAGCTGCTCGATTCCACCGACCATCCTCCGACCTACGACGGTGGCGGAGCCCCTCAGTGAACTCGAGAAGACGTGTGATCGAGAAAGTATGAGTGTTGCTGAGAAAGAGAGAGAAATTGAAAAATACGTTTACTGAAGAAGGAGATAAACGTATTTATCTCTTTCTCTCTCTCAGCAAGACTCATATTTTCTCGATCCCGCATCTTCTCATCATTTTTTGCAAGGTACCGAATGTAAGTTGATAGCCCTTTGTTTCGTTTTGAGAAGATGTAATTGAATTGAATGGATTTGAGTTTGTGATGTAATGAATTGAGTTTGTGATGTAACGAATTGAGTTTTGTCCGTAACTGTCGGAGATTAGAATCCCACAATCAATAAATACCGGCCTACCCTAAGTAGAGAGAATCTGTACAACACCTGACAAGCGACGTGCAATCCTATCCCAGGTGACGAAAATACACTCTACAATATGTATATTTTTCACTCAGCACGAGGATGAGTTTGATTAGTGAGAGAAGATGTGTTGGATGTTATTTTGACTTTTTCTAAAGAAGTGTGAGAAAGAGATGTGTTTGATATTTTTCTGTCTTTTTCTAAAGATGATGTGGACAATCTTAAGGTGAAGCATGAGGCAATAGTTTCCTTCTTTATTTTGATTTTTTTGTTGTAAAATGATATAATAATGACATCATCACCCAAAGAGTTTGGGCTATGATAGTAAAGATTATAATAAAATAAAATCTCTAAGATTTTCACTTTAAGTTTAAAAGAAAAGGTCTCAAATTGAGATTGGGGTCTATTTACTCACCAGAATTGTCAAAGAAAGAAACTGTGAAGCAGCATTTGAAATCCTTGATTGCTATTGTGATTTTTGAATTGAATTTGTGTATATTTGAATTGAATTTGTTGTGAATTTGTCGTGGAATGAAATGAGTTTGTGGATATTTGAATTGAATTTGTTCTGGATTGAAATGAGTTCGTGGATGGTAGTTTATCGAATTGAATATATATCGATTGCACGACGAAATTCAGCAAAAAAAAATTCCCTGTGTCTGCCACTTATTCCGTTGGGCCTTACCCGACGAATTAAGTGTAGAATCTGGGTGAAAATGGGAGAAAACGGCCCATGTTTTTTTGACCTGTTCCGTCGGTTTTAAGCCGACGAAAAAACTAAACCGACAAAATAAGTTATTGTCCCGACGTAATAAATCTTTTTACGTCGTATCCATTTTCGTCAAACTATGACCGACGTAATTAACCTTTTTCGTCAGCTTAATAGTTATTACGTCGGGAAACACACTCCGGAATAAATCTATTATTGTTGTAGTGAAATTTTTTCGGTTATAATGGGAAATTTAGTTCACAAGTGTGCTAGTTTTGTTCGTCTCTGTTTAAGAAAACCGCAGGGCTTTCCACCTGTTGGCCTTTTAAAAAAAAAAGTATAAATCAATTCTAGTCAAAACCTATATTAAAATATATGATATTCTGAGCCATTAGCAAATCAAAACTTCATCATGTACACCATTTTCAGGATGCAGATCGCATTCCCAGTTAACTTAATGCAGACGGTGTCATGCAATAAAGTTTGCACTTTATAGATCCAACGGATGATATCAGTGAGAATCGAAAAGAAAAATCTAATGGGCGAGATTAACAGAATAGGAGAAAACAAGAACATAGCATCTAATACCTTGACTTCGGCTTTAAATCATGTCCCCTCTAAAACCTAGAGTATATGATTTGTTTTAATTTTTTAAAGGATTTAATTTCGATAATTATTTGTAATAAAATTTGTAGCCAAGTTCCTATTGTATAGAGTCAACATATTCCTTCAAGAAAAAACATGGAGGTTACATGTGGTACATGATGAAGAAACTGCAAAGACGTGTCGAATCGTAACTGACTCTAGAAAGTAAACAACGGAATTTGATACCATGACACAAAGTTGGATCACCGTCCTGAATATAGCGTTGAATTTTACAGGGCCAAACGCCAATTATGAAGGATCACGCTATTTATCGGAAAAAATTTTGGTACAACGAGAGAGAAAGGGAAAGGGATTTTGGGCTCTGTCCGAGTAGCTTTCCGAGGTTCCTGATCCCCCTACACCTCCACAAAAAGAAAAGAAAAGAAAAGAAAAGAAAACCCTTCAAATATGCAAGTAAAGAAGGAAAAAATGGCCATTTTTATTTATGATCCTCACTATCATGTGGTTTATTGGAAAGTCCATTTACAATAAGCCCTGCCTGCCTACTGAAAAGCAATTTACCTTATACAATGGAATGGAAAGAGCATATCCAAACATGCTCAAAATGTGTTTTCAAACCCCAATTTAAATTGACTCCAAAGTTGCCCAAATTTGTATAAGCCAGACCTTAGACTTGGTCCGAGTCTACAAAATATTTGGACCGACCAAATGTCCTTTTCGACAGTATTTTTTTTCCTTCTAATATTTAGATTATGCAGATGTCTCAAGACGTTAAGTACGCTCAGCGTGTATGCCATTAACAGCTGTAGTTGAGAATAGAGTGTGTTGTTTAATTGAAATTTACTCCATATTATTCGAGTGAATTCAATATTAGGGTTTGTACGTCGACGAATATGTCATGTGCTTCTTTTCGCCTCGTCATTATTACATTATTTCGAACCAACTGATCTGACGAGAAACGGAAAGTTAGCTTCCTTATTATTGTAGCTAGATATTGTTTAAATCGGGTATGGCCTCTCACTCTCTCTCTGTGTATATGTGCTCTATGAAAACTCCACCCTGGTATTTGATTATTTTATTAGTCTAGATGAAGACGTGATGGTTGGGCCCACTTGGCTTTATACATTAAATGGTGTCTTTATGGGTGTTTTAAAAATGGGTGTTGATAGGTTGCAAATTGAGAAATGCTCATGAGATTAGTTCAATGGATTTAGGCGCGGTAGCTTTAGCAAAAGGAGTCAACGGGCGACTTCTAATGGTCAACGGTCAGAGCCGCAAAAACAACCGCTAAACTCCACCAAAACAAATCCCATATTCTTACTCTGCCAGCATTTTGCAAGTGAGATGCATCCTCGTAGTATAAAATGAAAACTACCGGTATGATATTTTAAAGAAAAGAGATATGTTTTAAGTAAATAAATAAACTTTATACATTACACATTTTTCATTTTCAAATAATTGTAGCTAATATATGATATATACAAGGGTCAAATTTTTATAAGTAATAATAAAAGGTTTTGTTTTTCTTTGTTTTAAAAATTAAGCATCTTTGTCCAAAAAGTCAAAGTCAACACCAAAACAAGTGGCCCCCAGCCCAAGCAAACAGGTCCAAGCCCAAGCTGAGTGGATCCAAGTCCAACCAATCCGGGTCCAAAGCCAAGCAAATAGGCCCATGCCCAAACCGTCTCAAGACCATGTGAAGCCGGCAGGCAATCAAAGAAGAAAGAGAAAGAATTATGTAATAAATAAATTTAAATGTAATTTCAAGAAATAAGTGTAAGAAAAATGGGCTTAACCCTAATTTATGTAAAACCATGACTCATGGGTAAAAAGAATCGAACACATGAGCATGAGGAAGCAAGAAACCAATTTTGTAAAGCCCAAGACTTATGTGCAAATATATAAGGATATTTAAACCCAATAACATGATAAAATCATAAGTTTTTCTCTTCATAAAAATATTAGGGTTTTGAGCCTTGATCTTTTTTCTCTTTATCGTCTTAAGTTTCTTCTTTTTTTCTTTTTCAATTAAATTAAGAGGAAAGTCTTTTTTTCTTCTTCTAAAACTAAATAGATTTCAGCCATAAACCCATTAAAAAAAGAGTGAATTCTCCATCAAATCTCAAAAAGAAGAATACATCTCCCAAACCCCCCATTGAAACAAGATCCAAAGATTTGAAAATTCAAGAGAGCTTTTTTTGCTTCAAAATAGGAGAAAATTTGGGATCACCCCATCAAAGGATAGCCTTTGGATTTTTTTGTTTGATAGGGTCACACCTTTGGGTTTTTCCCTTAGGGGCTGTTTGGTTGCAGGATTATGGAATTTGGATTCCAAAATAGCACGGTTGAAATTTCTGGATTCGGTAATTTGTTGTTTGGTTGGTTTTGAATTCCTAGTATTGAATTTGTAGATTCTTGTAATCTTTGTTTGGTTGGTGAAAAAAGGTAGGATTTGGATTTGAGGATTTTAGAGAGAGATAGAGAGAGAGGGATTGTTAAATAAATAAAGTGTATGGGCCCCATCTAAAAGTATAATGAATAGTGCCAAATCCTTGAAAATCCTTGAAAATCTTTAGGATTCCATAATCCTTGTTTTGTGGTGGCCCCCCATAAAAAACAAAGGAATCCTAGAAATCCTAATCTTGCAACCAAACACAAAATTAAGGAATCCTAGGATTCCACAGTCCAAAATCCAAATCCAAACTCATAATCCTGCAACCAAACAGGCCCTTATGGGAAATCCCAGAAGCTTAAGCTTCACAAATAGGAGCGCAAGCTCTGTAGGCGCATGCACCAGCATCCGCTTGGGCGTTTGTGCCAATCCCTTTCGGACGTAAGTACAGCGCCAAGTACATACGCATTTGCGCCACACCCCACGAGTGCCTGCTCAGTCAAAATGCTTCCCTTTCCAAAAAAAAATTTAATGGGGCGCTGCCCCGCACCTCTAAAGGGGCTGCTTGCTCTATTGACCCCCAGCATACTATCCAAATAGCGGAACCCCCATAAACTTTGCGAGGCCTCCGACATACTCAAAATGCTTGGATGTTTTTCTGTCTTTTTCTATGGATGAGATGAACAATCTTAAGGTGAAGCATGGGGCAATAGATTTTATTCTTTATTTTGAATTTTTTTGTTGTAAAATGATAAAATAATGACATCTATCCCCCAAAGAGTTTGGGTTATAATAGTAAAGATTATAATAAAATAAAATCTTTAAGATTTTAACTTTAATTTTAAAAGAGAAGGTCACAAATTGAGACCGTGGACGATGTACTCACCAGAATCGTCAAAGAAAGAAAATGTGATGTAGCATTTGAAATCCTTGATTTCTATAGTGATTTTTGACGCATCAGCTCTCATGACTAAAACCTTTATAGCTTTTTCTGTAATCTTTCTCTATAATGTCTAACATATGTATGCACGCATTGCGCTTGCACATTCAAGATACTTTACAACTCTGCAATTCGACCTAATCCAATTATTTTCTTGCATTTTCTTGTAATGTCAAACTAAGGTCCTAAACACCGCTTAAAAACAGTTCATGAAACGGATATTTTGAAATTTTACATTTACTTAAGCTGTATCAACTAATTTATATTTTAACTATGCTTCGAAAACATATACCAAAAATTTATCAATACCCACGAAATCGCATAGAGAAAGAGAGCTTACAAACTAACCTTCTGTATTCAAAAAAGTTTCAAGGTTCCCTTCGTGATGCATTAGGCAAGCATATCATCTTCTCCCTGATTATTTTATCATAATTCACATCACAAAAACCTTGTTAATTACAATCTTACCTCAACATCCAAAACTCTCAACATAAGGAATCATAAAAAAGGGGAAAAAGGAAAAGAGAAAAAAGAAAGCCCAAATTAACCTAAATCCCATGTATTATTAACGACTTCTGTCATACAGTAAAACTTTCTTTTCCAAACTGAAAAGTCAGTTATTTCGATTCCAAAAAGAGTTGCATTCAACATGAAAATATATTTCTCGTCATTTCCACGGCTTGTCACGATCGGCGAGGAACGCGGGCAGGGGGCTCCTCACCGGGGCCCCTGCCAGCTGCCGCCCATCCCCGTCGTAGTAAATCACCCCCGAGAAATCCAACGGCTGGCATTTCTCCCCCATGATGATCCCCCGTCTCCAAACCTCCTCCTCGTCCAGTCCCGTCTCCTCGCGGGTCTTTCCGAGCCTCTCCTCTCCGATCTTCCTCCTCCGTCGACCGTCGCCGAGGAACGGAAACATCGGCTTCGTCGTCAGCAGCTTCGTCCGGTTGGCTCCGCGGAGCCTCCGTGCTGCACGCGACACCCTCCGGGAGCACGTGGAGAGGAATTCGGTCACAGCTTGGAGCACGTCGTCGAGGGCCATAGCTGGGAAATGAGAATGAATACCGGAAGCTTCATTGCACTCTATATTTATATTGGGGGTTGGGATGTTGTGGGCCGTACACGTGGACGGATAGGATCGGGCCAGTGGGATCTAGTGAATTAGCCCCTGCAGATTTGTGTTTTTTTTTGTGAGTTTAATGAGAGTTTTGGGGAGAATGTTTATAAAGTTGTTTACCAAACCTTCTTATTATTATTTTTGGGAGGGGGGAAATTATTAGACCCTAATTCAAGTTTTTCAAATCACAGTTTCAGATAATATACGAAACCCAATAGCAATGATTTTGTAAAGTTTGCTTTTCTTTCTGACCATGTAATAAATCAGTCGTAGCTAATCGGTGCTGATATGTTGACAATGTAATATGTGAATATATAGATTGCTCAGGATAAACATAATTTCTTCTTAATGATAACGATCCGTATGGCTTACTTGTTCCTCACCTGTGGTACTGTCCAATGTGGAAATGACAGCATTTGGTGGAGCTCCACTCATATACCATCATGTCTACATTTAACAAGTTAATTATGATATTAAAATATATAAATTATTAGAGGCGACCTTATAAGCAAATTAGCAGTGATCACTTGTATGCCACTTAATCATGATTAGGACTCAGCAGCAAGAGCTCTTAGGATTTCAATTAATAATCCAAAGAGCCAATTATGATATTTTCCCTCACAAAGGAAAAAAGGAAAGAAAAAGCAAAAGAAATAAATCAAAAAGGAAAAAAGGAAAATCAAGCCAAACATGTATATATCAAAACGACTTGAAAATAACGATACCATTGATCGAAGCTTAGATGATTTAGGTCCAGAAAACCAAAAAGATATACAAAGAAGCGTTCAAATATGGTGAAAAAATTCATTCCTCATAATCTTCTTATATATAATAGCTAGCAAAAAAATACCATATGAATATAGCTTATGCAATATAACTTCTCTATCTAAAGTGAAAAATCAGTTGTTTGATTCTCTAATGGTTCACTTAAAAGGAAAAAAGAAAAAAGAAAAAACATGTAGTTTATGATCTAAGAGATCTCAATGAATATGCATGTTTAATAATTTTGGTGGCAAATCCATTTTCACCATATTTGGTTTGATAGCATGCTATCTGATTTATAATCTAGAATATCTCTAGATGATAGCATACTATCTGGTTTTTCTTTATCATGTATGTATATATGTTGTATTATGTGTCGCTGATACATAATAATAAAACTCGTAGGATTTTTAATTGACTACCAAAGTTATGATGTCGATCATACTTATGAGAGCTGGATAGTCCATAAGCACATCTTTAAAAGTCACTAGTTGTGGGAGTATCGAGACTGGGTATCGATATTCCAGAGTAGACTAGTGTAGACGTTTCTAGACCCCTACGAAGGGCGGTGACAGGTCTTATAGACATTAGTATATTGCACATGAGATTGTATATACGACTCACTGTAGGTGAGTACACCGGACGGACTCGCCGAAAACTTCTAGATGGTACTATACCCATCGTCAGATAGCAGTTCTCTGGTGACATGAGTACATGTAGTCTGTTGACATGAGATCGTCATTTGTCTCGTGTAAGTTTGCCACTGTACTTAGATTACTATCCTACCACGGCTCTACCGAGTTGTGCAAATATGTTTTAGTTGGGTACTGTCAGGACCCAAAGTTTGGATGTGACCGGCACTTAGATTGTATAATATCTAAAAATATCTACACAAGCCGAGTAAGCCAAAAACCAAGATCAAAACCCTTTTTGCGGAACTTTGGGAAAATTTAATTTTTAAGTAAAAATCACAGTTTTAAGTATTTAAGATTCTAACCGTAACTTCCTATTGAAATAATAATAAAAGAAAGTATAAAGTGTTTAATTTGGTTGCATCCCTGATTGGGAGCAACAATGTCAACAGCGGAAATAAATATACAACTTTATATGACATCAATAAGAATCTCAGACATAATTAAAAGAAATATCATTTAACATAACTAAACGATCTCATCTGCCAAATAATATACATACAACCACCTCTCGTTCTATGTCATAATACAGGGTCTGATGGAGATATTCTAGATTCAATATATAATACCAAAAGAGAAGTTTACTACATAGGTAACCCACCTAGCAAAAGAGGCGATAAAAACTGATAAGTGGATCTACACTACGGCTAACCGTCCACTCTACCCCTGCAAGAAACTGTGACACAACGGGGGTGAGTTGCCAACTCAGTGAATATAACTAACATATAACGGTTGATAATGTAAATATGACGAACTAGAACTAATTTCAACAATAATGAATGCGATGCATGATAACAGGTGGAGGAATGAATATATAATACTCCATGTATGAATCAAAACCGAAATCTCATCAATTATTTTCCAAATCATGTTCATTTTTCCATGACTAACATTGACACAAATCTTCGGTGTTTCATCAGGCATTTTTTCTCGAACGATCCTGTAATCAATAATACCGGTCGGTATCTTCTAGATATCCGCCGTGTTCATAACTGTCTCCGGAATCGAGTATTCTCGTTAGGCTCCCCGCCAAAAGTGCGGCTTTCCTGCCCCTGGGTCTCGACCGGGTCCACCATGTATCCAACTGTATGCTCACCGACTCAGTCTGGATAAAATTGTAAATCCGTAACCGTATGACCCCCAACTCGGTTCGGAATAAAACCAAATCATAAAAACGACATCTCATGGTGGACGTGACACATAATCATGAAAATACTGATTTTTCGTAATAGTATATGAAAACTTAAAATCATAAATCCTTAATAATACAAATGCCTCTTATATCAACTATTAATACTTGAATATGAAATATGATGTCATATATGCTAATTACTATGACTATTGATACTTAAAGTATGATGAGAATCATTTTTAACAGAATAATTTCTAAGTTTGCATTGACATGTTAATATCGACGAGGTGTAGTGTAACATATAGATATGTACATGTGCGGCATAACTCGTCGATAATGGTGCAGTGTTCTAACAAGTATTAATCTTGGACGTATATATAGATTTAAGAATGCATATGATAAATTTAACATACAAAAGTAAAACTTGTATTTAAACCTAACTACGGGCGTATCACGCTATCTTTACAAGATCTCCCGGTAGATGTTTAGTCTACTCACCGGAATACGTCGTAAAATACTCAGAAATCGCCAATCCTTTTTCTTTCCTTGCAGCCTACGAAGTTCTCGTATTTGAATCTAACATCGAAATTTACTTATATAAGGAAACGGCTAACTCCGATACAGCGAATATGAAAATACAAGTTCTTATGTACTAATTATATTACATACGACTATTTTAAACTATCAAACCCTTATAATAACTAGATTTTAACTCCTCGCTGTTTGCAACAGAAACTTAAACGCGTTACGAATTTACCGCGTCGTATTTTAGAACTTTGATCCCTTTCCCGATATTAGTTCTCAGATTTTATATACAGTTAAATTAACTATTTTAAACAATACCAAAATATCCCAACATCTATACAGAGACCTATCCAAAAACTCAAAACACCAAACTTCTTTAAAAATCCGGCGACGCCGGAATTCTCCTATAGCTCGCCGGCCAAAATCCGAGCCTCTTATTTCGTAGGTTTGTTCTAGGTCCAACATACAATATTTAAGCATTATTTGGTTAAATTGATTTTTCTCTGAATAATAGCAGATTACTACAGAGCTATGTTTTACCAAAATTACGATATTTGATTTCTAAATTTTACAATTACAGAAGTATAATCTACTGAGTTAAAGGATTTTACCTACTGAGGATGGTTGAAAAGCTTCCTTTAAGACACCCAAATCCTTAGCTCCTAGCTTGAAGGTGAAAATTCTTAGCCTAGTTCTTCTTCTTCACTTCTTTTATTTTTATTTCTTTTTGTGAGTTTTAAGTGTTTTCTTTCTCTTGGGTTTTGAAATTTCAGAAGTTTAATTTTATTAAATGATGTGAACACTTAATATATATGATACAGGGAAGAGTGAGGTGTAGGAAGAGGTGTCACCAACAAGGGTGTGCCACTCTTATGCAAGGAGGAGGTGTTGTGTATGTATTGTGTATGCAAGTAGGATGTGTCCTTGTATTATCTCTTCAAATTGTTTTAACTTGTGATAAAAATTCTGAGCTAAAATATTATCTACCCCTTTTCCTCTTACACCCTCACAATTTCAAGTTTACACATTTTCCTAAATTTTTTACAAAAATACCCTTCACTACCTATGTTATTATATAAACACCATTTTTCTTAAAATGAAGCTAAATTTATCACTAAAACCCTTGTAATTGATTAATGTTACATACTAAAATTTCAATTTAATTTGTTTCACATACTACTTATGAAAATGTCCTATTTTGTTTTAATAACTTTTTAAATTGGCATTTTATTATTTAATTCATTAATTTTATTTATTTCTAAATTTTCAAAATATTACAATATTCCCCCCTTAAGAAAATTCGGTCTCCGAATTTAAAACTTTACTAGTCGTACCTTCAAAAAGATGTGGAAATTTTTTTCGCATCGTATCCTCGGTCTCCCAAGTCATCTCCTCGCGATTCGTTCCCCGCCAAAGAACTTTTACAGATGGAAGTACCCTTGATCTTAGTTTCTTTGCCTGTCGGTCAAGAATAGCTACTGGCGGCACTGTGTAGGATAAATCCGGCTCAAGCTGTAAGGTCTGATGCTGGATCGCGTGAGAAGGATCGTGAAGATACTTGCGAAGTATAGACACGTGAAACACCGGATGCACATCGGGAAAATTCGATGGAAACGATAAAGTACAACACCCACTCTCACAAAAACATGCGCACAACGCATGACGCAGCGCCAATCATATGCGCGCTTATGTCCACACCTGGAGCGCCAGCTCCATGAAAACATGTGCACATGTGGCGCAACGCCAATCATATTTGCGCTTCCACCCATGCCAGGAGCGTCAGCTCCACAAGAACATATGCACAACACGTGGCGCAGCGCTAATCATAAGTGCTATTTATTTGCAATTTACCAAGTTTCATGGAGTTTATCTACGAACTGAATTTACATGGATGAAGATGCATATGCCTCTGCCTATATATGCATGTAGATCCAATTATTATAATAGTTAAAATAATATATCATTTATTTATTAGGTTCCTTATAGTAATGATTATTTTACAAAATATATGTTTGGTTGCATCTAGCTAGTAGCGGCAATGTAGTTATGTGCGCCATTATCCCCTTTTTTCCCCTCCTTTTCACCCGTTGTGGTTAAGGATTAGAATTTAATGCCATTGCAAAAAAATTTATTAATCTATATTAAGTTATAGCTTTAAACACAAATTTAAGTAAAAACTACTTGAAATGAATCATCTGATTTTAAATTTTGGTATAGCTGAACCCACGTATGCCTTCGACAACATCAAGCCACAAATTACATTGCTAGGCTTCCTATCATGACTACAAGCATCACATTCTAAGTTTTAAAAAAAAAAAAAAACCAAAAAATTAACAAGAAAGCATCCTCAAACTCCTAACTTGAACTTCTCCTTCACTCAAACAATAGCACAAGCATTAGGATTCTCCTCACTGAATATATTTGTAAGACGTTGTGGATCGGTGGCAATGCTGTAGATACCTTGACGAATCGGGGTCGGATAGTAACAATACTCCCCGCTGAAGTACTCTGGCCGTCCCGCCCCTTCCTCCCATCTTGGCAATGGTGATGGAGCATAATATGGTATTGGGGCACGACTGGTTGAATCTGATCCACGACGTATTGGACCATGGTAATCCTGATAGCCCGGATCAGGTCCGAGATGAAATGGGCCATGATGTACCTTGTCCGAATCTTTTCGAATCGGACCATCATGGCCTGGATCGGGCCCAAGGTGAACCGTACCATGATGTGTGTGACCTGGTTCTTTTCGACCCGAACCATTAAGAACCGGAACAGGTGCATGTTGGGTTGGTCTTGATTGGCCATTGTCATGCATCTCGGGTTCGGGAGCAAACCTGGTCCGTTTTGGTTCTTTTGGTTTGGAGACTTGGGGTCCGATTGGGGAGCTTGAACCCTGTTCAGGATGGTGGTTGGTAATTGTTGAGCTGGGCTCGGGCTCGGGCTCGGGTGGAATTATATAAGTAGGATTGCGGTTACTGAAAGTTACAGATTTTGTGGTCGTAGACCTTTGATAGGAGTATGTTGGTGGCGGCGAGTAAACCATTCTATGAGAATGTCCTCTCCTCTCTTTGCCTAATTTGAAAATAAATAAATAAGTAAATAATTTTTGGATGAGAATTAATAAGTAAATTAGAATGGGTACCACTATCAATCAAAAAAGAAACAGAAATAGGATGAAAACACCCACATTTATCAATCAAATTAACTAATTAGAGAATGAACATTCTAGTGATTAATCAGAAGATCGAATTCCTAATTTTGTGGCAGCTTGTTTGCAGGACACATATCAAATCATAATTAATTTCTAAATCGAGAGGATGCAATTATATCATGGTATATAGGTACTAAATCATATAGATTAATCTTATATTAATTAATGAAAAATACTTAACCTACCGAATTTGAAATCTACCGCAATCCATTCAAGAGATAAAAATCATGAGCCCAATTGTTTGGCACTAGTATATAAGTGTCGTGGGTCTCACCATTTTATGAATTGGGTTGGGTCGTTGGTAGGATTTCAAGCCCGATAAGAAAGTATTACTCTTAATTAATTAAAAAGTGAATAATTCCCACCTCCATCTCCTCTGTTTTCAAGAAATTCTTCTTGATTTATTGGTGATTGTTTGTTTGACAAGAATGTGTGATCTCTCCTATCTAAATCAATTATATTAATTGAAATACTTCACCGTCGAGTCTATAATTTGTACCATTTCTCAACGGGGACGGGTCCTATCCCTTAAAAGGACAGACCGGTACAATTCCTGCCAGCCTGAAGTATTTTTCGTATTTTTACAAAAGTGTTTAGTATTGGCAAAAATACAAGCGGGCAAAAGTCGGACGAGCAAATATGTAAAGCAGTAAGAGTTAAGATATAACATTACAATTTATGGGATGAGCTCCACTTTTGGAACCCTGCTCTTCTGTCAAAAAATAAAAGATATAGCATTGCTAAAAAGATCATGAATGTTTCATTTCCTCATTAAGTATTTTCGTATCAAAATAGAAATGACCATGAAACTAGATTTATGCAATTTTCGAGTAAGGTTATGTTTTGAGTTGACATAACATTAATCCTTGGATACTAATGCCAACCTTTTGATAAGAAGAGACCATAGGTGTCTATTTCCTCAAAATAAAAAATAAAAAAAGATCAACAAATTTTGCTATGAATTGATGTGCTCGATTATATTATAAAATCACATATATAAAATCAAGCGCAAAGCAAAACATAGTGCCTTAAAGATCATCAAGGCCAGTATCTTGATTTGTTGGATTGGATTCAACATAAACCAAATCCAACTATATAGTGAGATGTAAGAGAGAATTAGTAGATTTTACATAGCAAAGATGAGCAAGGGAAAGAACCAAATTCATTACCATTACACTTTCCAAGTGCTCTTGAGATCATCTCCTTTAAAGGATAGCAACCCATTCTCTCTCTCTCTCTCTCTCTCTCTCTCTCTCACCTTACATCCTTTGTTATCTCACAAAGATAAACTTGTTTAATTTTCTCACAAAATTGAATGATTCCAAGGTTTTTAAACAAGAGCGAGAAGGCAAATTGTAATGGAGAATCAAATAAAGAGTGATTCCTATGGACCAACATTTCTAGAAAAGATAGCGATGGAGAGAAAGAAGGGATGGCTCTCCAAGTTTAAGGATTGAAACTAAACACTACAAATATAACTTTGAATATATTCTTCTAGGCTTCTTTTTGAAGGCCCTTCATATTCTCTCTTAATGATAGGAAACTTCATTACTCAATGATTTATCTCCTTTTTTTAATGAATAAATTGCACTCTGGGAAATTAATTAGGTGTAGTGGCTAACATGATTAGAAGCCTAATTAATTAAGTGTGCTTGTTTGACTTCTACATGATTAGATATTAAAAGTTTCTCCACTAAGAAAAAGAAAAGGGACCACTAAATTTTTTTCGTCAAAATATATTAAAAGCGAAAGTTCACTAAACTCATTATACGTTTCGCCGAATCCTAAAATACTACTAAAAAGTTTGATAAGCGCCGCCAAATCTAACAATGATACGTCGATTAGTTCCACATCATCGCCGCATCAGCATAAAATTGACAAAATTTCCAATTTTACTCTCATCTTGAGCCTTTCATCATTTCTAACTAATTTTCAAACCCTAACCCTAAATTGTCGACGTCGGCACTGCCGCCGCCTCCAGCAGCCACAACCTCCTCTTACCCACAACCACCACCCCGACCTCCTCCTCTCCCATCCTCTTCACCATGGCCACCCACAATCCACCACCACCGACATCATCCTCCTCTCTCCCATCCTCTTCCCCGTTGACATAGATTATATAAAAGGCGTAATAAAGTTTTGTGGCTGATAATAATTAGTAATATCTACGGCCAAGGAAACTATAAACAAAAAGAAGCTTCTATAATCCTAAATAACAGCTTTAATAGTTCTTCAGATTCTTGTAATAAGAGATACCAAAGAAATTATGATATATCCACGTTGGATCAAGATTATACGAAAACTCAATCAAAAATTTCTTGATATATCTATTTGATGAAGTAAATTAATTGAGAAACTTTATGATTATTATTTTTGGATTACTTAAATAATATAATGTAATAAGTGTGGACCATTTGATGAGAACAAGACATGTGGAATAAATCCATTGCTCTACATGATATGAAAGTAAATTATTCATAATGCTTTTGTTGGTGGTGGATATCTTCATGTAACTTTTTAGTAGATATGACTTAAAATATCTTACTATTTATCTAATTTTATAGAGCTAAAATTTTCTGATAGGATAATTTACCCTACGTAGTATTAATTAATTTTAATGAGTTCCATAACTATATGTTTGCGGGATGTGACATGGAAATATTCTTTCTTGTTTCTTTGTTTCTTTATTCGGTTCATGCAATTCAAGTTTTGGAAGCAAGAAATAGCGGTTGATTCTTTATGTGTGGCTTTATTTTGGACAAATGATAATCAATGTCGTGCAAGTTAAAATAAAATGTCATCTATACCTGCGGGTGCCTGCAGCAACTTAGCTGTGGGCGTAAGGCGGTAAAACAAGTAGGGTTCCTCTTGGGCTTCAAGCGGGACCAGGATCCCCTCCTCTTTCACCTTCTGTGCTCGCATCTACATTAAAACACGGGAGATTAATTACATTGTCAACAACGTCTATAAATTGTAAAAAGTTTTATTATTATTATTATTATTATTATTATTAGATATCCATGTTAACTGACTAGTATCATTTTCCCCTCCTCGCTTGCTTTTGACTTTCCGCTCATTTTCGCTTCCTAAACCCTAAATTTCACCATCTTTTCTTTGAATTCACAACGGAAGTTGATGGATTTAACGAGAGAGCATATAGGTTGGACGAGTCCTGTCCAAGTTAAATAGAAGGGCCCGTCTTCTGTTTTACCCTCATTGCTCTTTGCGTAACAACACAGAGAGCATGCTTATGGTAATACCACAACCCATCAACCCCTTCACATATTGACCGAGGTAATTTTGTGAAGACGAGGTAGAAAAGGTTTTCACATGGGAGATAATTATCATATTCTATCAACCAACCAACTGATTCACAAGGACACATGCTACTAACACATATGAGGTTATACCTAGCTAATCACCCACTAAAACTTTGAAACCTCCATTCTATCTACCATGACATAAACAAAAATGAGAGCTATCTAACATCATTAAAAGTCCATTCCATCACTATCATCAATATTACACACTACCCCAATTTAAACTAATGAAGTAAAGAAAATAACTTGCGAAGAATGAGACCATTGAGGCTGCTTCTCCTCTTCTTGTTTATATTCATTTGCATCCAATGCACAACATCAGATGATGTGAAGTGCACTTGCTCACCATGTGGATGCCTTTGTAGATACCGGCCGCAGCCGCGGCCACCGCCACCCGTGATCCCTGCGCCGCCCTTCTGTCCGCCTCCTCCGTCGAGGCCCGTAATTCCGTACCCGCCTGCATCGCCTTATCTGCCTTCCCCGTCTTTGCCGTGTGTAGAAAGCCCGCCAGGGGTGCTGTATCCGGTGGACCCCGGGTACCGCCCATCGGGGGCTCACCAGAGTCGGGTTGGGAGGTGGGTGTTTCTTGTTGTCTGTGGTGGTGTGGTTATGAGATTCATGCGTTGATGTGTTTGTTTTGTTGTTGGTTTTTTTGTTTGATGTATATGTGAAAGTGGAATTGGTTGGAATGAAGATTCATATTATGATTTCTATTTTTCAAAAATCAACCTCCTAGGAATCGAAACTGCAACCTCTCAATCACTCACTTTGTTAAGGAAAATTTTACCATATAACTACGCTCCCTGTAGAACAAACTCAATCACTCACTTTGTTGAGGAAAATTTTACCATATAACTACGCTCCTTAATCTGGTTGATTCTACCATCCTTGTAGAACAAACGAGACTCGTATAAATAAATAAATAAGCAACTAAATAAAAGTATTTGGTATAGCTAATGAGTACCTGGTGTTCAAGCTTTTTCCTCGCAGTTTAGCAACCCCTCAACTGTTGTGCTTAACTGTCTTATTCATTTAATCGCTGGGATGAAGAGAAATTATATTAGATAGCCGATGCAAGAGCTTTGTTTTGTTATTTTTTAATAGCAGAAAAGTTTCGTTGCATCACTATGAAATGTGAATCATTGCAATTGAGCCCAATTAGAGACAATGAGAGCCCAATCAGCTCCTTCCAAATGATATGCTTGTTTTCTTCCTACTTTATATTTAATGACAAAAGTTGGGAAGAAGGCAAGATTTTCAAGATTTTTTTGGGGGAGAAAGTTGGAATTTTGTGGCCATCTGTTCTTCATGACAAGAATAATTTGTAAAGATACTTTACAGATAAGCTTGTTTGTTCAAGGGTCATGCCCTTCTGGAGTTACTAGGAATAGGTGGTGATAAAAAGTGATTTCAAGATGTTTTTTTTACACTTCAAACCCCCTCATGGAATGGAACATGCGACCTTTCATATTGGAGAGGAAGTTGGTACTAACTGAACTAAGCCCGGTTGGTTAATTTCAAGATGTTGAAAACAACACTATCACTATTGGGTCCCCAAATATGGAGTTCAGATAACCCGAGTTTATTTTTAGTGAAAAGTGTAGCTGCGCAGAGGGTTGCGAAGTTGCTACGCACCCCGCAGCGCAACACACTCAGACGCTGTGTGGGTCCACACTAAAGTGTGTGATCCCCACATCCGGACTCCTAGCTGTCTTGAGCTCTTTTTTCCTCTTATTTTTACGCGGGGAAGGCAGAATACAAACTCTGGTTTGCAAACCTCAATTCCTACTTAAGGGTGCACTCTAATTATGTTCTAAGATACACTTGGAAAAATGGAGTCCAGGAAAGCTTTAGATCAGATTGAAGTTTATATAACTTCTATTGTTAGCATTTTGGAGTCAGGTTTCCAGGACTCCATTTCCAAATAGGGTTTTAATGTTTTGGAGTTTGGAAATGCGTTGGCTTAGAGTTAAATAAACACAAGTTATCCCAACTTCGGAGTTTAGGTAACTGGAGTTTTCTAAACTTCAAAATGAAAGCCAAACATTTGACTCACTTTATATTAACCGAAATAGAGTTTCAAAGTCGAAACTCAGCAAGCCTTCAGAACTAGTAAAATAGGGGGTTAACAACATCTTCTCCGATAATCTACTTCCTCAAATTTCAGACAACTATGAAATCGTATAGGTCAAATTGTTTGGAAGCTGAGATTATTGTTTATCCAAAACTTTACAAGTCCATCAACTTGCCAAACAGAGAATTCATGCTCAGACATTATAATCAACCTTCAGCTTCATTTAGTTTCAAAGAAGCCGAGCTTGGTTTCCTACTAATATAATGGCTGCGAAAGGTATTCTACACACATCAGCACCTAACAAATTATGGACTGAATTCATGTTATTCTTCAATGCTGGAGATAATTGTTTCATGCGAGACGGAAAAATACTGTCAGTATAAGAGAGATGATTTATTTCCAAAAACACAGGCAATCAAATTCTCTAAATGAATCCATGAATCCAACTAGAATTTCAAGTCGGAAGACTGAAGCACTTACCTTAAATTTTCAAATTCCTTTCCTTCTCTTTTAAATATCATACAAATCCATATGCATATCCACGTCACTCAAATATTTTTTATTCAATCTGTCTTCCTAATCTTGTTGTGTTGAGTTTGCAAGTATTTTCCAGATTAAAGAAGGCATTGGAGATCAAATGCTCTCATTTACCAGCTTCAGAAGTACAGCTTAACTCCCAAATCCCCAGCAATTATATCTTGATTATTTCAATAATGAAGGTGTGGTTGGCAGAAAATGTCAAGAACTAATAAATGGAGAGCACTAGACAATTTGTTACATAGCTTCATATATGAAAATGGATATGAACAGATACAGTTGAAAATAACTATAGTTGGTGGTTCAGAATTGGTAAATGGCAATCAGAGTAGCAATCGCAAAATCATTCGAATATAGTCTTCACAATCTTTGTTTATATCTGCCTTCTGAATTTCTAGTATAGGTATGTTAGCAACCAACTTGTGTTTTTTTTTTATAAAAAAAATTGTTTCCATTCATGTTAACTTAATCAATTAATGACCCTAAACCTAGTTGAGTTTGGATAAGGCTTGTTGTTCTTTTTGTTGATTTTTTAAGTTAGGCCAAGGGTTCTTCCATCCATATGGTATATAAAAAGGATTCATGGTCTTGCTAAGCAATGGAAGCGAAGTTATATGTCCTAGTGGCCCAGAAGTTGTACAGAAAAAGCTCAGAAGCAACGAGAATGGTCTGAACTTCTGAAGTATTAGCTTTATGATGAATAGTAGATAATTTCCAATTGTAATTCATAGACAATTGAATATAAAGTCGAAATGGTTCGACTAAACAAAAGTGTATCTGCCTTGATACAGAATTCATAGCAGAAATATCCATGCAATATTGGATAAACATATAATATTATAATTCAACCATAAACCCGTGCAATTAAGGTCAAATGCAAAGCAAAGTCATCAAAAGAAACAAGCCATAAGATTTTCAATTTGAAATGTACTCCTGATTTTTTCATAAATATATAAAAGATAACAGCAAATCATTCCAAGCACCAACAACTAACAAAGCGGTTGACTTCTCCATTCATTGCTAGGAATCAAACTAATCAAACACTACATGGCAAGACAAAACTTTGAACCCTCAAGACAGATATGAACAATAACTCATACATAACAAATGCACTATTCATTTGTAATGTATGGATTAAAGTAAGAGCTGCAAGATACCTCAAAATTGCACGATGATCTCATCCCTGCTTCCTCGGTTCTTTCAAATGCTTGACAATATCATCAACAGGACAGCACAGGTCCGCTTCCGAGGCCAGCAGGCCCACAACACTCTCAACTTTCCTCAACTCATCACGAAACTCCGTATTCAACACCAAGTATGAGAAATGCTCATCCAAAATCAACTTCAATCCCTTAACAATAGCCTCAAATGTAGGAATGCTCTCACAATTGATCAGTCCCAGCACCTCAGCAGCGGAAGAGCAACGCTTAGCTTGTGGAAACCTCTCATACTTCTCCAACCACTTCACAAAATATCTTACAAGACCCAAAACTTCAAACCCATCAAGCCTAGAAATCGCCGACGTTAACAAAAGCCCATCAAAATTCTCTGAACCAAACACATAATGCAAGCAAATCTCCGATGAGTAGAACCCATCATGAGCCATCATCAGCATAATCGAAGCGTCTTTCGCCAAGTTCGAAGCTTTTCTCGGCAAGCCCTTTTCTTTCGCCTTCGAAATAGCTAAAAGAGCTTCCTTTTCCCATCCTTTCCTAATCTTAACCATACCATCATAAGAATCTTTCGTAGGCGATAGAAAAAACTTGAGCATCACATAAATCTCTGAATCCCGAAGGTTCGGAGTTCTCCTAACACACAAACAAATCAGCTCCGCTTGATTCTTAGCGGCTAATTTCTCAAGTAGATTAAAAGAATTCAAATTTCCCACAAATTTCTTCTCAATGATTCTTTCCAAAACATCCCATATCTCAAACAAAACACAACCCTCAGCAATCAGGCCCCCAACCTCCCTACTGATCAAAACCCCGAATTTCTCGATTGCCGCAAGCGTGAAATCGAGACCCACCTCCGAATCGATCGAAATCTTAAGCCTGGACGAGCACTTGTCGAAAAAGGAGTTTATCAAAGAGAAGAAGTCAGATTTGGTGAAGTTTCTAGGGCTTTTGAGCTTGGTTTTGAGATCGAGGCAGAGATTCGTGAGGAGATTGTTGAGATCGGAGTCGAGGTCGGGGATTTTGAATCCGGATGCGGGTCTGAGCAGGGTATTTTGGTATCCGATTAGGGATTCGTGCAAATTGGGGAAGATTTGGTCGAAGCTGGAGATGATTGGGAAATTGAAATGCGGAGGCGATAGATCGCCGGCGGCCGCGGAGGCGGCGGATTTGGCGATGGAATCGAGAAGCGTCATGGATTAGGGCTAGGGTTTTGGATTAGGGTTTTAGGGTTTTAATGGAAGAGGGGGAAAAGCCGAGGGGTATTTTGCGAATTACACCTTGTAAATTTGTTTTTGCCGTTGTCTTACATGAAGGGCTATTAGGTATAACCAAGGTTAATGTTGCAAAAAGTCATTTATGTTTGATGATTTACATTGTTTATGTTGATCTTCGTGTTATAAAATATGTGGAGATAATCGAAATTTTCAGCCTCCCAAATTCAAAAAAGTGCCTAAAATAACCGCTGTTTTTGTAAGTTTCTAATTAGAATTGATGCTTGTCCAGTGATCAAAAATCACAATACAAAATGGGGAGATGACCGCTATTTCAAATAATATTTTGGAGTTTTGATATTTTTTATTATGGCGAATTACTCTGAGTCGTTCAATTTAATTTTTTTCCTTATTTCCTTTGTTGCATGGCGTTTTCATATGCACTTTGTGATGCGACCTTGTTTCGAGGAAAGAAGTTATACCGTGACGTCAAAGAAGGAAGGGCATAGAGACGGCGACGCTGGCGGTGAGTAGGCATCACTAATGGAGGGAGCGGTACCAATGGTGATGGTGTCAGCCACAATAGCAGCCCCGATGTCGATATCTCTCCTGGCGATACTGGCCAGAGAGGCAATGGAAGCTCCAACTCGTCAGCGACTAAACAGTCATAATAACGGTGGTAGTATTGACGCGTGATGGAAGACACGAGAGTGGAATTTTGAATACCCATCAATGTTGATGGGAATCAAATTCTTCTCTTTGGAAGGCATGCATGTGATATCCAAGGAAATCATATTCATGAGAGTCATATTATACCATACATGGAGTGCGTCGCGTATCCAAAAAGCAAAGAATCTCAATCTAGCTTTCTCCCTCTCATACGCCAAATACCGTGATGTATTCTGTTTTTCTCTCTCTCTCATCCTGTCTTCTAAAAGAGATTGCGTTTTTCTCTGTTCATTTTGTGAGAAGAAGAAATGAACTAATTTATGTTTTATTCAGATTTGTTTGTTATGCCCCACTCCAAATTATTTGAATAACCAGTTTTGATTTTGATTATCTTAAAATGCCAAAAAACAAATTTTCTATTTTTATGCAAAAGCCTTCGGGTCCAGATTATTAGAACCAAACATAATTCTTGATGAAGCCGATCGCGCGTTGTTCTTAAATCTAAATTTTACGTCTACTTATCTTTTACGATTGCAGTTTGTTTTAAAAGATGCATGAAGAGTCGTTATGAATGAAATGACCACTAAACTTTAGCTATTTAATCTCGAGAGGAATATTGAGTAATTTATTCGGATGCATGAGAATAGGAGCAGGGCTTCTGAAATAACGAATCTCTTTCTAGGTTCCTTCATTAGCTTCTTCTTTTTTCCCACCCATTTTTATGAGTTAAAAGCTTGTAGCCATCTGATTAGAATCGAAAGGCTCTCATAGTCTGAATTATGTATAAAACTAATTATAATTTTAAAAACGGTCAATTTGGCAAAATAGGGCCACATACAAACTAAAGCAAATCTTCGAATTACAGCAACACCAATACATACATACATATAAATCATCCAAACTCATGCAGTTGCAACGAAACAGTCTAAAATATTCATCCATTTGTCATAATTCATAAACATAAACATAAACATAATGGGTTTCATAATATATAATAGGTTTATTTCATGAAAACCACCCGATTTTTCCAAAACCTCCTGAAGTTTTGATCAGTTAAAACAACAACCCCGCTGTTAGTTTTTTTAACTTAATGACTATATTACCTCATCATTCTCTAAATGAATTTTTTAAACCCGTTGTCTCAATATTCTTACCGTGATAAACCCTAAAAATCCCTATCTCGATTCCGGATGAAAATTTATATAACTCTATCAAAATTCCGACGCGAACTCCATCGATGACGGACACGAGAGACTTGACTCATGAATTGATGACGAATACGATCTCGTTCGTGACTAGATCGAGAGAAAATAATGTTGGCTTCAAAAATTATTTATTTTATTTTTAGTGGATAATTTGTGGGGCGATGATTTTATGGTTCATATCCATTTTGGTATTCGCTTGTTCCGGTTATTTAAGAAGGCATCTTGATGAAATCATTAGAACTAAAATTATACAAATTTGCAGTGTCATGTATAATTGAGATGAAAGGACATCAATAAAGATTAACGTCTATTTAAGAAACACGGTTTCTCAGATCACACTTTTTTTTCTCAAATCACACATTTAGTTGCGTTAAAATGAAACTTTGAAATCTCGGGATTTCATAAAAGGTTTTTTTGATAGAAACCAGATATAGTGAGAGGAGAGGTAATTTCGGAACAAAAATATAAAATTTGGTCACACATTCATCACAAATTTCGGAACAAAAATACAAATGTGTTGTAAATCCCCGTTACCATCTTAATAAAAGTTTTTCCTATTTTCTAAATCCCAAAAATTTACTTTCCTCGTATATTTTTGTAGAAGGTGGTTGCTTGAATCCCAATGTTTATAATTTCCCTAACCCTAAAAGTTAAAACCCAAGATTCAAAACAAATTAAAACCAAGGCTAAAATAAACTAAAACCCAAAACTATATTACTTATACCTTCAGCCCATTCAAAATCCTTTTAAAATAAATCTTTAAATTTAAACCAACAGCCCCAAACCCTTTTACCAAAATCCCTCAGCCCAACACATCAAATTTTCAATATTAACATTTAAAAAGCCCCGGCCCAATCTCCTTCTCAGCCCACCACGATTTTAAAAAGATAAAGGAAGGGAATTTTTCAGGACGGGCCCGGCCCAGCTCAGCAGCCCGCCTCCTCAACTAGCCTACCCGACCCACTTCCTTCGACCCGTTTAAAACCCTTCTTCTTCCCCACTCGTAACCAACTCTCCCGCTCATTTTCTCTCGCGACCCACGTTCCCGAGATCCCCCACGTCGCCCTCGCCGTGCTCCACGACCCCCGGCCACGACTCCCTCTCACTCTCCAACTCCTTCTCAAACCCTCCCTCATTGCTCCCTCACACTCTTTCTCAAACTCCTCATCTCTCTCTCTATATATCCACAGAAACCCCCACCGAGCACCCGACCCCGCCACCTGACCGACGACGACGACGATAACCTCCGCGTCGACCCCATCACTCCCTCTCACAAACCAGAGCCACCATCTTCCCTTTCACTGCTTCACCGAGTCCCCTACACTCCCAAACCCACTCACACTCGACCATGACCACCGTCTGCACCCAACGCCGACGAGCCCCACTGCATCTGAAACACCTCATCGACCTTCGACATCCTCAGCATCGTCACCATCACTCCAGACCGAGCTCTCTCTCTCTCTCTCACCAACAATCCACATCCTTTCCCCTCACTGCGCGCTCTCCGTGCACGTCGCCGGAGCGACCACCGCCGATATCGTCGACCCCAGTACACTCGCAGAGGATCAGCAAGCACTCCCCAACCTCCAGCGAATGTGCAACGACTCCGGACAACGCCGACGCAAAATCCGCATTTCGATCCAAGCTCGCGAGAATTCGTTTCGCGGCGTACATCGCGCGTTCGTGACGCCACGACTGCCTTGCGACCTCGAGACGTTTCCAGGCAAATGTTTACTTGCTTCATGCTAAAATATTAGTGGTACAAACCTAAAATCGTGTAGTTATAAACTTACCGAATAATGATATGCATTGTGACATATGTGTTCGATCCAAGTCTCCAAAGGAAATAATTGTTTAGTTTGACGGAAATGTATGTCTTTTGTTGTCCCTCAATACGATAAATATTGTGTATGAAAATCATTGGAAAATACGATTGTTAGAGACAAAAAATTGATACCCCCAAAATATGCCGTTAAAACTAGAATTTTCTCGTACCTGAAAACGAATAAAATCACCATAAATTATATTCAAACTGAAAAGCTGCGTTCAAGGGCTTAAATCGAAGCCAACTCGACGATCTTTAACCCTATGTAAAATTATAATAATTTCTGTTCAGTAATCGTGATGATAATTAGATCGGAATGCGACTCTGGACTGCAGTCCAGAGCGTTTCTGATTATTGTGTACTGTCCCAATACCTGTGCCACTGTGTTTCTTGAAGTCGTATGTTACGGAACCCTACAGTAAATTAAAGATAACTCTGTTAGCCAAGTAAAACAGGTGGTTCCATTCCGTTTCATCGCCATTTGCTATTTTAAACTGTATTAAAAAGGGCAGAACGTATATCTGTCCAGAACAGATTCAGAAGTGACATATTGAGATTAAACTGTGTATAACTTTCAACGTACAGATGCGATTGAGGATCTGTCTGTTGCGTTGAATACTTTATAGAAAACCCTAGATTTCATTCAACAGTAGCATCGCTAAATTCTGAACCCAATTGGGTGCAATTCGTGTCGCGAAACGGACGTTCAGTTCTGAAACTGAATTTCCAGCCGCGCGCACTTAAAATGAAACCGCTATATCTTGAAAACCGGAATCCCGATTGAACTGAAATAAATTTTGATGAATCACTGACTAAGTGTTCTATTTATCTTAGTTGTATCATTTTGCTGAATTCTTAATATAGTAATTAATGCAATTTATTTTAGTTAATGATATGCGTGTTGATTCATAACATACAGAGCTCATTGGTAGTATACATACACAGATCATACCCTTGCCATATACTCGGTGTTAGTACGTGTGGACATTGCATTATCGTGCGTGATAGATGTTGGTTTAGGAGTGACAAGTACATCAATGGAAAGTGAATATTCGTGATAGTGATTGATACAGTGAACAGTGATAAAATCGTGCCATTGGTATACTTGTACACAACTAGATCAATATCATAAATAGTGAGAACCTGGGGAAAAAGGGGAAATCAAAGTGGAAAGAGTATCGTATTTAGCGGGACCGTGTTTAGAGGATGATCATTCGAACAGAGATACTGATACATGTAGGATAGGATCTAACGATCCGGCTGACAGGGTTATGTCCCGAGCATGTGGGCCGTTGTCTCGGGTATGTACGAGACTCCTGTTAAACATGATTCTCCTTCCACTATGTGATTTCAAATATGACCTAGAGACCGATAGGGACACATAATATATTCTGCATCATATAATGACATAGTGATTACTTGCATCGTTCTTACACCAGTATTACCTCATATACCTGTTTCACCTTATTATGATAATATTGTTATTGTGTCGCTCTGACGACCTAAGTATGCATACTCAGATCCCGCGGGAGGACCAGCACAGGAGACGGATCTACCCTTCGAGTTCACGGAGATTTAGACTGGTGTACTTTCTAATTTTTCTGCTTTCCATAAAAGTGATCGTAAGTTTGATTTTGGTTAGTATTTGTTCTTGTTATCTGTAATTTGTGAACAATGGAATATTAATGTAATAAATTAGTGATGTGATTCCTTTACCACTGCGCTTTATTTACTGATTACCATGCAATACTAGAAGCCGAAGTGTGACTACGGCGGGATGATTCCTTGACCGTAGGAGCATGGCTGGCCTAGTCATCCCTCGTTTTCCGTATTTTGGGAAACGGGATGTGACATGGTTTAGTTGGTATCAGAGCCTGTGTTTAGTATCAAGGGATAACATTAACTATGCTGTATTACGTTATTCTTGTTTCACTACTTTTGATTTCCATCCTTGAATCTGATCCTATCCTTTTGGATCTTCCAGTGATATGACGTCCCCAAACGATCCCTCCTCGGACTCCAGCTCTCAGGACCGCACGGAAAGAATACTCAGTGCACTGACCACTCTCGCAGAAGCTCAGGGAGAGGCAGACAGATTTGCTTACTGAGGGACTCAGGGAGATTACCGCCGCAGGAGGACCCTCCGCACTTATTACCGCCCCCGAGGGCGTTGTTCCACCAGCTTATCATGCTAGAGCTGGTACAGTATCAGACTTCCGACGGTTACACCCAGCTGCGTTCACAGGGCTAGCTGAACTCCTTGAGGCTGAGCAATGGCTAGTGAACTTGGAGAATTTATTGACAGCCGCCAGGGTTCCAGAGGAAGACAGAGTGGACGTGATAAAGATTCAATTAGAAGACGAAGCCCGCACATGGTGGTCGGTGGAAGAAAGCAGACTTGACGGGCCGATCGAATGGAGCAAGTTTAAGGAGTGCTTCCTAGATCATTATTTTCCTTCCACAGCCAAGGCAGAAATGGAGGAGAGGTTTATTCTTTTGAAGCAGAATGGACGTCCAGTGGATGTTTATGCGGCAGAGTTCAGCCGCTTAAGTCGTTTCGCTCCGTATATGGTCGCCTCAGAGGTCACCAGGGCCAGGCGTTTCCTTCAGGGGTTGGATTTTGAGTTGCAGTAGTTGATTGCCTCGTTGGATTTGCAGACTTTCGCACAGGTACTCAACGCGGCGAGAGTTCAGGAACAATTGATTAACAAGTTCAGGAGACCCCCAGTCGTTCCAGCACGTACCCACAAGCCATCTCGAGGAGCCTTACCGGTTCACAGAGCAGGAACGACACAAAATGAAGCGTCCGTTCGTACCCCAGCATCGCCCCCAGAGACAGGGCGTAACTTGCGGTTATTGCGGTAGAGGAGGACATACCCAGAAGGACCGTCGCCGTGCCAAGGGACAGTGCTTGATTTGCGGTTCCAGTCAGCACAAGATTGGCAGTTGTCCTGAGCGAACAGAGGTACAGGGAAGCTCTGGACCGCCACAGCAGAGGCCGCAGGAGCAGAGACAACCCTTCACAGGTCGCGATCAGGGACGGGCTTTCACCTTGACCGCCGAGCAGGAAGAGGCGTCCGGAGACGTAGTTACAGGTACTCTGCTCGTATATTCCTTGCCAGCTAGAGTACTTTTTGATTCAGGAGTATCGCATTGTTTCTTGTCTGAGCATTTCACTGATACACACTCAATACCACATGAACCACTAACTAAGGGATGGGAAATTCATACGGGTAATGGCATTATAATATCCAGTCGAGAATGTAGATTATGCCCGGTTGTAGTGTGTGGCAGGGAATTCTATGCGAATTTCCTCCTAATTGGGACAGGCAGTTACGACGCAATTCTCGGGATGGATTGGATGAGCACTTTTCATGCGGTTATCGATTGTCGTGCAAGGAATGTGATCTTCCGCATTCCCAATCACCCGGAGTTTATTTTCGAGGGCGGAAGCGAATCTTTGGAGCCAGCTAAATACAGAGCAAAGCCTAAGGAGCTGACAGCTATGGAGATTGATAGGAGCCCAGCCCCAGAAATTGTTCGGGACTTTCTGGACGTATTTCCCGAGGATCTACCCGGTCTACCACCTCCTCGAATCTTGGAGTTCTCAATCGATTTGATTCCTGGTACAGCCCCAGTATCCAGGGCCCTATACAGAATGGCACCGGTTGAATTGGCGGAATTGAAGAAGCAGGTTGAAGAACTATTGGAGAAAGGATTCATTCGGCCAAGCGCTTCACCGTGGGGTGCACCAGTTCTATTGGTAAAGAAGAAGGATGGATCGTTGCGAATGCGTATAGATTACCGGGAGCTGAACAAGGTCACAATAAAGAACAAGTACCCAATACCGCACATTGACGACCTATTTGATCAGCTAAGTGGAGCCAAGGTTTTCTCGAAGTTGGACCTCCATTCTGGGTATCATCAAATCAGGGTAGCAGCCGAGGATGTGTGCAAGACGGCTTTCAGGACCCGATACGGACATTACGAGTTCCTTGTGATGCCGTTCGGCGTTACCAACGCCCCAGCAATATTCATGGACTTGATGAACAGGGTGTTCGCAAAATACTTAGACACGTTTGTCGTTGTGTTTATCGACGACATACTTGTCTACTCGAAGACTCGGGAGGAGCACGCTGAACATTTGCACACGGTCCTACAAATTCTTCGGGAGGAGAAGCTGTATGCGAAGCTAAGCAAGTGTGAATTCTGGCTCGACAAGGTACAGTTTTTGGGACATATTGTTTCGAGCGAAGGCATCTCAGTGGACCCGGAAAAGATAGAATCTGTCAGAGATTGGCCGACGCCGAAGTCAGTGGCTGAGATCAGGAGTTTTCTGGGATTGGCAGGTTATTATCGGAGATTCGTCCAAGATTTCTCCAGAATCGCGGAACCATTGACGAGGCTAACACGGAAGGACGTGCCGTTTACATGGACAGAGGAGTGCACTCAGGCATTCGACACACTAAAGTAGAAATTAACCACGGCGCCTATTCTTACTGTACCAGATGATTCAGGTAGTTTGGTGATACATAGTGATGCCTCAGGGAAAGATTTAGGCTGTGTTTTGATGCAGCACGGCCGAGTGGTTGCTTACGCCTCTCGACAACTGAGAAATCACGAGAAGAACTACCCTACACATAATTTGGAATTAGCTGCGGTAGTCTTTGCGTTGAAGATTTGGAGGCACTATCTATTGAGTGAGAAAGTGGAGGTGTACACAGATCACAAAAGTTTGAAGTATGTTTTCACCCAGAAGGAATTGAATATGAGGCAGCGCCGATGGCTAGAGCTGATGGCAGATTACGACTTGGACCTTCAGTATCACCCGGGGAAGGTGAATGTTGTACCAGATGCGCTCAGTCATAAGCCAGCGGTCATGATGTTGATCAGAGGAGCATTATTGAGGACTTTCAGAGGCTTGAACTTGAGGTCGTTACGCCGAACGCACTCAGTCAACTTTGGCAGCTACAGGTGCAATCTTCTCTGGTGGATCGCATCAAGACTGCACAAGCGGACGATCCACGATTGCAAAAGTTCAGAGAGGAAGTGGAAGCTGGACTGAGAACGGATTTGATTATACATGAAGATGGCTTTCTGAGATTCGGTAGCAGACTCTGCGTACCTAAAGGAGATGTTTGAGAAGAAGTGTTGGCTGAAGCACACAGTTCAGCTTATTCTGTGCATCCGGGAAGTACAAAAATGTATCAGGACCTAAAGCAACACTTTTGGTGGAACGGAATGAAGCGGGAAATTGCGAGGTTCGTATCCAGGTGCTTGGTATGTCAGCAGGTGAAGGCGGAGCATCAGAGGACAGTAGGACTGTTACAACCCCTGCCGATACCGGAATGGAAGTGGGAGCACATTACTATGGATTTCGTGACGGCCTTACCACGGAGCCCTAGGGGCAATAACGCCATTTGGGTTACCGTCGATCGCCTCACAAAAGCTGCACACTTTCTACCTTTCCGAGTGGGATAGTCGACAGAATCATTGGCAGAAAAATATATGCAGGAAATTGTACGACTTCACGGTGTTCCAGTTAGCATTGTGTCAGACCGGGGCACGAGATTCTTGTCGAACTTTTGGAAGAGTTTACAGGAGAGCTTGGGTACCCGCCTTAATTTCAGCACAGCGTATCACCCACAGACGGATGGACAATTCGAGCGTACGATTCAGACGCTCGAGGACATGTTGAGAGCATGTATGTTGGACTTTCAAGGTTCTTGGGAGGACCATCTGCATCTAGTCGAGTTCTCTTATAACAATAGTTATCATGCTAGTATTCAGATGGCTCCTTTTGAAGCACTATATGGGCGGAAGTGTCGATCCCCAGTATGTTGGGATGATGTGGGAGAGCGAAGACTACTGGGCCCCGAACTCATTGTTCAGACGGTCGACAAAGTTCGAATGATCAGACAGCGTATTAAGGCGGCTCAGGATCGACAGAAGAGTTGGGCAGATGCCAGCAGAAAGGCACTCGAGTTCGAAGTTGGAGATCATGTATTCTTGAAGATTTCCCCTACTCGTGGAGTTATCAGGTTCGGAGGTCGGGGAAAGCTTAGTCCCCGTTTTATCGGACCTTTTGAGGTGCTAGAGCGAGTAGGAGAGGTGGCCTATCGACTTGCCTTGCCTCCATCGCTAGCTGGTGTGCATAATACCTTCCACGTGTCACAATTGCGGCGTTACGTTCGAGATGAGAGCCATGTCCTGGACCATTCGGAGCTAGTTTTGGGTACCGATTTGTCGTACGAGGAGCAGCCTACTACCATTCTCGACCGTAGAGAGAAAGTGCTGAAGAATAAGGTCATTCCATTAGTCCGAGTGTCTTGGGGCGGTCGTTCCCCAGGAGAATCCACCTGGGAGCGGGAGGAAGATATCCGTGATCGTTATCCACATCTCTTTGCTTAGTACATTGTATTCTTGTATCCTTGCTAAATTTCGAGGACGAAATTTTCGTTAAGGGGGGTATGATGTAAATCCCCGTTACCATCTTAATAAAAGTTTTTCCTATTTTCTAAATCCCAAAAATTTACTTTCCTCGTATATTTTTGTAGAAGGTGGTTGCTTGAATCCCAATGTTTATAATTTCCCTAACCCTAAAAGTTAAAACCCAAGATTCAAAACAAATTAAAACCAAGGCTAAAATAAACTAAAACCCAAAACTATATTACTTATACCTTCAGCCCATTCAAAATCCTTTTAAAATAAATCTTTAAATTTAAACCAACAGCCCCAAACCCTTTTACCAAAATCCCTCAGCCCAACACATCAAATTTTCAATATTAACATTTAAAAAGCCCCGGCCCAATCTCCTTCTCAGCCCACCACGATTTTAAAAAGAGAAAGGAAGGGAATTTTTTAGGACGGGCCCGGCCCAGCTCAGCAGCCCGCCTCCTCAACTAGCCTACCCGACTCACTTCCTTCGACCCGTTTAAAACCCTTCTTCTTCCCCACTCGTAACCAACTCTCCCGCTCATTTTCTCTCGCGACCCACGTTCCCGAGATCCCCCACGTCGCCCTCGCCGTGCTCCACGACCCCCGGCCACGACTCCCTCTCACTTTCCAACTCCTTCTCAAACCCTCCCTCATTGCTCCCTCACACTCTTTCTCAAACTCCTCATCTCTCTCTATATATATCCATAGAAACCCCCACCGAGCACCCGACCCCGCCACCTGACCGACGACGACGACGATAACCTCCTCGTCGACCCCATCACTCCCTCTCACAAACCAGAGCCACCATCTTCCCTTTCACTGCTTCACCGAGTCCCCTACACTCCCAAACCCACTCACACTCGACCACGACCACCGTCTGCACCCAACACCGACGAGCCCCACTGCATCTGAAACACCTCATCGACCTTCGACATCCTCAGCATCGTCACCATCACTCCAGACCGAGCTCTCTCTCTCTCTCTCACCAACAATCCACATCCTTTCCCCTCACTGCGCGCTCTCCGTGCACGTCGCCGGAGCGACCACCGCCGATATCGTCGACCCCAGTACACTCGCAGAGGATCAGCAAGCACTCCCCAACCTCCAGCGAATGTGCAACGACTCCGGACAACGCCGACGCAAAATCCGTATTTCGATCCAAGCTCGCGAGAATCCGTTTCGCGGCGTACATCGCGCGTTCGTGACTCCACGACTGCCTTGCGATCTCGAGACGTTTCCAGGCAAGTGTTTACTTGCTTCATGCTAAAATATTAGTGGTACAAACCTAAAATCGTGTAGTTATAAACTTACCGAATAATGATATGTATTGTGACATATGTGTTCGATGCAAGTCTCCAAAGGAAATAATTGTTTAGTTTGACGGAAATGTATGTCTTTTGTTGGCCCTCAATACGATAAATATCGTGTATGAAAATCACTGGAAAATACGATTGTTAGAGACAAAAAATTGATACCCCCAAATATGCCGTTAAAACTAGAATTTTCTCGTACCTGAAAACGAATAAAATCACCATAAATTATATTCAAACTGAAAAGCTGCGTTCAAGGGCTTAAATCGAAGCCAACTCGACGATCTTTAACCCTATGTAAAATTATAATAATTTCTATTCAGTAATCGTGATGATAATTAGATCGGAATGCGACTCTGGACTGCAGTCCAAAGCGTTTCTGATTATTGTGTACTGTCCCAATACCTGTGCCACTGTGTTTCTTGAAGTTGTATGTTACGGAACCCTACAGTAGATTAAAGATAACTCTGTTATCCAAATAAAACAGGTGGTTCCATTCTGTTTCATCGCCATTTGCTATTTTAAACTGTATTAAAAAGGGCAGAACGTATATCTGTCCAGAACAGATTCAGAAGTGACATATTGAGATTAAACTGTGTATAACTTTCAACGTACAGATACGATTGAGGATCCGTCTATTGCGTTGAATACTTTATAGAAAACTCTAGATTTCATTCAACAGTAGCATCGCTAAATTCTGAACCCAATCAGGTGCAATTCGTGTCGCGAAACGGACGTTCAGTTCTGAAACTGAATTTCCAGCCGCGCGCACTTAAAATGAAACCGCTATATCTTGAAAACCGGAATCCCGATTGAACTAAAATAAATTTTGATGAATCACTGACTAAGTGTTCTATTTATCTTACTTTGCTGAATTCTTAACATAGTAATTAATGCAATTTATTTTAGTTAATGATATGCGTGTTGATTCATAACATACAGAGCTCATTGGTAGTATACATACACAGATCATACCCTTGCCATATACTCAGTGTTAGTACGTGTGGACATTGTATTATCGTGCGTGATAGATGTTGGTTTAGGAGTGACAAGTACATCAATGGAAAGTGAATATTCGTGATAGTGATGGATACAGTGAACAGTGATAAAACCGTGCCATTGGTATACTTGTACACAACTAGATCAATATCATAAATAGTGAGAACCTGGGGAAAAAAGGGAAATCAAAGTGGAAAGAGTATCGTATTTAGCGGGACCGTATTTAGAGGATGATCATTCGAACAGAGATACTGATACATGTAGGATAGGATCCAGCGATCCGGCTGACAGGGTTATGTCCCGAGCATGTGGGCCGTTGTCTCAGGTATGTACGAGACTCCTGTTAAACATGATCCTCCTTCCACTATGTGATTTCAAACATGACCTAGAGACCGATAGGGACACATAACATATTCTGCATCATATAATGACATAGTGATTACTTGCATTGTTCTTACACCAATATTACCTCATATACCTGTTTCACCTTATTATGATAATATTGTTATTGTGTCGCTCTGACGACCTGAGTATGCATGCTCAGATCCCGCGGGAGGACCAGCAAAGGAGACGGATCTACCCTTCGAGTTCACGGAGATTTAGACTGGTGTACTTTCTAATTTTTCTGCTTTCCATAAAAGTGATCGTAAGTTTGACTTTGGTTAGTATTTGTTCTTGTTATCTGTAATTTGTGAACAATGGAATATTAATGTAATAAATTAGTGATGTGATTCCTTTACCACTGCGCTTTATTTACTGATTACCATGCAATGCTAGAAGCCGAAGTGTGACTACGGCGGGATGATTCCTTGACCGTAGGAGCATGGCTGGCCTAGTCATCCCTCGTTTTCCGTATTTTGGGAAGCGAGGCGTGACATGTGTATCGGGCGATACATTAGTAACCCGATACAGATTTACAATTCTTATCGAATTGTCTCTGTTTCATTTCATTTCGTGTTTCGCATGAAACTAACAACACTGGACCACACATTCATCACATTCAAACGAGTAGTAGTTTTTATCGAATCAGTGTTTAAACATTATCTAGATTCCGAATAACTAGCCAGCTAACTACAACTAACCAGTTATGCTGAATCAGTTTTCGCACGCGACATATACTGTCTTACACTGCATATGAAAAGAAAAGATTGTTTCCTACCCACTTTTACTCTTATCCGTAGGTACACCAAACATATAAACACCATATGCCTCATGTATAGCATCAATATCTAGATACGTGAGGCTCACGCTTTTGTGATTTGGATAAATGCTGATAAAATGGATAGGCAACGTATTTTTCATATAAAATAACAACTAATTTTGTAGTACCCATAGTGGGCACATATATGAAGCTTGGCAATGGGTCGGACGATCTAGCATGTTCCAGACTCGAATGCAATCCTTTTTTATAGATCCAGAACTATCTATTTACCCAACATGTCTGTACATACTAGATCCCGTCCCGTTTACTCAGACTCATTTATCCACTTTTCAGTTGTATAAAGTGTAACCCAGAAGGTTAAAAGCTAATACAAAATAAAAAACAGTAATAACCATTGTTCAACTTTGCAACTATTGTAAGTTGAACTCTTATAATCAACAATATATTATATCTATTATTATATATATATACGTTTCTTTTCCAATTTAGCCCCACATGTGAGCTGGATAGCATTGTCTGATGGGTTTGCATTGACGTGTTACAATTTCACTTTACCCCTAGCTTTTCTGCGAAATGGCAATGAACCCCCCATCACTTGATGGGACAGCACTACAGCTTAGGTTACAAATTGCCCCTCCTTCATGCGAGATTACCCACTTCAATGGATTAATTATGTGCATCAACTATGCATGCAAAAACAAACCAGCATGCCTTTAATAATTGGTAAGAAAATTATGGGAATAGCAGAAATTGAACTTTGACTTCACTTAGTTCCGAAAAATGTGGCAAATGCAAAATTTTAGAAGGAAGGCTGCCAACTGTTGCAATTAGGTTGTAAACATAATCTGTGATAACTCAATATTTGTATATGGTTTTTAGGGATAGCTGTATCAGTATTTTTATTCATATTTGTCAATAGCCGCCAGATATGGTATCACAAATATTCGTGTCATATCCGACAATCAAAATAGTAATTTATGACATTAATAGGTTTTTTTTTTTACAATATTCTTTTCATTATTGTATGTATATCTGATTTTTACCAAATATGGATTATATTTTTTATTTCTAATAACTATTGGTTTCATGATAGGATAAAATAACACATATAACCCCGAGATAGGACTCTCGAATGAGCGCCGTTCCACTTACTTTGGCAGAGCAGTATAGATGAAACTAAAAAATTGGCTCTTCCATCAGTATCCGATCTATTTATTTTCTTAAGGATGCGCTTGGCGGCAGGAACCATGTGATAGGATGGAGCTAGAATACGCAGCAAGATAAAGATAAAGCAAAATTTTAAAACTATTTGTGTATTTTTGTTCATGATTACAGATGAATTCCTTGGCCAGTGTTCAAGTTTTAAAACTATTTGTTTATTTCGAATGAAATTTGATGTGTTGCCTCGGACTAAAGTTGTGTCGGTGTAATTTTCTTTATAAGTTAAACGGATGCAATATTTTTATATGACATTTTTTATATCCATATCGAAACATGTTGATTATCAATATAGAATCTACCGGTATAATTTTGCTTAATTAAATTGATTTTCGTTTGGGCAAGCACAATTTTTCATCTTTTCCTGAATTGCCCTTGGGATGCTTAAGTTTGGTTAAGAATTTGGGGTTGTTTCAATAACTCGGAAGCAATCCATCAAGCTACATATACCATAAATATTACCGTATCATGCTAGATCAATTTGCATATTTCAAGGTCATCGCCCAACAAAATCTTTTATTCTTTAACATTTGACCAGTTTAATATGTGTAGTGAAGCAACAAATGAATTTTATATGTGCAGTGAAGCAAGCATATAATTTCAACAAGCATACTATTTGTTGATGTAAAAATGACCTTCAATTTCATATTTCAACCACCATAATCATCAATAAGAACAATAATTTATGTCCAGCTATGTGCAGTGAAGTGAAAGAACATTGCAAACAAACAAATGAATTTAAATTGTGCAATGAATTTCAACAAGCATGCTATTTGTTGATGTAAAAATGACCTTCAATTTCATGTTTCAATCACCATAGTCATCAATAAGGACAATAATTTATGTCAAACCATGTGCAGTGAAGTGAAAGAACATTGCAAACAAACAAATGAATTTAATATGTGCAGTGAAACAAGCATAGAATTTCAATAAGAAAAATAATTTATGTCAAACTATGTGTAGTGAAGGAAAAGAACATTGAAAACAAACAAATGAATTTAATATGTACAATGAAGGAAGCATAGAATTTCAACAAGCATACTATTTGTTAATGTAAAAATGGCCTTCACTGCAACATGTAATTCCGGTATGTCATGTGCTGCATTTAAGATATTGGGTGACTTTACTCAGCCTCCTACAATAACTACTGCATTTTCATCCTTATAAATTGCTTCTGGATCCTTGCATCGACCACAACAATCTGTCTAAGAAGATGATGTCTTAGAAGATGTCAGTTAACGGAGAGTTTGTAAATTATTATTCTTATCATATATATTTATTTATATATTAACAAAATTACATTACTTATGTTTTCTATTTATAACAATACTTTAAAATCTCAAGATTACAGGATGAGCTATACTTTTTCTTGCCATTGTGGATTGGTGTATTCAACCAGTCTCGCCGGTGTGGATGGATGGCGAAAGACTGCCAGCGGGTAGTATGTCTACGAGCGAGCGAAAGGCAGCAAAGTGGGAGGTCGGCATCAGATGGCTGATGGACTATCGACGGCCAGCCGGTCGGCATGGGGCAGCGAGGCGACAACTAAGGCTGCGGTAGACAGGCGGAGACAGTTGTGGCAATTTTTGTGTTAGGTGGGAATAATTGGGGATAATTCTGTGATAGGCAGTGACCTGGGTGAGAATAAGGTTCCCATGATTTGAGGCATTAGATTACCATGCTAATCTTATATTCCCAGAAATATTTTTACATCAAAACAAGCTTAGTAGTATTTTATGGGAATCTAGGATTATCACTTATCAAGCGCATCCTAAAGTGGTTATTAACTACTGCTTTGCATAACTTCTCTATTCGAACCAACGATAAGATTCTTAAATCTTATTTAGAATAGAAATATATCTTATAATCTCTTCCACTGATTTGAATGATTAAGTATGATTTATCTGGCTTTGGAATTAGAGCATAAAATACAACTAGAATTCAAATTCACTTTAAAGTAGTTTTCATTACCTCACAGCCCTTAATTTATGCTTTTCCGCACGTAGCGTGGGTGCATTGCTAGCGTCTCTCTCTATATATATAGGTTAATAGAGGAAAGAGGCCATGGGAGGGAATTTTCTCTTATGGCGTCGAAAAAATAGACTCTTCCTCATTTTTTCCGACGTTCGGCATCCACCATCTTCATCGTTATCATCTAAGATGTGGGTACACCAAATTTCATGTGATTCTACAACCTTTTCACCGTTGATTTAGTGGGTTCAAAATTAACAGTTTACCGACAATAGAACTTTTTACATTGCTAAATCAACGGTGAAATGGTTGTAGAATCACATGAAATTTAGTGTACCCAGATCTTAGATAATAGCGATGAAGATGGTGGATGCCGGTCGGCGGAAAAAATGAGGGAGGGTGTATTTTTACGATGCCATACGAGGAAATTCCCTCCGCATCTTTCCTCCATTATTCTCATATATATATATATATATATATATATATATATATAATTTGGTAGTTAAGGTACTCTGGAAATTTCAAATATATCCCACACCACCTCCATTTTCTACTTTGCTTTTATCACACTTAGGATGCCACAGATGCAGACAACAAACAGTAATGAACAAGGAAATGCATAGGTATTAATCATTAAGAGGCAGTCAAGCTTAAAGCCTTAAAACTATTAGTGAACATGTAATCCAATTGTAATTTGAAATGTCTTTTGGGAACTATTTGACCATGCATCCAGTTCTCACAAAATAAACAGCAAAGCTAACCATAATTAAGGGGCAGACTATGCAAACAAAGAATTTAATTACAAATCGTTAATCATAGTACAAAACATATCCAAGGATGCATGCCAGCCTTGGATACTTGGGTTACTTCGGACCAGTGTTCTTTTTCTTTCTATATTATTTTTTAAAGAAAATTGCATTTAGGGCTCCAGGTCCAAAAAAGTTGTTAAAAACTCCCTAACACTTATCCCTAATACTTAAAGTTTCAAGCTTAAAGGTTCCACAGTATCTGATACTTGTATTTTGTATGTGTGTTTCGAAAATATCCATACCACCCTCTCTCTTGTCTATTCATTCTAATAATAAAACCTAACCCCTCAGTCTTCTCCCCGCTTCTTTTTAAAGATCTCTTTCCATGGCCTCTTTTTAAAGATCCATTCATATCAAAACCAATCAAATGGGTTTTGGAATTGATGGAGCTTTGGAGGAGATGAGAAAGGAGAAGGTAACGATGAAAAGCGAGTATGGATTTTATTGGTTTGGGCTTTTCAAGAAGGACATGAGAAAGGAGAAGATGATGACAAGTAATGAATGTTGGGTTTAATGGGTTTAGAAAGGAGGATGAGGGGGTAAGCGGAAATGTGTTTTGGGGTTTGATAGGATTTCAAGGAGAATGCTTAGAGTGTTTTAAGGAAAGTTCCATATTTTCAAAAAATACATCCGAGAATTGGAATTTTCAAAAAGAACATTCCAAACTTAAAGGACAGTTAAATTCAATGGTTAAATCTTAAGTACAAAGACAAAACTATCCTTCCTCCTCCTCTTTTTCTCTTTTAAAACAGGCATGGGTATTTCGGTCATTTATAATCCCCAAACCGTTATATTTAACAGAATTTGAATGAGAGTTAACGGAATGGTCTTTTTTAGTTAGCTTAAAAGGTTTGTAGCGTATTCTTTGAAAATACCAAGTTTGGCACGTCTTTTTTGAAAATATGGAAATTTGGAGGTTCCAAAATATAAAAAAAAGCCCATAGAATAATATAATACTTTAAAAGATAAATGTGGTAATTTATCAGAAATGGCGGTATTGATATAAAATGGTACACATTTGTTAATGTAAAAGAAGGAGAAGGTTTGATTCTAGGGAGTTTTTGACGAGGTATTTTAAAAATATTGATCCAAGAACTAAACCCTACTATTTTGGTACCTAGGGACCTAAGCACAATTACTTTTTTGTTTTTATAGTGACACGTCACCTGACGATAAGTTCGATTTCTAGGGACCTAGGGAAAAGGAATATGTTGTTTATCTTAGGATATTACTCTTCTATTTTACATTGCTTAACAGGATACAGTATATGGCTCGTTTGGAAGGATAAAATAAACGGAGGTAAACAGACATACGATGAAATGAGTCTCGTTAATCTTTTCTTTAAAACAATTACAATTTTATAGCTTTTTATAATGAGCACATAGGAGATAGGAAAATCATTTCATCATTCAATTGTAGGTTTTTCGCATAATCTTCATGCATCTAAAATTATGACCACACGAAGACCTCGGATAATGAAAAATAAGCACCATAACATACTCCAAAGGGCTGAATATTAGTATAATCTATACAAATAAGCTTGAAATCATAATATAGCAAACACAACAAATACTATTGCCATTAGCTGCTGAAAATGACAAATTCATATAATTATCCATACAACTATCAAAAGGAAGCAAAGAAAATTAAAAAGAAAAATAGAAAATTGCCTGAAAACTGTTATTTCTACATGAACTAAGTAAGTAGGCTATCTAGTGATTATTACTTCTGGACATGCTAGTGAGAAATGATCCACTCTTTGTGATCTCTCTCACCGGTTTGTCCGTGAACCTGATGAGATTGTATGTGATTCCTCCAGCTAAAGTACCTATGATCGGTCCGAAAATATATGCCCAAATCGCCTTGTAATTGTGCATTACAATAGCTGGCCCTATGCTTCTTGCTGGATTCATCGATGCTCCTGATATTGGCCTACCAAAAAGAATAATCATGTTAGTTATATCTAATAAGCACAGAAATATTATTTTAACCGTGAGAAAATAAAATGTTAATAGTGTTTATTTGGTTTTTTTAGGTTTATGCAACAATCAATTTTACTGACAAATTGTTGCTCCCTTTTTTTCTAAAACACGATTAGCAATCGAGCAAGTGCGAGTGCAAGTGCAAATGTAAGCAACCAAGGATTTTACAATCGATCATACGGAACCTACTCCTTCAACAAAATAGGGTCGGTATTCTCTTTTCTTGTTGGTTTTCTATCTTGAATTTGTACCCTTTTTTGTGAAACTCTCTTGCCTACAAAATTTTCCATCGATTGGGAGTAACGACCAAGGTTGTTTTTCTAGGGAATTCATTTAGAACTAAATTAACGCGTGTTTCATTTATTTGAGAGAAGACATTTATTCATGCAAATCATTTGCTGCAAAAAAAAACACTAACGAGAAAGGAACAATTTCAGTGGTGGAACAATTACCCAGCAACAAAAACATTCAATAATATTGTGGATCCAACAGCAATTCCTGCCAGCTCCCCTATCTACAAAACAGAAAGAATATAGAAGTTAATAAAGCGTATAACTATAAATATTAGTCGTTATACATTAATTTTACTCGACACAGTTAGCTTCCTTAACTCAAATATAATTTTCTTATGAAAAATATCTTTTGGAACTTTTGCAACCATGCTATGCAAAATCAAGGAGTACCGAAAGCGCAAAGATTCTGGTGTATCTATGTTTTTAAACATGAAAATCAAATGAAATGTGCCGAGAAAATAGTGAAGAACTGACTTTTCACATTCATTTAGAAAAAAAAAAATTCTATGTCGGCTGAGCTCTACACATTCCTGCTACAGAAAAATCAAAAGCCAAGATAAGCAAACTTACAGCTCTAGTGTCGGTAGAAACACCGGAGATGACAAACATCAAAAGAAATGATATGATAATCTCGAGAACAAATGACTGCATGGCGGTTCCAACAGGAGTGGTCCCATAGAAATGCTCAGCTTTCGGATTTAACAGCACGGACAAAGTAACGCTTGCAAGGATGGAACCTAACAGTTGCGCCATAATATAAAGAGGCAACTGCATATATATACACATAAGCTCCATTAGCGAATAGAAAAACTTTTGATACTTCTAACAAAACAATGTTATTTAGCAAAAAATGCAAAACGTATAGCTTTGTTGACACTTTTTAGACATAAAACAGATAATAAAATCAATGAAGCTGGTTAAGCTGCATTCTGTTGCATATACCTACAAAATACTTTATCCTCTGAATTTTATATTTAAGCCTGCTTTAAAGGGAAATTTCAAGTACGTTTTCGTGCATTATGATTTTTTTCTTCCCTAAATTTTACTTTTTCTTAAATAGTCAATCGAACGATATTGAAACAACATAAATCCTTCGGCTATCACCTCAAACTCGATTATACCTTTATTCATTTCTGATTTTTTTTTGGTCTCTGTTCTAGATTGCTCTCACCATGTGCGAAAATCATTGTTTATAGTTCTGATGCCACATGACACTCAATGAAATGCCAAAAACATAGAGTAAGTGGCGGACAAT